>OX336395.1:111445778-112063278 GCA_946902985.2 Meconema thalassinum | reverse complement strand
AGGTTTCTTCTATGTCAGATGTTACACATCATACGGTATGCGACTACTGTAAGGCTCGTAATTTTTTTTTGATTTGATTACTGATCACGCTTTCTAGCGTACATAGTAAAAATGCATTAATTTCTTTATTGTTATATTAGCGCATCAAAAACATTCGTACAAATGTGTCTTTTTTAGGATGGATTTAAAAAAAAACAAATTTACCCTCCAGGTTGGTGGCTCCCACGGACTCAAGGAGGGAACTCACCTCTACCGCCTCTACGGGCAGTGTTCTAGAGCTGGGAACATCTGAACGGAGCGGATACAACTGGGGAGGTGTGACCAGGTGGCCTCACCTTCAAAGCGATCAGGGGCCTCGTGAGGGAAGGGAGGGGAAGATTAGGAGGGATAGGCAAGGAAGAGGGAAGGATGCGGCCGTGGCTTTACAGTAGGCACCATCCCGGCATTTTCCCGAAGACGAAGTGGAAAACCACGGAAAACCACTTTGAGGATGGCTGAGGTGGGAATCGAAACCCCTCTACCCATTTGGACCACCCGAGGCTGAGTAGACCCCGTTCCAGTCCTCATACCACTTTTCAAATTTCGTGGCAGAGCCAGGAATCGAACCCAGGACCTCCGGGGCGGCAGGTAACCACGCTGACCGCTACGCTACGGAGGCGACTTTAGGATAGATCATAGGGAAATATTCCTGTGGCAGATATAATCTGTACGGAAAATATGATAAAAACATTCAAAATTCATAAAACGTAATGCCTCATGAAGGTGTTTGTGGTATATAGCAACAGAGCCCAGTAAGGAGAATCTCCTTTAAGGGATGTAGCCTACCTGCATTAAATTATGTCTCACAACTTGTGAACAAAATAATAATAATAATAATAATAATAATAATAATAATAATAATAATAATAATAATAATAATAATAATAATAATAATAATAATATATTTTAAATATCGTATAACCTCGGGTGCCGGGTGCAAGCTTTGTTATTTGACACCCAGAGGGCAGCTTGCATGTCAAATTTTGTTGTTCCTTGGATCGATATGAAAGTCAAGGAGGTAAGATATCTAAGCTTTATAGCGCTTTTTAGTAGCGAAAGGAGGAACTTTTGTGTTGGCGGAAAATCCCGAGATTAATTTTGCCATTATGAACACGGCCTACTGAATTCAAATGGGTTGTTTAACATGCGTGTCGTGATTTTTGTCGCCACGGTGGGTGAGTGGTTATAGTGTCGGACTACCAACCCCAAGATTGCAGGTTCGCCCCTGGTCGTGGTAAGCGATTTCTGAAGGCGACAAAAATCACGACACTCATGTCATACGTTGTTGGCATGTTAAAGAACCCATTTGAATTCAGTAGGCCGTGTTCAATGGCAAAATTAATCGCGGGATTTTCCGCCAACACAAAGTTCCTCCATTCTCTACTTGAAAGCGCTGTTAGTGTCAAGGAGTTTAGATATCAAACCTCCTTGACTTTCATAGCGTTCAAAGGAACGACGAAATTCGACATGCAAGCTACCCTCTGGGTGTCAATTAACAAAGCTTGCACCAGGCACCCGAGGCCATACGATATTATTATTTATTGTCGCCTCTCAAAAATCACTTACCATGGCCAGGAGCGAACCTGCAAGCTTGGGGTTGGTATACCGATACGATAACCCCTCACCGACCGTGGCAAGCAATAATAATAATAATAATAATAATAATAATAATGATAATGATACTGGTTTCACGCCCTTTTTAACTACTGCGGCTTTTAGGGATTGTGAACAAAAGCAGACGTACGAAGGTAGGCTACATAGCTCAACGGTTATCAAGCCTGCATTATTGACAGTCCAGTCGTAATACCACAATTGGTAGGACATTCATATTTCAACTGACATCAATCCCATATTGACAGCCCAGTCATAAAACAGCCACTCATAGCTCAGCTAACAGCAGGCTCATATTAATGACAACGTAAATACAGTGCTTCACAAAAACTCCCATAAATCAGGAAGTTTTAGTACTAGTACATGGTATAGTAGAACGTTGTTTATCCGGACGTCAAACAACTGGAACGCCAATTATCCGGACGAGCAGAAAAAGAAGACGGTGCAGCGCGCGGTTTCTGTTGTTATGTGGAAGTGCACGCTGCTTACAGTAGCCTAGTGAGTCGGGTCTCTTTTTCAATTGTTGTCTCCTATCGTTTGTTTACTCGATATTGCTTCAACGTGTTACGGAATCCAGTGAGTGTGCGTATTACGTCGTGAAAATGGCTTCTACGAGTGACAAAAAGGAAAAAAGAAATCGCAATGTTCTATCGAATGAGAAGAAGGTGGACATCTATATCCAGGGGCTGATCTAGGGGAGGGCGAAGAGGGCGACCGCCCAGGGCCCCACGGTCCAGGGCGCCCCGCGACATGGATTTTTAGCCTACTTTTCACATTTTGTAAAAATGAGGAAGAAGTAGACTTATGAGATCGGGCAAATGTGTGTGTGTCTGTCTGTCCTTCCGTCTGGCTGTCTGGCTGTGTGTGTGTGTCCCCCCCCCCCCTATCAACTCCTAAACGGCTGCAGCAATCAAAACAAAATTTGGAGGGAGTAAAGATCTGTACCTGAATATCTCACGGCCATATTTGAAAATGATGTCAGTGCTACCAACTGCTGAGAAATCGCAATTGAAATTTGAGTTCCATGTTGGATATCTTGGAAGGTATACGTGGGAGCTATTTCAAAATTGGCACACGTATAGATAATAATATTGCAGTTTAATTTCCAGGAGGCCATACATGGCAGTGTTGCCAAAATGATTAAAAGCCTGCTGATAGGTCCAAATTTTAAATGCATTTAACTTCTACACTATCAATTGGATTTCAATCAAATTTCGTATGTGGTATGTGTACATAAACAGATATGACTGAGCGTATTCTTAAGAGCCACCAGGGCTGCCAACTGTTAATAAATGCTCTCAATTTATTTTGTCCAAATACCATTATATCAGAAAGTATGCAAGCTGGTGTATTCTTTGAATACACGGTACGTGAGAATCCAATTTTTAATGCTCTTTGCATGTTCATTCCTTCCTCTTTGTCAAACACCAACAGTGATCTTCTGTTTTCTCTTTGATGGGCAAATCTCTTATGTCTTCATGAGTCTGTTCTAGATATATATCTTCTGTGACCCACCTAGCGTCATCTCGCAGCGAATCTCTGAAGCTCCCCAATTCTTCCTGGTGCAAGAAGACTTACTTATATATCTCGCCACCAGATCTTGTTACCATCGCCAGCTATTTTCTCCTTGAGCAAGAGGACTACGTCTACTTTTTCACTCACCATGCTGCGCTAGTATCGCCTACTATCAACTCCTTGAAGACCATTCATCAAGAAGAACATTTATTTTTGATAAGTTGGTTATGCTGATATGTATACCTTTTGTCTCCTACCCCCACTCTTTTCCCTTCCTTGGACCCTCTGTGCTTCGCTGAGCAGGTCTCACTTCTAAGTCGGCAGTTGACTCAATCAGTCAGGGCTCACCTAGAGCCAGTCTCCTCAAACCAAGAGGCATTCTCTACTCTCTACGCCATGTTGGCACTCTAGGCATCCGTCAAAGGGATCTTCACCCTCGACATGTAACCAAGATAAGTACAGCTTCAAGTTTTAACCTCATCTTCATGGTTTTAACTTCTACATGTTTTAAAGATATTTTATAGACAGCGTGAGATTGTTTATTTGGGGCAAAAATCATTCTTCGCGGGATTTGCCATGTTGAGCTTTGTCTGTCTAAGCCAACCTTAATAGAAAGCAGCTTTCTTATGCTTGTTAAATGAGAAATCTTCTCACCACGTGGGATATTATCTAAATACCCGCTGTCTATAATTCACCAAGCTAGTTCCTCCGCTGGATTAACATTAGCCCCATTTTTCTACTAAGATCGTTCTGGAACCTTCCAGATTCTGTATTTCACCTACAAGTCCTGCCGTTATGAAATTTTCACTCACTTGTGAGAACGCTATTTAAAATTGAAGAATCTCACTTCCGAATTAAAGCTCAATAGCGAATTTTCTTCCACCGTTGGATGTTCTATGGCGCATTTAACCGTAATCCACTAATCTCTCAAGCAATAGACTTTTGTTCATCTAGTGCAACCAGTCATTTTTTTTTTCAAATTGAAATAACTTTCTTTGCCATAAACTTTCGTGTTTCTATAGTGAACTTTTCATATATTTCAACGAACTATAGTGAAAACCAGTGCTTGTTCAACTTTCTACCGCGTCGCGATCGTCCGTTTACATTTAAATAAGGCCATGAACATTTTTCCTCAATCCCTATTTCTCTTTCCTAAACCTCTTACTAACAATCTGTAATAAACTTTTAAATTTAGGTCTGTTTCAACGAGGTGTCAATCTATAGATGTGCCCTCCCATTTTTTCTCATGTATAATTAATTAGTTTCTGTATAATTACGTGCTCAGCACACGTTTCAAACTTACATTGTTTCTCCCTTCTAATGAGAGAATACAATACTTGCAACTCTTGAGTGAGTTATTTCTAGGTCTCACGAAATGGAAACTGCCCCATTTGGCTCGTGATTCCTACTTAAACATAGGAAGTCTAGAACCTTCCTTTTGATTTTTTCTTTAGGTTTCACCGTAAGTGACCTGCTTTCTTTTGTATAATTTTGATAAAGTAATTCAGCTTAATTATAAGAAGTTGTAGGAACTTCTATTTTTGATGTTTTTCTTATTGTTATTTTCGAAGTTGTAACCTTTTCTAAATCAGTTACCTGGAAATTTCTTATAGTACACTCCTTGTACTCTATTTAATGTCTAAACTTTAAACATTTAATTTGCCTTTTTAAAATCTTATAAAGATTTTAGTACCAGGTTTAAAACCTTAAGAATTGTTATTTGCCTGGAGCAATTTCTAAATGTTGTCGGAGGTCTGCGACCCCAAATTGTTAATAAGATTGAAATTATATACATGTTAAAGTTACGCTTTTATGAATTGTTAAATAAATTAAATATTTGGTTTTGGATTTATCATTTCTCAAATACCACGGTTAAGCAAGAGTCTGTCTTCCCTGACTCTTCCAAAGTTTATGCCATCGTTAATACAGAACAATTCTGCTACTATTTGTCTGGCCAGACCATCACCCTTCCCCATAGTACTTTTATGCATGCTTGGGAGGAAATACACTAAAGCCTTTCTCTGGCAAACCGCCCAAGTCCTAGCTGCGGTTCCCGTTAGCTTCAACCAAGTCCGTACCTACTTTAGGTATCAGAGAGTTAATTTTCAGTGGCAACTGCCTCTAAGGGTATTTAAAGTTAAATTTATAACTTTTGTGGAACTCTCATCCTATTTCTCTATCCTGTTTCTCCAGTCCGAAACCCACTTCCTTTTCTTAATCATCTTCCCTTGGTGGGTGGGTTATTCCTTAGCCTATAATCTACCCACAAGCCGACAGCTTTAAACTATGCACACGTATAGTACCTGGATTCTAGATTAATTTGGATTATCTTATATACGTCAGTGTTACCAACATGATTCTAAGCCTGGAGAGAGGTCCAACTTTAAATACATGTAACTTCTATACTATCATTTGGATTTCAACCAAATTTCGTGTGTGATATGTGTACCACAACAGATATGACTGAGCGTATTCTTAAGAGCCATCAGGGCTGCCAACTGTTAATAAATGCTCTCAATTTATTTTATCCAAATACCATTATATCAGAAAGTATGCAAGCCAATAGCTCTAAACTTTGCACACGTATAGTACCTGGCATTCTAGATTAATTTGGAGTAACTAATATAGGCATACGCCAGTGTTGCCAACATGAATCTAAGCCTGCTGATAGGTCCAATTTTAAAAGACATGTTACTTCTATACTAACAAATGGATTTCATCCAAAATTGGTACAACACGAGATCATAATACTTCAGATTATTTCTGACCAACACATGCATGACATTGTTGCCAACATAATTTTACGCGCGCTGATAAATCCAAGGTCTAACTGCATGTAACGTGCATGCTATCCATTTGGCTTCAACCAAATTTTGTATTCTGTACCTTAAGAGATGCAACTAACAATAGCCTATATTCAGTCACCAGGGCTGCCAACGGTACTGCTCTATTAGACTACATTATATAAGGTATATTTCGAACTAATTAGGAATTTCGATATTACCAACTTAATTTCGTCATTATTCTAGATAGATCTATATAGATTGGCAAGAATCTTAAATTTCAAGAAAAGTAGGCTCTTTAGTTCGCCACGGAACTTCTTGTTTAAAATTTAATTAATTAATTACACTTTTCAAACTAATTTATAATTCATATTCCTTTTTTCAGTACAGCTATGACCTCCTGTGACCCTTTAGCAAGTTTAGATTTCAGGGAAATGATAGAAGACTTCAGCCGGGAAAAAAGTCGCAAAGTAATATTTCAATATTTCATAGTTTACATAAAATTTAAAATATTGTAACTATTCCTTATTTTATTTTATTACCAAACTATTTTCCGGCGGCTTCGGTGGCGTAGTCGGTAGCATGCTGAGCTTCTATGCCCAAGATCGCGGGTTCAAATCCGACCGAGTTAAAAATCCCTCAGTATGCCTTCCCTCGGAGGGGAAGTAAAGCCGGCGGTCCCATGTCATAGATTTATGGCAAGTTAAAGAACCGTCCACTAATTAAACCTGTGTGAAGCTAAATTGTATAGGTTAAGAATGTAAACAACGCTCTAGAAGGTTCCTACGTTCGTTGCCAAGAGCCGACTGCGGTGGCGTCTGGTAGCTAAGTTCTGGACTAGTAGTCGTTGACGGTGGCGTTTGGCGGCAAAAGTAGGAACTATTTGAAAAATTCAAAAGTCTGCAGTCCTTACTTGAATTAAAAATTTAAAAAATAAACAGATAACACACACTAATACAGTCATCACAATTAACACCGGTTATCAGACAGATTCAACACACACCCAAAGTACACGGGGCTACATGACCGTGTTGTCGCAGCCCCTAAACTTAAGAACCAACCAACCTACCTATTTAGTAGATTTCGATGTTAGCCCCGCCTGTGGCACGAATCGCCGATGCGATAGCAACTGTGACTCCTGACATGATTCGGCGGACCTGGACGGAGGTGGACTATTGCTTACATGTGTGTCGTGCCACAGACAGAGCTCACATCGAAACCTACTAAATAGGTAAACAAACTTTATGATTTTCTCTATCTTTTGATGTAAAAATAATTAAATTATCTTTATTACAGCCTGAGCTATTACAAATCAAAATTAAGGCCACCTTCGCCGATTACCATGTAGGTATATAAAAATGAGATGGTGTGTGTTTGTGTGTCTGTGTATTACTCAATCACGCAAGAACTACTGATCCGATTTACACAAAATTTTACATGGAAGTAGCTGATTTACCTGGTTAACATATAGGCTAATTTTGATTTCGATAATTAGCACTATTTAAATATGGTGATCATTTTAGTGACGTCACTACACCCTTTGGTTTCAAACTTTCATATTTCCATTTGAAATAAAAAGAGGACGCTAAGAAATAGCAAACTTTTGATGGGATATACGGGGTTTAAAATTTAATTTTCTATCCGAAAGGTCTATATCACATTTCGTGTATCTCTAACGGTTAGCGAGTAAAACCTAAATTTGTGCTATCAAACACGGTCAACACCGAGCGGTGTAGTTGGACAAAATGTTCCATCCTTACTCCCCCTCCGCGCAGCACCTCGCCTATCCCATATTTTAACTGTCACCTTCACATTTTAATTTATTTATGACCCGTAGCGAAGCACGGGTACTTCAGTTAGTCATTAATAAACTAGATAAAGGTGAGAGTGCGCAGTGTCTAATACAAACTTCCAGTGTTGCAAAATCCACAATTTATGATTTGAAGAACCGACAAGGTGAAATTGTGAATTATACATCGAAGTTAGATAATGAAGAAGGGCCTAAAAAGAGAAAAACTCGAGCCTTACAGTATTCGCATATGATGTGTAACATCTGACATTTTATCCTACTAAGAAATTGAGATGAAATATGTGAAGTAAATTTTTTTCGGCTGTACTCCTCCAGTTTTAAATTTTTCTCACGTTCCTTTTGTCGATAATTTCGCATATATTCTGCTCTGGATTTACCCATCTCTGCAAATCACAAAATCATGAAAAAAAAGGGGGCATCCTCCCAAGTCCTACAACACCTCATACAAGTCCCTAGCATTATTGGTTCGAGAAATATTAAAAAGCCGATGACCCTTTAGTTTTGGGTCCTTGGGTTAAATTAAGAGGGGGATAGAAAAACGGGGGGCGTCACCCCGACTCCTAGGACATCTCATACAAGTCCCTAACATTATTGGTTCGCGAGATATTTAAAAGCCGATGACCTATTAGTTTTGGGTCCTTTGGTTTAATTCAGGGGGCTATAGGAAAAGAGGGGGCGTCACCTCACGCAAAATGGGTTGGCACCGTCTCACAGCCACCTCTCCGCCACCGCGCGCGCTCAATGTTTCCTGTTACACATTCCCGTCCCTTTTCCAAAATCACTCCCACAAAAAATATCCAGCAACCGAGAGGAAAGATGTTCCCCATCAAAAACCATGAGATCAGCTACGGATGAGAAATTGGATGAAGTGGCGTACTTATGGTTTATTCAGACAAGATCCCATTTCTGTACCTTCGTTATGTGAGAAAGCGTTGTAGCTAAATGAGAAACTTGGTGGTTATCATCATAATGAACTTGCTTGATTTTTCCTATGACATAACGCATGTCTGATTATCCGGAAGAATCGATACACGGAACACTTTCGGTACCAATTAGTCCGGATCAACGACCTTCTATTGTTCTATTGATTTGCATAAGTTGTTTAGTTGCACATTGATTGTAAGTACATTTTAATTTATCTTGTTTCATCTTTGTTTGTACTTAAGTTCATTTATACACTTTTCTCTTGATATTGTTTTTGTGTACCCCTTTCTTGGGTACCATCTTTAGCCATTAATTTTATTTTGTTTGTTATTAAGTGATTTTAATGCCTCTTCAAGTTTACCTTCCATTTTGTGTTTAGATTAATCCTTACTCTTATGCGCACCTGTTTTAGTTAATATATTAGTAAGTAGTTCACTTTGGCTTCGTCCTCTTTCATTTGTAATTTTAAGTTCCCTTATCTCTCGTTCGATTTCGTCGGTCTTGGCTTCGTACTGTAACACAGTCACGACCTACACGCTTCTGGGTTCTTCGATCAATTAGATAAATTTAATTCCGCTTTTGATTTGCTTTAAACAATTCATTCGTTTCCTTTTTTGGAAAGTATCTTTCTTTCGATCCGGAATCTTGGGCCTAGCACGCATCGAAAGAGACATCCTTTCCCCGCTCCTTAGCGATCCTGTTTAGTTTTTGTTGTTTTTGATTCCACTGTATTCCTCATACCTCTGCTATTTTGTTTAACGTAAAAGCACAAAGCACAAATAATGAACCTGATAAAAACGATTCAAGATACAGAAAAATTATTTATTGCACAACATTCTACACCTCTTAAACTACTTTTCCACATAACTGCCGAACTTTTGCAGGCATTTGTCATAGCGTGGCACAAGTTTTTGGATACCTTCTTCATAGAAGTTTGCCGCGGACCCGTAAACGAGAGTGAAGACTCCCCTGTAAGATATCCTACCGTTTGGCCACCACTGTTAGGCAAATTGTGTGCTTACCAGGAGAACTGCGTATGTTTAGGAGTTCTCCTGACCACATACGCAATTTGCCTAACAGTGGTGGCCAAACGGTAGGATATCTTACAGGGGAGTCTTCACTCTCGTTTACGGGTCGGCGGCAAACTTCTATTAAGAAGGTATCCAAAAACTTGTGCCACGCTATGACAAATGCCTGCAAAAGTTCGGCAGTTATGTGGAAAAATAGTTTAAGAAGTGTAGAATGTTGTGCAATAAATAATTTTTCTGTATCTGTGCACAATTTAATTTTATTACCAAACGGAACTTACTTTCTGGACGTGCCTCGTATATGACATTTCATATACTAAACTACAAATAATACTTAAGTGGAAACCAGATATATTTACGTTTTATGCAGTGAGGAATAAAAATCCACCAATAAAAAATAAAATAATTTCATTTTTCATAATATTTTGATAAAATCTCCATATTTTACGAATATTTTCATTTTTATTCATATTCTTGCATTTATGCAATTCTGTATAATTACACATTAAGTTGTTCTTCAAATAAATTACAAACAGAAAAGGCGTGTCTTTTCAGTCGTGTTTTTATAAGCAATAAATAAAGAAATAAATAAGAAAATAAATTACGAAACGAAGTTAATTTGTATAAATTTAGTATTAAGTTCAGTGACATGAATTATTTACGAAATTAAGAATTGAAAGAATATTATATCTGTTAACACGGATAACATAATTTCGTACATACGTACTGTATGTCAATAAAACTTTATATGCCATGTCATATTAAGAATATGTCACAATTAAATATTCATGTTATCTATTTTGAATGCAGTTTCGAGTATAAAATCGTACGACAAAGTATACTTAAATAGTGTACCCTGTTTCAATACAGATCCCAGCAGCTGAAAGCGTATTAAAGCATATTGAAAATTGAATACGCTTCAATCCCGTTTTTAAATAAACATATTAAAATTAATTTAATGTCAAACAGTGTTTTCCTTGATCTCGTATTAACTTGAAAATAACATGATTTCGTGTACAAGTAAAAGCAGCTTTGTATGCAATGTCGTATTGAAAAGCTTCATTAAAACTGAAGAATCAATTCATTGTTTTGAATACAGATGCACTTATAAAATTGGATGGCATAATATACTTAAAAACAATATAGTATTGAAGCAAATTACAATGTTTCTACTTATACAGTACATGAAAATTAAAGAAACCTGACTCTTTGTGATACACGCACAAGCTTTAATATGCTTCCGGCTGCTGGGTTGCTAACATTGTGAGTCACGCGCGTATCCATTGTTGACGCCTGGCTTAACGTTACTTTCTGAATTGAAGTTGAAGTTATTGAAGGTATGACAAACATAATTCCAGCAACATTGCAGTAAATGATGTAGCATGCTACAAATATGCTTCCATTACATCAGGTGATGTGGCACGAAGATTCTCATCATACAAAATTATATTGACAGATAGACGTTACAGCTTGCTTCCTCAAAATTTAGAAAAAATGTTAGTTGTATATTGTAACAATAGAATATTATTATTTTATGTATGCAAACTTTGTCCTCTTCAAGGTTTCGGCATTTGACCGATTCCAAAATTACATATTGATTGCAAATAATGATACATTATAATTTATTTCATTACTTTTTGTAAATTACTGGGAGCTGATTAAATAAACACAGTCTTAAAAGAAGCTTATTATTTAATAATTTTCTAGTAAAAGTTCAATCTAATGATTTTATTATATTGAATTTTCGCATGAAATCCTACCAATTAACTTTCAAGTATCCACATTAAAACCAGCAGAAACAACTATATATAATTTCATATTTCGTCAT
Source organism: Meconema thalassinum (assembly GCA_946902985.2). Classification (NCBI taxonomy): domain Eukaryota; kingdom Metazoa; phylum Arthropoda; class Insecta; order Orthoptera; family Tettigoniidae; genus Meconema; species Meconema thalassinum. Next base: position 112,051,740 of record OX336395.1, on the reverse strand, counting down.
ACTTTTCATATTTTCATACATTTTATTTCATATTTTAATAAAAATTTCTTCATATTTTTACTCGCTCTACTCGTAAATCATTTTACCCATTTTCCATCACTGAACAAAATTACAGCGTCGAAGACTGCAATCTTAACCACTTTTACTAATTTTTGGGCACCGTTCCCATATTTCACTGTTCAAGATTTTATTTGGATTCTGCGTCTTTCCATGTGTGCACTTCTTCAACAACTCTGGATCAAGCAAATCTATAAAAAGTAAATTTAACTGTAAAAGTAAGATATGTATCACGATTAACAAACTCAGCAATTGAAACTTTGTAAACACAAGTCACTGCCTTCTGTATGTGTTTAGGTTATCCTCTACCAGTACTAGGCTATAAGGGAGGGAAAATGTCATTTTTAAACCGCAAGCAAAATTAGAAGAAATCAAGTTGAATACGATACAAGGAGACCCATTATGGGGGCGTGGTTCAATCCGCTGCCGATCTGAATTTAATTAATTTGAGGCACTTCCATGTACTGTAAGATATCCCCACAACATTTTGGAATTTATTATATTCTTCGAGCAATGACGTTTCAAATAAAAATGTTAAAATGTCATATTTCAGACTTTTCATTCACATCTCCCCATAAGGCCCGGTAGAGCACTCATAGCTCCACTGCCATTGACAGTCCAGTCTTAATGCTCTATATTTTCGTATTGGTCAGCCCTTACTGTACCTCCTCCCTAGCATTGAATTTCATCCAAGAAAATAAACATGTCCATAGCTTTTTGAACACTCAAGTTATTATAACAGCTTAGGCTTTCACGGCCGGCGTTCATAATTAAATACAAGTTTTTCGGGCTTGTAGAGTTATTTCTATATTAATTACGGTCGGGTCAGATTTACCCATGGCGCCAGTCTTCGCGTGACAATTTTTGGTTTACGTTAGTCGGGACAATCTGTAAAATAATAACAATATCGTATGGCCTCGGGTGCTGAGTGCAAGCTTTGTTATTTGACACCCGGAGGGCAGCTTACATGACGAAGTTTGTTGTTCCTTGAAGCACTATGAAAGTCAAGGAGGTTAGCTATCTAAGCTCCTTGACACTATAGCGCTTTCTAGTAGAGAAATGAGGAACTTTGTGTTGGCGGAAAATCCCGAGATTAATTTTGCCATTATGAACACGGCCTACTGAATTCAAATGGGTTCTTTAACATGCCAACATCGTATGACATGCGTATCGTGATTTTTGGCACCTTAAAAAAAAACACTTACCACGGCCAGGAGCGAACCTGCAAGCTTGGGGGTTGCTAGTCCGACACGATAACCACTCACCCACCGTGGCAAGCTATCTGTAAAATATAGGGGGGGGGGGGGGGGGAGGGATCCACCTATTTTGGTGCAGCACAATCACATATCGAACATTCTTGTTCGTCTATCTATGTTTAGGGTCTAGGGACACGTTGGTCATCAGCTCCTATGTTAAAAAATTAAAGTGACTGCTTTTCCGCCACTATCAAGGCCAATGATATCGTTACGAAAGTTATCCGCATTTTGAAAGTTAAAAATGTAAATCACCCCATTTTATATTGGGAATAGTTCATAGGAAGAAACAAGGTGTAAAATTACTTAATTAAAATACAGTTGGTTGGTTCTTAAGTTTTAGGGGCTGAGACAACGCGGTCATGTAGCCCCGTGTACTTTGGGCGTGTGTAGAATCTGTCTGATAACCGCTGTTAATTGTGATGACTGTATTAGTGTGTGTTATCTGTTTTTTAATTCAAGTAAGGACTGCAGACTTTTGAATTTTTCAAATAGTTCCTACTTTTGCCGCCAAACGCCACAGTCAACGACTATTAGTTCAGAACTTAGCTACCAGACTTCACCGCAGTCGGCTCTTGCAATGAACGTAGGAACCGATGAGCGTTGTTTACATTCTTAACCTATACAATTTAGTAGCTTCATACAGGTGTAATTAGTGGAAAGTTCTTTAACATGCCATAAATCTATGACATGGGACCGCCGGCTTTACTTCCCATCCGAAGGAAGGCATACTGAGGGATTTTTAACGCTCTTAAAAAATCCGACGACTTAAGCCGGATTTGTTGTCCTTGATCCCTGGCAGAGTCTATTGTTGTTGTTGTTTTTGTTGTTTACACACTATGGGTCAAAATGACCCGGCGCGAGTCCTCGTGTTATATTCTTTTCACGCCAGTTCTCAAGAGTTAACTCTCTGGTGGTCGCGCTTGAAGATGTGTCGCCAGTAGTCGCGTGGATTACAATACCTGTAGTAGCCCAATTTCTAATAATAATAATAATGTTATTGGTTTTACGTCCCTTTTAACTACCTTGGCTTTTAGAGACGCCGGGGTGCCGGAATTTTGCCCCGAAGGGGATCTTTAACGTGCCAGTAAATGTACTGACACGGCTCCCTCGCATTTGCGCACCCTCAAATGCCAGCTGACTGTGCCAGCCCAATTTCTAATGGGTATTATATTGGCTATATTTAGGTTTAACATTTTGATTTTCGATTTTATAAGAAGGATGGGGCGTGATAAATATACAGGCGTGGATTCAAGGGGGGGGGTCACGGGGGTCATGACCCCCCCCCAAACGGAGACCAATTTGTTTGCTAACTCAAAAAACGAAAACACAAAATAACCAGACAAATAAAACTTAACGAATTTTAACTGAAAAACAGTTTTTTTTTTTCATTTTATTCAATACTGAAAATATATTTTATTATGTTCTGTTACAACTGTACATATTTACAACTTCATACCTATTTCTTACACAACTAATTTTTTATATTCTTGGCACAACAATTAACGGGCCACTTGACCATTAAAATGCATTGAAAAGTGGCCCGTGGCCCGCTAATTGTTGTTCCGAGTAGGCTATATATTGGTTTATAAAAAAAAAAACATTTTTTGTTTGTCATATAAATACACGGATGGGAATTCGGGGCTTTTTTCGCACCAAAAAATTCTGCCGACGTCCAAACTGCAAGCTTGGTTGGCAATTTAAGCTGTGACTTTCTCCCTTTGTCGGTACCAACTCGACTTGCCGAAACTGTAACGTATCTTGATTCTTTTCTCGAAGCTCGATGTAAAAGTCGCAAAACACGCCGTTGCAATTTGTACGAATATTTTTGGTGCGCTGAACGCATCAAATTTATATCCATGTAGCTTGCAAAAAAATGGTCTGGTTTTGTACGTTTGGTTATTTTGTGATTGCGGTTTTAGTGATGCCATTTTTCTTAACAAATTCGATTCTCTGACCCCCTCCAAAGCCAAACTCTAGATCCGCGCCTGTAAATATACTACGGTAATCATAGACAAATACATGAAATAGGCCCACGCCGGCCTTTAAAGAGGTAGTCAGAGGACACATGGCAAAGGCAAAAGATATTGGATTGAATCTTACACCACGGATGCCATGACAACGATGGACTGGAAAGAAGCAAATTATCAGCTCAGACATCTTGTTACCAGATTTGCAGTGCATGGTTTTCATCACAAGTGTTGTAGGACCATACGTTTTCATGAGCCATGCGCGGACTGTGTTTGCCGTTTGTGTGGGAAACTCTGTGAGAGTTATCACGTGATGGGTTGTACAGATAGAATTTTATCATTGCCTCAATTCTGTTGTGAATCGACTTGAATGTATATAACTGGCCATTTGGATACATTATTAAATTATTAAATATTTTGACACACCATGAAAAAAATTATTGAATTTGAAACTTATGAAAGAAATGTGGTGATATATTGAGTAAGAACATGAAATATATGCGAACAGATGAGTATTTTTCTACAATTAAGTGTTCATAATGTACTCAGTTTCTCAATTCTATACAATGCTATACCAATTCAAGCAAACCAACGCAATTAAAGTGTAGTTCCGTAACTAGTCGCGTGGAGGAAAACTAACTTAGGTTTCAGTTGAAAAAATCAATTTTCTCTCTTCTGATGTTCTGGGTTCTCAGAAAGGACATGGGGTGCTAACCCCATCACTCTCAGAACTTCAGCCCTTGGACTGAGCGTCTCAGCTGTTGAATATGCAGCACCAGTTTGGCTTTCTTCTCAACATTCCAAAGAGGTGGATATAGCTCTGAATGAGACTTCCAGGATTGTGTATGGATGTCTTAGACCAACACAACTTCAGAAGATCTACCCTCTTATAGGAATTTCTCCACCTAATGTCCGAAGAATGGTAGCTGCAGCATCTGAGAAGAAACGGCAAGAAACCGTTTCAATGCATCCTCTATTCGGTCAAAAACCAGCCCGGCAGAGACTTAAGTCCAGAAACATCCTTTTGAGTGGAGTAACAGCCCTCGAAGGTTCACAAGAAACTGCCCGTGTGAAGATTAGGAAGACAGAAATCAAGGACCCAATTATACCTCCATCAGAAAAAATGCTACCTGGTCACACCTTGCCATATGGAATTTGGAAATCATTGAACAGGCTGAGGACGGGGGTTTCACGCTGCAAGAACAATCTCATATCAAGAAATGGAACATGCTCGTCAACAATGATGAGTTCTGCGACTGCAGCATGTCACAAGATCCAGAAGACCTGCTGCTCTGCCCCTTGATGGAGGACATACAGTATGTTCAAAAGACGATCTTATGGCTGCAAATACTAATGCTGTAACTGTTGCTATTTACGGGCAAAATGTAGATTGATTCGGACACGGAAAATAAATAAATAAGTAAGCATATTGAAATATCATAGGACGTTAGTTTGGAGCAAAAATGTTAATCTTGTTTCCGAGATGAGGGTTGTTTGGCAACAGTGGCAAACATGTACCAAATCTTTATTCATCTACCTTTGGAGACATTTCTTTGACAGCCATTTCTTACAAGTTTTATTCTTATGCAAATAAGGTTCACTAGCATTACCCATCGCGGCTTCGCCCGCGAATATTCTAGTTGTAAAGAGTGCACTTAGCAAAATCTCAATAATGAATGCCATGACTGATTTATCCTTGGTATGAATAATCAGACTTTATCAATTCAGCTACTGGTGCAGTGCTTAGGGGTTTGTCAGTCCTTCATAGGTAGACTATATCTGAGCGAAGTTAGTTTACTGGGAATATCACAGACACTGTTAATTTAAGGGCCTTTAAATGTGGTTTTCGGAGACCCTATATAGTCAGGTGAAAAAGACCTTTCGTACCACACTGACACGTGAAAACTGCGTGAAAAAATTCTAGAGTGCCCCTTGACCCCCTTAATCGCATTATACTGTATGTATTGATGAATTTTACAGCTTAATTTGGTTCAGTGTTAACCTTATAACCGTCTGGAAACTTTCACAGTAATGTAATAATCGGAATTGCATCGCGTCTTACAGAAATAGATGGACCTGTAAGATTCTGTTACCATGGTTACCGTGTTGCATTCTTTCATTATTTAATTGCAAATATACACGTTTTAAGGTATTTATTTAATTGTGAGGCTATTAAAGAGTAAGTGAGTGCGTTTCGCTTACGCATTGGGTTATGCTGAACCTGTAGGTACCCCATATGTGTAGGTTGGTGTTAATGGGACCTTATTTTCGGTACAAAACTGGAATGGGACCTTAGCAGAATAATATAGGGAGGGATTATGTCAGAAATTACTGCATCGATCCACTTGAAATGTTCACAGTATCTTTATGTGAAATAATCTGCCCGGGCCGGTAACCTAGATGTTAGGCCCATTAAAACAACAATTATCATCATCAATAATCTGACCTAGAACAATGGCTGCAGTTTTCAAGTAAGTAACTTGAGAAAAATGCATTGCTTCAAAACTTATTTAAACTTATCAAAGAAAATTTTACAAAATTAACACCAACCTACACATATGGGGTAACTACAGGTTCAGCATAACCCAATGCGTAAGCGAAACGCACTCACTTACTCTTTAAATTGCAAATTTAAAGTGGAACTTCTGATACCGTAATTCCATTTCAAGAATCCCGGTTTCTCTTCTAAACGTTTTGGACATTTATTAGAATTGCCCCATATCCATATTGGGCATTTCAACTCAAATTCTTGTACGAATTTCCGAATTTCTTCATCCCATACAACGAGGTAGGTGATAATAAATAATTTAAAGTAGATTTTTATCAGTTTCATATGCTGGCTAATTATGTTTCGTTTATTTATATACATTTTTCTGACATGTTTTATTTTCCTATCTGTTAGGTTATTTCATGTCATCGTAATACTGGTTGGCACCTTTAAAAAAATCGTTAATAATCTCCGTATTGAAGAGGATTTAACTTATTTAACTCAAGCGCCGAGCTGAATTATTTTATTGATTTTCTAAATTATTTTGTGTATATTTTGATAAAAAATAGTAAAGCTTAACATTCTTACACTGACCGTTAATAGTTCTTATTTCTAACTACTTTTTAAAATTATTGTTAAAAGACCAATCTTATATTTATTTAATTAAGACTACTTTGTAAGGATATCCGTTTTTATTACTATATTTTATTTATTACAATTATTATCATTAATTTGTCATTTTAATTTAGATTTAAGGCACATATGCCATTTTAGTTTTTCAATTCTTAATTGATTTTCTTTTTAGGCTGAGGATGACCCCACTGTGGGTCGAAACATGTACTAATATAATATATATATATATATATATATATATATATACTAGCTGAAGTACCCGTGCTTCGCTACGCGTCATAAATAAATTAAAATGTGCAGGTGACAGTTAAAACAGGGGATAGGCGAGGTGCTGCGCAGAGGGACATTAGGGATGGAACATTTTTTCCAACTACACCGCTCGGCGTTGACCGTGTTTTATAGCACAAATTTAGGTTTTACTCGCTAACAGTTGCAGATACCTTTCGGATAGAAAATGTAATTTTAAACCTCGCATATGCCATCAAAAGTTTGCTATTTCTTAGCGTTCTCTTTTTATTTGAAATGGAAATATGAAAGTTTTAAACCAAAGGGTGTAGTGACGTCACTAAAATGGTCACCATCTTTAACTAATGCAAAGTATTGAAATCAAAACTAACCAATATGTTAACCAGGTAAATCAGCTACTTCCATGTAAAATTCATGTAAATCGGACCAGTGGTACTTGCGTGATTGAGTAATACACAGACACACACCATCTCATTTTTAGCCTCGCTTCGCTCGCGTCATAGTCGTGTCATATTGTTATTCAATGAAATGCAGGTTTAACCCCGTTAACACCCCTTTAGAACCTGAATATCCAAAAATCCCTCCTTAGTAGACGTTTTCGACACACAACAAACATATCCCCAAAATATAATTCTGCTAACATGTATAATAGTTTGGGTTGGTCGATGAGAGTGAACATCCAAAAATCCTTCCTTAGTGGACGTTTTCTTCCAGAATTTCACCCCTCCCCATAGGCCCCTTAAATTGGATTTATGAAAAAACGGTCGAACACCTATTTATTTATTTATTTATTTTATTTTATTTATTTATTTATTTTTAAGCTGATTGATTTCCTCCGAGTTTCAAACTCCTCGCCTATGTCGTTTAAGAGATACATGCTCCGTTAAGAATCTTTCAACCCCCACTTTTCATCCCTTTCACCTCATAATATACACTACATCGAAAAACCATTAGACATGTGTCAGCTTATTTTTAATGATTAGTATATGTGCCAAGTATCACATCCCCAAATGAAACCACTCGTGAGATATTGTTAATCAATGGAAAGACCGTTTACCCCCTTAACACCTCTTTAGAACCTGAATATCCAAAACTCTTTCCTTAGTGGACGTTTTCGACATACAACGAACATATCCCCAAAATTTCATGTTTCTAACTTCAATAATTTTGGCTGGGCGATGATGAGTGAGTGAGTCAGTCAAGACATTTTCTTTCATTTATTTTTGTTAATTTCACCCCTCCCCACGAACCCCTTAAATTGGATTTATGAAACAAACGGTCAAACACCTATTTACTTATTTAAAGCTGTTTTCCCCCTGAGTTTGATGAGTGAGTAAGTGAGTCAATCAGTTAGGACACTTTCTTTCCTGTTTTTTTTCCCCAGAATTTCACCCCTCTCCAAGGGCCCCTTAAATTGGATTTATGAAAAAACGTTCGAACACCTATTTACTTGTATTTTAAGCTGTTTTTTCCCACCGAATTTCAAACTTCACGCCTATGTCGTTTCAGAGATACACGCTCCGTCAAGAATCCCTCAACCCCCAATTTTCACCCCTTTCACCTCATAATATACACCACATCGATAAACCCTTAGACATATGTCTGATTATTTTTAATGATTAGTTTATATACCGAATATCACATCCCCAAACAAACAACTCATGAGATATCGTTATTCAATGAAATGCACGTTTACCCCCTTGACACGTCTCTAAAACCCGAATAAACAAAAATCATTCCTTAGTTAACGTTTTCGACATACAGCGAACATTTTCCCAAAATTTCATGTTTCCAACTTTAATAGTTTTCGCTGGGCGTGATGAGTGAGTGAGTCAGACAGGACATTTTCTTTCATTTATTTTACCAGAATTTCACCCCTCCCCATGGGCCCCTGAAATTGGATTGATTAAAAAACGCTTGAACACCTATTAACTTATTTCTTAAGCTGTCTTTTTCCCCTGAGTCAGTCGGTTAGGACACTTTCTCTCCTTTTTTTCCCCAGAATTTCACCCCACCCCATTGGCCCCTTAAATTAATTTATGAAAAAAACAGTCGAAAACCGGTTTACTTACTTTTTAAGCTGATTTTTTTTCGCTGAGTTTCAAATTTCTCGCCTATGTCGTTTAAGAGATAGGCCTACACGCTCCATTAGGAATCCTTCAACCCCCACTTTTCAGCCCTTTCACCTCATAATAATACACCACATCGAAAAAAGCTTAGACACATGTCTGCGTATTTTTAATGATTAGTTTATATGCCGAGAATCACATCCACAAATGAAACCACTCGTGAGATATTGATATTCAATGAAATGCAGGTTTAACCACCTTAAGACCCCTTTAGAACCCGAATATCCAAAAAACCTCCCTTAGTGTACGGTTTTGACATACAACGAACATATCCCCGAAATGTCATGTTTCCAACTTCAATATTTTTGGCTGGGCGATGATGAGTGAGTGAATGAGTCAGGACATTTCCTTTCATTTTTTTTTCTTCAGAATTTCACCCCTCCCGATGAACCCCTTCAATTTGATTGAAAAACAAACTGTCGAAAAGCTATTTACTTACTTTAAAGCAGTTTTTTCCCGTGAGTTTGATGAGTGAGTCAGTCAGTCAATCAGTTAGGACACTTTCTTTCCTGTCCCTCCCCCCCGAATTTCACCCCTTCCCATGGGCCCCTTAAATTGGATTTATGGAAAAGCGGTCAAACACATATTTACTTATTTTTATGATGATTTTTTTTCCGCTGAGTTTCAAACTCCTCGCCTATGTCGTTTAAGAGATACACGCTCCGTTAGGAATCTTTCAATCCCCAATGTTCACCCCTTTAACCTCATAAACACATCGAAAAACCCTCAGACACGTGTCTTGTTACTTTTTAATGATAAGTTTATATGCCGTGTATCACATCCCCCAATGAAACCAATCGGGAGATATAGTTATTCAATGAAATGCAGGTTTAACCCCCTTAAGACCCCTTTAGAACCTGAATATCCGAAAATCCTCCCTTAGTAGACGGTTTTGACATACAATGAACATATCCCCAAACTGTCATGTTTCTAACTTCAATAATTTTGGCTAGGCGATGATGAGTGAGTGAGTAAGTGAGTGAGTCTGGACATTTTCTTTCAATTTTCTTTTTTCAGAATTTCACCCCTCCCCATGAACCCCTTAAATTTGATTTATGAAAAAAAAACTGTCGAAAAGCTATTTACTTACTTTAAAGCAGTTTTTTCCCCCTGAGTTTGATGAGTGAGCCAGTCAGTCAATCAGTTAGGACACTTTCTTTCCTGTCCCCCCCCCCCCCAGAATTTCATCTCTCCCCATGGGCCCCTTAAATTGGATTTATGAAAAAACTGTCAAACACATATTTACTTCTTTTTTATGTTGATTTTTTTTCGCTGTGTTTCAAACTCCTCGCCTTTGTCGGTTAAGGGACACACGCTCCGTTAAGAATCTTTTAATCCCCACTTTTCACCCCTTTCACCTCATAATATACACCACATTGAAAAACCCTCAGACACATGTCTTCTTATTTTTAATGATGAGTTTATATGCCGAGTATCACATCCCCCCATGAAACCAATCGGGAGATATTGCTATTCAATTAAATGCAGGTCTACCCCCTTAACACCCCTTTAGAACCTGAATAGCCAAAATTTCTCTCTTAGTGGGCATTTGCGGCCCTTGAGGAAGCTGCATACCAGATTTCATTCCAATCCGTTCGCTGGTTGATGAATAAATGAATGAGTCAGTGAGTGAGTGAGTGGTATTTGAAAAATATATAGTAGAAAGAAGATAGTGTCAAGTCTTTGTTATGCTAAACTCGGTTGACAGTGCTGTGTGAGCAGTTGAGTAACTAACGGGATTTCAAGTATAGATCCTCATTTTCTATACCGGTAGTGCTGAGCGCAATTGGCATCAAGTCGGCCGTGTCTCGACTTGAGCTATGTTGCCATGGAAACTATCTATCTTGCCATTCCCTCATGAGTATATTTTATGATTTAATTAGCCTGTTTTTGAGTGAAAAAAAGGGCCAAAATCAGAAGAATGAGAAAGACTATCGAAAATTCATGTAGCCAGCGGTTCCTTCTGGGTCCTAAACTATGTGTATGCAAAATATGGTTGAGATTGGTGGAACGGTGTAGATTTGTATACGGAACCAACATATATACATACATACATACATACAGACTTTCACTTTTATATATATATATATATATATATATAGGGTGTATTTGATATGATGGAAGTCCGTTACACTGGTGATAGAAGAGACTATTCTAAGCTACCTAGGTAAAACAAATTGTCACCTATCTTGAAATTGATAATTAATCATTAAAAAGTCAATGTTTTTAGTTATTTCAGAAACTAATCAGGCAGAAAGTGGTGCGGCAGGCTGGGGGAAACGAGGCGGAGCCAGATGTGACGACGCGCGAAGGGGAAGTTGTTACGTAATCGGAGCATTGACCTTACCGGTTGACTTGAGGGGTGGTAGGCTATCAGCTGTTATGAGGATAAGCGCTACCGTCTCGTAAGAAAATGTGCATTGCCGTTGTTCTTGTTGTTGTTGTTGTTGTTGTTGTTGTTGTTGTTGACAACGCACGCAATGGCTTGGGACGTTAGGACCGGTAGTATTGTGTAGCCTACTTTGTAAGTGTGGAATTCATTGATTGATGTTCATGTATAAAATAATTTCGATACTCAGCCCTGGTGTATCATAGGCGTCCGTGTCGGACCTTCTGTTGACTAGTTTCTGAAAATACTAAAAACATTCACTTAATGAAATGCAGTGTGACAAAATTCCGACATCCCGTAGTCTGTTCAGAACTAGGCATTTAAGACGGAAGTAAAATACTTGATATTTTGTTTGAGAGGCTTGGCGATTTTGGTCATTTAGCCCCATGTAGCTGGGTGTGGGTAGAATTTGTGTGATAACCTGTGTTTTTGTGGTTTCTGTAGTAATGTGGGTATTTGTAATTCAGGTGAGGATTCGGAAGAAGGCGCCCGCCCTGTGGTGTTGGGGCAGTGCAACTGCCTCTCACCCGGAGGCCCTGGGTTCGATTCCCGGCTCCATCAGGGATATTAGAAACTGACGTGAGGGCTGGAACGCGGTGCACTAAGCCTCGTGAGGGCAATTGAGTAGCCGTCCGACAGTGAGGCAGTGCCCAAGTCAGGAAAATTAAGATTAATGGCCGAGGGGACCCGATACACTGACCACGCATCACCCTAATATCTGCAGGCCAAATGGCTGGACAGCGGTCGCTTGGTAGGCCTAGGCTCTTCATGGGCTGCACTGCCAGCGGTTATGGCTATTGAGAAGAAAGCGGCCGTGGCCTTAAGTTAGGAACAATCCCGGCATTTGCCTGGGGTAGAAGTGGGAACCCATTGAAAACTACTTCCAAGATTTAATACTAGTACGGTACCACATGTTCATATTGTGAATTGTCACATCCCATCTCCAGAGCCCTGGGGTGGCCATAAACTGGAGAGGGGTGGGGGGGTTGATTTATTGGTCAATCAACAACGTACATACATATGAAAATACACGAAAATAAAAAGAAAATACATATATATTTTTATAATACAGTGTTATTAAATATAATAATAATAATAGGCTAATAATAATAATATTAATAGTAATAGTCTAATAATAATAATAATAATAATAATAATAATAATAATAATAATAATAATAATAATGTGTAGTTCTGGAGGTAGAGTGATAACCTTTCCGAGGATGCGATCTACGTTCAGTCATGTAGTAAATGAATGGGATCTAATACGATCATTTCCATGGATTTCATGGCACATACAAGAAATCCTACGTACATTAAAGTCTGGCAACTCGACATACCAAAAAGAAACATAAAAGAAGTTAGTGTGTCTAAAAGCCTATTATTACTATTATTAGTATTATTAATATTTTTATTACAGTTGTTGCACCATCTTCACACAAAGATAGACCAACAGTTCCTTAAATTAATTACCCAAATCTTTAGGATTTCTATTTTCTATGCATAGTCCATGAGGCTGGCAAAATCCTAAACAGATCCATCATCACTAGTCATGTAGCCACTCCCAATGAAGGTGTGAATCAGCTGTTCATAGGCTCGGTTTGTGTATTTCAATGCCATTGGCAGACAAGGCGAGTAGGTCACTCGACCTCAGACTCTTGTCAACATTCATCAGCGTAGGAGGGGAGGGCGACGGGGAGAAGTCAGCTGTGCTGCTGAGGGGAAGGCACCCTAAGCCCTTTTCCAAGACATTGACCGACGATTTTTGTGATTTAATTCCACCTACACTAATTAAGATACGACTAAATTTCATGAAGATATTTGGTTAGAATACCATCTTCTTTCACCAGTGTAATGGACTTTCACCATATCAAATACACCCTGTATATATATATATTTGTTTATGTATTGATTTGGCGTATAATTTAAACGTTTAAAATTTTACAAATAAAAAGTTTGACGCACCAGAATCATAATTCTAATTTGGATTGCAAGTCATGAAATCTTCTTCAATTGTATTAAGTTTCACCCTTTAACTTCAATAGCTAGAATAAGATTTATAAAACCATAAGTCAATATTATATTGTCCTTTACCAGTTTCAACCGCATTGTGATCTTCCTCAGCGTAATTTAGGACATGTACAGGTGCAAGAACATATACTTAATTTAATTTGCCATAACAGAGGATGTTATCAAATATTCTAAAAAATATTCTTCGTCGAAAAGCACACACATTAAAATTAAAATATTCCTCTCGGCACGCCGGAAGGCGGAGGTAGATTTCACCGGGCAAACTAGGGGATAGGCTATAATAGACAAAATATGCAGGTTTTCGTAGAAGGATCAAATCTCATTTATTGCGAGAAAATATTTTACAATGTAATTGGAGCTCAATTAACTTTTCTTTCGTCTTACTATGCATATTTTTAACATTTTATTGTGTTAGGGGGACGGTAACCTTCTTGTCATTTGGGGTCCATTTTTATACTTGTGGTCACACTGTCCTTATGCAAGGTTTGGAACTGATGTGTAACTATCTAACAGTCTGTTACTTCTTCACGTCAAATTTTATCTCCCGCAGAGATGTTGGTTGGTTCCTCAGTTTAGGGCTGCGACAACGCGGTCAAGTAACCCCGTGTACTTTGGGTGTGTGTAGAATCTGTCTGATGAACGGTGTTAAGTGTGATGGCTGTATTAGTCTGTAATTCAGGTAAGTACTGCAGACGGTCAATTTCAAGTAGTAGTTCCTAATGTTGGTACAAATATACCGTCAACGGCACCTAGCTGTGAACTTGGCTACTAAATGCCACCGCAACCAGTAACTTGCAACGAACGTTGGACTTCCCCTCAGAAGGAAAGCATACTGAGGGATTTTCAGCGCTCTTTGAAAATCCGACGACTTCGGCCGGCTTTGAACTCACGACCTTGGCCATAGAAGTTCAGCATGCTACTAGCTAGGCTACGTCACCGAAGCCGCTTCCCACATAGTCAGATGGAAATTGAATGTGATCTCGTTGTCATGACAACCTCTGATAGCTCATCCCTCATCAATTTAGAAGCGTTGTCATGGTAACCTCTGATGGCTCTTGGCATTTTCTTCTAATTCCGAAATAATTTTTCTCATCCCTTGGCGTAATGGTGGGTTGTATCAAAAATTCTTTCAGACAAAAGTTGTAGGTAATTATTAGGGGAATATCGTCCATTTTTACGGGTTTGATATTGTGCCTATTAAGAGAGATATGATTAATGTTTCCCGAAAAACTCACTTTTTTCCACCCCATTGGCCAATGGTTGGTGCTATCAAAAACGTTTTAAACATACATTTTTGGCACTTATCCGACACATAATATGAACTTAGAAGGGATTCGATATTTCACATATTAAGAGAGTTATAGTGATATTTCACTTTTTCGAAAAAAGCCCCCCATTTTTACCCCCTTCGACCGATTTTTCCCATTAACGAACTCGGCCGAGATTTTATAGGAATACATATTATGTAAAAAATTCAAAGTGATTGGTGCAAAATTACAGCAGTTATCGTGTCCACAAGAAACTGATATATATATACATATATATATACATACATTATATATAAACTTTTGAACTGACGGTGGTTTTGGGGTCTGGGGGATGTGAAACGCGAAGATATGTCGAAATTTTCCGGAAGTCGAAACATGGTACCCATTGCAATAGTTAGCTTTCTAATGAAATCTACCTAAAAGAAACAGACTTGTTACTAAACGTATTAAGCAAGAACAATATGAAAAATATAAGTCTTGATACAAACAGCGTAAAGTAGACGAGATCTAAAAAGAAGTCATTGAAATGAGAGACGAAAACTCGAAATCAGAAAGGAATGAGAGATATAAAAATGTAGAACACTTACGTGGATGTGATACTATATTGCCTAAGTGGAAATAGCTAGGTTAGAACTGATAATTGGGTATGTACCTGTATTTGCGAAGCAATGGAGAAATCTGTATATAGAGAAAAACAAACAATATAAGTAGGTTTGAATAATGAAATTAATGTACTAGAATATTAAATCATGAAGGTAAAACCTTTCCTTAGTTAAGTAGTTAGTTTGTCTATTAGATATATGTCATTGTTCTATTAGACTGTGGTGTGTGAGTGTGTCTGGTAACAGTTGCATTGTTTATTAGTTATAGTTCATTGTTTCAGTAGACTGTGATGTGTGATTGCATGTGAGTGTGTCTGGTGACAGACTGTTTTAGTGGTAGTATTTGTTGTTGGTGGAACTTTAGTATTTTTTCGTTAGTAGAATTTTGGTATTTAATTGTTAGTACAGTAGAAGGTTAGTATTTTTGTTAGTAGAATTGCTCTTTACTTATTCTGAAAGGGAGTAGCAGCCTTTCAGAATAAATCAATTCTTTACTAGTCTTATAGACGGTTAAGATATTGATAATATAAGCCAAATAATGGCTACACTGCGTCCTGCTGCACGGCTGAAAGCAAGGGGAAACTACAGCCGTAATGCTATTCCCGAGGATATGCACCTCTCTGTGCATAATTACATGTGATGATGGCCTCCTCCCTTGTAAAATTTCAATCCGGAGGTAAACTAGTCCCCCGTTCGGATCTCCGGGTGGGGACTACTCGAGAGGGGGTTAACATCACAGAAGTGACAAAGAGGAACTCTGACATTCTACGGATCGGAGCGTGGAATGTTAGAAGTCTGCTAGGAAATGGAAGGTTAGAAAACTTAGAAAGGGAAATGGATAGGTTGAGGTTGGATTTGGTTGGGATTAGTGAAATGCGCTGGCAGGAAGAACAGGACTATTGGTCAGGAGACTATAGGGTCATTAGCACTAAATCAAACAATGGCCAAGCAGGGGTTGGCCTCATATTGAGTAGGAAACTTGGACAGCGGGTGGAATATTATGAGCAATATAGTGAACGGATTATTGTAGCAAAAATAAATACTAAACCTACCTGCACCACAGTGGTACAAGTCTATATGACTACCAGTCAAGCTGATGATCAGGATGTTGAAAAGGTCTACGATGAAATAGACGAAATTCTGAGGTATATCAAGGGTGATGAAAATGTTATAGTAATGGGAGATTGGAATGCTGTGGTAGGAAAAGAGAGAGAAGGGAGGATAGTAGGAGATTTCGGATTAGGTGAAAGGAATGATCGAGGAAGCAGGCTGGTAGAATTCTGCACTGAGCATGAGTTGGTCATAGCTAACACCTTATTCAATAACCACAATAGAAGAATATACACATGGATGAGACCAGGAGATACAGGGCGTTACCAAATCGACTTCATTATGGTCAAGCAGAGGTTTCGAAACCAGATTTTGGATTGTAAAACATATCCTGGTGCTGACATAAACTCTGACCACAATCTGGTTGTAATGAAATGCAGATTAAAGTTGAAGAAACTGAAGAAAAGTCAAAAGCCAGAAAGGTGGGCAATAGACAGACTGAAAGAGAAGGATGTAAACGAAAGATTCAAGAAGAGTATAAAGGAAGGACTAATGAAAAACCCTAAACAAACTTCAATTGCAGACTAATGGGCACTTTTGAGGAATGAAATAACAAAATCCGCAGAAGAAAACATTGGTAGGAAAGAGAGAATAGGTAGAAAACCGTGGATCACTCAGGATATACTCGAATTGATGGATGAAAGGCGGAAGCACAAGAATGTAAGAGATGAAAAGGGGAAAGCAGAATACAGACGTCTGAGAAATGAGGATAACAAGAAGTGCAAGGAAGCGAAAGAAGAATGGTTGAAAGAGAAATGTGCTGGTATAGAAAATTGTCTGAAATTAGGAAAAGTAGACACAGCTTATCGAAGGATTAAGAATACTTTTGGGGAAAAGAAGACTAAGTGCTGTAATATTAAGGACACAAATGGAAAGCCTCTAACAGATAGGGAAGAAAAGGTTGAGAGATGGAAAGCTTACATAGAGAGTTTGTATAAGGGAAAGGAGATTGAGAATCATGTAATGGAAAGGGAGGAGGAAATTGATGAGGATGCGAAAGGAGATTTAATATTGAGATCAGAATTTGATAGAGCTTTGGAAGACTTAAGCAGGAACAAAGCACCAGGCATAGATGATATACCGATTGAGTTGCTACGCTGCATAGGAGAGGAAGGTCTGATCAGGTTATTTCACTTGGTGTGTAGGATTTATGAGACAGGTGAGGTACCCCCTGATTTCAAGAAGAATGTAATCATCCCTATACCAAAGAAAGTGGGAGCTGACAGATGTGAAGATTACCGTACAATCAGCTTGATTACTCATGCTTCAAAGATCCTGTCTAGAATAATTTACAAGAGGATTGAAAGCCAGATAGAAACGGAGTTGGGTGAAGACCAGTTTGGTTTCAGGAGAAATGTAGGAACAAGGGAAGCTGTACTAAGTCTTAGGCTGATTTTAGAAGGTAGAATAAGGAAAGATAAGAGAACGTTCATGGCTTTTGTAGACTTAGAAAAGGCTTTTGATAACGTTGATTGGACTAAATTGTTTGACATTTTGAAATCGATTGGAATAAAGTACAGGGATAGGAGGGTGATATACAATCTATACAGAAACCAGACAGCAGTCATTCGAGTTGAAGGACATGAGAGAGAAGCTGGTATTCAGAAAGGTGTAAGGCAAGGCTGCAACTTATCACCCATACTTTTCAATCTTTACATTGAACAAGCAATGAAGGAAATTAGAGAAAAATTTAAAGTGGGAGTGAAGATTCAAGGAGAAATAATTTCAACTCTGAGATTTGCTGATGACATCGTCATCTTGGCCAACAAGCCTGAGGATTTGAATGAGTTTTTGAAAGGTATGGACTCCGTATTACGGAAAGAATTCATGATGAAAATTAATAAATGTAAAACAAAAATACTGGAATGCAGCCGAAATAAATCAGAAACCTCTATGGAGATCAAATTGGCAGGTGAAAAGCTGAAGGAAGTAGGAGATTTCTGTTACTTAGGAAGCAGAATAACCAGTGATGGACGAAGCAAAGAGGATATAAAAAGTAGGTTGGCTCAGGCAAGAAAAGCATTCCTACAAAAAAGGAATCTGCTGACATCGAATATAGATTTAGGTATTAGAAAGTCATTTTTGAAAGCCTTTGTCTGGAGCGTGGCGCTCTATGGAAGTGAAACTTGGACTATTGGTGCAGCAGAAAAGAGGAGAATTGAAGCATTTGAAATGTGGTGTTACAGGAGAATGATGAAGATCAGATGGGTAGATAGGGTTACAAACAAAGAGGTATTAAGACGAGTGGGAGAGGAGAGATGTTTCTGGCGACTGCTAATGAAGAGAAGAGATAGGTTGGTAGGACACATACTAAGACACCCAGGAATAGCAAGCTTAGTTATGGAAGGAAGGGTCGAGGACAAGAACTGTAGGGGTAGACCAAGGTTAGAATATGTTAAACAGATTGCCTCGGATGTAGGGTGTGTTAGCTATGTAGACATGAAACGATTAGCTCAGGACAGGGAGGCATGGAGAGCTGCATCAAACCAGTCAAAAGACTGAAGACTCAAACAACAACAACAACTTACAATGGAATGTAAACGTTGGAATAAGTATTATAAAGTAATGTTTTGATAGGGCAAAGAATGTATGGGCTATTTAGTTGCCAAGACACTAAATAACGTGGTCGAAATGGGTTGCTTAGATATAAAGGTTAATATGGACAGGGCATAAATGTACCGTTTGATTAATATATTGTTT
Source organism: Meconema thalassinum (assembly GCA_946902985.2). NCBI lineage: Eukaryota > Metazoa > Arthropoda > Insecta > Orthoptera > Tettigoniidae > Meconema > Meconema thalassinum. The sequence goes on along the minus strand of OX336395.1, from coordinate 112,032,865 downwards.
TCAAAAAATTATTAATAATTGTTATGTTGGTAACAGTTAGTAACTTAACTATTTAATCTTATTAAGGTAAATGTTGATATATTTTCATTACATTGGTTCAGTAGTTTGTGGGGTAGTAGGATACTAAGAAACTAAACCTATTTGTTCAATTATTCAGTTAGTGCCACCTTAACCCTTTATAGGGCAAAACAATGTATTTTTATTTTCTGTCTTCATGTGTAGGCTAGTTACATTTCAATTTTGATATTTTAAAATTATATAACATGTCTTTATAGATTTGAGCCTCCATGGCTTAGGCGGCAGCACGCCGCCCTCTCACCGCTGGGTCCGTGGTTCAAATCCCGGTCACTCCATGTGAGATCTGTGCTGGACAAAACGGAGGCAGACAGGTTTTTCTCCGGGTACTCCGGTTTTCCCTGTCACAATTTCATTCCAGCAACACTCTCCACTATCATTTCATTTCACCTGTCATTCATTTAATCATTGTCCCTGGGGAGTGTGACAGGCTTCGGCAGCCGGCACAGTTCATATCCTCGCCGCTAGATGGGGGCTTGATTCATTCCATTCCTGACCCGGTCGGTTGACTGGAAGCAGACTGTGGATTTTTCATGTGTAGGCTATTTAAATTTCAATTTTGATTTTTAAAATTATATAACTTATGTCTTTATAGATTTAATATATATATAGCGTATGGCGTTTAGTGCCGGGAGTGTCCGATGACATGTTAGGCTCGCCAGAGTTAGTAGCTGCTTCTATGCGGACACCCATGGGGTGAGCTACAAGTGCCGTCGCGTGTTGAATGTTGTCTGGGGAGGAAAGTGTGAATGTAAGGGCTAGGAATTGGAAGGTTGCGGCTGTGGCCTATAGGTAGGGACCAACCCCGGCACTTGCCTGGAAGGAAGATGGGATACCACAGAAAAACATCTTCAAGGTTGCCTCCCGGATGTGAGCGACTCCCTGCAGCCACGCCGTTAACAATTTTCATATTAATTTTTATAGTTAGTGGCTACGCTGGCTAACGCGCTGCGTTAGGTCATGGGGCCAAGCTCTCTGCTGACTCGGTTGACGCGTGGGTTCAAGCCCCACCGTCGGCCGTCCTTGAAATGGTTTTCCGTGGTTTCCCATTTTCAACACCAGGCAAATGCTGGGACGGTACCTTCTGACAGGCCACGGCCGCTTCCTTCCACATCCTTGCCCAGTTTCATTCACCATCATTCATTTCATCTTTCATTAACTCCTCTCATGAGGTTGGCGTCAGGAAGGGCATCCGGCAGTAAAAACCATCGCCACAAAGACTTCCATCGCATCTCATCCCCGACCCCGTTGGAAAACGGGAATAATAAGGGTTAGACATACATAGTTAGACTAGTTCGAATACTTCAATGTTTATACTTCTTTTTGTAATCGTAATTTTTATTATTTTTATAATTATTTCTTATAACTTTCATGTTTATTTAATGTACATGTACCGGTATATTTTAATAATTTTAATTTGTATATGTATATTTTGTTTTATTTTATACTTTAATTTTTTTGTTTTTATTTATACGTAGGCCTGCATTATTAAAAATTTATCCAGCACCTTAGGTCAAGGAGATGCTTATATAATATCTAAGTTTTAGAAATACTAGCACTTCCATCTGTAAATTCTTCGATGTATGGCTGAAAGATTTTACCGTCAGCATCTTTGACAGTATAAATGGTCCTACCAATAGGTGGTTAATATACAGACCGCTAACCTATAAAGTCTTAAGTCTTAATTAATTACTTAATGGTACTGGCTCGCAAGTGCTCGATGATGTTATACAGCAGGGGTCTCCAAACTACGGCCCGGGGGCCACATCCGGCCCGTGGACAGATTTTGTCCGGCCCGCGGAGAGCTAGCATACTTGAAAACTCCTTTTAGAGAACATATTTTTTATAGCAAATTAAATTTAGTTTACTGAAGTATTCTAATTTTATGTTGAATAATTATTAATATGACATCTACATTGATATGGTCATGGGCTAACAACTCATAACATTGTTGTAGGCTTATTGTTATTGTTTTTGTGATAAGTTGGATAAAGAAACACAGAATTGTAATGAGTAAAGACATGTATAACATGCAGACATATGAAATACTAATGAGATTTATGTAATTGAGATTTTCCACTGACAATAGTTTGTAGTTGTGGACTAATATTACTAGTACCAATTATTAAAAGAGATTTAAGATGCTCATCAGTTAATTTAGATCTGTAAACATTTTTTGTGTACTTCATTTTGGAGAAGGTCTTCTCACACAAATAAGTAGTACCAAAAACAGAAAACAGCCCACGAGCAAATTTATGCAAATTATCAAATTGTGTCAGTGGAAGACTCTTATAAAATTCCAACAAAGATGAGTTTTGATATTTGTTCTTAATTATATCACTGCACTGTAGTTCAATCATTTCCATTTGAAGTTCCGGGGCTAGGGTTTCAATGTCAGTATCAAAAGGATCCTGAAAAATCTTAATTTGATTCGCAAAGGCATCGAAGTCCGAGAAACGAGTATCAAAATTTATTTTCAAAGCACTCAAAGTTTCGATTGCAAAATCGATAGGAAACTCAGTCTCAGTGGTGTGGCTGAATATTTCACATGTTTTAAAATGTGAAAAACATTTACTTCGTAGTTGTGATTGAAACAGTATCAATTTCTTCCGGAAAGATTTGATATTAGTGTATAAATCAGGAAGATGCTGGTTTTCTCCTTGCAATCTCAAATTCAGTTCGTTCACATGTTTTGTCAAATCAACATAGAATGCTAACTTCCACAGCCATGCGTTGTTTTGTAATTCAGTAAGAGGGCGATGCTTTTCATTCAAAAAAATTCCGATCACTGCTCGAAGTTCAAAAAAGCGCTGAAGGACTTTCCCACAACTAAGCCAACGTACGGCAGTATGATAAGGTAAGTCATTTTCTCCAATCTCTTCAATAAATTGTCGGAATTGTCGGTGATTCAGCCCAAAAGATCTCATAAAATTAACAGTTGATATGACTGGTTTCAGAACTTCAGACATATCCAAACATTTTCCGCACAAAGACTGTTGATGAATGATACAATGTAAGACTAATGGTTTTGAACCACCGTCATTTTCTACAGCCTTTGACACAAGAGCGACCACTCCTTTATCTTTCCCACTCATGTTTTTGCCTCCATCAGTTGTAACACATTTCAAGTTTTTCCATCGAAGGTTCTTTTGATTAATGGCCATTTCAACTCCTTTAAAAATATCTGTACCAGTAGTTGTGCCATGAATCCTATACATATCAAGAAGTTCTTCATGCACTTCATAGCTTTTATCTACTCCTCGAATATAAATCAACACCTGAGCAGTATCTGACACATCCGTTGACTCATCCAAGGCCAAAGAAAACCACTCAACATCTCCATTTTTGTCGAACAGTTGAGAGGATATATTTTCAGCGATGTTTTCTACCCTTCGAGCCACAGTGTTTGCTGACATACTGACAGTTTTTAATAAATTTACCTTTTCAGGGCACATTTTTCGGCTGCTGCAATTATGCATTCTTTGATCATTTCTCCATCGGTGAATGGTTTTCCACGTTTTGCAATTTCAAGAGCCACACGAAAGCTGGCACGAGTTGCAGCCTCTTGTTCGGTTTTGAGTTTTGTAAATGAAGATTGCTGCGATTTCAATCCGCGCTTCATAGCTTCGAATTTTTCTGTCCGCAAACTTCCTGTATATTTTGAGTAATTTTGAAAATGTTTTGTTTCATAATGACGTTTAATGTTATATTCTTTGAGAACGGCTATGCTTTCATTGCCAATCAAACATAGCGCCTTGTTACTGGACTCAATTACGAAATACTGAATGTTCCACTCATCTTTGAATTTTCTGCATTCACTATAAATTTTTCGCTTCTTTTCCATACTACTAAATCACACACAAAAGCAACAATTCAAATCAAAATACTGTTACAAAGATGTCTTAAACTTAAACACGCACAAACACGTTTTAAGGAGGTACGCACTATTTTATTTCACAACAGTGTCATAGGAACTGACTTGTGTTGCGCAACTAGCCTTCTTATATATTCCAATTACTGCCATGTAGAAGTGAGTGGAAGACACCAGAACTCTCTCGAACCAACGAGATTACTCTGTACGTGCTATTAGCGCCATCTGTTAGCGATAGAAGGTACTACCTATTTCCGCTTGTGTCTACCAGATGTTGTGTCACGTTACTCCACATGGCTCGTACTCTACGACTAATCTAGAAATTACAGATAATGACAGGAAAATTAATAATATGCAGTGTTGCCGTTTTGCGGACTTTAGTCCGATTTGCAGCCTTTTTTCAACGTTGCGTACTTTTTCGGACTTTTTTTTTCATCAGTGGACTATTTCACTTTTTGGTTGGTTGGTTGGTTGGTTCCTTAGTTTAGGGGCTGCGACAACGCGGTCATGTAGCCCCGTGTACTTTGGGTGTGTGTAGAATCTGTCTGATAACCGGTGTTAATTGTGATGACTGTATTAGTGTGTGTATCTGTTTTTTAATTCAAGTAGGGACTGCAACTTTGAATTTTCAAATAGTTCCTACTTTTGCCGCCAAACGCCACCGCAGTCGGCTCTTGGCAACGAACGTAGCAACCTAAGAGCGTTGTTTACATTCTTAACCTATCCAATTTAGTTTCACACAGGTGTAATTAGTGGAAAGATCTTTAACATGCCATAAATCTATGACATGGGACCGCCGGCTTTACTTCCCCTCCGAAGGAAGGCATACTGAGGGATTCTTAACGCTCTTAAAAAATCCGACGGCTTCGGCCGGGTTTGAACCCGCTATCTTGGGCATAGAAGCTCAGCATGCTACCAACTACGCCACCGAAGCCGCCTATTTTATTTCACTTTTTACCACCGGCAACAGTGATAATATGGTTTTGGCCCTCGGAACTTACTGAAGTAATCAGTATGGCCCTAAGGCTGGAAAGTTTGGAGACCCCTGTTATACAGGGTCATCGAAAGAGGTGGCCTTAATTTTGATTTGTAATAGCTCAGGCTGTAATAAAGATAATTTAATTATTTTTACACCAAAAGATAGAGAAAATCATAAAGCTTTGTTAAGGGGCAGATCTAGGGGAGGGCAACCGCCCAGGGCCCCGCGGTCATGGGAGCCCCGCGCCATGGATTTTTTAAAATTCAATTAATTAATTAATTATACCTTTCAAAGTTTTTGGGAAAACAGAAAAAAGTGCCAGAATAATACATGAAAATAGATTGTGTTGTAACGCTCTTCTTATGGGGAATTAACGAATAAATAAATAAATAAATAAATAAATATGCTTTTCAAACTTTTTAAACTAATTTATAGTTCTTTTCTTTTTCAGTGCAGCTATAATCTCCCTTGACCGTTTAGCAGGTTTAGATTAGTGAAATAATAGAAGATTTCAGCCGAAAAAAAAAGTGGTAAAGTTGACTAATATTTTAATATTTCATAGTTTGCATAATCTTCTTCAAGAGGACTTAAAAGTTTCTTTCATATTATTAACAAGTAGTTCCGTGAAGAACTATACAGCCTATTTTCATATATCCTACTTATATTAACTGCCACTATCAACATACACAATTTCAGTCTGATTGCTGTAATAGATTCGTAGATATTGAGTACCGACTTAATATTTCGGATGGTCGCCATGTTGGGTTTTATATATGTAGGTCCTAGAGTTATGTAATGTTACATGAATATTATTGTGTACGTGTAGCATTCAAACTTCAATCGCATGATTAGGACACAAGAAGTAATAAGGAGATTTAAAAATTTCGCACAGCTGCCATCTTGTGGTTATGGAAACAATTGAAATAAATTAGATACCAGTGGATTAACATTCGTAAAAGGATTTATTGTACCAAGTTTCACTGCACTCAGATGGTTAAATTGCGAGAAACGTCCATGTGAATATTTATACTTCGCGTCGCCGCCATGTTGGATTTGTGATCACCAGGTTATTTTGAGTCCTATAGGTGAACTTAAGTTCATAGCCCCTATGAACAGAAAAAAATCAGTTTGATTGCTATAATAGATTCGTAGATATTCAGAGTCGTCTGAATATTTCGGATGGTCGCCATGTTGGATTGTTAAATGTATAGGCCATAGAGTCATGTACCATTGAAGGAAAATTATTGCGTAGGTTCATTATTCAAACTTTCACTTCGATCGCTTGATTACGACACAAGAAATAAAAACTTAATTTTATAATTAGCACAGCCGCCATCTTGAGGTTATGTAAAAGATTGAATTAAATTAGATACCAGTGCATTACAATGCGTATAAACATTTCCTGTACCAGATTTCATTGCGTTTGGAACATTAAATCGCGAGAGAGGTCTATTTAAAATTTTCAAATTCGCTTGGCCACCATGTTCGTTTTGTAGTTAACCGCTTTTTGAAAGTCTTATAGGTGAAGTTCCAGTAGTGCCCTTTATCTCTGTATAAAATTTCAGGGTGATACAGCTAATAGTTTCAGAGATATAGAATGCCGGTGAAATATTTCGCTCATCCGCCATCTTGTGGTTATATAAACAATTGAACCAAGTTAGATGTCGGTGCATTACAATGTGTATAAACATATACTGTACCAAGTTTTATTGCGTTTTGTTAGTTAAATCGCGAGAAACGTCTATTTAAAAGTCGAAAATTCGCGTGGCCGCCATGTTAGTTTTGTAGTTACCAGTTTTTCAAAAGTCACATAGGTGAACATCTAGTAGTTCCCTTTATCACCGTAATAAATTCCAGGGTGATATCGGTAAGAGTTTCGGAGATATTGAATGCTGGTGAAATATTTCGCACAGCCGCCATGTTGGATTGGTGAGACGTAACAAAATTTGAAGGGCACGGTCGAGGTCGCCCGGAATAGTACTATGCACTTACCGAGTTTCATTGAAATCGCTCCAGCCGTTTAAAAGTTATTATGGACACACACACACACACCTCACACACACACACACACACACACGCACACACACACACACGGACAAAAGGTGATCTCATATGCCTATTTTTTTCAAAATTGAAAATAGGCTAAAACATGTACTGTAGTGTATTCAAAATATTGTAACTATTCTTTATTTTATTATTATTATTACAAAACTACGTTCCATTTGATGTGATATTTTTTTAATATCCTATTGTTGTGGACCCCACCTTATCATATCGCCCAGGGCCCCGCAAGGCCTGGATCCGCCACTGGTTTTGTTTACCTATCTAGTAGGTTTCGCTGTGAGCTCCTCCTGTGGCACGAATCACCGATGCGATAGCAACTGTGACTCCTGACATGATTCGGCGGACCTGGACGGAGGTGGACTATCGCTTGAATGTGTGTCGTGACACAGGCGGAGCTAACATCAAAACCTACTCAATAGGTAAACAAAACCTCATGATTTTCTCTATCATTGGTGTAAACATAATGAAATTATCTTTATTACAGCCTGAGCTATTACAAATCAAAATTAAGGCCACTTTTTCGATGACCCTGTATTTCACGGTGATTGTAGTGCGGAGGGTTGTGTCCTGATTGCGTTCACCTCATTAGCAGTCCAGATCGCGGTCAATTTCATTTTAGGGAAGAGCTATGAACATTCCAGCGTCCAGATTGCGGTCACTTTCATTTTAGGGAAGAGCTATGAACATTCCAGCATCCAGATTGCGGTCACTTTCATTTTAGGGAAGAGCTATGAACATTCCAGCGTCCAGATTGCGGTCACTTTCATTTTAGGGAAGAGCTATGAACATTCCAGCGTCCAGATTGCGATCACATTCATTTTAGGGAAGAGCTATGAACATTCCAGCGTCCAGATTGCGGTCACTTTCATTTTAGGGAAGAGCTATGAACATTCCAGCGTCCATATTGCGGTCACTTTCATTTTAGGGAAGAGCTATGAACATTCCAGCGTCCAGATTGCGATCACATTCATTTTAGGGAAGAGCTATGAACATTCCAGCATCCAGATTGCGGTCACTTTCATTTTAGGGAAGAGCTATGAACATTCCAGCGTCCAGATTGCGGTCACTTTCATTTTAGGGAAGAGCTATGAACATTCCAGCGTCCAGATTGCGGTCACTTTCATTTTAGGGAAGAGCCATGAACATTCCAGCGTCCAGATTGCGGTCACTTTCATTTTAGGGAAGAGCTATGAACATTCCAGCGTCCAGATTGCGGTCACTTTCATTTTAGGGAAGAGCTATGAACATTCCAGCGTCCAGATTGCGGTCACTTTCATTTTAGGGAAGAGCTATGAACATTCCAGCGTCCAGATCGCGGTCAATTTCATTTTAGGGAAGAACTATAAACATTCCAGCGTCCAGATTGCGATCACTTTTCTTGAGAGACCGGTCCTTGGTTCTTGGTTCTTCCTGACTGACTCATACCTTCCGTAAGTTTTGTGGATAACAAGGGGAAACTGATATTTCACTACCTAACCAAAGAATACAGTTCAGTGTTCAGCTGAACACACCCCATAAAACTTCCCTTAAAATTATCAAGTACCCTCCGAATCTGACAGCACCTCGTAAAGCAATGATTATAACATGTTCAGTCTTAAGAATAGAAACGTTTCAGGATCGAAATCAACGACCTTCACTTTCAACAAAATTGTTGTAACGGGAAATTTTATACTTAACAGGGTATAATTTTTAATTTCTGCCCCTCCTCTCCCATTTGAGGCGCGAGATATCTATTTTTATAATAGGTACTGTATATCGTGAAAAATATTCTTATCATTACCTCGAAAAATTCGTCTCGTAAAAGTAAATAACATTGGCAAGAGGGTGGATGAAAGTCGAGGAAATTCCCAGAGGAGTTACAACCCGACCGGTCTCCCAAGAAAAGTGATCGCAATCTGAACGCTGGAATGTTCATAGTTCTTCCCTAAAATGAAAGTGACCGCAATCTGGACGCTGGAATGTTCATAGCTCTTCCCTAAAATGAAAGTGACCGCAATCTGGACGCTGGAATGTTCATAGCTCTTCCCTAAAATGAAAGTGACCGCAATCTGGATGCTGGAATGTTCATAGCTCTTCCCTAAAATGAATGTGATCGCAATCTGGACGCTGGAATGTTCATAACTCTTCCCTAAAATGAAAGTGACCGCAATCTGGACGATGGAATGTTCATAGCTCTTCCCTAAAATGAATGTGATCGCAATCTGGACGCTGGAATGTTCATAGCTCTTCCCTAAAATGAAAGTGACCGCAATCTGGACGCTGGAATGTTCATGTCTCTTCCCTAAAATGAAAGTGACCGCAATCTGGACGCTGGAATGTTCATAGCTCTTCCCTAAAATGAAAGTGACCGCAATCTGGATGCTGGAATGTTCATAGCTCTTCCCTAAAATGAATGTGATCGCAATCTGGACGCTGGAATGTTCATAGCTCTTCCCTAAAATGAAAGTGACCGCAATCTGGACGCTGGAATGTTCATGGCTCTTCCCTAAAATGAAAGTGACCGCAATCTGGACGCTGGAATGTTCATAGCTCTTCCCTAAAATGAAAGTGACCGCAATCTGGACGCTGGAATGTTCATAGCTCTTCCCTAAAATGAAAGTGACCGCAATCTGGATGCTGGAATGTTCATAGCTCTTCCCTAAAATGAATGTGATCGCAATCTGGACGCTGGAATGTTCATAGCTCTTCCCTAAAATGAAAGTGACCGCAATATGGACGCTGGAATGTTCATAGCTCTTCCCTAAAATGAAAGTGACCGCAATCTGGACGCTGGAATGTTCATAGCTCTTCCCTAAAATGAATGTGATCGCAATCTGGACGCTGGAATGTTCATAGCTCTTCCCTAAAATGAAAGTGACCGCAATCTGGACGCTGGAATGTTCATAGCTCTTCCCTAAAATGAAAGTGACCGCAATCTGGATGCTGGAATGTTCATAGCTCTTCCCTAAAATGAATGTGATCGCAATCTGGACGCTGGAATGTTCATAGCTCTTCCCTAAAATGAAGGTGACCGCAATCTGGACGCTGGAATGTTCATAGCTCTTCCCTAAAATGAAAGTGACCGCAATCTGGACGCTGGAATGTTCATAGCTCTTCCCTAAAATGAAATTGACCGCAATCTGGACGCTGGAATGTTCATAGCTCTTCCCTAAAATGAATGTGATCGCAATCTGGACGCTGGAATGTTCATAGCTCTTCCCTAAAATGAAAGTGACCGCAATCTGGACGCTGGAATGTTCATAGCTCTTCCCTAAAATGAAAGTGACCGCAATCTGGACGCTGGAATGTTCATAGCTCTTCCCTAAAATGAAAGTGACCGCAATCTGGATGCTGGAATGTTCATAGCTCTTCCCTAAAATGAAAGTGACCGCAATCTGGACGCTGGAATGTTCATAGCTCTTCCCTAAAATGAAAGTGACCGCAATCTGGACGCTGGAATGTTCATAGCTCTTCCCTAAAATGAAAGTGATCGCAATCTGGACGCTGGAATGTTCATAGCTCTTCCCTAAAATGAAAGTGACCGCAATCTGGACGCTGGAATGTTCATAGCTCTTCCCTTAAATGAAAGTGACCGCAATCTGGTCTACTAATGAGGGGAACGCAATCTGGAATGACCGCAATCAGGAAGACACCGTGCGGAGACCTCCTAGGAAAGATACTGGACAGTATCCAGAGTATGATGAACCTGTATTACCACGCGACCAACATAGCTCATGGTAAGTATGACAATAATTGTGACTTACCACCAATGGAGATGTCCGCCGTTGTAGACGAAGCCAGCAGGAGGAGAAGTGCGAGCATTGGACACATCGTCATCTGCAAGAACCAAGTGAAATACTACTACACTCCTAGTTATCACTGACATTTATCAAAGCATTGTTCTGGAATATTTTGGTAAAGGCTGATCCGTGCAGTGGCGTGTCCTCTAGCATTGTGCCATGCCGGTACGAGGCTGTCGCATTTAAACATCCCAAGTCGTGAGCAGTATATTATCGTAGACAAAAGTACTGAACGAAGGCCTGATATAGGCAGTAACATTTAATGGCCATAACAAACTTCCACCAACGGACTTTGCGAGGCGTAACGTGTAATAGTGCGTTCTTGTCCTTGGAGAAAGAATCCCATCTGCGCCGATAATTTCCGTTTCCTTTTTATTCTCATACTAGCAACCCGCCCCGGCTTCGCCCGGTAACAGTTATCCCAGTAATTGAATGGAGATTGTTCGAAGTAATGAAAACGTAAAAACACTTATAGTGGGCGATGTATTGAAGATAGAGATATGCTCTCGCGGACTTTTTTGTAGAACTTTTCATGTTGAACAATTCTTACGGTTTAACGGTTTGTCCAGCGTAAGCTTAAAAAGCGCACGGATGCCAGGTATTTTTTTCGACTTTTTCACTGAAATCGTTACTTCTCGGTTTCCTTTGAATATAATTAAATTATTTTCTACAGAAACCTTCCTCGAGATAACCTTTACAGAATGGTGAAAACCGCATCAAAATCCATCCAGTGGTTCTCGAGATTACCCGCGACATCCAAGAATCGGGGACTTTGTTTTATTCTAAGTAGAGATTTTGTTAGGAGGATTTCAGAGCGATTCTTGTTTCACCCCGGACATCGTGGTTATCAGCTTCGTGTACATAGAATTCACCTGATAACCCGTTGAATTATGGGCTTGTGTATTTGTAATTGGGAATAGTGCTGGAGGTGGTCCTAATTTTTTACCGTGCCAGCATTTGTCAGGAGTACAAGTGAGATAACTACTACAGGTGGGAATCGAACCCAGTACCAGTCAGAACATGCCTGGTAATGCAATCCGCACCTCGATTATCAAGACAAATGAACAACAAGTAGTTCTCAGACGAACTAAAGGGCCTACTTTTCTTAAAATTTAAGATTCATTCCAATGATTTATCTATCTATATGGACCAATTTAGGATAGTGACGAGATTAAGTAGGTAATACTAAAATGTTTAATTAGTTCAAAATATACCGGAAATAGTCTAGCCTAATAGAGCACTACTGTGGCTGCCCTGGCGACTGAATATATTCTTAGTTCCATCTCTTAAAGTACAGAATATATATACAAACTTTGGTTGAAGTTCAATGGATAGTATGGCCGTTACATGCAGTTAGACATTGGATCTATCACCGGGCGTAAAATCATGTTTGCAACAATGTCATGTATGTGTTGCTGAGAATTAATCTCAAATGTTATGATCTATTATTGTGCCAATTTTGGATGAAATCCATTTGTTAGCATAGAAGTTACATGTATTTAAACATTGGACCCATCAGGAGGCTTAGAATCCTGTTGGCAGCACTGACGTATATTAGTTACCACAAATTAATCTAGAATGTCAGGTGCTATACGTATGCAAGGTTTAGAGTTGTTGATTTGTATACTTTCTGATATATTGATATTTGCGTAACAAAATAGAAAGAGCATTTATAAACAGTTCGCAGCCCTGCTGACTGTTAAGCATACACATAGTCATACCAGTTATGGTACACGAACCACATACGAAATTTGGTTGGAATCTATTTGATAGTATAGACGTTACATGCATTTAAACGTTGGAACTTTCAGCAGGCTTCGAATCATGTTGGCACTGTCCCCGGTAATCCGGATAGTAGGCTGTCAGATATCCGCCCCCTCAATCGGATTGCCAATAATCAATCGCACCGGCACAGCTACATCAATGAAAATGGCACTGACAGATACTACCGAGATTAGAGCACAGTAGTTAACATGAAATTATTGTGGAACACACCAAAATATACGGGGGTTCATACCTTTTACTTACCTATTCAATTTAATCTCGGGTCTGGGTTTTCAACTGGATCACTTAATAGTATGCCCTCACAATAACCTCCACCACGATATTTAAAATGAACCAAGTCGGAAACAAGAAAATTTAAACTGCACAATAATTTATTTCACATAAAGAGAAAAATAATTTAACAAAATTTAACAACAAAATATACGTGGCAATCAGAAGCCATTGTCAATGCAACCATGTCCTCCTGTAGGACTTGTAGACTTCACATACAAAAATTCAGCTTTCTCTAGCTCAAAAGAACGTAATAATAATAACAATGCACTTTGGAATGGATAAGGGAGCTGGGACGAGACATATAGCATTTGTTTCCTTGTTCATGAACTTCACATTTTATTTATAACCGCAAGGCTGCTATGTAGATGACCTTGGCCTCTATCATACAGTTATCTGGCCACCTGCGATACACCCTGCACCGTGTCGCATGCTTGCTTCGTCAAATGGACACACCTGTCCAACCAATGTTAGCATATGCTAGTTACCTCAGAGCCTAGCTCCTTTTCAAAACACTTTAAATGTTCACATCTCAACTCAAATATTATCACGCAAATCTTTTAAATGCTCCATTCAAATATCAATGGATTACTCTAATAATCCCAAATCTTGTTTAATTGTAAATTCCAATTGTTGAACTAGCGTTGTTTAGAGTAAAATAACGAAAACGCTTAATGTTTATAACAAAATGTTCATTATTTATAACATTTTAAATTGTTTATAACATTGTCAAACGACAATTGAAAAAGAAATATACACGCCTCTATTACTCCCGTTCGTTTCAAATTATTATTAAAGATATTTACATAGTTATTTACATTATTTATATTATTTATATTAGAAATACATTAAACCACACGTTTATCCGGTTGATAATTACTTAAATCGTGGTGATATAATCGACCAATAAATGTTAGTTATATTTAAATTTTAGATTCAGGTTTAATAAGATTTAATAATTATTATTATTTGTGACGGTAACCTCCAATCAAAATCGTTATCTCAAATTATTTAAACACTCTTGTTAATTTTAACAGTAACTTCACATGAATAATTTTCAATGGACCTGAACAATACACTCAGCGGAAAAATACCTCGCTCAAAACGCACAAAATTGCACAAAAATTGGCCCATAATTCATCATATATCTCATTATATATGGCATCAAAATTTTCCACAATACACACAAAAACCTCCACTTATAAATTCATCATCATCATCAATATTACTGTGGGAACCTCCTTCACTTATTACAGGGCATTATTCATCAGCGACTTTTACACGTCCACTGAACTAACGATTATACATCCATAGTTCCTCTTTAAAAATTCTTTTATTCATCAATTGTATCAAAAACTGTTATTATATTTAACCTTCGTGGGTTTCATTCATGAATCGATATGAAGTAAAAATTTGCCAGTCACAAATAAATTTAATAGCAAATACGATTAGACACGCCTCCCTGGTCTATCAAAATTGAGATTAATATCATCAAAGTATCGCAGTATAAAAATACTATCTTCAATCAAAGTTCATCTAAACTGCATAAATAATCGAATAGAATACAATTAGACTGTGGACTGCAAACATTATTGTTCCAATCGAGAATTGAGAAAAACTCCTATCAAATGTTCATTACTATAGTGTACTCAATAAATCGTACTCAAAGTTCATATTTCATAAAATTGTCTATATTGCAATGGTATTTCAGAATTGACGATAAATGTCTATGTTGCAATCATGTTCATAAAACGACTAGTATTTATAAGATCGTCGATAAAGTAGTAGATTTTAACGCTCTAAAATCTTTTAATCATTCTTCTTTCTTGAGGATGACAGAAAATTGGTCAAAGTAATTTACTGAATAGAATTACTTTAATAAAATGACACGCTGTCTGAATTCAAATTTGCCATAGAGAATCGTTAACTTTACAGTCAAATCGTGACTACAAAAATATGCAAATTACTGAAAGAATATATATTATCAGTCTCAACTGATCCAAAATTATTTAAATATGCCATTGACCTAATAATGTCTCAATAAATCGTAGAAAAAGGCATAAATCAGCAAAGTGTACAGAGTACAGAAATATCAAGCAAGAATATGGGGCAAAATATATGGGACAGAAAATATGGGAAAAATGGTTGCTCAGATATCGCTAAATGGCTCAAATAAATCAAGAAACGTTCACGACTACCTTATCTGTTGATTGAAGTTCTAGAGGAAAATTTCCAAAGAAGACTGCTGTTGGTTCCATTTCACCACCGTAAAGATGTGCTCCGACCTCGAACCTGGAACCTGCGCCCTCGGAGAATAGAACAGTTTCCTCCTCCGGAAATAGCACTGCTCCGTGTAGACGATAGACATCCTTCTGGCAAAACTCTTCTGTGTGAGCCGGGTCCACCCTGGCCTCTCTTGAAAGTTCCCTGAAGTTCTGGTAGAAATTCGCCATGAAGTTTATTGCAATTATTTCCGCAGAAATGTTCATAATTGTGGAGTATGAAGATATTTCCACTGCCATTTGATGTAATTCAGCGATGGATTACGATGCATGAGTGTAGTTGGATGTTCACTACATGCTCGCTTTTGTAGAATGACAATTAACGAAGCTCCATGCTGCTATTTCACTCCATTGATATATGTCCCAATTGCATTAAAGTTTTAGTCTTCCATCTCCACTTCCGTTATAATAATAGTCGAAAGTACTGCCAGATTATATAGTTCCATTGTAGAATGTAGCGTTGTATCACCAAATGTAATCTTCAGTATCACGGTTGCAATACATGTGTCAGCCGTAGCGTAGAATGTGGTATTATAAAAGTGCTTCTCAGGTGTGGAGAAAATCACTTTTGTCTGCAGTCTTAAAATGCGAATATCTTCCAAAGTATAATAGTGAAAATGTTCAACTTTCGTACACGCCTCAATATTGTAATGCACAATTGAATTAGCATAAATGCAGTAGCTAACTCTTGATAGATAATCTTGTAGACTCGTTTATGTGTGCGCTCCAACTTCGCCTAGTTTTAGTAACCGTAAAATTGCACTGCTGCACGCTCAGTGCTTGTTCGATGCTGTGGGCTCTACCACACGTGCTAATGTCGACTTGCTTCACTTAAGTACTCGAAGTCTGACAATATGAGAATCAGAAATGAGCTATGAGAGCTTCCTCTCTGCTGTGCAAGGCCTTTTATCAACTTCTTAAGGGGCGTATCCATCCCTACCATAGCTTGTTACTCCGTCATTGCTAGAAGTTCTAACTTTGGCTATTTTTGACGGATTTTCAAATTTCAAAAACTCATAATTAATTTCTTCAAAATTCCAAATCAATGCCATAACTGAAAATAGATTTCCACAATTCTGCATGCCAAAAGTAATTAAATATGGTAGTTTCAGTAATCTCCGTCTCCCTCCAAGCTATCATTCATTGGTTCGAGCCTCTCCTCCAATAGCGTAACTTCTTCCTCAGCACAATTCCTTGTTTCCCTGCGACTGCGTCGTAAATCTCAGATCCTTCTCGAACAAAATCATGACGTCACCAAGAATCTCAGCTCATCCAGCCTACTTGCATAAAGTCTGCGTCATCCGTGCCTACGTCATGAATATACACGTCACAACTATGACGGCCATAACTTTATTCACATATGCCAATACAGCCACCGTGGTCTCAGTATAATTCAATTTACGGGGGCAGTACCACTGTCATGTATGGCCTCCTGGAAATTAATTTAGGAGTAGAAAGAAGGGGACAGATAGAAAGACACACATTTGTCCGGATCGATCTCATAAGTATACTATTTCCACATTTTTACAAAATGTGAAAAGTAGGCTAATAACGCAGACTACTACGGAAGATCTTGGGCAACAGATGGGTTAACGGACAGGTTCGTCTGATATCAAATAAAGAAGGATACAGCAAGATGGAACCGATAACAACAACAATTAGAAAAAGAAGATTGCTGTTTTATGGACACATCTTCCGTATGAATAATGACCGGTTCACAAAGAAAATCGTGAATTTTCTTAAACCGAAGATCTCCAAGTTGAAATGGTTCCAAGAGTGTGGGAAATATATGAGACAGGTGGGCATTACGGAGCATAAAATCAAAGACAGGAATAGTTTCAGAAGGATGGTGAAAAGCTACCAGGGTTTTATGGTGGAGGCGGAACCCAGAAGACGAAGAGGCCCTTTGACAGAGGAGCGGAAGAACAAGCTGATAGATGGGCTCAAGAGATACAGGCAAGATGTCAAAGCCGGAAAACTAACAATACGCAGACACTGAAATGAGAGTGGTTGTTAACACGCAGTCCATAGAGGCTCAAGTCGACAGTAAAAAATAAATTTAAAAAAAGTAACATGGAATCGGAAGTAATGAATTATGCCATAAGCTCCTGAGGTCACCCTCACCTTCGCACAGGGAGTGACATTAAGGATTCAACGACGAGCTGACGTTCAAATCTTGATTTATCTTTCAAAAGAGCTATTGATTTGCGTGACCAATGACGGCAGCTGAACACACCCTAATGTTATATCAATACAGATGTCGTGCTGACATCCTTGTTAACTGTGTTACATTGTTGCATTAGGACCAGGGGATATTTCTGACAGCACTCGCTGTCGCCCGCAGGCTCTGCCAAGAAATGGATTTCTGGTCTGAGGGTTGCAACAAGATATTTCAGTTTAGTGAAACAAAACTGAGAAGAGATGGGCAATAGTTGGGTTAAGAGGGAACTACTTCACTTGGTTGATCGTGGCAGCTGTGCCCAACCTGGCTCGTTGCTCTTTCAAGATGGCGGCTGATTGAGTGATCGAACAAATAAAAATGGCCGCCGGGAATGCCTGTTACCTGACCAAGTTGTTGGCCGGTGTAAACCTGAACTGTTCCTACAGATACTATTGAACTTACCTTGGTCCTACTGACCTAGTCACAAATGTTCCTACAGATACTATTGAACTAACCTGGGTCCTACTGACCTAGTCACAAATGTTCCTACAGATACTATTGAACTAACCTGGGTCCTACTGACCTAGTCACAAATGTTCCTACAGATACTATTGAACTAACCTGGGTCCTACTGACCTAGTCACAAATGTTCCTACAGATACTATTGAACTAACCTGGGTCCTACTGACCTAGTCACAAATGTTCCTACAGATACTATTGAACTAACCTGGGTCCTACTGATTCTGTCACAAATGTTCCTACAGATACTATTGAACTAACCTGGGTCCTACTGACCTAGTCACAAATGTTCCTACAGATACTATTGAACTAACCTGGGTCCTACTGACCTAGTCACAAATGTTCCTACAGATACTATTGAACTAACCTGGGTCCTACTGACCTAGTCACGAATGTTCCTACAGATACTATTGAACTAACCTGGGTCCTACTGATTCTGTCACAAATGTTCCTACAGATACTATTGAACTTACCTTGGTCCTACTGATCTTGTCACAAATGTTCCTACAGTTAATATTGAACGTACCTTGGTCCTACTGATCTTGTCACAAATGTTCCTACAGATACTATTGAACTTACCTTGGTCCTACTGATCTTGTCACAAATGTTCCTACAGATACTATTGAACTTACTTTGGTCCTACTGATCTTGTCACAAATGTTCCTACAGATACTATTGAACTTACCTTGGTCCTACTGATCTTGTCACAAATGTTCCTACAGATAATATTGAACTTACCTTGGTCCTACTGATCTTGTCACAAATGTTCCTACAGATACTATTGAACTTACCTTGGTCCTACTGATCTTGTCACAAATGTTCTTACAGATACTATTGAACGTACCTTGGTCCTACTGATCTTGTCACAAATGTTCCTACAGTTAATATTGAACTTACCTTGGTCCTACTGACCTAGTCACAAATGTTCCTACAGATACTATTGAACTTACCTTGGTCCTACTGACCTAGTCACAAATGTTCCTACAGATACTATTGAACTTATCTTGGTCCTACTGACCTAGTCACAAATGTTCCTACAGATACTATTGAACTTACCTTGGTCCTACTGATCTTGTCACAAATGTTCCTACAGATACTATTGAACTTACCTTGGTCCTACTGATCTTGTCACAAATGTTCCTACAGATACTATTGAACTTACCTTGGTCCTACTGATCTTGTCACAAATGTTCCTACAGATACTATTCAACGTACCTTGGTCCTACTGATCTTGTCACAAATGTTCCTACAGTTCCTTCTAGACTAGTCGTGGTTCTACTTTGTGCCCGGGACATATATGTCAGTGCATTGATATTTGTCTGCAGGGTAGGATGTTTGTGTATTAAGAATTGTCTGTAGGATAGGATGTTGGTGTATTGAGAATTGTCTGCAGGATAGGATGTTGGTGTATTAAGAATTGTCTTCAGGGTAGGATGTTGGTGTATTAAGAATTGTCTGCAGGATAGGATGTTGGCGCATTGATAATTGTCTGCAGGATAGGATGTTGGCGCATTGGGAATTAGCCGCAGGATAGGATGTTGGTGTATTTAGAATTGTCTGCAGGATAGGATGTTGGTGCATTGGGAATTGTCTGCAGCATAGGGTATTGGTGCATTGGGAATTGTCTGCAGGATGGGATATTGGTGCATTAAGAATTGTCTGCAGGATAGGATATTGGTGCATTGAGAACTGTCTGCAGGATAGGTTGTTGGTGCATTGAGAATTGTCTGCAGGATAGGATGTTGGTGTATCGTGTTGTATTCCTAGTATAGAAATGTCTGTTGGGTACAGGGACTTAGGATTGACTGAACACGTAAACAATCGCTTTCATAATCAGTTTGAAAGCGGTCGTAGTTTGCTCAATGTTTTTAGCGGCGCCATGGAAAGTAAACGCATTATCCGGATTTGCGTCTTGCTCTAAGCCTTTGTACTTACGCTTTATTGCTCGAGCAAATGTTGGTCGGTTTGTCACGGTGCTCTTTGATGCATTTCCCTGCAATACAGGGTCATCGAAAAAGGTGGCTTTAATTTTGATTTGTAGACGATATTCAAAGGGAAAAGGGAATAATTGTTACTTTCCAGCAGGATGGAGCACCGCCTAACTACAGTCTTATTGTACGTGAAGCTCTCAACAGAAAATTCCCTGATAAAATAAAAAATAAAAATATACGAGCCTTACAGTAGTCGCATATGATGTCTAACATCTGACATAGAAGAAACCTCACGTGAAATTGTTGATGCACAGGTATTTTATAATATTATTGGCACAAATATTAATCTATTGTAAAATGGAGTGTTTTACAGATATTGTAGTTTATAATACGGAACTCATTTTATTAGATGATTTGTAGCTTCCACCAGCACTAGCGCTGTGGATCAACTTAGTTAATAGACGCGACACCGCTCATAATCTTAAATAATTCCTTATAAATAGGCCAACTTGCGAGTAAATGCAATGTGCACAGCAGTAAACCATGAAAGGCTTGCCCAGTTCCCGGACCTCTTGATTCACAGACCAACACGTAATTTCATATGGATTCTGTTAAAATGAGTCATATTGATACGATTAGCAGCAGAGTATCAAGAAGGCAGTGCGAGAACAATCAAAAGGGCAGTGCGAGAGTAGAAATATCAAGTAGGCAGTGAAGAGAAAAAATATGGTTTTGGAATTGTTATGTATTATTGGATTCTGTTAAAATGAGTCATGTTGATATGATTAGCAGCAGAGTATCAAGAAGGCAGTGCGAGAACAATCAAAAAGGCAGTGCGAGAGTAGAAATATCAAGTAGGCAGTGAAAAAAAAAGAGAGTCTTGGAATTGTTATGTATTATTAGTAGGGCTCAGATTTTTAGGTAAATAAATATTTTTATGTAAATACATATTTTAAGCATTTTTTTATAAATACATAAATTCCTGCTTTTCACTTATTAGCACATAAAAAGACATAATATTTACATTTTTTAAAATCAGTATGCTAGATCTTTCAGTTTATTGCATTTTTGTCCTGTATTACTTCAACGGGGAAGACCCTGTGAGTTATCTAATCTTCATGCAGAACGTATATCAGCTTGCAACTGTGTTATTCTTAACTTGTCGCCCCGTGCCACTAACTGCGGAAGCCGAGGATTCCCAGATAATTTTACTTCAGATGGGGGCGTTCAGTTCTGCCAACCATGTGGATAAGTAATCAAGGCTGAACAGCGATCTCAAGTTACACAACACCTAAAAGGAAAAAAAAAACATATTGCCGCAGTTTCGCGCCTTGAGGAGAATTGTTTCGCGGTAATCGTCGGTCATTTGTGATGGACTACCTAAAGATGTATATCATGTATTGTAATTTTTCAGTAGTCAGTAAGGCATAGCATAGATTGCATTCGTGAGTGCTGCATATTGTTTTTATTAACATTAATAAACTAAATTATAATTAAATATTTTTATTTTTTGTCACATATTTCAGGTATTTTTAATACATAAAAAATAAATATTTTCCTGATTTTTAGCACTAAAAATCCGAGCCCTAATTATTAGTGTGTAAATAAAACAGATTTTTGTGTGTTGATGAATGTCCAGGAGGGATACGATCCAAATGGCAGTGAGTCTTATACACTTCCGTCCCATTTTTCAAAATCACTCCCACAAAAATATCCAGCAACCGAGTGGAAAGATGTTACACATCAAAAACTTTTTTTTACGCTCAAAATATCCAGTGCCTGCAACGCCTAAAGGAACGAATCACCGATGTAATAGCAACTGTGACTCCTGACGGTTACGTCTCAAAACTCACGAGTCTCAAAACTCACGAGCTAAAATTAGTAACAAATAGTATCAAAACTCACGACAATAAATAGTAGATGAATGAACAATATAATAATAGTCTAAAAATTAAGGTTTCCGGAAAGCACACTGTCCTTCAACCCATGTTTGTCCACCCAGTTTTAGAATGGGATTTCGTTTGGATTGTTCAGACGTCACAGTGACGCAGGTTATCAGACAAATTCTATGCCCACCCATGTACAAGACCACGATGTCGCAAAGCCCCTTAAAGAATCATCAACAACATCTTGATGAGAGAGGTGCCAATTACAAGAGGGCAGGCAGTTCTGGCTGGCTCTAACAATGGACCTTTTCCCAATAAACTGGCTTGCCCATGGCTACCTATAACCTTATAGGTGGCTATGGCTTGGTTCGTGAGTTTTGAGACTGGCCCAGGTAGAGAAACCGGTTAGAACCGACTTTTACTAACCCTCATCTTGAAATTCGTGAATTGTGAGTCTCGTCAGTTTTGAGACTCGTGAGTTTTGAGTCGACACGACTCCTGACATGATTCGGCGGACCTAGACGGAGGTAGACTATCGCTTGGATGTGTGTCGTGCCACAGGCCGAGCTCACATAGAAACCTACTAAAGAGGTAAACAAAACCTCTTTCTCAATCTTTGGGTGTATTCTCTCAGTACATTATGCAACGAGACTATAATGGCAATAATTAAGACACGAGTTTATAAAACGAGAGTAAGCGAGTTTTATAATTTCCATACGAGTGTCTTAATTACCATTATAGGAGAGTTGCATACGACTGTTTATGTTCGACGATAATTATAACTTGATTAAATGTTTTAACAGAAATATTCATAAATATCTGTTTAGATTCAGTCACTTGAATTTTGTGATCGGAGTGCAAGCACTGGGTTTGATATCTCTGTTTTCCAAGTTCCTCTGACTGACCGACGCATGCGCTCTGTGTGCTTGGCAATGCCATACATATTCTTTGATGCCATATGTTTACAGCCTGCCGATGTGCACCAGCATTCAGTCAAACTGTCACCGAAGTCGTTTGAAAGCAATGCGCTGTGTAGAAATTGGTGTTGGGGATATTAAGGTACAGTGTTATTTCTTGTCTCAAATTCGTCAGTTTATTTACGCGAACATATTGAACCCTTATTGATCTTCGATAAATAAGTATTCATATTTATTATTATTATTACTACGGCCCAGGCAGCACTTAAGGAAGTCGACTTGGATATAAGGGAGGCCAGCATTTCGTAATGATTGCAACAGGAGGTGAGCTGGTAGCTATTCTTGGGGAACGGCCAGAATTAGTCGAGTTCAAGGCCAAATTGTGCAACTACTGTACCAAAATTGGAGACATAAAGGAAGAATCACGAGGTACTCGCAACGAACATACGATTGAATCAGCCAATCGCAAGAGACCAAGCCATGACCACGAGGTGGACAGCGTCAGTAGTAAAAAGCCCGCGGAAGTGTGTATCTAAAGAACCGCCGAACGGATTAATCTCCGCTCGAGTGATTTGGGACGTTTGATTTATTTGGAGAAGAATGACACTAGTCCCATCTTTGTGAGACAAAAACTCTGGAAGTTTTTATCCGACTCCGCCCCACTCCTCCGCCCCTGTCAGTTTCTAATAAATAGTTTGGCCTGACGCCACTCGAAGTCTATTCTTTGTGGAGCCTTCAGAGGCTGACTTCACGCCAGTTTGTATCGTGATTTTTACGCTCTAAATTAGTGAAGTTAATTTATTTTGTGAGCTCCGAGGAGCTAAAGTCACGGCGATTGCAGTATCGAATTTTAAAAGCTATAATACATTTTGTTTTATTCTGAAATCAACTTTATTTTGTGAACTAAATATTTCATGCCAGTGCGTGATAACTTGTAACATTCAGTTAAAGACGACGAGTTCAGCTTTAAGGGGGAAGTATTTTATAACCCTAATTAGCGCTCACCGGAGCCGAAGTCCAGAGTACAGGACGGAAATACCGAACGAGATAGCGACTGCTAGTGCAGCCAGGATTTTGAACTTGTTAACGAGCCAGTGGCGCGGACTCGAGATGTATATTTTATGTATAAATTGCAGTGTATTTTATATGTGTTTTTATGGTGCGTGTGTGCGAGATAGTTAGGGCCAGTCTTCGCTATTAATCGCATTAGGACTATTGTGGGTGAATTGAGTAGCCTGCAAGCGATTATAGATAGGCAAATAATTAACATTGAACTTTTCTGCCAAGGAGTCGATACCAAGATGATCAGCACGTGGTTTGAAGTTGGGATGAGCTTCAACAAATCAACGCAGACGACTACTATGGAGTGCTAATTTGTCCATAGGGCGATGGGTTGAGGAGGATGTCCTTAGTTCTACAAGCAGAAGCGGTGATGTACTAAAATTGGATTATTTCAATTATGTAGTTAGATTTGGCCGGGGAACTTTGTAAATAGTCATGTTTTCTTTTTCTTGTTGTTTGTTTAGAGTTTTTCTTGCTCCGACACTATATGTTTTAAATGTCCGTTGGCGCGTGGCCAAAGTGTTTGTTTGATATTTTGTTTTTCCTTGAGTCATTCGTAATGTGCGCGGCGTGCGTGCGTGATTTTTATCCTTGCAAATGCGGAACCCGTTACATTCGATAAATGGTGCTTTATTAACGTTAATATTTGAAATAGGAATGGGAGGAAATTATTGTAAGATATTTTGCTGAACAGGTTATTATTCATATTAGGGTTGCCAAGCGCACCAACTTAAAAGTAATTTTTTAGAACACCTTCGTTCTAATTTTGATAGATTTTTCTTGAGTCCTTTTCAGGTGACTAGTCACGGCATAGAACGGTGGCGCCAGCATGTGGATATTATTTGTGTCTTTTTATTTCAGGGTCTGTCAAAACTCATACGTGTGATTTTGTGTGTGTTGATGTGTCTAGTGTGTGTTGATTCTACGTGAGGAGGGGGTAGTTGTCCTACCGCTCTCATATTTTTGCTGCTGTTGTATTTTAGATGGAAAGACAGGGTGCTCTTGGGAGACTGCTGATTCTTGTCCATATATTTTTTCTGACACACACACATGTATTATTGTGCTTTGGGCACGCTTCTTCGAGATTCGACCCCATGTTCTGGGAGGTCGAGGTATTTCACACGTGGGTTGACAGACATGCAGAGTTCCACAAATCACCCGTTTTGCCTGTGACCTATTTTTGATAGGCAGTCCTGTTTGTCCGACTGGCCCCTGTAAGCTTTCATGTAGCAAACCTGTTCATTGTGATGGTTATTTTTTAAAGCCATAATTAATTGGGGAGTTCGCCATGTGTGTAACGGCTTGTTGTACGTTGTATGGGTAAAATATTGTATTATTAACGTAAATGTTGGCTGTGTGCCTATTGCTTTGTTTATGACTCGATTCATGTAATTTTGTGTGTCACACCCGTGTGGTGTAGTGGTAGAGTATTTGTAAATTTTGACAGCGGTCATTTGTGTATTTTTCTATTGGTCACGTGTTAATGTACTTGTGTTGATTTGTGTGAGAAGTCCTAAGTTTTTAGGCAGTAAATGTTGCTACGGCAATTTGATTCCAATTTCACCCGGAAATTTTGTGTTTGTTTATAGTAGATTTAGGAAGTGTCGGTTTAATTTTAAGTATTGTAGTTGTGTTCCCCCGTGTCGGTCTAGCTCTTAGAAATGTGGATTCGTTGTCTGAAGGATTATTCTGGATGATAACGAATCACGCATTCAAAGTACACATCGTGATGCATGTAGAACGGCATACGCACTTATATGGTCACTTTTGTTTTTTTTATTTTAAGGACATTTGGTCCAGGTAATTAATCTCTCCAGAGATATCGCCTAGTTTTTGGCATTTTTATTAAATGGGAGTCAGTTGGGAGTTTTTGTTGTTAATTGTTTATGTGTAAATATGGTGATTTGTTATTAAATTCAGTTGTTTTAACCCTGGCTTCACTCTTTCCTGCATGTTATTTTGTTATATGTTACCCTGCAAGTTAATGAAGCGCCCTGACAGCAACTTACGAATATGAACCGTTACACCCCCCGAAACTGAGTCTCATATGCTTCTTTGCAAGGGTTCAAAAAACAAAAATGGCTGCCCAAGTGGGGTTGTTGTTGTTGTTGCTTCGCTGATCTCATATTTATTTCGTTGAGAAATGATGCCAGGTCAAGCGGACATGCAAATTCAGTAAATTGAGGCGATGTTGTACCGCCATGTGCATTAGTAAAATCACTGAGTTCCTAAAGCTAGAAATATTGAACAAGGTTAGAATTTGATTTTGTATTTGTTATAAACTTGTTCTGGCGCCCACATTAAAATTAGAAATTTGCATTATTATCGAACTCAGTCAAAGCAGGAAGATGTTGCCTTATATTTGACATTTAATTGACTTAGGTTAATTGGTGTTTCGTAAATTCTGTTGGTTAGGAATTTAAAAGCAGATCACTAGGGGTTATTTTGTTGTTTGGGAATAAGTGTCATTGTATTCAGTAAATTTTGTTACTGAAATTTTCATTAAATTAGTGCCAGTAATATTTAAATGTGTGACATATATGTATGTATAGGGCTGAAACCTTGGCCCATAACCCTGTTTTTCTCTGAATATATTTTTGTGTGTGATATGGCGAGTGTTGATGAGATTAAGGCATTGTTAGAACAGATGTCCGTAAAGACGGAGAAACAATTGAAAGAACAATTAGGAGCTCAGCGTGAGCATAGTGAAAAACAATTAGAACAGATGTCCGTGAAGACGGAAAAACAATTACACGACATGAGCGATAATATTTCGGTCCAGTTACAAGCGCAGAAGATAGACTGTGAAAAACAATTACTTGATATGAGCGGTAATATTTCGGTCCAATTAGAAGTCCAGAAATTAGACACGGACAAACAATTAAATGAACTCAATCACAAATTGTCGGAACAGGCGGTAACACAAACGGCACAAACCGAGCAATTAGGAAAAATCACTAATGACATTAATCAGAACGTTAAAAAAGTAGAGAAACTGGCAGGCGAGGTTGCGGAAAACAACATCAAACAGTTAGGCGAAATTAAGAAATTGGAGGCGAAATTTGATAACAAATTAGTACAATTTGACGAGATGGTGGCAGATAAACTCAAGCAGATAGAGGCAGCATGTGTCAGTAACACCGCGGGAATGAAGAAAACCCAAGAGAAACTACAACAGCAAATTAATTCGGTAGACAGCAACGTGCTGGAATTAATAAAGGAAATAGATAAAGTCGAGGTTAAGGCTGAAACCGAACGGATACATTTGCGGGAGAACTTAGAGGAGCAATTAGGAAAAACACAAGAGGTAATAAGAAAAGAGATGGAAGGCCAGCTAATAAACACACAAGAGGTCATAAGACAAGAAGTAGGAGAGCAGCTCGTCAAAACTCAGGATAATCTGGGAGAACAGCTAATAAAAACACAAGAGGTTATAAGAGAAGAGGTGGGGGAACAACTAGTAAAAACGCAAGAACAGATACCTGAAGAGCTAGAGAAAAATCAGGAAAGGAACGAGGAGAAAATAAATAGCTTGAAAAGTAGGATCCGGCGAGATTGGGACCAGCAGGCTCACGCGAATAAGGAAGACAGGCTGGCAGTTTTAAAGCGAATGCAGGCACTGGAGGAAAATGTAAAGTCAAAATTACAGGAACACTCAGAATTAATCATAAAAAACGAGATTAGATCGTTAGAGAATGCGACATTATTTTCAACTGAAAATATACCGGAGAAGCAAACAAGTATTGGAAGTCCTGCAGGTTTGAAGGTGGCTGAGGACACGAGTCGGGGTCAAAGTCCCAGACTAACGACTAATGCATTCCAGCAGTACAGGGGGGAGACTTCAACACCGCAACCGAACTTGGCACCAGCCCAAGTCATCCAAGTCATTCGGGGTAATGATTTTAAGCCCGATAAGTTTAAGGAACACCCAGGAACTACTCCCAAAGCATTTCTACGGCAATTAACTGATTACTTTAATGACCAGCACATCGGCCCTGAGAAACAATTAAGAATGGTGGAGAAATTTTTAGAAGGACCTAGCCTAACTTGGTTTTTAAGTTTCAAGTACACGTTCACAGACATGGCTCAATTCCGCGAGGCATATTTGAAGAAGTTTTGGAGTCCTTCGTTACAACAGGGGTTGAGAATGGACCTGTACACGCGCAAATATCATAGTACACATCCAACCCGTTTTCAGAATTCTTCAGTCAGCAATTGGTAAAATTCAGAGACTTTGACGACCCGCCTAGCGAACAAAATATGGTTCTAACCATCGGGAAACAACTCCCAATGCACATCCAACAATTATTAGTCGCAGGAAACATTCAGACCGCAGTCCAAGCCGAAGAATTACTCAGAAACTTAGACGAGACGAGTATGGTAAGCCCACAGACAGGAAGAAGGAATTTGGAATGTGTCAACACGGCAGAGGTAGTTCAGGGACTCCAAAATAACCACAGCCAGGGGAACCAAACTAAGACACAGTCCACAGGGACACAATTCACGCCAAGAAGACAAGATTTTGACGGCCGAAACCAGTTCCATAACAACAATCAGAATTATCAGAATAACCGCGGGAGATACAATCAGAATAACCAAAATCAAAATAATCAGTGGACGTACCAGCGGGAGTACACGAATTGGAGGGGAAACCAGAGACAAGGTAGACCTTACCAAAGAAATGGAGATGGAAGATGGAATAACGGCAGGGACTATCGCCAAGAAAATAGAGGAGATTATAGGAACAACTGGGACTAGCGATATATTGAATCCCGTAAATACTTGGATCAATTAAGTACTGAAGAAGCGGAGAAGGAGAAGTGGGGGCGTGCCATGGCGAACAGACAGAGCCCAGACAACCATCAAGGAGAGGGGGCAGAGAGTTTATTGAGGCAACAGGAGCGACAGAATGATAACCGGCGAAACACAACTAATGGGGCCCGGGATAAAAAAAGACCCCAAATGAACTGAAAGGAGACAGGCTGAAAATGGAGATCGCCAGGGAGCAAGAAGAGATGATAGTGGCCAATATAGAAGAGTGGGTAGCATTCCCGGACGACTGCCTGGAGGAAGTGGTGAAGAACCGTGAAAATGTTATCAGACAGCTACCAATTATTTACGCGCATGTTGGAGGCATGAGGGTGAGATGTTTGATTGATACAGGTAGCCAGGTGAGCTTAGTCACTGAAATTTTGATAAAAGAAATAGCAAGAAAACAGACTGTTCCTATTATGCCGGTACCGCTAATGAAAGTCAGAGGTGTGATTCCTGACAAAACTATGAATTGTAAACAGCAAGCCTTTCTAGATCTGGAAATATTGAACCATACTTTTTCACAAACATTCATTGTTATTCCAAAGATGAACTACAATATAATTTTAGGAGCCAATTTCATCTGCGATTTTCATGCTGTAATTGATTTACATAACAACACTGTAAGCTTCAAACAAGTAGAAGGATTGAATCATGTGGGTTTAAATATGGAAGATAGTCCGTTGGAGAGAGAGACCAATACTTGGGTTGTTGAGGAATGCACTAATGAGGCCGGAGATAAGATCTTGATGGGGGAGCCAGTCAGTCAGACAGCAGTGCTAGAAATTGACAGCCGAGATATTTCGCAGGAACTTTGGGTGCATTTGGCGGAAGAAGAAATTGGCGGAACCAAATTCGAAATTCTACTTCAGGAGCGACTTAAGGAGGCCATCGTAGGGGAATCTGATAGAAGAAGACTGGAAGAAATTTTAAGATTACATAAAGGAGCTTTTGACACCGTACCTGGGAAAGTTTTAAATTTTCAATATGCGATGCAGGTAACAGATTGGACCCCATTTAAAAGTAAATTGTACCCGATCCCAGAGAAACACTTTTCTCAGGTGAAGGACATTATTACTAACTTATTAGATTCTGGCATGATAAGGAAAGCGGCAACCCCTTACCTGAACGCAATATTGGCTGTGACCAAGCCAAACGGATCAATTAGGCTATGCCTAGACGCGCGGGTTTTGAACAGCAAACTGCTAGTTGAGCACGACCAAGCACCTAGGATCAAAGATGTTTTGAAAGGCTTCCGTGGGAAGAAGATATACTCAAGTGTTGATTTGACGAATAGTTTCCACCAACTTGAACTTGAAGAAAAATCCCAACTGTTGACGGGATTTTTATTCGATAATCAAAGTTATATCTGGTGTCGAATGCCCTTTGGCGTGAAAACTGCGGGATGTGCACTCATTAGAGCACTCGATAGAAATCTGACTGAGGAGGTCAAGAACTTCACCACGAGATATGTTGACGACATATTAATCGCTTCTGAGACAATGGAAGAACACTTGATAAATTTAAATAAACTGCTGGACAACT
This sequence comes from Meconema thalassinum, assembly GCA_946902985.2. Lineage (NCBI taxonomy): Eukaryota > Metazoa > Arthropoda > Insecta > Orthoptera > Tettigoniidae > Meconema > Meconema thalassinum. The sequence goes on along the minus strand of OX336395.1, from coordinate 112,002,927 downwards.
TGAGAACCATGAACTTCAAGATCAACCTAAAAAAGTCACATTTTTGCCAGAGCGAGATTTTATATTTGGGGCATATAATTGATGTCGAGGGCGTGCGGCCTAATCCAGCCAAGATTGATGCTATTAAGAAATTTCCCACACCTACCAAGGTCAAACACGTGAGAGCGTTTTTGGGAGTGACAGGCTTCTTCAAAGAAAATTGCCCTGGTTACACAGAAACAGTAGCGCCTATGCAGGAGATGTTGAAGAAAGCGAATCGATGGTCGTGGAACGAGGAGTGCGACAGGTCTTTTAAAGCAACGAAGGATTTATTGGAAAATTGTGTGAAACTTGGATATCCGGATTTTGAGAAGCAGTTTATCATTCAAGCAGATGCTTCGTTAATTGGGATTGGTGCTATGCTGTACCAAGAGGACGCTGAAGAACCCAAGAAGAAATCCTATTTGGCATTTACGAGTCGTAAATTACGGAAACATGAGAGGAACTACACAGTTACGGAACTTGAGCTACTAGCAATTCTATATTCTCTTCAACTGTGGCGTAAGATGATCTATGGTTATTCCATCATTGTTAGAACCGACCACCATGCACTGACATTTTTATTCAAGACAACAATAGCAAGTGAGAGAGTTACGCGCTGGTCCATCTACATACAGCAGTTTGACATCACAATAGAGCATTGTCCTGGGAAAATGAACGTCATACCAGATGCCTTGAGTAGAAATCCTGAGGACGGAAACGAAGTAACTGCGGAAGTTCACAATATTACCTTGACACCTAAGGCTCGTGAGTTTTTGGCAAGATTGAAGGATATTCGGAAGGAGCAAGAAGCAGACCCATGGATGATGATGATAAAATTCTATAGGAAGGAGTTACAACCAAATTCACCGGAGTACCGAGAAGCCAGTGCTAAACAAGCGAGATTTCACTACTTAAATAACTTGTTACATAAGTACGTGGATGAGCATCATACTAAACTGCGGATCTTAGTTCCAGCATCACTACAGAGGGGATTAACTTGGCATGTGCACGAGAGCCTAGCACATATCGGCACGGATAAGACTGAAGCTACGATAGGGGAGACCTTTACTTGGCCCAAGATGAGATTCACCATTGTTGAAGTAATTAGAACGTGTGACGCTTGTCAGCGCACAAAGCCGAACAACTTTATTCTGAAACAACCTCCAAGACCACTATTACCGCAGAAACCATGTGAGATGCTCGCGATTGATTGCTTTGGTCCTTTAGTAAAAGGAAAGCGTGGATGCCGACATCTTTTGGTGTGTGTCGACGTGTTTTCGAAGATGGTCGTGCTATGTCATATTCAGAAGACGACATCAAGACAAGTCCTCAGTCGAATTAAGAACAAAGTCATTCCGATGCTTGGGAAGCCGGAATCCATTCTATCAGATCACGGTACCTATTTCACAAGCAATGTTTTTAGGCAAGGTTTGGAGAGCCTAGGAATAAAACACATATTTTCAAGTATTCGTCATCCTTGTGGAAATCCGAGCGAGAGAACAATTCGCTGTGTCGCTAAGTACTACAGAGTAATGATTCCTAACGAACACAATAAATGGGTAGACAAAGTAGGGGAAATTGAGATGTGCATGAACACTATTAAGCACGAGTCGACGGGTCAAGTCCCACTGATTGTACACCACAACAGATTGCCAGAAAGAACTTGGGACAAGATCATTCCTTGCCCAAGGGATCCATTATTAGCGCATGATTTGCGAATCCAGCGAACGAGAGAGCACACGAGGAACCAAGCGGACCGAAGGCTGAGACGGTACCGAGGAAAGAAGTTTCAACGAGAGTTACAAGAACAAGAATTAGTGCTGGTTCGTAGACCACCGATTTCCGACCCTAAGAACAAAGTCTTCGCCAAGTTCTGTCCGAAGTTCATTGGCCCGTTCCGGGTAATTAAGAATCTGGGTAACAATGCCTACAGACTGGAAGAAGTGAGCACTGGTGCAAAATCTGTTTTTAATAGTGCCAATTTGAAACCGTACTACAGAAGGGAACCATTTGATGATTAGGAAAGATGATATGTGCAGAATCTGTATTGCAAACTTTTTTTTTGAGAGCCAACACTCAAATCTACGGGGAGCGCCTGAGTACGCACTTTGTTTGTAAACAACGAGCAGCTGAGACGACGGGAGTGGCAACTACTTGAGGAGAAGGGGGAGACCTAGTGAAAATATGAATGACATTCCAGCGAGAAGGGAGCACACTAATTGAGTCAGAAGGGCATACACTCGAGCAGCTGAGTGAGATTTAAAGAGATGTGTTGTTACTACAGTGGATTTTGTTTTTGAAATCCAAACCAATAAATTGTTTCGAATTTCAAAACCTTGCTGAGGATAAACGAACCCTTATTGATCTTCGATAAATAAGTATTCATATTTATTATTATTATTATTACTACGGCCCAGGCAGCACTTAAGGAAGTCGACTTGGATATAAGGGAGGCCAGCATTTCGTAATGATTGCAACAGGAGGTGAGCTGGTAGCTATTCTTGGGGAACGGCCAGAATTAGTCGAGTTCAAGGCCAAATTGTGCAACTACTGTACCAAAATTGGAGACATAAAGGAAGAATCACGAGGTACTCGCAACGAACATACGATTGAATCAGCCAATCGCAAGAGACCAAGCCATGACCACGAGGTGGACAGCGTCAGTAGTAAAAAGCCCGCGGAAGTGTGTATCTAAAGAACCGCCGAACGGATTAATCTCCGCTCGAGTGATTTGGGACGTTTGATTTATTTGGAGAAGAATGACACTAGTCCCATCTTTGTGAGACAAAACTCTGGAAGTTTTTATCCGACTCCGCCCCACTCCTCCGCCCCTGTCAGTTTCTAATAAATAGTTTGGCCTGACGCCACTCGAAGTCTATTCTTTGTGGAGCCTTCAGAGGCTGACTTCACGCCAGTTTGTATCGTGATTTTTACGCTCTAAATTAGTGAAGTTAATTTATTTTGTGAGCTCCGAGGAGCTAAAGTCACGGCGATTGCAGTATCGAATTTTAAAAGCTATAATACATTTTGTTTTATTCTGAAATCAACTTTATTTTGTGAACTAAATATTTCATGCCAGTGCGTGATAACTTGTAACATTCAGTTAAAGACGACGAGTTCAGCTTTAAGGGGGAAGTATTTTATAACCCTAATTAGCGCTCACCGGAGCCGAAGTCCAGAGTACAGGACGGAAATACCGAACGAGATAGCGACTGCTAGTGCAGCCAGGATTTTGAACTTGTTAACGAGCCAGTGGCGCGGACTCGAGATGTATATTTTATGTATAAATTGCAGTGTATTTTATATGTGTTTTTATGGTGCGTGTGTGCGAGATAGTTAGGGCCAGTCTTCGCTATTAATCGCATTAGGACTATTGTGGGTGAATTGAGTAGCCTGCAAGCGATTATAGATAGGCAAATAATTAACATTGAACTTTTCTGCCAAGGAGTCGATACCAAGATGATCAGCACGTGGTTTGAAGTTGGGATGAGCTTCAACAAATCAACGCAGACGACTACTATGGAGTGCTAATTTGTCCATAGGGCGATGGGTTGAGGAGGATGTCCTTAGTTCTACAAGCAGAAGCGGTGATGTACTAAAATTGGATTATTTCAATTATGTAGTTAGATTTGGCCGGGGAACTTTGTAAATAGTCATGTTTTCTTTTTCTTGTTGTTTGTTTAGAGTTTTTCTTGCTCCGACACTATATGTTTTAAATGTCCGTTGGCGCGTGGCCAAAGTGTTTGTTTGATATTTTGTTTTTCCTTGAGTCATACGTAATGTGCGCGGCGTGCGTGCGTGATTTTTATCCTTGCAAATGCGGAACCCGTTACATTCGATAAATGGAGCTTTATTAACGTTAATATTTGAAATAGGAATGGGAGGAAATTATTGTAAGATATTTTGCTGAACAGGTTATTATTCATATTAGGGTTGCCAAGCGCACCAACTTAAAAGTAATTTTTTAGAACACCTTCGTTCTAATTTTGATAGATTTTTCTTGAGTCCTTTTCAGGTGACTAGTCACGGCATAGAACGGTGGCGCCAGCATGTGGATATTATTTGTGTCTTTTTATTTCAGGGTCTGTCAAAACTCATACGTGTGATTTTGTGTGTGTTGATGTGTCTAGTGTGTGTTGATTCTACGTGAGGAGGGGGTAGTTGTCCTACCGCTCTCATAGTTTTGCTGCTGTTGTATTTTAGATGGAAAGACAGGGTGCTCTTGGGAGACTGCTGATTCTTGTCCATATATTTTTTCTGACACACACACATGTATTATTGTGCTTTGGGCACGCTTCTTCGAGATTCGACCCCATGTTCTGGGAGGTCTAGGTATTTCACACGTGGGTTGACAGACATGCAGAGTTCCACAAATCGCCCGTTTTGCCTGTGACCTATTTTTGATAGGCAGTCCTGTTTGTCCGACTGGCCCCTGTAAGCTTTCATGTAGCAAACCTGTTCATTGTGATGGTTATTTTTTAAAGCCATAATTAATTGGGGAGTTCGCCATGTGTGTAACGGCTTGTTGTACGTTGTATGGGTAAAATATTGTATTATTAACGTAAATGTTGGCTGTGTGCCTATTGCTTTGTTTATGACTCGATTCATGTAATTTTGTGTGTCACACCCGTGTGGTGTAGTGGTAGAGTATTTGTAAATTTTGACAGCGGTCATTTGTGTATTTTTCTATTGGTCACGTGTTAATGTACTTGTGTTGATTTGTGTGAGAAGTCCTAAGTTTTTAGGCAGTAAATGTTGCTACGGCAATTTGATTCCAATTTCACCCGGAAATTTTGTGTTTGTTTATAGTAGATTTAGGAAGTGTCGGTTTAATTTTAAGTATTGTAGTTGTGTTCCCCCGTGTCGGTCTAGCTCTTAGAAATGTGGATTCGTTGTCTGAAGGATTATTCTGGATGATAACGAATCACGCATTCAAAGTACACATCGTGATGCATGTAGAACGGCATACGCACTTATATGGTCACTTTTGTTTTTTTTATTTTAAGGACATTTGGTCCAGGTAATTAATCTCTCCAGAGATATCGCCTAGTTTTTGGCATTTTTATTAAATGGGAGTCAGTTGGGAGTTTTTGTTGTTAATTGTTTATGTGTAAATATGGTGATTTGTTATTAAATTCAGTTGTTTTAACCCTGGCTTCACTCTTTCCTGCATGTTATTTTGTTATATGTTACCCTGCAAGTTAATGAAGCGCCCTGACAGCAACTTACGAATATGAACCGTTACACCCCCCGAAACTGAGTCTCATATGCTTCTTTGCAAGGGTTCAAAAAACAAAAATGGCTGCCCAAGTGGGGTTGTTGTTGTTGTTGCTTCGCTGATCTCATATTTATTTCGTTGAGAAATGATGCCAGGTCAAGCGGACATGCAAATTCAGTAAATTGAGGCGATGTTGTACCGCCATGTGCATTAGTAAAATCACTGAGTTCCTAAAGTTAGAAATATTGAACAAGGTTAGAATTTGATTTTGTATTTGTTATAAACTTGTTCTGGCGCCCACATTAAAATTAGAAATTTGCATTATTATCGAACTCAGTCAAAGCAGGAAGATGTTGCCTTATATTTGACATTTAATTGACTTAGGTTAATTGGTGTTTCGTAAATTCTGTTGGTTAGGAATTTAAAAGCAGATCACTAGGGGTTATTTTGTTGTTTGGGAATAAGTGTCATTGTATTCAGTAAATTTTGTTACTGAAATTTTCATTAAATTAGTGTCAGTAATATTTAAATGTGTGACATATATGTATGTATAGGGCTGATACCTTGGCCCATAACCCTGTTTTTCTCTGAATATATTTTTGTGTGTGATATGGCGAGTGTTGATGAGATTAAGGCATTGTTAGAACAGATGTCCGTAAAGACGGAGAAACAATTGAAAGAACAATTAGGAGCTCAGCGTGAGCATAGTGAAAAACAATTAGAACAGATGTCCGTGAAGACGGAAAAACAATTACACGACATGAGCGATAATATTTCGGTCCAGTTACAACGCAGAAGATAGACTGTGAAAAACAATTACTTGATATGAGCGGTAATATTTCGGTCCAATTAGAAGTCCAGAAATTAGACACGGACAAACAATTAAATGAACTCAATCACAAATTGTCGGAACAGGCGGTAACACAAACGGCACAAACCGAGCAATTAGGAAAAATCACTAATGACATTAATCAGAACGTTAAAAAAGTAGAGAAACTGGCAGGCGAGGTTGCGGAAAACAACATCAAACAGTTAGGCGAAATTAAGAAATTGGAGGCGAAATTTGATAACAAATTAGTACAATTTGACGAGATGGTGGCAGATAAACTCAAGCAGATAGAGGCAGCATGTGTCAGTAACACCGCGGGAATGAAGAAAACCCAAGAGAAACTACAACAGCAAATTAATTCGGTAGACAGCAACGTGCTGGAATTAATAAAGGAAATAGATAAAGTCGAGGTTAAGGCTGAAACCGAACGGATACATTTGCGGGAGAACTTAGAGGAGCAATTAGGAAAAACACAAGAGATCATAAGAAAAGAGATGGAAGGCCAGCTAATAAACACACAAGAGGTCATAAGACAAGAAGTAGGAGAGCAGCTCGTCAAAACTCAGGATAATCTGGGAGAACAGCTAATAAAAACACAAGAGGTTATAAGAGAAGAGGTGGGGGAACAACTAGTAAAAACGCAAGAACAGATACGTGAAGAGCTAGAGAAAAATCAGGAAAGGAACGAGGAGAAAATAAATAGCTTGAAAAGTAGGATCCGGCGAGATTGGGACCAGCAGGCTCACGCGAATAAGGAAGACAGGCTGGCAGTTTTAAAGCGAATGCAGGCACTGGAGGAAAATGTAAAGTCAAAATTACAGGAACACTCAGAATTAATCATAAAAAACGAGATTAGATCGTTAGAGAATGCGACATTATTTTCAACTGAAAATATACCGGAGAAGCAAACAAGTATTGGAAGTCCTGCAGGTTTGAAGGTGGCTGAGGACACGAGTCGGGGTCAAAGTCCCAGACTAACGACTAATGCATTCCAGCAGTACAGGGGGGAGACTTCAACACCGCAACCGAACTTGGCACCAGCCCAAGTCATCCAAGTCATTCGGGGTAATGATTTTAAGCCCGATAAGTTTAAGGAACACTCAGGAACTACTCCCAAAGCATTTCTACGGCAATTAACTGATTACTTTAATGACCAGCACATCGGCCCTGAGAAACAATTAAGAATGGTGGAGAAATTTTTAGAAGGACCTAGCCTAACTTGGTTTTTAAGTTTCAAGTACACGTTCACAGACATGGCTCAATTCCGCGAGGCATATTTGAAGAAGTTTTGGAGTCCTTCGTTACAACAGGGGTTGAGAATGGACCTGTACACGCGCAAATATCATAGTACACATCCAACCCGTTTTTCAGAATTCTTCAGTCAGCAATTGGTAAAATTCAGAGACTTTGACGACCCGCCTAGCGAACAAAATATGGTTCTAACCATCGGGAAACAACTCCCAATGCACATCCAACAATTATTAGTCGCAGGAAACATTCAGACCGCAGTCCAAGCCGAAGAATTACTCAGAAACTTAGACGAGACGAGTATGGTAAGCCCACAGACAGGAAGAAGGAATTTGGAATGTGTCAACACGGCAGAGGTAGTTCAGGGACTCCAAAATAACCACAGCCAGGGGAACCAAACTAAGACACAGTCCACAGGGACACAATTCACGCCAAGAAGACAAGATTTTGACGGCCGAAACCAGTTCCATAAAAACAATCAGAATTATCAGAATAACCGCGGGAGATACAATCAGAATAACCAAAATCAAAATAATCAGTGGACGTACCAGCGGGAGTACACGAATTGGAGGGGAAACCAGAGACAAGGTAGACCTTACCAAAGAAATGGAGATGGAAGATGGAATAACGGCAGGGACTATCGCCAAGAAAATAGAGGAGATTATAGGAACAACTGGGACTAGCGATATATTGAATCCCGTAAATACTTGGATCAATTAAGTACTGAAGAAGCGGAGAAGGAGAAGTGGGGGCGTGCCATGGCGAACAGACAGAGCCCAGACAACCATCAAGGAGAGGGGGCAGAGAGTTTATTGAGGCAACAGGAGCGACAGAATGATAACCGGCGAAACACAACTAATGGGGCCCGGGATAAAAAAAGACCCCAAATGAACTGAAAGGAGACAGACTGAAAATGGAGATCGCCAGGGAGCAAGAAGAGATGATAGTGGCCAATATAGAAGAGTGGGTAGCATTCCCGGACGACTGCCTGGAGGAAGTGGTGAAGAACCGTGAAAATGTTATCAGACAGCTACCAATTATTTACGCGCATGTTGGAGGCATGAGGGTGAGATGTTTGATTGATACAGGTAGCCAGGTGAGCTTAGTCACTGAAATTTTGATAAAAGAAATAGCAAGAAAACAGACTGTTCCTATTATGCCGGTACCGCTAATGAAAGTCAGAGGTGTGATTCCTGACAAAACTATGAATTGTAAACAGCAAGCCTTTCTAGATCTGGAAATATTGAACCATACTTTTTCACAAACATTCATTGTTATTCCAAAGATGAACTACAATATAATTTTAGGAGCCAATTTCATCTGCGATTTTCATGCTGTAATTGATTTACATAACAACACTGTAAGCTTCAAACAAGTAGAAGGATTGAATCATGTGGGTTTAAATATGGAAGATAGTCCGTTGGAGAGAGAGGCCAATACTTGGGTTGTTGAGGAATGCACTAATGAGGCCGGAGATAAGATCTTGATGGGGGAGCCAGTCAGTCAGACAGCAGTGCTAGAAATTGACAGCCGAGATATTTCGCAGGAACTTTGGGTGCATTTGGCGGAAGAAGAAATTGGCGGAACCAAATTCGAAATTCTACTTCAGGAGCGACTTAAGGAGGCCATCGTAGGGGAATCTGATAGAAGAAGACTGGAAGAAATTTTAAGATTACATAAAGGAGCTTTTGACACCGTACCTGGGAAAGTTTTAAATTTTCAATATGCGATGCAGGTAACAGATTGGACCCCATTTAAAAGTAAATTGTACCCGATCCCAGAGAAACACTTTTCTCAGGTGAAGGACATTATTACTAACTTATTAGATTCTGGCATGATAAGGAAAGCGGCAACCCCTTACCTGAACGCAATATTGGCTGTGACCAAGCCAAACGGATCAATTAGGCTATGCCTAGACGCGCGGGTTTTGAACAGCAAACTGCTAGTTGAGCACGACCAAGCACCTAGGATCAAAGATGTTTTGAAAGGCTTCCGTGGGAAGAAGATATACTCAAGTGTTGATTTGACGAATAGTTTCCACCAACTTGAACTTGAAGAAAAATCCCAACTGTTGACGGGATTTTTATTCGATAATCAAAGTTATATCTGGTGTCGAATGCCCTTTGGCGTGAAAACTGCGGGATGTGCACTCATTAGAGCACTCGATAGAAATCTGACTGAGGAGGTCAAGAACTTCACCACGAGATATGTTGACGACATATTAATCGCTTCTGAGACAATGGAAGAACACTTGATAAATTTAAATAAACTGCTGGACAACTTGAGAACCATGAACTTCAAGATCAACCTAAAAAAGTCACATTTTTGCCAGAGCGAGATTTTATATTTGGGGCATATAATTGATGTCGAGGGCGTGCGGCCTAATCCAGCCAAGATTGATGCTATTAAGAAATTTCCCACACCTACCAAGGTCAAACACGTGAGAGCGTTTTTGGGAGTGACAGGCTTCTTCAAAGAAAATTGCCCTGGTTACACAGAAACAGTAGCGCCTATGCAGGAGATGTTGAAGAAAGCGAATCGATGGTCGTGGAACGAGGAGTGCGACAGGTCTTTTAAAGCAACGAAGGATTTATTGGAAAATTGTGTGAAACTTGGATATCCGGATTTTGAGAAGCAGTTTATCATTCAAGCAGATGCTTCGTTAATTGGGATTGGTGCTATGCTGTACCAAGAGGACGCTGAAGAACCCAAGAAGAAATCCTATTTGGCATTTACGAGTCGTAAATTACGGAAACATGAGAGGAACTACACAGTTACGGAACTTGAGCTACTAGCAATTCTATATTCTCTTCAACTGTGGCGTAAGATGATCTATGGTTATTCCATCATTGTTAGAACCGACCACCATGCACTGACATTTTTATTCAAGACAACAATAGCAAGTGAGAGAGTTACGCGCTGGTCCATCTACATACAGCAGTTTGACATCACAATAGAGCATTGTCCTGGGAAAATGAACGTCATACCAGATGCCTTGAGTAGAAATCCTGAGGACGGAAACGAAGTAACTGCGGAAGTTCACAATATTACCTTGACACCTAAGGCTCGTGAGTTTTTGGCAAGATTGAAGGATATTCGGAAGGAGCAAGAAGCAGACCCATGGATGATGATGATGATAAAATTCTATAGGAAGGAGTTACAACCAAATTCACCGGAGTACCGAGAAGCCAGTGCTAAACAAGCGAGATTTCACTACTTAAATAACTTGTTACATAAGTACGTGGATGAGCATCATACTAAACTGCGGATCTTAGTTCCAGCATCACTACAGAGGGGATTAACTTGGCATGTGCACGAGAGCCTAGCACATATCGGCACGGATAAGACTGAAGCTACGATAGGGGAGACCTTTACTTGGCCCAAGATGAGATTCACCATTGTTGAAGTAATTAGAACGTGTGACGCTTGTCAGCGCACAAAGCCGAACAACTTTATTCTGAAACAACCTCCAAGACCACTATTACCGCAGAAACCATGTGAGATGCTCGCGATTGATTGCTTTGGTCCTTTAGTAAAAGGAAAGCGTGGATGCCGACATCTTTTGGTGTGTGTCGACGTGTTTTCGAAGATGGTCGTGCTATGTCATATTCAGAAGACGACATCAAGACAAGTCCTCAGTCGAATTAAGAACAAAGTCATTCCGATGCTTGGGAAGCCGGAATCCATTCTATCAGATCACGGTACCTATTTCACAAGCAATGTTTTTAGGCAAGGTTTGGAGAGCCTAGGAATAAAACACATATTTTCAAGTATTCGTCATCCTTGTGGAAATCCGAGCGAGAGAACAATTCGCTGTGTCGCTAAGTACTACAGAGTAATGATTCCTAACGAACACAATAAATGGGTAGACAAAGTAGGGGAAATTGAGATGTGCATGAACACTATTAAGCACGAGTCGACGGGTCAAGTCCCACTGATTGTACACCACAACAGATTGCCAGAAAGAACTTGGGACAAGATCATTCCTTGCCCAAGGGATCCATTATTAGCGCATGATTTGCGAATCCAGCGAACGAGAGAGCACATGAGGAACCAAGCGGACCGAAGGCTGAGACGGTACCGAGGAAAGAAGTTTCAACGAGAGTTACAAGAACAAGAATTAGTGCTGGTTCGTAGACCACCGATTTCCGACCCTAAGAACAAAGTCTTCGCCAAGTTCTGTCCGAAGTTCATTGGCCCGTTCCGGGTAATTAAGAATCTGGGTAACAATGCCTACAGACTGGAAGAAGTGAGCACTGGTGCAAAATCTGTTTTTAATAGTGCCAATTTGAAACCGTACTACAGAAGGGAACCATTTGATGATTAGGAAAGATGATATGTGCAGAATCTGTATTGCAAACATTTTTTTTTTGAGAGCCAACACTCAAATCTACGGGGAGCGCCTGAGTACGCACTTTGTTTGTAAACAACGAGCAGCTGAGACGACGGGAGTGGCAACTACTTGAGGAGAAGGGGGAGACCTAGTGAAAATATGAATGACATTCCAGCGAGAAGGGAGCACACTAATTGAGTCAGAAGGGGATACACTCGAGCAGCTGAGTGAGATTTAAAGAGATGTGTTGTTACTACAGTGGATTTTGTTTTTGAAATCCAAACCAATAAATTGTTTCGAATTTCAAAACCTTGCTGAGGATAAATGAACCCTTATTGATCTTCGATAAATTAGTATTCATATTTATTATTATTATTACTACGGCCCAGGCAGCACTTAAGGAAGTCGACTTGGATATAAGGGAGGCCAGCATTTCGTAATGATTGCAACAGGAGGTGAGCTGGTAGCTATTCTTGGGGAACGGCCAGAATTAGTCGAGTTCAAGGCCAAATTGTGCAACTACTGTACCAAAATTGGAGACATAAAGGAAGAATCACGAGGTACTCGCAACGAACATACGATTGAATCAGCCAATCGCAAGAGACCAAGCCATGACCACGAGGTGGACAGCGTCAGTAGTAAAAAGCCCGCGGAAGTGTGTATCTAAAGAACCGCCGAACGGATTAATCTCCGCTCGAGTGATTTGGGACGTTTGATTTATTTGGAGAAGAATGACACTAGTCCCATCTTTGTGAGACAAAACTCTGGAAGTTTTTATCCGACTCCGCCCCACTCCTCCGCCCCTGTCAGTTTCTAATAAATAGTTTGGCCTGACGCCACTCGAAGTCTATTCTTTGTGGAGCCTTCAGAGGCTGACTTCACGCCAGTTTGTATCGTGATTTTTACGCTCTAAATTAGTGAAGTTAATTTATTTTGTGAGCTCCGAGGAGCTAAAGTCACGGCGATTGCAGTATCGAATTTTAAAAGCTATAATACATTTTGTTTTATTCTGAAATCAACTTTATTTTGTGAACTAAATATTTCATGCCAGTGCGTGATAACTTGTAACATTCAGTTAAAGACGACGAGTTCAGCTTTAAGGGGGAAGTATTTTATAACCCTAATTAGCGCTCACCGGAGCCGAAGTCCAGAGTACAGGACGGAAATACCGAACGAGATAGCGACTGCTAGTGCAGCCAGGATTTTGAACTTGTTAACGAGCCAGTGGCGCGGACTCGAGATGTATATTTTATGTATAAATTGCAGTGTATTTTATATGTGTTTTTATGGTGCGTGTGTGCGAGATAGTTAGGGCCAGTCTTCGCTATTAATCGCATTAGGACTATTGTGGGTGAATTGAGTAGCCTGCAAGCGATTATAGATAGGCAAATAATTAACATTGAACTTTTCTGCCAAGGAGTCGATACCAAGATGATCAGCACGTGGTTTGAAGTTGGGATGAGCTTCAACAAATCAACGCAGACGACTACTATGGAGTGCTAATTTGTCCATAGGGCGATGGGCTGAGGAGGATGTCCTTAGTTCTACAAGCAGAAGCGGTGATGTACTAAAATTGGATTATTTCAATTATGTAGTTAGATTTGGCCGGGGAACTTTGTAAATAGTCATGTTTTCTTTTTCTTGTTGTTTGTTTAGAGTTTTTCTTGCACCGACACTATATGTTTTAAATGTCCGTTGGCGCGTGGCCAAAGTGTTTGTTTGATATTTTGTTTTTCCTTGAGTCATACGTAATGTGCGCGGCGTGCGTGCGTGATTTTTATCCTTTCAAATGCGGAACCCGTTACATTCGATAAATGGTGCTTTATTAACGTTAATATTTGAAATAGGAATGGGAGGAAATTATTGTAAGATATTTTGCTGAACAGGTTATTATTCATATTAGGGTTGCCAAGCGCACCAACTTAAAAGTAATTTTTTAGAACACCTTCGTTCTAATTTTGATAGATTTTTCTTGAGTCCTTTTCAGGTGACTAGTCACGGCATAGAACGGTGGCGCCAGCATGTGGATATTATTTGTGTCTTTTTATTTCAGGGTCTGTCAAAACCCATACGTGTGATTTTGTGTGTGTTGATGTGTCTAGTGTGTGTTGATTCTACGTGAGGAGGGGGTAGTTGTCCTACCGCTCTCATATTTTTGCTGCTGTTGTATTTTAGATGGAAAGACAGGGTGCTCTTGGGAGACTGCTGATTCTTGTCCATATATTTTTTCTGACACACACACATGTATTATTGTGCTTTGGGCACGCTTCTTCGAGATTCGACCCCATGTTCTGGGAGGTCGAGGTATTTCACACGTGGGTTGACAGACATGCAGAGTTCCACAAATCGCCCGTTTTGCCTGTGACCTATTTTTGATAGGCAGTCCTGTTTGTCCGACTGGCCCCTGTAAGCTTTCATGTAGCAAACCTGTTCATTGTGATGGTTATTTTTTAAAGCCATAATTAATTGGGGAGTTCGCCATTTGTGTAACGTCTTGTTGTACGTTGTATGGGTAAAATATTGTATTATTAACGTAAATGTTGGCTGTGTGCCTATTGCTTTGTTTATGACTCGATTCATGTAATTTTGTGTGTCACAACCGTGTGGTGTAGTGGTAGAGTATTTGTAAATTTTGACAGCGGTCATTTGTGTATTTTTCTATTGGTCACGTGTTAATGTACTTGTGTTGATTTGTGTGAGAAGTCCTAAGTTTTTAGGCAGTAAATGTTGCTACGGCAATTTGATTCCAATTTCACCCGGAAATTTTGTGTTTGTTTATAGTAGATTTAGGAAGTGTCGGTTTAATTTTAAGTATTGTAGTTGTGTTCCCCCGTGTCGGTCTAGCTCTTAGAAATGTGGATTCGTTGTCTGAAGGATTATTCTGAATGATAACGAATCACGCATTCAAAGTACACATCGTGATGCATGTAGAACGGCATACGCACTTATATGGTCACTTTTTATTTTTATTTTAAGGACATTTGGTCCAGGTAATTAATCTCTCCAGAGATATCGCCTAGGTTTTGGCATTTTTATTAAATGGGAGTCAGTTGGGAGTTTTTGTTGTTAATTGTTTATGTGTAAATATGGTGATTTGTTATTAAATTCAGTTGTTTTAACCCTGGCTTCACTCTTTCCTGCATGTTATTTTGTTATATGTTACCCTGCAAGTTAATGAAGCGCCCTGACAGCAACTTACGAATATGAACCGTTACACCCCCCGAAACTGAGTCTCATATGCTTCTTTGCAAGGGTTCAATATGGACGGTGCACTTTCCATGTCGGTAATCTATATAGACATGTTGGATTTTGAGAGCATGCGCGAAGGTATCCTTATCTAATTTGTCAATGAATGAGCTCTGATTGGCTGGAGAAACTGTATCATAATGAAAACTTGTACTATAATGAGCCTCATTATGATAAAGTTTTCAGGCACATAATGTTTATATTTCGACATCGTCGAACATTAAAAAAAAGTGACAGTCAGTCTGAAAGACTAGACTTTGTATCATTTTAAATGCTACAAATGCTGAAAAATGTTAGAAAGGCTGGAGGCTTCGCTCGAAGCCAAAGACTCTTGACATGTTAGAAAATTATCTGCATAATACTTATCTTGCTTTATAATACTTTACCTTGTTTCAAATTACTCGCGAACGGCAAGTGCAAACCAAGGGCAAAGCAAGGTCAAGCGCGCGGGATGCCGTCATGCTCACCAGAGAGCGCAAGGACGTGCCCCTTCCATCCAGTCTAAAAACACTTATAGTGGGCGATGTATTGAAGATAGAGATATGCTCTCACGGACGTTTTTGTAAAACTCTTCATGCTGACCAATTCTTACGCTCATAGTATATTGATATGTTTAACGGTTTACCCAGCGTAAGCTTAAGAAGCGCACGGACGCCAAGTTTGTTTTCGACATTTTCACTGAAATCGTTACTGCTTGGCTTCCTTTGATCATACATAAATTATTTTCTACAAAATCTTTCCTCGAGATATCCTTTACAGAATGGTGAAAACCGCATCAAAATCCATCCAGTGGTTCTCGAGATTACCCGTAACATCCAAGAATCGGGGATTTTTGTCTTATACTAACGAAGTAGAGATTGTCGGAGAACACATGCACCAAGCGGTACTATGACTTCACACACCTCAGTGCATCTGGGTACATTTCGTCCCGTCACCGTAACGTAACGCCAGACCCCAGCGTAACGACGAAGTCGACAAGATCATTTAAAATGATAAAATAATTAAATTATCTTTATTACAGCCTGAGCTATTGCAAATCAAAATTAAGGGCACATTTTTAGATGACCCTTTATATAGCGATACAACTCACTCTGACCCTTTGGGTATAGATGTTCATGGTCCTCTGCAAAGCTAGGTACGTACCTCGATGACGACAATGCAATACTCCGAGTAGCACTGCAGCAACTTGGCACAAACACGCATCTTAAAAACGTGTTATCATAGTTAAGTATCACCATGAGTGATGCTTACTTCCGAATAGCAATACAGTTAACAACCGTGCATGCTTTGTGCTAAGGTAGTAGGTCAAGGACGGTACTTGTTAGCGTTGCTAAGGGCAAGGGCGAACCCTGGCAGTGTCACGCCAACAGCTTCTTATATTATCAGGGAATGGCGTTCATTTCAACGATCATACAGCACTTCCTTCCATACGACATTTGATGTGTACATGCTTTTGCTTCTACTGAATTTCAACTTGGGCGTCTTGAAAGGATTTTGCTCGAGATAGTGTGACATAGAGTTGTCCATGACTAAACACCGCTTGAGGTAAATAAATGCCTACTTGATGTGGTGTTTGACCTTGAGCTTTATTAATAGTCATGCAAAAAGCCAATCGATCTGATAACTGCCTCCTTTTGAAGAACGAGTATAATGGCATAGAATAATCTACTGGAGTCAGGCCAATGCGAGAAAGTAGGATTCCTTCTCCAACATTTACGGCAGTAGTAATTTCCAGGTGTAAGCAATTGCAATACATGTTTCGAACAATAGGACGTTCAATATTCAGATTTCTCAACAAAATCCCAATTGTTCATTCGTTTAGTTGAAGGATATGAGGCGGAAATCCACTGTCTAAGCTGTCTAAAAATTCTGTTGGAGATTAGTTGGTTGGTTCCTCAGTTTAGGGGCTGCGACAACGTGGTCATTTAGCCCTGTGTACTTTGGGTGTGTGTAGAATCTGTTTGATAACCGGTGTTAATTGTGATGGCTGTATTAGTGTGTGTTTTTAATTCAAGTAAGGACTGCAGACATTGAATTTTCAAGTAGTTCCTACTTATGCTACCAAACGCCACCGTCAACGACAACTATTCTGAACTTGGTTACTAGATGCCACCGCAGTCGGCTCCTGGCGTCGAAAGTTGGAACTTATGAGCGTTATTTAAATTTAACCTATAATTTAGCTTCACACAAGTGTAATTAGTCGAAGGTTCTTTATCATGCCATAAATCGATGACATGGGACCGCCGGCTTTACTTCCCCTCCGAAGGAAAGCATACTGATGTAATTTCTCGTTGATCATTTCCGTGCGTACTACAATATCTGTTATTGAAAAAAGGTGAAATATATTTCGTCATGGCAAATTCAATTCCATAAATTTCAGTGATGCCATCAGTTTCAATAATGAAGGAGCATGGTAAGCCGACTAATTCTGATTTTCCATCATCAACGTGAGGGTATTCAATATTTCTATAAAGAAATTTTAAAAGTTACATTGATCTGTATCTGCTCGCATGTTTTTGCTCAGTTCAACATTGGCCACAGAGAAAAGAACCATACTGACAATTGGACTGAAGCTGAGGTAACAATTCTCCTCCACCAAAAGACACATCGTTATTTCTTGAGCGATGGAGGCTGATAGATTATCTTCCAGAACCTGCGATACCAGAAATATTATTGGGTGGCTCATTATTGTACCCAATCGTCATCATATGGAACATGTGTTCGTATCCCAGCTAACTCATGGTCTTTCGAGGTATGGGGCGTTCAACCCACCATACGATCACATGTTCAGGATTTGAGTCTGTCAGGTGACTACTCTACTTGAAAGAAACAACATATTCCTAAGTATAACATTTAATGATAGAAAATCATGGCGAAACAACATAAAACACAAAAAGATACTTTATATTTACTTCCCACAACGAAAATCATAATTATCTGTGAGTCTCTCCTTAAAATTAGTGCTTTACCGCACTCAAGTCTATTCAAAACATCCTATTATAGATACTCTTCGACATTTTCGAGTGTCCATAGTGTTCTTCACGTGGCACAATTTAACACAAACTGGAATATCACAACACAATAAACACAAATTATATTTAAATGGCATTCAATCTGCAATTATTAAACAATTATCCGTTTTACAAGGGGCATTTACTTTCAGTAACATTAATTCATTATCTTATGCCTTGATTAATAAGTGTTGTGTCGTGCGAATCGTATTCTTTTTCCCATCAATTTGAAACGCTGAAGTGGTACACATTCCCTTCCAAAATATACATGGATAGAGATATTTTATAGCTTCACCATACAACGATTTTCTGGGTCTGATCAAAACATTATCGTTACAAACGTATCATGTCATTCAAATTACGCTACCTGTATGAATAAATTAGTGTGAACTGTGCAAATACCCCTTACAAAGATGCCTATATTCATTTGGTGCAGTATTCTTCCTCAGAGAATAACTGGGCCAAATATTATCCGATCACAACATTCCAACATGGTATGTGTGTGGAAATAATGCATTTAATTCAATTGAAATCATGACTTCAAGCATATCTTAATTACTTTTCGAAATATCGAGATTCTTCAGTGTCCCACTACACTTTTAAAATAAAAGGATCAGGTCTATAGACTTCCTTTCCATGCGAACAATGAATTAGCCACGGCTGCCTCAGCAAGATGGCCGCCGGTTTAGAGGACTACCTGCTCCCCGTCTGGGTCAAGTTCCTTCACTAGTGTGGCCATGCCGGAGGTACCCTTAGTGGGTCGTGTCCTTAATAATTGAGTCAATCTAATTATATAATACCTACATTTAGAGTATAATGGGCTCATCTCGGCTCCTAATTAAAATTCATGGCAAGGGATGGATCACGAAATAGCTTTGCCGTTCTGTGGTCGACATTAGTGGCTTTTGCGCGCATCTCAAGTGAGTATCATAGTTCTCTCACTGGTGCAGCATGCATATAACAAGAGGAAATCGACGTTTCCTATACGAAGAACAATTAGTCTTACCTCTAAGGGCAGATCAATTAATATATGGGCTCATACAGGGTCTCTAACAGTTATCCCTGGTGGCAAAAATTCTGCAAACAGTGGATACAGACAGACTCTGTCCCAGCTCTGTTGCGAATAACACAAGTATACTCTAAGGCGATACTATCTCGTAGATTTCGAAGATTAGCCGACTAGATTCGCCTAACGCGCAAGCTATTTTCGGATGATCCCCGCAACTTATTGACGTAAATCTCTTGATTCTACGTTACATGCTCGCTGAACGCGGCTCAAACAATATTTCTTACAGATGACTCAATTCTTAAAGCACTCACGTCCTCTCTACAATTACTCATAAGCCAAAGCTCTACGTAGCTCCAAAACAAGTATAAATTTACTGGCTTACATTTAACTATCTTAATGGCTCTCAAATACAACCCTGTAGAATATACCATAATAAACATTCATTCAACAATTCAATGACACTGAAAAACTCCCTTTTATCTCGATATTTTACAGTTCTTTCTTACTGTTTACAATAACACAGTATTCTTACGCTAGACACGACACACTTTGCACGTACTGTAGGCCTGACATGCCCATTTATTTATTATTGTTACCGACCCCAGATTTTTTTAACGTTACCGTTACTTTCATCAATGTCTTACGCCTAAATGGCCGTAAACAAATCACCCTCCAAGCCATATTTTACCAAAATACGAGGGGTGTGAACTCGTACATAAATGACTGTTAATTCTTAATCTTAGAGTGATGCTTCGTTGTATGGTGAGCTATTTAATCATATCAACATATTAAATTTGTACTCACTCTCATTTTTGCTGGGTTGGTCCAGCACGCCAGCCACGCACCTGCCATGATGCTTGTCTTAAGCCATCGTGATATTATTCACACGACACATTGTATAAACTTTACCCATGGTAATCATAGTTTTCATCACTGGCTTTTTCACTTCGACACAATACATATTATTTTACCATATACACATAAACACTTTTTAAAAATCACTGTAATATAACTTTATACACAATTCTCGCACTATATTTTCACACATGGATCCTTGATTGGATTCCCACTATCGCCTGACCTCAGAGATGCGATGCAGCTAACTCTTGACAACCGCTGGTCTCCATGAAAGTCTATCTTGCGTGTGTGTGGTGTGTTCGACTCCTGTCACCTACAGTTTATATCTCCTCTACTGCAAATCTGTCCAATCCTATGTCACGACTACTTGTGACGCCTTCCAGGCTCCCGTAACTGTAGTGATCATTACAATAATATGTCATTTTACCTATGGCAACACCTCCTGGTTATGTTCACTGTCTATAAACATCCTAAATTATCTTTACGCTGTACTGAATCTATACTCGCGTATGTTATTGCTTAAACGTCTGGTCAGATGGGAGATAGGAAAACAAATGAAGAGGTATTAAGACGAGTGGGAGAGGAGAGATGTTTCTGGCGACTGCTAATGAAGAGAAGAGATAGGTTGGTAGCACACGTATTAAAAACCCCAGGGATAGCAAGCTTAGTTATGGAAGGAAGGGTCGAGGACAAGAACTGTAGGGGTAGACCAAGGTTTGAATATGTTAATCAAATTGCCTCGGATGTAGCGTGTGGTAGCTATGTAGAGATGAAACGATTAGCTCAGGACAGGGAGTCATGGATAGCTGTATCAAACCAGTCGAAAGACTGAAGACTCAAACAACAACAACATCAGAAACATGCATATTTTACACAATTATATTATTTTTATCCAAAACTTGGCCACTTCCATTGCTTTTTCCATTCCTTGATGATGATCTTCTCCTGTACAGGAGTCTGGACATAGTCGACACTGAAGCATATGTTGCACAGTCCGGTCTTCTCCACAGTCACAATGAATATCATCCTGATCAGTGTATCTCCATCTTGCCAAATTAGCCTTTGATCTGCCAACTCCAGATCGCAGTCTATTCAGGGACTTCCAAGTCGTCCATTCCTCGTCATAGCCAGGAGGTAAGGATTCAGAGACTCTTTTCCAACCAGGGGGAAGGTAGGTCGTAACCCTCCACAGTCGCAACCTAGCTTTTGTTAGCAGTGGTTGTAAGTTCCTTCGATGTTAAGGCATCGTTTCCCAACCTGTGTTTCGCAAACCCCTGGGGATTCGCAAAATATTTCAAGGGGTTCGCCAAACACTTTTCCATAATGGCGGGTTTCGAGGTTAGGCATATTAGTTTCCTTAATTTCTGTGGCATTGTCATATTATTATTATTATTATTATTATTATTATTTTAAAAATTAAATTAACCCCGTAATGCCCCTTGTTACATATGTGTAACATAGGGAATTTTTCACATTATTTACAAAATAAGGTAATATTTACCGCGAATGCCTGATTTACAGTTATGTAACAACGTCAGGAATGCATTTGATTTCGCTACAATGGAAGCTTCTTTGTGTCCTAACAATACTAACAACAGCTCCGCGACTCCAGTTACATGCTCATTGTTTATTTAACCCACGAGAGCTGGCGCATGTACATTCGTTTTACCACGCATTTGAATACAGTTTTCTCTTATATCAACTGATATGTAATTTTGTCGAGGCCGTGAAGATTACTCGATTTTGTGGCTCCGTGAGGAGTGGTTGATTCTTATTAGGAACTCCGCGTGGAGGAGTTGTTCGTTCTGTAGGCTCGATCTGGGATTGACATCAAGTCAGGTGATAGATGTTTGGACTTATGATCAGAAGAGGTCAAGTTTGGTTATGCTTGGCTGATCTTGGGAAGGAAGGTAGTTCAGGACGATCACAATATTGTGTTAAGGGTTCTATACTGAGTTGCAGGTTGGATTATTCTCAAGGGAACAATTCGCCTCGTTTCAGGTAAGTCGCCAAGACTTCCTATCTCGAAAAGCATGAAGTATTGAGAACCGAAATTCGAGGGCCATAACGATATTCAGTAAATCCACGAATACTGGCAAAATATTCCAAGTATTGTCAAGTCAGGTGCGAAGTAGTTGCTATAATCCACCAAACGGATTCAGAGCACTATTATTCAGTCAGATCCACGAACCAGTATAAATCGATGGATTCTGAAAGTTAGTAATCTACAGTAATCAATATTTGCAATAGATAATCATACGTGTGAAATAATTAACAACTTCGATACAAATAACTAGGACTGATTCCTTGGGAGCATTAACCCCAGAATCAGTAGAGTTAGTCTTCACGTCTGAGATCATCATATGCAAGTACCAGTCAACACCATCTTCCAGTGTATGTCATTAGTGTGCCTGTGTATATATGATAGGGAGTGTTAGGGTAGTCTGTATCGACGAGGATCCTGCCGAGTGTATTCATTTGTCCGGTATCAGAATATATGTCAATTTTTACCAGATTTCCAGTGTTTTTATTTTATGCGGACACCGGTGTAGTTGGGTGTGGATGTCTATTGCTGTTGGTACTATCGTACAGGTGTTTAACCCCCACGCACCACGGAGTAGATAAGTTATAATTGTCGCCCAAGCTGGGGCAGTCAAGTTACAATCGTTTTCAATATGATATTTGAAACTCAAATCATGATTCATATACAACCCTAGATCCTTGGCCGTATTCAGTCTAGTTAGATTTCCATCCATTCTGTTGCTCGATTCCAAACATTGCCTTTTCCGACTGAAGATGATGAAATTACATTATTTTATCTTAAACAACAAGTCGGACACATTTAGGAAAATACGACTGAAATTTTAAGGGCATATCCTCAGGTTGGGCAATCAGAGGCTGACCAAACGGATTCTTTTGAAAGTTAATAACACCTGGCCGCTTGAAGTTGAAAAAGATCTTCAGGAAATAGGCATCACAGATGACGTTGTAGGCCCACTCGACAGAGCTAAGTTCAGAGAATTAGTCCATAATCACCGCTTTACAGACCATCCAAGCCCAACACCAACAAAACCTGGTCAGAAGATCGCAAGAGAAGCCACAGCGAGAAGATGAAGAGATTTTGGGAGAAGAGAAAGACAATGCCATCAGCTAAATAAGTTCAATCGCGCTCCTTAGTCGGGCGTGACGAAAAAGAAGAAGAAACAACAAGTCATTGTCTAGACCAGTGGCGGCTGGCAGATATTTGTTCTGGGGTTTGCACTATTTTCATTAAGGGGGGGGGGGGGCCTAGGTGGTAGGGTAAAAGACTGCTTGATATCAGAGAAAACTGTATTCAAATGCGTGGTAAAACGAATGTACTTCATTCATCGCGAATTCCGCAATTCATAGATCCACATTATCATCGGATTAAAATGGATTATACGTTAGTCTACAGGAAAAACTTCACGAGAATAAAACAACGTATGTTATACAAGAGAACCGTGAGTGTCACAAATGCACGGAAATTACATTGCAAGACATAATATGGACAGTTGACGGAGCATTTCGGATGTCTCTGTCGGCGCCACGGCTCCCTTGTTGCAATCAAACGGGCAACGACCAGCCGAGTTAACTGTTGGGATAGGCCTTAACTCTGTCTAGCATCTCTGCCACACCCATTACTATTCAGATCAGGTGGGTGTTCAACCCTGGCAACGACCAAACGGGCGAATTCTCCTAGGCAGCGTGCTTCGCTTTCTCAGACAATTCGCAGTAACTTAATAAGATTTCCTGAATTATTAAAGAACAAAATTATGAATTGCTATACATATAAAGGGAAACGTACAGCTTTTATTACTCAAAATATTATTACGGTGTTAATTATTTTTCTTAAAGAATTCTGGTCGTTGTGCAACACTGAAACCATATTACCGGCCGCCACTGGTCCAGACTCTACTTGTGAATGTTATCTATATAATTTTGCAATTTATAGACATCCTGCTAATTTTTAATAACCCTGTACAATTTTAGATCATCAGCATGTAAGAGGCACATGACGGCGATATAAAACATGACACTGAGGCACAGGCGCCTCCTGATTTTTATAATGTGTAGGACGTAATAGGATAGGCTGCTTATTAACTTCAGATAATTGTTATAACTAAGGCTCGGATTTTTAGGTAAATAAATATTTTTAATGCAAATACAGTAGGCTACATATTTTAAGCATTTTTCTATAAATACATAAATCCCTGCTTTTAACTTATTAGCACATAAAAATACATAATATTTACTTTTTTAAAATCTGTATGCTAGATCTTTAAGTTTATTGCATTTTTGTTCTGTGTTACTTCAACGGTGAAGAACCTGTGAGCAGTCAAATCTTCATGCAGAGCGTATGTCAGCTTGCAACTGTGTTATTCTTAACTTGTCACCCCGTGCCACTCACTATGGAAGCCGGGGATTTCCTTGTCCATAGCCATATTGCACCACGTGCTAGACCTCCCCCTCTCCCAGCTACCTGGAACCAGTGTCACTCATACGCAGTTCATTTTGTCACTGTGAAGTTTAAGGCAGTTCTAGTTGTAAAAACAACTACAAGTTATCGTCTGTTGCAGAATTTAAAGATAATTTTACTTGTGATTCTGTTCTGCCAACCATGTTGGAAAGCAATCAAGGCTGAACAGCGATCTCAAGTTACACAACACCTCAAGGGCAAGAAACATATTGCCGCAGTTTCGCGCCTTCAGAAGAAGTGTTTCGCGATAATTGTCGGTCATTTGTGATGGCCAACCTGAAGATGTATCTCGTTGTGTATTGTAATGCTTCAGCAGTCAGCGAGGCATAGAATAAATTGCATTCGTGAGTACTGCATATTGTTTATATTCACATTAATAAAGTAAATTATAATTAAATATTTTTACTTCTTTGTCACATATTTCAGGTTTTTTAATACATAAAAAATAAATATTTTTCCTGATTTTTAGCACCTAAAAATCCGAGCCCTAGTTATAACTGGGCTAAATTGAGATATCAGACTCGGTCTAATATTAATTATTCAGTCGCACAGCACTATTACGAACACATTACACAATACAATACAATCGAATACCACTCCAAAGATGTGCACACGCTGAAAACAGACTATCCATTCTGACCGCGTGAAATCACGACCAATAAGCCCTTAGTGTTGGTTTAAAATCAACCAATAGCGAGACTTGAGGATCTCAGAGAGCCATTAACAGACCAAACTTGCCCCTTCCCCTCAAGAGCTCCCATACATTTCTAAAGCTATACACACCTTCTTTGAGGATGCTAAGCTTCCTTCCTCAATTTCCTACTCCGGGAAGTGAAGGTCACACTTCACCCATCTAGGGGTGAAATTATTATTATTGTTATTATAATTATTATTATTATTATTTATTAAATCGTTACAAATACACACATTTTACAAAATTCAGAATATCTGTACACATTTTATGAATGTCCTTACACTTCCTACTCATTGTTTAACCTGTAAATTTACAATTATTAAATTATATTGTACAATATGATAAAGACAAGTCGAAATAGGATATCAAATTCATACAGAGCAGGAAGAGATATCACATATGCCACTAAAAGGTGCTACCTTGTGTGTGGCAAGCATATCATTGATTACTATTTCAAAAAATTGTATAATGGCTTAGCCGAATAACACGTTCTAAGTAAATGATGTATGCACTAAAAAAAATAATGAATAACAAGGAAAATTGAATTTGTGTTTGTATAAACTTGTAGGCTCAACTAATTATATTTTCAATTTTAATTTTGTTTTCTCTGAGAAAATGTTTTATATGCATCTTCAGGTTTGCATGATTTCCTTTAAATTACAAATTACTAGTTACAAGTACTGACAGAGACAGTGAGACAGAACTTATCGAGAGGGCGCGCAAGGTAGCCCCAAAGACTATTTCACAAAACTTTTTTTTAACAGTTAGAGCTGAGAGCTGACTGTAAAATGATCCTCAAGTCCTACATGGAAGAATCGCCACTGCACTAAGGTGTCCTTTCCTAGCGCTACCTCTGGTTCAATTAAGTTTCATCGTGTTTGGAATGATGGGGGCCATTTGGCCCGTGCAGAATACGGTGTGTTGTTGTGAGGGACGGGGCAAGCTCTTTGTTCACGCGAACAATGCAACAGACTGCGCACTGTACTTAATTGCTCGTGAACAAATACGGTACTAGACTTCGGAAGTTCACGCGCTAAAAATAGGTACAATATGCACTAACATCACCGCTCTTCCTGGCCTTACGATTAGTCACACCTTTAGCGTGCAGTTTCTCGTACTTCGAAATCTACAACACGATTATGGAGAGTAGTGTGCAGGGGCGCTGACCTAGAAATAAAAATTGGGTGTCTTTCTCACACCAGCAATGGTCACACTGGTTGGTTCCTCAGTTTACGGGCTGCGACAACGCGGTCATGTAGCCCCTTGTACATAGGGTATGTGTAGAATCTGCCTGATAACCGGTGTTAATTGTGGCTGTATTAGTGTGTGTTATCGGTTTTTAATTCAAGTAAGGACTGCAGACATTCGATTTTCAAGCAGTTCCAACTTTTGCCTCCAAACGCAACCGTCAACGACCAACTAGTTCTGAACTTGGTTACTAGATGCCACCGCAGTCGGCTACTGTCGACGAACGTTGGAACCTAAGAGCGTTAGTCAAATCTAATCTATAATTTAGCTTCACACAAGTGTTTATTATCATGCCATAAATTTATGACATGGGACCGCCGGCTTTACTTCCCCTCCGAAGGAAGGCAGATTGAGGGATTTTTAACGCTCTTAAAAAATCCGACGACTTCGGCCGTTGCTGAACGTTGTGGCACTCGACTCTTGCAATCTAGTTTTATTATACTTGTCAAAAATCATCGATCGCCCTCCCTAATCCGGGATAACATTACGAGATAGCCTATGTGAAAAAATGAGCGCCTCTAATTATTTATTGTGCATAGAACCACAAATGAACCACTAAAAGGGGCATATGTTCAGTGGCGTACGCAGGATTTTTTCTGGGGGGGATTCATTCGTATATTACGGTAAGTGTATCAATTAATAAAATTATATCTCGAATATTATTCATAAAAGCTAATAGGCCTAATTAGATAAACAATATCTTTGCATGAAAACTATTTTAATAGTACATTATGCAACGAGCCTATAATGGCAATAATTAAGACACGAGTATGTTTATAAAACGAGCGTAAGTGTCTTAATTACCATTAAAGGCGAGTTGCATACGACTGTTTATGTTCGACCATCACTATTATGTGTTAGAAAACTGTATCATAATGATGGTCATTATAACACCGTTTTTCATTATGATACAGTTTCTCCAGCCAATCAGAGCTCGTTCATTGACCAATTAGGTAACGATACCTTCGCGCATGCACTCAAAATCCAACATGTCGGACATAAACACAACATCGAACTATAATAAATTACCGACAGGGAATATGCACCGTCCATATATTCGCGTAAATAAACTGGCGAATATGAGACAAGAAATAGCACTGTACCGGTACCTTAATATCCCCAAAACCATTTTCTATACAGCGCGTGGTTTTGACACGACTTCAGTGACAGTTTTACTAAATACTGGTGCGCAATCTGAACATATGGTATTGAAGCACACAGAGCGCATGCGTCGGTTCTCCAGAGAGCTTCGACAAGAGAGATATACTACCCACCGCAGCACCCGATCACAACATTCTACTGTAGTGACTGAACAGATATTTATGAATATTTATGTTAAAACATATAATAAAGTTATAATTATCGTCGAACATGAACAGTCGTATGCAACTCGCCTATAATGGTAATTAAGACACTCGTATGGAAATTATAAAACTCGCATACGCTCGTTTTATAAAAATACTCGTGTCTTAATTATAGCCATTATAGGCTCGTTGCATAATGTACTATTATGTTCGACGATAATTATAACTTTATTAAGCTTATATGTTTTAACATAAATATTCATAAATATCTCTTGAGATTCAGTCACTAGAATATTGTGATCGGAGTGCCAGCGCTGGGTAGGATATCTCTGTTTTCCAAGCTCTCTGACCGACCGACGCATGCGCTCTGTGTGCTTGGCAGTTTATTTACGCGAATATATGGACTGTGCACTTTCGGTAATTTATATAGACATGTTGGATTTTGAGCGCATGCGCGAAGGTATCCTTACCTAATAGGTCACACAACTGCTTCTTGAGCTCTGATTGGTGGGAGAAACTGTTTCATAATGAAAAATAGTGTTATAATGAGCCTCATTATGATACAGTTTTGTGACACATAATATTTGCATATCAGACATATTACTTCTACAAGAAAGTTTGGTATAATTAGACTGAAAGTTTAAATGTACTGGTACTTTGATAATAGCCTACAACCTCTTTTTATAGTAGCTGGTTAATATATAGACCACTATCCTACAGGGTCATTATCTATGTGTGCCCCGATAAACACGGCATGCTAAGCCGGCTTTGACTGGCGCAGATCGCGGGTGCACGTACAAGGTTCAGCCGGTGCCTGGCGCGTACTCACTTTTACCAAACATGTTCAATAATGCGTACCCTACTTACAGTGCTCATAGCCGATGCTGAAAATGTCCTCCCTCTCTTGTAACACACACCTGACACTGTAACGTGTTTTTCTAGGGGTTTTTATGCCACTGGCATAAGTCAGTAGGAAGCCATTCTATATTTATTTACGCGGCAAATTGTTCAGCCAAGAGAATTTTTCATGTTAATTTATTATTATTATTATTAATTTATTATAATTATTATTAAGATATTTTTCGGAGCATTTTATAAAAATTATAAGCATACAGATAGGTTTTCTATGTCTTAGAAAACACTATCAAGCAAATTATTACGAACGACAATATCATAGAAAATTATGTGATTACGGAATTTTACGGAGTTTCGTCAGTTAGGATATTATGAGAGACATGAATCACTGGAAATTCAGATACAGGCTGATTCTTGTCAAGAAGTATTACGCAAGACTGGGTCGCAGCGTCAAGAAAAGGCGGATAGTTGGAACGGAATTCGACTTCATCATCCGCGCGCCGTGTGTAATGAGCCAGAGAAGGGAAGGTAGCGCGTGGGGAGCAGCCAATCAGTGGAGACCACGTAAGCTGGAAGTCGGGACTGGAGTGGGAAGCCGTGGAGTGCATATATCGTTCGGCGCGCCGTGGAGCGGGGACAATCTGTGAAAGACTTGACTAGTTCGGTTGCAAGTGGGTGTCGCTCCGATGTTCCGTGGAGTGGAGAACTATCTGTTTAAAACTTAACCAGTGTGGTTGTACGAGGGTATGGCTCCGATGTTAGGACCATAAAGTCACCAAATCTACAAGTATATCATCAAATATCGATGGAGATGACGACGTCCAGGAGACTGTGGGAAGCTCACAGCATCATCCAGTACGAGGGAAATGCTTTGGCAATTTCCAGTGGTAAGCGCGAATGACACAGAAGTACGCAATCTCTCGTTTCTCTTTGATTTAAATTCAGTATTTCAGTAACTTCATAGCTTGGGAATAAGAGTAAAATCAATAATTTATCAGACTCCGTTTTCACGTAATTTTCTATCGGTAATATTAAAATCGCAACGCTCCAATTTAAATTTTAAACTTATTATTATTATTAATTTTGCTATACTTGTTTTATATAATAAATTCATTTCTTTTACAATGCAATCTTTGCTTTCAGTAGGTAGCATTAGATATAGACCAATTCCTTCTCCTGATACAATTGTTTGTTGGGTTAATGATCAAATCATACCACGATCTGAGTGAATAGATTCTTGAAGGTGTTCTACCAGAGCTAGACGTTGTTAAATACAAATTTAGATTTCAACATTGCGTTGAGGTCTTGGCGCCCATTAAAACAACATAGCTTAGGCAAATGTAAACAGTTACATTTATCACCCAACAGTTAGGGGCAGCCAAACCGTTACACTTGTCGCTCAACGTGTGGGCTAAGCGAAACCGCTACACTTGTCGCTACCAACATGGGGCATTAATAACTGCTACACTTGTCGTCGACAACTTGGGGCTGAAAACCTAATAACATTTGTGGAAGGAGAAGGGTATATATTTCTGTGCCTGTATTTTGGGGGTTATTTGTCTTTATCAGTGTATATCATTATGGGGGATGAGAAAGAAAAACAGATGAGGTTACGTAGTGGTCATCAACTGGAGAGTGATGATACGAGCAGTATGTCGAGTGATGGTAGTACCGGGGTAGCGGAGGTAAATCCCGATACTGAAACAGGGCGTGTAGGCGGCCAACCAGAATTTAAAACTTTACTTCTCGAGTTTATGTATCAGAACAAAGTTAGCAGTGATGCCTTAAACGCCAAATTAGAACAAAACAGTAGGGAAAATAAAGAAAGTACAGATGCCTTAAACGCCAGATTAGAACAAAACAGTAGGGAAAATAGAGAGAGTACTGAAACTTTAAATGCTAAATTGAAACAAAACAGTAAACAAATGAGCAATAAATTAAATGAGAAATTTGAAGAGAACAATCTAAAACTAGATAAGAAATTAGAGCAGATTAGAGGAGAAATCAGAGGAGTAATGGAAGAGAAGGTTAAAGAGATCATTGCAGATGTAGACAAGAAATAAGGAAAAGTACAGGAGGAGTTGGATCAGCACACAGGCTGAAAATTTAAAGGAATTAGTTAAATTAGAAACACTGCAGGTTAAAAAGAAATTGGGGGGAGAAATTGACAAGATTCAAGTATCAACTAAAGAGGTTAAGGAACAGCTGGGGGGTAGAATTGAGAAAGTCCACTCGCAAATAGTTGCAGAAGTAAATGATTTAAGAGAGAGTAATAGAGAGAGCATTAGCAAGATTGAGGAGAAACAAGCAAAGCTATATGATAAAGTAGAAGAATCAGAAGGAAACATTAAATTAACAGTAAACAGTATTGCGAGGAAGGCTGAGGAGAAAATCGCCGAGTTAGAATTAAAATTAAAAGTTAGGATCAGGCAAGAAAATAGTCAGAATAGGCCAGTTTTTGTGAATAGCACACACAGGGAGGTAGAACTGGGTAAGTTCAGCAATCGACAGGGGTGCCCAATGGAGTTCATGAACACTATAGAAAATAAATTCGGGCAGAGGTTGGAAAATGGTAGTATTGAGTGGTGCCAGGTAGTTGAAATTTTAGAACAAGTGTTTGTGGGGGAAACGAGGAATTGGTTTGCTGTCTACAGAGACAAGTTTACTGATATCAATGATTTTAAAATGAAATTCTGTGAAAAGTTCTGGAATGAGGTTATTCAGTCGCAGCATCGTGAAGGAGTAGTGTGTGGTAAATATAACCCTAAAGGAAGCTCCACCATGACCGAATACTTTTTAGGGCAGGTATTAGTGTGTAAACATCTGGATGGCTTGAAGGAGGAAAGTGATGTGGTGAGGTTGCTACTTAGGCACTTTCCCTATAGGATCAAGGAGGCTGCTTGTATCCAGAATGTAAAGACTATATCGCAAGTAGAAAATTTGTTAAGCACATTTGATGCACTAGGGAGACGGGGTTATGAGGACAATTTCAATAGGAACCAGGGTAATAATAATAATAGGCCTAATGAAGCCAGGCATCAGGAAGTTCAAGGGAACGGTGGCGAAGGGGCCAACGCTCCAAATAGAAATAATAATAATTATAATCAGCTAAATCAGAACAGAGGAAATGGCTATGGTAATCAGTATCAAGGGAGGAACAATGATTTCAGGGGAAATCAAGGGAGGAACAATGATTACAAGGGAAATCAAGGGAGAAACAATGATTTCAGGGGAAATCAAGGGAGAAATTATAATGACAATAATTACAACCAGAATAGGGGTCAAGGAAGAGGACAGCCTAGTGGTAGTAATATACAGCCAAGCAATGACAACACAGCCCAGAACAACCAGACCAGTTCAGTAGTTAGTAGTACTACGGCCAGCTGTAGCGGTTCTTTAAACACGAACCAGGCTGCGAAGTAAGGTCAGAATCTCAGTCTGTAGCATGCCCTGTCCATACAATTATACAGGAACCCTATGACCTAAATGTAAGAAATGAATTATTACATGAACTAAATGATGAAGGTATTATTCAGGAAGTGGTTAGTAAGAGCCCCATAGTTAAATTTAACGTGTCCGAGGCGTACACAGTGTTTTAATTGATAGTGGTTGTATGAAGAGTTGCATAAGTAGTGCATTTTATGATAAAATGAAAGGAACTGGAGTAAATTTTGAGGAGATGCCAATTAAAAGCACTTTTGTTATCACAGCTGTTGGGAAGAGGTCTAAAGTAATTTCTAAGCAAGTTTTAGTAGACATTAAAATTAATAATCATGTAGAGAAGCAGATTTGCCTTGTAATTCCAAATTTAGTATTCAGTGTTATCTTGGGTTCAGAGTGGCTAACTAGAGTGTCTGGTAACTTATATTATGATGTAGGGAGTTTGAAATTTAAATGGGGATGATTCTGAAGTAGAAGTAGTGTTCAATGACCATATTTAGAGAAGTAGTATTGTAGGCGTAATTTGTACTTTAAATGAGATATCGCCAGCCGAAGAGCGGGGTTCTCCATGTTTAGTGGGCAGTGTGATTACGAATGGTAGTCTAGAGGACTCGTTACGTGATGCTGCATTTCAGGGAAATATAGACGATGAACAGTGTATTCGGCTCTATGATGTGTTATTGTGTAATAGGAGAGTTTTTGAGGATCGCATTGGAATGGCCAATTGCTATACACATTCATTGAACGTTATTGATAGGTCAGTATTCACAGGACATAGATATCCTGTACCTTTCGCTTATCAGAGTGCAGTTGAGGCACAAATTAACCAGATGCTTGAAGATGGGATTATTGAGCACTCTAACAGTCCGTATGTTAATTCTTTGATCACGGTACCCAAGACCGTCGGCACAGTTCGTATTTGTTTAGACGCTCGTTTGGTTAACAGTAGAATTAGTTCAGATCAGCTGAAATCTATGTCAATAGAGGAATTAATGCAAACATTTGAGGGGAAGAAGTATTTCACTTGTATAGATTTGAGTTCCAGTTTTTGGCAAGTGCCACTTACGTACGAAGATAGACCATTTACAGCTTTTAGTCATAAATATAACCTTTATCAATTTTGTAGAACACCTTATGGGTTAAAGAGTAGTTCATCAGCTTTAATTAGGGCTTTAAACATCGCATTAGGGGATGACACAGGAGAGTTTGTAACCATTTACATAGATGATATGGTAATTAGTTCACGCAGTTTTGAGGAGCATCTACGTCATTTAGATATAGTTTTTCAGAAGTTAGATCAGGCAGGGTTCACTTTGAAGCTGTCTAAGTCGTCATTCTGTCAGTCAGAAGTGACATTTTTAGGTCATAGAGTGTCGAGTAGAGGTGTGACACCAGAAGAAAGTAGGGTTAATAAGATACTTAACGCAGAGGTTCCACAGAATGTTAAACAGTTAAAAACATACCTGGGAATTTGCAACTTTTTCAGGAGGTTCGTTCTTAAATACTCAGGGTTGGTAGAACCATTCAGGGAATTGCTTAAAAGTGGGACTCGGTGGAGATGGGAGTCCAAGCATGATCAGGCTTTTAGAGCGCTGAAGGAAGGTTTTGAGAAAGCTGTAGTGCTGAAATATCCGTTAAAAGATAAGGAATATTTGGTTATGACAGATGCTTCACATATATGCATTGCTGGAGTATTATGTCAGAAAGATGATGAGGGTAATCTGTGCATTGTATCTTTAGCCTCGCGAGGACTGACAGCAGCAGAGAAAAGATACACGATTACTGAGTTAGAGCTTTTAGGTATTGTTTTCAGTTTAGGGAAATTTAGAATGTATTTAGTAGGGGGGAAATTTGAGATCCATACATATCACCATGCAGTACTGTATATGAGGACTTGTAAACTCAGTTCTAACAGAGTAAGTAGGTGGATTCTTGCTCTGCAGGAATACGAATTCTCAGTAAAATATATTAAAGGTAAAGATAACTTTTTTGCAGAGATGCTATCAAGGGACACTAATTTATGTAGGGATTATCCTGTGGTTAAAGCAGAGGACGGTATTTTAATATGTGCATGTGTGGACAGTAGCAACAGGGCATCGTTACAGACACTGAGAAATATGCTAGTGGAGCAACGTGAGGACGCTAAGTTAAGGGAGCCACTGGCTAGGTTGGAAATAGGTGAAGAAGAGTATGTGAAGGTAGGACGGTTCACGTACAAGATGCAGGATGGGCTTCTTGTAAGGAAATGTAGGAATAATCGGTGGGCAATACGTGTTCCTGCCACTTTTCGGGAGGAGCTAATTTGGTTCATTCATAGGGAATTAGGACACTTTGGTGCTGCCAAGGTCTTCTATGAAATTGGTCGTGACTTCATTTGGAGTAAAATGGGAAGGGATGTTAGGAGGATCTTAGCTAAGTGTGACACCTGTCAAAGGAGTAAATATCCAGTTAAATATCTAGTGGGGGAGAGATCTGCAGTTCTCACCAGTAGTCCCGGCGAACTACTGTGTGTGGATTTATTTGGCCCGATCGTTAAAGGACAGTACAGCTACGAGTACATTTTTATAGTTATTGACGCTAAGGAAAGCCACGGGACTAGCGTGTAGCCGTCTGATCATTAATAAGTATGTACCTGAGTTTGGCATTCCTCTCAGGATACTATCTGACAGTGGACCACAGTTTACTGCAAAGAAATGGAGAACCAGTATGCAGGAAGCTGGTATAACACACGTTCATTCCTCTGTAAGGTACCCTCAGGGTAATTCTGCAGAGCGTCCATTAAGGGAAGTGGCTCGTCTTTTTCGGACTCTAGTGCATGACAAGCATGCGGCCTGGGTTGGACATCTTCCCAAGGTCGAGACTTGGCTGAATTCTGTCCAGCATGAGAGCACGAAATTGACGCCATACGAAGTTCACTTCGGAAAAAGACCACAATATGAACTAGCGAGGGTGTTGGGTTTAAATGAGGGTAAGCAACCGGGGATGGATTACATTGTCCAGTTGGCGAAACAGAATTTATCTAAGTCAGCACAAAAGAGAATTCGCCAACAAAAAGAAACTAAATTTGACCTATTCGAGCCGGGAGACAGAGTCTTACTTAGAGTGCCGAAACAGTCAAATAAGCTAGAGAAAGTCATGTCCAAGTTCTTTTATCTCTACGAGGGCCCATTTATAGTTTCCAAACGTATCGGCAAAACAGCATATGTGCTGGAGAATAGTGAGGGAAACAGATTATACGGGACGTATAATATACATAGTCTCCGAAAGTATGTGTCATAAAGTGAGGATGTTTAGCTGGCGAGCCAGTCTATCAAATGAGTAAGTGTGGTATTTGGTGCGTGGGAGGAGATGGTCTTCCAGGCAGGCGTATCAGAAGTCACACAGGGGGGTAGTATGTAAGTAAATGAGAGTTTTTAAGGTACAGGGAAATATGACGGGATTGTCGGATGCTCTTGAGCACTAAAATGTCACGATACACCAAGGCCAGAATTTGGTAGCGCTGGTGAATTCCCATTTGTCCCCAAGAGATGGATGAGCGCTTGTACATGGTATTTTTGCTTAAGGCGTCCACGGGACAAAAGATGGGCCATCAGAATGCGAGACAGTCCTTCATGAAACTCATACATAACAGCACACGTGATTTCTGTTTACGGCCTCGCCATGTAAGATTTGTAAGTGTGTAATTTAAGGTAATTTGTACAATGGTTTCATTTGTGTGAGGAGAACTGGTCTGAGTTGAGAACTAGTATTAAGTAGAATATGGTCTACGGGAACTTAACAAGACAGGGCGATTACGGCACAGAAATATTTGGTGTTATATGTAATGCGCATTTACTTTTTTTTTCAGAAGTCAATATTAATTTCATCTTTTATAAAGAGAGATTAAGTATTATGGTCATGAGGCGCTGCCACAATAGTGTGATCGTGTGCTCAGTGATAAGTGGGATTAAATTTCACAATAAGGAAGGAACCTCCTGTGAAATTAGGAAGTTCTAGGGAGATATACATATATCAGAACACCTTGACGCGTGTGATGTGACATCTCATATACGTAGTGCTCACACTGTAATTATGTCTATTTTTCCAACATAGAGAAATTTGAGAGGCTGAAATATCCGTGGAACACTATTCTATATGAAAAACATTGGACTGGTTGCAAAGTGCAATCCATAGTGACAACAAACTTTGACGCAAAGTGCGTGAAGAAAAATTATGAGTGTATATATCTGTAATTTAGGGTGATTTCATTTATGTAATATGTATTTTGGATGGGGATTATTAACGTGTCTGGGATAATCGGATAATGGACCGTCGTCACGATAAATCATCCGATGATCTGAGGCGAATATGTAACGTGTTTTTCGAGGGGTTTTTATGCCACTGGCATAAGTCAGTAGGAAGCCATTCTATATTTACTTACGCGGCAAATTGTTCAGCCAAGAGAATTTTTCATGTTAATTTATTATTATTATTATTAATTTATTATAATTATTATTAAGATATTTTTCGGAGCATTTTATAAAAATTATAAGCATACAGATAGGTTTTCTATGTCTTAGAAAACACTATCAAGCAAATTATTACGAACGACAATATCATAGAAAATTATGTGATTACGGAATTTTACGGAGTTTCGTCAGTTAGGATATTATGAGAGACATGACTCACTGGAAATTCAGATACAGGCTGATTCTTGTCATGAAGTATTACGCAAGACTGGGTCGCAGCGTCAAAAAAAGGCGGATAGTTGGAACGGAATTCGACTTCATCATCCGCGCGCCGTGTGTAATGAGCCAGAGAAGGGGAAGTAGCGTGTGGGGAGCAGCCAATCAGTGGAGACCACGTAAGCTGGAAGTCGGGACTGGAGTGGGAAGCCGTGGAGTGCATATATCGTTCGGCGCGCCGTGGAGCGGGGACAATCTGTGAAAGACTTGACTAGTTCGGTTGCAAGTGGGTGTCGCTCCGATGTTCCGTGGAGTGAAGAACTATCTGTTTAAAACTTAACCAGTGTGGTTGTACGAGGGTATGGCTCCGATGTTAGGACCATAAAGTCACCAAATCTACAAGTATATCATCAAATATCGATGGAGATGACGACGTCCAGGAGACTGTGGGAAGCTCACAGCATCATCCAGTACGAGGGAAATGCTTTGGCAATTTCCAGTGGTAAGCGCGAATGACACAGAAGTACGCAATCTCTCGTTTCTCTTTGATTTAAATTCAGTATTTCAGTAACTTCATAGCTTGGGAATAAGAGTAAAATCAATAATTTATCATACTCCGTTTTCACGTAATTTTCTATCGGTAATATTAAAATCGCAACGCTCCAATTTAAATTTTAAACTTATTATTATTATTAATTTTGCTATACTTGTTTTATATAATAAATTCATTTCTTTTACAATGCAATCTTTGCTTTCAGTAGGTAGCATTAGATATAGACCAATTCCTTCTCCTGATACAATTGTTTGTTGGGTTAATGATCAAATCATACCACGATCTCAGTGAATAGATTCTTGAAGGTGTTCTACCAGAGCTAGACGTTGTTAAATACAAATTTAGATTTCAACATTGCGTTGAGGTCTTGGCGCCCATTAAAACAACATAGCTTAGGCAAAGGTAAACAGTTACATTTATCACCCAACAGTTAGGGGCAGCCAAACCGTTACACTTGTCGCTCAACGTGTAGGCTAAGCGAAACCGCTACACTTGTCGCTACCAACATGGGGCATTAATAACTGCTACAACATCTTCTGATGAAAGAATGGACAACAATCTCATCTAACTTTTGTTCTCTAAGAACACAACGTTGTCTGTTAACTATTTTATTATTTACGGAGCCTGTTTTCTTGAATCATTTAGCGAGCCTCCTAATTGTACTGGCATTAGGCACAGGTCTTCCGGGAAACTTGATTAGAAATTTTCGTCTTGTTTCAGAACAAGACATTCTGCTTTTCATATACGAATTATGGATACATACACGTTCGCGCAATGTAAATTGGTGTCTAGGCATGACCAACAATCACAGTAATCACAATACTCACTAAACGTACAACACTAACGTCTAAGCTTTGTAACCGTACACATCTATTCTGGGGTGTGGTAGTATTTGATTACACTGAGGGACACATTTCCTACAAATATAACCAACCTTTATTATATTCTCTTCACAATTCTTTCATATCTTCTCATGTATAACCAATAACCAGATCTCCAACACTAAATCTAGCAGTATCTTCCTAATTAGCAGCACTTTCCAAGCCCATACTTTTTTCTACATTTATCATTGCAATAATCCCATCTTCACAAGCACCACAATAATCTCCATAGATAAACAAAACAAATATAAAATCTTCCAGTATGGACTCCTCACAAGAATAGTCATAGATAACTAATAAAAACCAAAGATATATTAAAAAAACAAAACACCATCGTAAATGGAAATATAAAATATAGATGTGTCACTCAATTTAGCATGGCCCTCTTCTCCTTGACTGGTTCACCATTGCAAGGAATCTCTAAGCTTTACGCTGAGGCCTGCAATAGCTCACCAGCAAAGAGTAGCCATGATCATACCCAAACAGTCATAGAGATTGTACTGTGACAAGCTTTGTAGATACACGTCCATATGAATGACAAAACACGTGTGAACTAACGATATGAGTCAGCGGAGTGCGCCAACCCCCGGCTGAACCATGTACGGGCGAACGCGATCTGCGCCAGTCAAAGCCGACTTAGCTTGCCGTGTTTATCGGGGCACACATAGATAGGATTAACACTCCCTCGTTCTGTATTCCAGCGACGAGCAGAATTTACAAGTAGGAGGCAGGGTATTTCGGTTTCGTCCCACGAGTTCCATTCCCATGAGCTCCGAAAACAAATTTCTTAGGAAAAACGTCCCATGAGTTCCGAACGCGTATTAACGCCTGAGTAAATAAGCTAATGAGTCCCACTAGTTCCGAATATCTCTGGAAAACCCAGCTGAGGTTTGACCGGCTAATAATAGTACGACGCGACCTAGAAGAGTTAATGGCCTTATCACCAGGTATGTCATTTGTGTTTGTGTCTTTGAGTGGTGCAGATAAACATGGAGCTCACAACTAGCACCCTTAGCTACACGCATCTCTTTAACTAACATTCGTACACGCTAGCGGCATTCCATGCCGCAATATATTTTTTCATTCTTTTTCGTAATTTAGTGCCTTGCTAAACGGCTAAAACTGATTTCTCTGGAGAATTATACAGAACCCATGAGAATACATTGAAAAAATCTTATCAGTATGTATGAAATTCTTATTAAAAATATATTATTGTGAGGGATGGGATAAGGACATATTTACTAATGTAATAACAAATTCTTATCAACATTTATTGGACAACGGAGTAAAGATAATAATTTTCGCACTCAAAAGAGATATTGAGAATTATTGGATTGAGATTGCCCTTTTTTTTTCAGGCTCATATTACAAGACATTGTACCTGATGCTCAACAAGCTCAAGAAATACACTAGAGTAAAAGAAAAACTGTCGGAATCGTGTAGGCCTATACACTTAGATTCTTGGCTTGGAAAAGGACACTTTCTGCTAATTTACAGTACGAAGTAATATACAGTGCCTAAATACACAAAATAACTCTGCTCTAGGACTTAAAAATCGAATAGATCCTCTTCATCCAGTGACCCTTCTTGCTCATCAAGTTCTGGGAACAACCTCTCAATCTCTTGTTGTTGACAGCCATGTCGAGACCTATAAGAAG
Source organism: Meconema thalassinum (assembly GCA_946902985.2). Taxonomy (NCBI): domain Eukaryota; kingdom Metazoa; phylum Arthropoda; class Insecta; order Orthoptera; family Tettigoniidae; genus Meconema; species Meconema thalassinum. The sequence continues at coordinate 111,963,358 of OX336395.1, read as the reverse complement.
AAGGCAAGCGTGCAGACTATGTGCTGACATCGATAATAATGATGGAAGCATAGAAATAAACAACTAAGTTAAAATAAGTTAAATACTTACATTATTTCACAACGCCGATTCCAGCCAGTTGTTACACGCTAGCGGTACGGAATGCCGCATTCGCGCACCTCGCACTTTGACAACCTGTCTCAGACTAACTGGGAACCAGACAGGCTCCGAACCTACTCCCTCCCCTGCAGCACATGTCGATCAAAGGATATAGCGGGCGATCTCACAGAACTCGTAAGTGTTTACCACGTCAAACAAAATTTAGCAAAAAAGCGGCACTCAGTGCCGCTTAGCGTGTATCTAAGGGTTAAAGGAAACCAAATTTTTATATTTAATGGTTACCGTTTTTATAAAAAACGCGACAACAAATCAAGTGTACTGCGGATTTGTGCTGCAAAAACCATGTGCTGTACATATTGATTAGAGTATAAAGAGGAGAATAAATCAGTTAAAAGATCACTTAGACGAAGCTACGTGCTGATTACTAAGTGACTTGTAAATAAGATTAAAAAAACAGTTCAAAGACAAAGCGACATGCAGATACTATTTTAACAACTTTGTAAATATAACTCAAAAACTGATTATTTTGACGAAGGCACATGCTGATACAGATACTGTTAAGGCGAAAGCTGCTTATGGGAGCTGCCGGTCCATGGTGTCGCCCCCCTCTGTTAGAGGAGCCAATAGGGATGTAGCGGGAGAAAGTTCGCGCCAGATACTGATATCGCGCCAGGAGTTGGCAGTTGGGTTTGAACTGCAGATGTCTTCCCGCTCACTGCGTAACGCGCATTCCAAAAACATTAAGTTAGTCACTACTTGTTTCACTCACTCAGCACATTCCTTCTTTCACTGGCTGCGTGTCGTGTGCTGCAATAACAGCGATTGGCATGAGCGAAGCCGATATATTTAAGTTTGGAATATGAGGGCCGCGCATGCGTACTGCAAGACCCCCCCGCACCCCGTCGCAGCACTTGACGTTACAGACAGTTAGGAACGGGGCTTCGAGTGAAAGCCGAAGTTAAACGATTGACTTCGCGTCACCACATGGTAGCTTTACGATTGGTTACAAAGTGAGAAGCTTATTATCCTCTCTGTTTCAAAATAAATCATGTGATTGTGCCAGAACTTATCTATATTTGCGACACTTTACTAAATGTAAAATACTGTAGTGTAATATTCAACATATCATATTCTCAGAATACATTACATTGAAGTACCTCCATTTTCTGCACAATGCACATCGCTTTGTTGGTGTAGGGGAATGATTCCTGCTTTGAGTGCGAGCGGTCCCGGGTTCAAACCCCGGAAGATCCTAGCATTTTTATTACTTTAGTTTTTATCTCTTGAAAAGATTCAAAAAGTATGTAAAAGAACCTTAGGGACGTTCTTTTTTTCGGGCGAGACTTCCGGTAATTTAAATACATAGGTTGAGGTAAACGTTTCTTTTTTTCCCCGTCGGTTTACCCTCCAGGTTGGCTTTTCCCTCGGACTTAGGTTGGTTGGTTGCTTCCTCAGTTTAGGGGCTGTGACAACGCGGCCATGTAGCCCCGTGTACTTTGGGTGGGTGTAGAATCTGTCTGATAACCGGTGTTAATTGTGATGGCTGTATAAGTGTGTGTTATCTGTTTTTAATTCAAGTAAGGACTGCAGACAATGATTTTTTGAAGTAGTTCCTACTTTTACCGCCAAACGCCACCATCAACAACTACTAGTTCAGAACTTGGTTACTAGACGCCACTGCAGTCGGCTCCTGGCAACGAACGTTCTTCGTTAAAGAACGAAGGTTCTTTAACATGCCATAAATCTATGACATGGGACTGCCGGCTTTACTTCCCCTCCGAAGAAAGGCATACTGAGGGATTTTTAACGACGGCTTCGGCCGGGTTTGAACCCGCGATCTTGGGCATAGAAGAACAGCATGTACCAACTACGCCACCAAAGCCGCTACCCTTCCTTGGACTCAGCGAGGGATCCCACCATAACCACCGTAAGGGCAGTGTCCTGGAGCTTGAAACACCTAGTTTGGGGATACCACTGGGGAGGTGGGGCCACCCTCCTTGCCTCTTCCTTGCCTATCCCTCCCAATCTTCCCCTCACTTTTCATCCCTCATGAGGCCCATGTTCGCTTTGCAGGTGAGGCCGCCTGGGCGAGGTGCTGGTCCCACCTCCCCAGTTTTATCCTTCGTCCAGGTGTTTCAAGCTCCAAGACACCGCCCTGGTGGCGGTAATGGTGGGATCCCCGCAGAATCCGAGGGAAAAGCCAACCTGTAGGGTAAAGCGACTAAAATAAAAAATTGCGTTTGACCTCAAACTATGTATTTATATTACTGGCACACGGTAAGTACAAGTCTCGCACGAAAAAAGAAAAAGTTCGTAAGGTTCTTTTATATACTTTTTGAATATTTTCAAGAGATAAAAACAATAGTAAAAATGCGGGGCACTTCCGGGATTTGAACCCGGGACCTCCGGCACTCAAAGCAGGAATCATACCCCTAGACCAACAGTGCCATGAGAATTGCGCAGAAAATGGAGCTACTTCAATGTACTGTATTCTGAGAATATGATATGTTGAATATTACACTACAGTATTTTACATTTAGTAAAGTGTCGTAAATATAGATAAGTTCTGGCACAATCACATGATTTATTTTGAAACCGAGAGGATAATAAGCTTCTCACTTTGTAACCAATCGTAAAGCTACCATGTGGTGACGCGAAGTCAATCGTTTAACTTCGGCTTTCACTCGAAGCCCCGTTCCTAACTGTCTGTAACGTCAAGTGTCGCAGCGTGTTGGACTGCCATCTCCTGACGCGATATCAGTAGCGCTCGTGTAGTAATGGGTAAGCGCAAGGCGATCGTCTTATGTTTGTCCCAGTCAGCTGCGACGAATGTGTAAATTGTGACCGAGTTTTCTAAGCTAAAGTAAATTATATCTTCTCTAATTTTAATCCAAGACTATATTAATTAATTCTAGGTATATCTCCTAATATATGATAAACGATTTTCAGCGTTTAAGCGTTAAACAGCTGCAAAATGAGCTACGGACTAGAGGCACTAAAACCAGCGGGAGGAAGGAAGAATTAATAGCCTACAGCGGTAATAACAAAATTCTAACACGCTTTATTATTCAAATAATGAATATGAGTCAGCATGCTTTCTACTAAAGATTACAATTACTAGAGTATTGTAGGCCTATATTGATAAATATATCTCCAAAAGACTTAAATCATAAATTGAGATTTAAATATTCACTTGCTCCCCCTGCTTACAGACTTCGATTCATGTATTTTTTTTAGGTTGATAGCTTACATGAAACTGTCGTGTTTTAAGGTAAACATAATCAAAGAAAGTTGATACCGGTAATTAAATATGTACCTCGAAAATGCATCGCAACGTTTGGTTCTTATGTAATTTTGTCAATTTCGCAATAAGAATCGTTCCCTTACCCCTGGGAAAGGACTTGAGGGTACAATTTTTTTAAAGTTTGAGAATCCCTGCTTTAGGGCCACGAACTGTTTCCATTCATCTGACTATGTCTCAAGAATGTAGAAGTCAGTCGCTACCACATTCTTCGTCAGGCAGATGGAAATTGACGATTAATTCCGATTTCAAGAAACCAACCATAATACGTTTGTGACTGTTAATGTTGCGACATTTATTCTTGAAGTATTTGACCGAGTAGCCTATTGATGTCTTTGAAAATAGGAGTCAAAATTGTTACTTTCATTTCTTCGTGTATATTGACGATTTTTTTCCCGTACTTCAATGGAGATGATTTCTGCAGATTCCGATATTGTAGGCTTATCGTGATAATCCGGCAATTTTCTTGTGTATGACCTCTTCCGAAATAATTACTTTTGTTGTGTTCGTGGTCCACGGAAAAAGCGGTAGAACAGCGCCCGGTTTTTATCTTGCTCTCTCACCTTCAAATAGGCCTACAAACGCATGAATCCAGTGGATGTTATCGAAATGTCTAATCTGTTTATAGGTACAAAATAGGAATTATTTTCCATTGTAAGTCACACTTATCCAACACAGTTTTCGTGAAGTCATCGGGTTGTAAATGATGGAAACACACTTTAATATATTCGGTCAGATTTTTCTCGCCGAAATGTTTCCTTCTAAAAGCATGTGACCATTTCTTCCTCATTTCTTTATTTTGTAGAAATTGCTGAAACGAAAACGGGCTTCCCTGATTTTTGCAAAGAGGAACACTGCAATAGCTCGGCATAGTTACGAAAATAACAATTTAAACACCTTAAATTCGTGGATATTAGTGGCATGAGAACATAGGAGACAAATGAAGAGCGCCTTGCGCTTACCCAGTACAACAGCAGTGCTCTCTATCGGTGCTAGTTCTATACATCCCTATTCATTAAAGATGGCGCGCACTCCCGGCTGGCGCTAACAATGGACCGTATTTTGTTTCAGTAATAAACACATTAATACAATGTTGCTGTAGAAATCTTAGCTGGAACTCGCTCAGGTAGTGTAATTGGCAGATAGCTAATACGCTAAAGTATTTGGAATTGGTGGGAATCGGAACTCATGGGAGGACACGGATATTTCGGAGCGTGGAATGGTGCAACTGATGCAAGGATACGGCTTGTTCATCACCAGACGGACTTCATAACCTACCATCCTACACAATAAACCTAAAATGCAGTAGGCTTCGGTGGCGTGGTTGGTAGCATGCTGAGTTTCTATGCCTAAGATCGTGGGTTCAAACGCGGCCGAAGTCGTCGGATTATTTAAGAGCTTTAAGAATCCCACAGTATGCCTTCCTTCGAAGGAGAAACAAAGCCGGCGGTCCCATGTCATATATTTATGGCATGAAAAAGAACCTTCCACTAACTACACTTGTGTGAAGCCAAAATTTGTAGGTTAGAATTGATAACGTTATATTAGTTCAAACGTTCATCGCCAGGTGCTGAATACAATGGCATCTAGTAGCCAAGTACGCAAGCTAGGTGTCGTGGACGATAGAATTTGGTAGTGAACCCATGTGCCATAGGGTCCAATGAGGGCGAATCCATGCATTTGGGGAAAAAATAAAAGAAACGTATAGTTTCTAATGTAACTTAAAGAAAGATCCAGCTAAGATGCTAGCCTAATATGGTGCAAGAGGCGAGGACCAGGTGTTCGCGAGATGAGATCACCCTCTTGACATTCAGAAGGGAGCGAGTCATGAGTATTAATAACCGAGTGGAAATTTCCCAGGATTAAACAAGGAAGCCTGACTCGGAAATCGACCTACGTTGCTGGAAATTGACAACACTGCTTATGCGCCAGAAGAGGAATAATTAAATTTAACCCGTTTACAAGTATAATAATGAGTAAACAAGTACAGTACAGTGAATCATTTCGAATGAGAGATTTTTTAGTAAAGAGAAACCATTTAATAATTGCGCAGGAGAAAACTGCAAACGCAAGACGACGTCATCGGGGAATTACCAAGGCCTGTGTGGAGGGGAGAAAGCAAAAGAAATGCAACACCCACACAATTGAGGACGAGAAATTAATTAATATCTCCGAATTGCACGATCGATTCTTAGGGGCAATGAGATTATTTGACATTGAGAAGACGAGCTTTCGGAAGGTATAATTTTTATATTTGTGCCACCATTATTTTAGAAATTGGTCACAGAAAGGACTAGAGTCTTATTTTTTTGTAGTGAAATAGTATAAAACTACTGGCCTCACCAAGCCAATCATGCAGTTATTCTGACAACCCGTGAGGGTGTTACTACGCATGCAGTCATTCCGACAGTCCGTGAGGGGCGTAAGACTACATCACAGCACATCAGTATCCAGACAGCCGTGTGGGGCGTAACTCTGCGTCACATTGAAGGCAGTTACTAGTACTCCTTGAGGGGAGAAACGCTGTGTTACACCGCAGAAGTAATATCCGATAGCCATAGGCGTCGCAGTATTAACAACTTGCTTGCCTCCATAAGGAGTGGTAAAGAAGAAATTTAAAGTATCGCCGTATTGGAATATTAGGAAAATCCTAGTTACAGGATTTAGGCCCGACTGTATACAAGTTATAGTGAAAGTTCGTAAGATAAAGTCAGAGCAGGCTGCGAACGTCGGACTCAAGGCGATAGGTCGTTAAATAGACGAACGAATATATCATAACGTACGGAAGTACCGTACCAGATAGATAAACTGTTATCTAAATTAAAGAACCCAAAAAGGGAAGAACAGAATAAGGTTCGGAACGTATTTCAGAAACGTAGGAGTGCTAGAACCGATCAAATAGAGAAGCACGGAGACTATAAACATTATCTCCAGAAAGCAGGCGAACTATTCTAAAAGTACTAGACTTGAGAAGTACTAGCTGCTATAAACTAAATCTATAGGTCATCGAGAGGTTATTGAGGAGACCTCGATCCGAATAGACTTTCGCTAGGATCGATAAGCCAGATCTACAAAGAAGCCGTTCAAGCTAGATAAATAGCCGGTCATTCAGGATAGGAGTAGAAGAATTTGGATTCCAGGGAACAGTAGATGTTTCGAGACTTTCGTATTCTGCAGGATAGGAAGCCGACATTGAATAAATTTCACCCTTGGAAACGGGAAATTAAGAAGGTCACGTGTGATAGGCTCAGAAATACGGCCTAGTGATCAAGAATTGTGAAGTGTAAATTTATCAAGATTGTGTGTTAGATTAATATTTTTAGTGTTTATTATGTGTTCAAAAGGGACACATCAGTGTATCAAAATGTCGTCAATGTTAAGTGTCTTAAATGTATGTCAAGAAGTGTTTGTACATAAGATGAATTCCTTTAATATGGAGTAAAAGTTCAAAGTGGGCCCAAAATGAAACACCGCACAAGAATAAAGATCATGGGACGATCTTAAAAACATGTGAGTACTGAATTTCATTCTATTTTGGTGTCAGGAATTGGTTGTGTACAAATCCACCGGAGTTTTTGAGTAAAAGGGATGTGTTTTAAGAAATAAATACTGAATAAACAAGAACGCGGTCTGAACAATAATAGAAATTTGAGAAATTATAAATAATTATGTAAAGAATAAATCCCGTAGAGGAAATATGTGAATAAAATGTTAATGTATTTAACGAATGTCATAAGAGCAAGGAAAATATCAGTAATTATTATGAAAGATATTTAAATAAAGTAAAGTTGAGATATGAAAGAAATAGCTTTTGAGCTTGTGTAAAGAATAAAGATAATACTAATAACTAAGTATGAAAATATTAAATAAAGATCAAATAAATTGATGTGAACATAAGAGCGTTAAAGCCTTAATGTATGTGTAAGATATGATGTTCAAGGGAATGTTTTAAAAGGGAGCGATTTATCGGCAACGGAAAAGATTAATATAAGAATTAAAAATAATATGAATTGTTACTAATGAGATTTATCAGTTCTTGGGAAGACATTTCGGCTTAAAATAATGCATAGCGCAAAGGAGCGCAAATAATATTAAAATGTCACGCTAGGAAAGCGTAGAAGTTAAAATACTTGGTAAATTACTTATGGAGGGTAGTTGATTGTAGTGAATTGATAATTGTATAAGTCCTCTATTTGTGACGTAGTATCACGAGGCATTGTGTATGTATTAAAAGGGAGCTAATGTATGGTATTATTGAGCGTATGTCATGTAGGCCACGGCCGACTTTAAATCGCGTCTTGTATAAGTCCTTTATAAGGGAATGGTTCCCGAGGCATGTGAAGAGATTCGAACTCAGAATCCTCTTATGATAAAAGCCCCTTAATTCTTCGTTGTCGAATGTGTATTAATCTTCCCCAATCAATGAGGACCCTCTCATAATTAATAAATGCCAAGGTTACGAAAGTGGTCTATGAACCAAAGAATATTTGTTTGAATGGATACAGAACAGTAAAAGCCTGGTCTCTCCCCAGGACTGAGTATAATGTGAAGGTTTGTTTTGAAAGCCTTGGAAAGGAGCTGCTAACGTGGGTTAGACAGAGAGTCGCCCGTCACCCTCCGTGTCATAAATCGCGCCCGAGTATAATGGCCCGGCTCTCTTAGAGTAAGGGTGGGCCGGAACCGTCTCGTAAGATGTAGTAAAGACACCGTGAGTGTTTAAAGTTGTTAACGACCCGGGCGTTGAACCGAGGTCCTTGTAGATTGATATTTTCGTTTGCCTGTTCAGATCGTAGTTTCTTATGTGATAATGGTCTTATAAGACATAAGAGATAAATAATAATCCCTATTGTAATGATGTACGGAAGTAGGATTCCACGAGTTAATTGAAGGCAACTAAGTTTCGGGAGTAACTATAGTTTTTTGACTGTGTCAAGTATCTTCACGCTCTGGAGTACACAAGTGATTTCCTGATTACCTTAATATATTTGTGAAAATAAAGAGAGATGATAACAGCTGAATGTGTGAACATGCCCAAAATATTGAGTTAGATAATTAACATAAGATTTTAAATGTAATTATACATTTGTTTTGAGGATTAAGAAAATATAAAAGATAGTATTTGAGGTGTACAAGAGTGACACCATTATTATGTAAAGCATGGAGCCAAAAGAGCTCGGAGTTATATAAAACTTACAGTTGATGCTTTATGCAAGTAAGACTAAGTAGGAATTGTTGGTTTATGTGGAAACCATATGTTTAAATACAATATTTGTTTTATTATATTTGTGATTCCTTGTTCATTTGGAACAAGTAGATGATTATGGGTCAGTAATTAAATTGTTAAAGTGTTTGTAGCGCCATTAATTTTATTAATTAAATGTGTTAAAATAGGAGTTGATTTTGTTGTTATTTTTGCAAGTGTATCCTGTAATTAATCCAAAATATGTGAGTCACAGAGTGGGGGAACTTACCGCTGCCCCGAAAATTCCGAATTGAGCTACGCTGGTATACTGTGATTGGCATATTTCTTGCTAAAAGGGCACAATAGTGAAAGTAGGAACTACTTGAAATTATTGTCCTCTGTCCTTACTTGAATTAAAACAGATAACACACACTAATACAGCCATCAGAATTAACACCGGTTATCAGACAAATTCTACACACACCCAAAGTACACGGGGCTACAAGAACGCGTTGTCGCAGCCTCAAAACTGAGGAACCGACCAACCAGTAGCTAAGTGCAATAGACAGGATGGATAGCGGCCTGGAGCAGAAGATCAGAATCAGGAGCAGTTAGGGCAAATGCTGAGTTGGAGCATTTATCATTATCTACTCCATGCGAATGCTGTGATGTGGCACCGCTGAGAGGCTGGAATTGGCCATATGAACGACGACTGGGTCCACATGGAACCATGTTAACATGGCTGTGACATCGATTTCATCGAGAATATTAGATTCTAAATTAGTTATTCCTACTGTGAGGACAGTAACTCCTCCATCTATCCCTCCCTATATTATTCTGCTAAGGTCCCATTCCAGTTTTGTACCGAAAATAAGGTCCCATTAACACCAACCTAAACATATGGGGTACCTACAGGTTCATCATAACCCAATGCGTAAGCGAAACGCACTCACATACTCTGTAAATGCCTCACAATTAAATAAATACCTTAAAACATGTATATTTACAATGAAATAATGAAGGAATGCAACACGGTAACCATGGTAACAGAATCTCACAGGTCCATCTATTTCTGTAAGACGCGATGCAATTCCGATTATTACATTACTGTGAAAGTTTCCAGACTGAACCAAATTAAGCTGTAAAATTCATCAATACATGCAGTATAATGCGCTTAAGGGGGTCAAGGGGCACTCTAGAATTTTTTCACGCAATTTTCACGTGTGAGTGTGGTACGAAAGGTCTTTTTCACCCGACTATAAAGGGTCTCCGAAAACCACATTTAAAGGCTCTTAAATTAACAGTGTCTGTGATATTCCCAGAAAACTAACTTCGCTCTGATGTACCTATGAAGGACTGACAAACCCCTAACCACTGCTCCAGTAGCTGAATTGATAAAGTCTGATTATTCATACCAAGGATAAATCAGTCATAGCATTCATGATTGAGATTTTGCTAAGTGGATTCTTTACAACTAGAATATTCGCGGGCGAAGCCGCGACGGGTAATGCTAGTCTATATAAATACGCTAAGGTGTATGTTTCACAAACCTCAAGCTCCTAAACCAGAGGGAGTTAGAAGGTGTGGTTTGTACCAAAATCTTCCAGATCGTCTCAATAGTACAGGAAAATCTTGAATTTCTTGAAAAGTAAACGGAAATATATTTATTTGTTTATAAAGTGCTTTGAAATAAATAAACAAGACGATAGCCCCTAGCAGAGTGCCCGCATAGCACTAGAGATGGGCGGGTAGTCTGTACACAAGGGGCGCACACAACCCATTGTGCAGCAGTGAGGAATTGCTTTCTGATGCCATCAATATCGACAATTTGTTTAAAAAGTGCGTTTAAACAAATAAACATATTTATAGAAACCCGCATAACAGTAAAGCATGTGGTTTATACACATGCGAGAGTTCTCGCACGGGTCCAATACGATATACAGTAGAACGTCGTTTATCTGGACGTCAAACAACCGGAACGTCAATTATCCGGACGAGCAAAAAAGAAAAAAAAAAAAACCTTAAGCGGATGAACAAGAAGGAAGTTTTAGGTCGTTTTCTGATGGCAGAAGATGACGAGAGTGTCATATCTTTTTCAAAAAAGATTTCTCTTAAGGACTACTGTTACTTGATAGCTAATGGATGGAACACTTTAACACCACAGAATCTTCGAAATGCATTGAATAAATTGGTTGGAGAACAAGAGACCGTCAAGACCACAGACACTGTTGATGAAGATTTGGATGCAGTGACAAATGAGTTATTCCCCCAAGTTGCTGGATTTTCCGACTGTGATAGAGAAGGCGCACAAGCTTGGTTGGAAAGTGACAGTGACTCAGGTTTTCAAATCTTAGATGATGATGAAATTGCTTCTCTGGAGCAAGAAGTAAGTGGGGGAAGACGAAAAGGATGAAAGCCTAGATGGGAAAGATGAAGAAAGACCAAGTCATGGAGAAGCATTTACTGCATTAGAAACTGCACTATTGTAGTATGGTTGTACTATGAAATAAACACATGTTCGATTATCCAGAAAAATCGTTATCCGGAATACTTTCGGTCCCAATTAGTCCGGATAAACGACGTTCCACTGTACTTACGTATTTAACCAGTTTGGAAGAAAATGTTATTATTCATGGATTGAAGCCTCCGTGGCTTAGGCGGCAGCACGCCGGCCTCTCACCGCTGGGTCCGTGGTTCAAATCCCGGTCACTCCATGTGAGATCTGTGCTGGACAAAACGGAGGCAGACAGGTTTTTCTCCGGGTACTCCGGTTTTCCCTGTCAAAATTTCATTCCAGCAACACTCTCCCCTATCATTTCATTTCATCTGTCATTCATTTAATCATTTCCCCAGAGGAGTGCGTCAGGCCTCGGCAGTCGGCACAGTTCATATCCTCGCCGCTAGATGGGGGCTTCATTCATTCCATTCCTGACCCGGTCGGAGACTGGAAGCAGGCTGTGGATTTTCATTCATGGATTCATCAATTTAATGATCGAAATTATTTACTTATTATATCCAAGCTATTTTGAGTGAATGGAATACGCATTGAACATCATACCATATAGAAGTTATCCTTATTGACATAGTAAAATACCTATGAACTAGGGGACATATCTCGCATGTTCAGTAACCTCCCGCCTGGCTTTACTGTTATGCGGGCTTCTATAAATATGTTTGCTTGCCACGGTGGGTGAGTGGTTATCGTGTCGGACTACCAACCTCAAGCTTGCCGGTTCGCTCCTGGCATTGGTAAGTGATTTTTGAAAGGCGACAGAAATCACGGCATGCATGTCATACATAATGGCAAAATTATTCTCGGCATTTTCCGCAAACACTAAAGTTCCTCCTTTCTCTACTAGAAAGCACTCTGGTAGCAACGAGCTTAGATATCTAACCTCCTTGACCTTCATAGTGCTCCAAGGAACAACAAATTTCGGCATGCAAGCTGCCCTTTGGAAGTCAAATAACAAAGTTTACACCCGGCACCCGAGGCCATATGATATTAGTATTATTATTATTATTATTATAAATATGTGTAAGTTATTTGTTTAAACGCACTTTTCAAACAAATTGTCGATATTTACGAAATCAGAGTGCGATTAATCCGATGCACAATGGGTTGTGTACAGACTAACCGACCGGTCCTAGTGTTATACGGGCTGGACGTAACACAGTTCTGCCAGGGGCTATCGTCTTGTTTATTTGTTTATGTTCGACCGTGGTAAAATGTTCCTTCCATCTTTCCTTAGTCGTTTACCCTCCAGGTTGGTGGAACCCACGGACTCAGCGAGGGAACTCACCACTACCGCCACTACGGGCAGTGTCCTAGAGCTGGGAACATCTAATCGGAGTGGATACAACTGGTGAGGTGTGACTGGCACCTGCCCAGGCGGCCTCACCTGCAAAGCGAACAGGGGCCTCATGAGGGAAGGTAATGGACTGTCAGGATGGATAGGCAAGGAAGAGGGAAGGAGGCGGCCGTGGCCTTGAAGAAGGTACTGTCCCCGTTTACCTGGATAGTAGGCTGTCAGATATCCGCCCCCTCAATCGGATTGCCAATTATCAATCGCACCGGCATAGCTACATCAATGAAAATGGCACTGACAGATACTATCGAGATAAGAGCACAGAAGTTCACAGGAAATCATTGTGGAACACACCAAAATAGACGGGGGTACATACTTACCGTTACTTACCTCTTAATTATCTCGGGGTTTGAGTTGACAACAGGATCACTAAAGTCTGTTCACACAATAACCTCGACCATGACATTTAAAAATGAACCAAAACGAAGACGAGAACTTTGAACTGTACAAAAGCTTTATTTCTAATAAAGGGTATGATTTTACTAACACAACAAAATCAACGTGGCTATCAGTAGCCCAAGTCAATCTGAGTAGATCCTCAGTAGGACTTGCAAAAATTATCATACAACATGATATAAAATATTTTAGCTCCCAAGAGCTCCAAATAACGTAATATTCATAACACTATTGGATTGGAAAAGGACGTTAGGGTGTGACATATATAAAGCAATTGGTTTCCTTTTAATAAACATGAGAATGGTATTTATAGTCGCAAGGCCGAAGTGCGGACGACCTCACTCTCTGTGAACCAGATGTTGGCCCAGCTGCGAGCTAACCTCGAACCTGTTGCATACTGGTCAAATGCACTCCCTTCTCACATGTTGTGTTACGTAACATACAGCTTGCTCTCTGAAGCTTTTAAATGTCGACAAGACAACTCACATTATATTTACGCAAATCTTTCAAGTACTTTGCTCACATCCTATTGGATCACTATGTTAATTCCTTAAACTTGTTAACTTCTCATCCAATTGTTTAATTAGCTCTTAAATGTTTATAACAAAATCACATAAATTATTTATAACAATTAGAAATTGTTTATAATATTTGTCAAAGACAATAAAAATATTATATACACGCCTTTAACATCACTCTCGTTCTACATTATTTTCAAAAAATATTTATAGCAATTATTTACAATATTAACATTTTAAATTGTTTAAATTATTAATTTAATAAATACATTGACCACAGGTTCATCCGGTTGATAATTTTCATAATCGTGTTTAATATAATCGACCAATGAAGGTTAGTTATACATGTTAATGTCACAATCTGGTTTAATAAAGGTTTTAATAATGATTTGTGACGGCAACCTTCATTCAAAATCTTATCTCAAATTCTTTCAAAACTCGTGTTAATTCTAACAGTAAATCACTTGATTAATTTTCAACGAACTATTACAATCTTACTCCAGCGGAAAATCCTTCGCTAACAAGTTAATGCACAAACTGCATTAAAAATATGCCCAAAATCATCATATATTAATCTATATGGCATTCAACTTCCACATAACTTACAAAACTTCCACAAATAATTCTTTAACATTTATTCCTGTGGGAACTTCCTTCATATTCAAGGGCATTATATCTCAGCGACTTTCAACACGCGCTGCACTAGCGATTATACATTTATAGTTCCACTTAAAAATTTTTATAATCATTAATTGTTTCAAAACTGTTTTTCTATAACCTTCGTGGATTTCATTCATGAACCGAAATGAAGTCAAATCTTGCCAATCACAAACAAATTTAATAGTGAATACGCTTATATACGCCTGTCTGGTCTATCAAAATTTAAGATTAACATCTTAAAAGAAATTGTAGTATGAAAATACTATCATCAAATAAAGTGCGACAAAAAATGCAAAGTAGTCGAATAGAATCCAATTAGACTGGGGAATGCAAACATCGTTATATAAATCTCTAATTGAGAAAAACTCCTAACACAAGTTCTAGACTTTAATGCATTCAATAATTCATTATTAAAGTTACTCTTTCACAAAAGTGTCTATAATGCAATGTTCATTCATAACTGACGATAAATGTCTTTGTTGCAATCAATACAAATAACGACTAGTATTTCAAAGATCGTCGACAACGTAAGAGATTTTAACGCTCTAAAATCATTTAAATGTTCTTCCTTCTTGATGATGACAGAAAATTGGTCAAAGTAATTAAACTGGGGTAGAATTACTTTAATAAAGTTACACGCTGTCTGAATTTAAATCTGCCATAAAAATCATTAACTTACAGTCAAATCGTGACTACAAAAATATTAATTACTGAAAAATCTAAATATCAGTCTCAACTGATTCAAAATCATTAACTATGCCCATGACATAACAATGTCTTAATAAATCGTCGAAAAATGCAAAACTCATCAAGGTGTACTGAGAATAAGAATCTCAACAAGAAAATAGGGCAAAAATACATGAGGATAAAAATATGGGAAAAATGGTTGCTCAAACATCATTAATATACTCAAATACAATAAACGTTCACGACTACCTTATCTGCCGATTGACGTTCCAGAGGAAAATTCCCCAAAGAAGACTGCTGATGGATCCATTTCACCACGTTAAAGCTGAGCTCCATCCTCGAAATAGGAAATAGCACCCTCAGAGAATCGAACTGCTTCCTTCTCCGTGAATCGCTCTGCTCCTCGAAGACGAATATACATCCTTCCGGCAATAATCTTCTTTGTGAGTCGGGTCCACCCTGACCTCTCTTGAAAAATTCCCTGAAGTTCCAGTAGACAATCGCCATGAAGTTTTGTAGAAATTTCCGAAGAAATTATTCATATTCAGAGTATGAAATTGTTTCTATGGCTGTTCGATGGTATTCAGCCTTTAATTACGAAACATGGGTGTAGATGGTATTCACCGCATGTTCGCTTGTGTGGAATAGCAATTAGCGAAGTTCCATGTCGCTATCTTACTCCGTTGAAGTATGTCCCAATTGCAATAAGCTCCTTAGCCTTCCATCTGCTCTTCGGTTGTAGTGTTAGAAGAACAAACTGCCGTATTCAATTGCTCCATTATACTGTATCGTTGTGTAACCAAGCAATCTGAAGTCTTTCTATTCCACTCGCAGCGTCAGCCGTTGCGTTGATTCTGGCTATACGAAAGTGCTTCTCTTGTGGCGAGATAATCACTTTTCTCAGTCGTATAAAACTGCTAATATCTTTCGAACTAATCGGTCGAAATTGTTCAGCTTTTCTCTATAACTGCATGTAGCACTGCACAATACAATTAGCTTATCGGAGACCGCTAACTGTTCGAAGCTAAACTTGTAGAAGCTTTCCAAGGTCCGTTTCAACTTCACCTAGTTTGACTTGTATCTCGTTAATATAGTGGCCTCGCCACGCGTTATAAAGACGATTCTTTTCACTGCTGTTCACTTCGACGTCTCACTATAATGAATGTATAAGAAAAGAACTTTCACAATATACTTCGATGCTCTGAGAATGAAATCTCAGAATGATCAGAGAACGAAAGGGGACTCCTCTCTTCTGCGCAAGCCCTTTTATTAACTTCACGAGGGGCGTTACCATCCCTTCCAAAGCGTGATACTACGTCATCGCTAAAACTTCCAACTTCGTTAATACATGACGGATTTTCAAAATTCAAAAACAGAAAATAAATTTCACCAAAATTCCAAATCAATGCTTTTACTGCAAATGGATTTCCACAATTCTGCATTCCAAGAGTAATAAAAATACCATAGTTTCAGCAATCTCCGTCTTCTTTTAAACTATCGTTCATTGGTTCATGCCTCTCCTCCAATAGCATAGTTTCTTCCTCAGCCGAATTCCTCGTTTCCTGCGACTGCGTCGTACATCTTGGAACATTCTCGACTAAATGCTGACGTCACTGAGAATCTCAGCTCAAGTAACCTGCTGGTATAACATTTTCGTCATCCGTGCTTACGTCATGACTACCCACGTCATAACTATGACAACCATAACTCTCCTTATAATTTCAAATATAGCCACCATGGTCTCTACATAATTCAATTACGGGGGCAGTACCATCCCGGCATTTGCCCGAAGACGAAGTGGGAAACCACGGAAAACCACTTCGAGGATGGCTGAGGTGGGAATCGAACCCCCTGTACTCATTTGGACCACCCGAGGCTGAGGAGACCCCGTTCCGGTCCTCATACCACTTTTCAAATTTCGTGGCAGAGCCGGGAATCGAACCCAGGACCTCCGGGGCGGCAGCTAACCATGCTGACCACTACGCTACGGAGGCGACGTGGTAAATTGAAAATATTATATGTCAGAAAACTGTACTATAATGAGGCTCATTATAGTAAAAAGCAAAGCCAACTCCATACAGGCCATGAAGGCCCTGGTAATAGTGGAAGGTAGAGGCTTCCACTTTTTGTGACATCGGCTCTAGATGGGATGGAGTTGTCAGCTCCACGCCCCGCCGTCTTTGCTCCCAGGAATCACCCTGGTACTCATTTCTGGTGAAGGCTGAGTGAACCCCAGGGCTATTTGCGTTTCCGAAAGTGGTAGTTTTGTGTCTAAAATCCACTACCTGGGTGGGGATCGAACCCACTCCCTTTCAGTTAGAAGCCCAGCGCCTCTACCGACTGCGCCACGCAGCCCTCCTTGTAGTACAAGTTTGCATTATGATACAGTTTCTCCAACCAATCAGAACTCAAGAAACAGTTGTGTGACCAATTAGGTGAGGATTGCATCGCACCTGCGCTGACTTCCACGGCCTTCCTATTTTAAATTTCACTGCGTGCCTAGTGTCAAAGTGGGGGTATTCCAGGAGGCCATGGCCAAATACAAGGTATTCTCTGCGTCCCATGCGCTCTGTTCAGTGCATAAAACTGGTGAAATCTCGACAGATAGTGATAAATATCTATGTTCGATCATAAAATAGTTAGAATTATCGTCGAACATAAACAGTCGTGTGCAGCTCGCTTATAATGGTAATTAAGACACTCGTATGGAAATTATAAAACTCGCTACGCTCGTTTTATAAACATACTAGTGCCTTAATTATTGCCATTATAGGCTCGTTGCATAACGTACTATTAAACACTCTTTTTAAATAAATAATTTCCCTCGACTTTTCTAGAAATGCAAGATTTTTCCTGAACTATTGAGACGATTTGGAAGATCTTGGCACAAAACGCACCTTCTAACTCCCTCTGGTTCGGGAGCTTGAGTTTTTTGTCGGATGAACTTAGCGTATTGTATAATAGGTAAACCAGTCTTATTCCACCGAAGTTAATACCAACACTACCGAGAGAGAAGGCCGTGCAATATGATTTATGACGTCATAGCCTTCCGGCCATCAGCGAGCGCGCTACCCTGCGCTGCTATGAACAATCTGTAAAGAAACGAGACTGAGTGTTTACTTATAAAATTACGTTCTATAAACGCGAATAAATAAATAAATAACGTAGCCATAAATGAAACATGGTCAGAAGTTGATGCGATCGATACATTACACTAATACATTTCAAACCCAGCGCAGCGGTCCCAGCACGCGCCCGTTGGTGACCACGGCCTGTCCACCCGGCTCTGCGCCCAGCACTTTCTTGCTGTACAACCGATGTATGGCCAACATCTCCTTGTTCGTGTCGCTCGCGGGTTCAGTTCCGCAGATACGTTTGTAGATCCCGGACTGGCGTCCAGATAAATTTGTTGACTTATCGATGAATATTTGAATATTTATGAGAATCTACAATTTCAGGTCCTCACAGGTTCTCCTCGCGTCTGCGTTATTATACTATTTCAGAAAGAATACGAAGACTTTGAAATGCTGTTTATTGATTAACCAATGCCAAGTATTTATATGAATATATACATAGAGGCGCGAAGCCTGACTGCTTGCCTGAGCAATGCGTACACAGTGATCTACATTATCTAGAGTAAACAAAAGTTTGGTGCTTTTCAGTCGGTCAACACGAATGTACCCAAAAGAGCTGGGTTATGCCCTAATCCTGAAATAAATTACATGAGATTAATAAATACTCTAGGATGACCAGGTTCGATCGTCAAGCGATCATCATCAGATCCATTACACTTAGGCTATAACATCTATGTTTGGGAATACAGGTGAAAAATATTTACAATATGTACAATTATTTAGTTGCAGTATTGGTAATGCAACTGTCAGTGTATGCTAAATGTAGTATATCTAATGTTAGGTGAAATGCAAAAATGGTGATAAAAACCAGTTTCGTCCAGGTAACACCCGGGTTCAGTCCACCAAAACTGGTGCTAGAGTGAACAGGAAACTCCTCGAAGTTCCAGCTAGGAAGACAACCGGATAAGTATCAGCCTGTATTATTACAGTATAACCATAGTTGATTTTTATAACCATGTAATCACCCCAAACAGACAAACTCCGGATTTGTATCACCATTTTAGCATTTCACCTAACATTAGATATACTACATTTAGCATACACTGACAGTTGCATTACCAATACTGCAACTAAATAATTGTACATATTGTAAATATTTTTCACCTGTATTCCCAAACATAGATGTTATAGCCTAAGTGTAATGGATCTGATGATGATCGCTTGACGATCGAAACTGGTCATCCTAGTGTATTTATTAATCTCATGTAATTTATTTCAGGATTAGGACATAACCCAGCTCTTTTGGGTACATTCGTGTTGACCGACTGAAAAGCACCAAACTTTTGTTTACTTAGGCAACACTGAAAAATGGCTTCAAACCCCACAATGTAATCTAGAGCATGCTGTGAAGAGACAGAATGAGCCTCTGCATGGGATTATAATTTTATTAATGCAGCCAATGGCCATGTATTTTTCTTTTCAGGACGGGTCAGGGAAGGGATATTGGAAGGAAATCGGCCGTGGACCTATTGAAAGGAACCGTCCCGGCATTTGCCTGGTAGTGAAAATGGGAAACCACGAAAACCATTTTCAGGACAGCCGAGGTGGGAATCGAACCCACGCTCTCCCGATGCCAGCGAGACACGAGATAGCGCGTTAGCGCTCTCGGCCACCGCGGCCGGTTCTGCATGGGATTAAATACTAGGTTAGTTTTGGTGGGGAGACCCGACGTAAACCCGAAAGTATCCGAACAAGTTTTACCAACAAGAATACACTTTTAATTGAGTTATAACCAATAGGAGGTAAACTTGTGAGAAGGGAAGGACTGTAGCCAATGACGATATGGTTTCTCGGGCTGTGCCCAGGCATGGCCGCCAAGGCGCCTTGTGGATTTTCTTGGAAATGCTGATTTCCAGGAAATGTGACTACTAGAGGAGTGACTGGCTATTTCCAGGAGTTGTTTACCAAAACCTGGAGCCAGCTTGTCGTTCTGGGAAACTGCTATCTGACTTGTGTTTTGGGAGTAGCTGTCCATGTTTCTCTAAGTAAAGATACATGGTTCTCCTCTCAAGTTTATGACATAGGTTGGGCTTATTGCCTGGCCAGCTAGCTGGTCAGAAATGCGCTCTGCACATTTGAAACAGATTTTACCGAATACTGCTCTTGTGTTTACAATATGAATAATATTAATAATAATAAATAATGACATTTAAAAACCAAAATTATTGGAAGACAGAAGTTGGCTTTGAATATTAAGTGGGTTGCTAGGCAGGATACATGACTCCGCAACCAGCTCCAACAGGTCCACTCCCTACTACATCACCCTATAATAAGCTATCTGTGCTCTTGGAAGATGATGGGTACGAACCCCACTTCCATCAGCCTCAGCGCTGCATACTTGGGTGTGACTGATGACCAATATTATTGTGATGTCCATAGTAATGTGCATACTGGTTTGGGAAGGAGGCGGCCGGGCCTTGAGGTGTTCTTCCTGAAATATGGACGTGGTAAAGCACAAATACCACTTCTAGGATGGCCAAGATGGTTTTGCCTCACCCGTTCCAGTCCTCAGCTGAGGAATACTAGCCGCTACACTACAAGGAGATCCAATGGTAGTGAAACACCCTCCTGGGAGGGTGTTGAGAGTCCGTTTCGTGAGTTGGTCATCCTTTCCCCTTTTATCCCTCTCCCTGTCAGTCTTTGTGTGTGTCCTCTATGTCTCTCCCTGTCAGTCTTTGTGTTCTTTGTGTTTGTCCTTTATCTCTCCCCCTGTCTTTGTGTTTGTCCTTTATCTCTTCCCCTGTCTTTGTGTTTGTCCTTTATCTCTCCCCGTGTCTTTGTGTTTGTCCTTTACCTCTCTCCCTGTCAGTCTTTGTGTTTGTCCTTTATCTCTCCCCCTGTCTTTGTGTTTGTCCTTTATCTCTCCCCCTTTCTTTGTGTTTGTCCTTTATCTCTCCCCCTGTCTTTGTGTTTGTCCTTTATCTCTCCCCCTGTCTTTGTGTTTGTCCTTTATCTCTCCCCCTGTCTTTGTGTTTGTCCTTTACCTCTCTCCCTGTCAGTCTTTGTGTTTGTCCTTTATCTCTCCCCCTTTCTTTGTTTTTGTCCTTTATCTCTTCCCCTGTCTTTGTGTTTGCCCTTTATCTCTTCCCCTGTCTTTGTGTTTGTCCTTTATCTCTCCCCTGTCTTTGTGTTTGTCCTTTACCTCTCTCCCTCTCAGTCTTTCTGTTTGTCCTTTATCTCTCCCCCTGTCTTTGTGTTTGTCCTTTATATCTCCCCCTGTCTTTGTGTTTGTCCTTTATCTCTCCCCCTGTCTTTGTGTTTGTCCTTTACCTCTCCCCCTTTCTCTGTGTTTGTCCTTTATCTCTCCCCCTGTCTTTGTGTTTGTCCTTTATCTCTCCCCTGTCTTTGTGTTTGTCCTTTACCTCTCTCCATGTCAGTCTTTGTGTTTGTCCTTTATCTCTCCCCCTGTCTTTGTGTTTGTCCTTTATCTCTTCCCCTGTCTTTGTGTTTGTCCTTTATCTCTCCCCCTGTCTTTGGGTTTGTCCTTTATCTCTCCCTGTCAGTCTTTGTGTTTGTCCTTTATCTCTCCCCCTGTCTTTGTGTTTGTCCTTTACCTCTCTCCCCCTGTCTTTGTGTTTGTCCTTTATCTCTCCCCCTTTCTTTGTGTTTGTCCTTTATCTCTCCCCCTGTCTTTGTGTTTGTCCTTTATCTCTCCCCCTTTCTTTGTGTTTGTCCTTTATCTCTCCCCCTGTCTTTGTGTTT
Source organism: Meconema thalassinum (assembly GCA_946902985.2). Classification (NCBI taxonomy): domain Eukaryota; kingdom Metazoa; phylum Arthropoda; class Insecta; order Orthoptera; family Tettigoniidae; genus Meconema; species Meconema thalassinum. The sequence continues at coordinate 111,941,813 of OX336395.1, read as the reverse complement.
GTCCTTTATCTCTTCCCCTGTCTTTGTGTTTGTCCTTTATCTCTCCCCCTGTCTTTGTGTTTGTCCTTTACCTCTCTCCCTGTCAGTCTTTGTGTTTGTCCTTTATCTCTCCCCCTGTCTTTGTGTTTGTCCTTTATCTCTCCCCCTTTCTTTGTGTTTGTCCTTTATCTCTCCCCCTGTCTTTGTGTTTGTCCTTTATCTCTCCTTGTCTTTGTGTTTGTTATTTATCTCTCCCCCTGTCTTTGTGTTTGTCCTTTATCCCTCCCTCTATGTATTTGTCCTTAATCTCTCTCCCTGTGAGTCTTGGAGTGTAATATAACACAATACTTACAGTTTAATTGAAGATGAGAAGTTAAACAACTTCCCTTCTAATAAAGAAGCTAAGCTGTCGCACCAGAACAATTAATTTCAGCTCACAGAGCACAACTGATCAACTACGTGTTGATGCGAGAGGAACAAGCTGTGGCAATCGCGACAGGTGGCGAACACGTGTAACCTTGAACCTCCCACGCGATTGTTGGGCAACACTTGGCATCAACACAATTATACTGAGGGATGCTACAAATCCGCCAACCTTCGAAACTTGGTTACAATAATATTAACTATCCCTAAACCGTCATTAAGCATAGTTAAGCCAGTACACATGTTTTGTCCGGAAACGTTAGGCCTGCAGTGTAAATGTGTACATACTGTTAATTCCTTACTTGGGTGTAGTGTAAATTAGTTTTTAGAATACATGATTGTCAAATCCTTGCATATATGTGTTGTTTCCTCGAACCTTAATTAATCATCATCATCATCATCATCATCATCATGCACAGATTCCAGCCACTGACCGGGTCTGTTTGGAACACAAGCCTCTCCAACGTCTTCTGTCTTCCCACCATCTCTCAGCCTCCACCCATGTCCAGTCTTCTTCTCTCTTCTTCACGCTTTCTTCCACCCCCTTCAGCCACCTGTCTCTCGGTCTTCCTCTCGGTCTCTTTCCTTCCCACATCGTCTCGTGTGTCCTCCTGGGCATCCTCTTCCCCTCCATTCGTTTTACATGTCCATACCATCTATGTCTAGATTTCTCTATACTATCCTGTAATGGTTCCTCCTTCATTAATTCTCTGGTCCTCTCATTTCTTATTCTGTCCATCTTTGTAGCTTCAATACTGCTTCTCAAGAACCTCATCTCACTGGCCTGTATTTTGCTCTTCTCCCTTCCTTTCATAACCCAGGTCTCCGAGGCATACGTCAGGATAGGGACATAGTACGTCCGATAGATGATCCTTTTGCTGTTCTGAGGGACATCCTTGCTCCATAACATGCTTCTCACACTCCTCCGGAATGCTTCTGCCTGCCTCCCCCGCTCATTTATTTCTCTATAATTTCTTCCATTATCTTGTATCAGGCTTCCCAAATACTTGAAACTCTCCACTTTCTTCAGCTGTTCCCCAGCAATTGTTATTCCCGTTGTGGTTAATTCCTTCTTCCTTGTTGTGATCACCATCTCACTCTTATTTATGCTAAATTTCATCCCATATGAACCTTAATTAATTAATAAATTAATTAATTGAACTTGACCGAAAACACTGTTGTCTCAGCAATAAATGTGATATATAGAAGAATTCAATCGAAAACTTGAAAAATATTCACCCCATTTTAACGTGAAGCGTCGACTACACAACGGAAAGAAAAGACACATACAAAAATAACCAATTAATCTGTAACAGTTCAAACAGAAATTAATGTCTATAGTCAATCATATCTGTCCCAAAGGTCGAGGTTTGATTCCCACCTCTGCCGAGAAGTGTAATTCTGATTTGAGGTTTAAAACTAAATTCACTCAGCCCCATGAAAACTGAACTGAGCACAAACAGGTTCGATTTCGCGTTTCTCCTCCAGGTAAATGCTGGGATTGTTCCAAACAGAAGACCATGGTCACCTCCTTCCCTATTCTAGCATCACAATACACACATACAAATTCTACCCGTATCCGAGTACACATGGCTGATGACAGTGATGTCCTAACGCACTCACGAAACAACAACAACTACAATTAGACACGGAAAGTTTTCCTCCGTGATAAGAAACCAGGCTGGTAATCATTATGATGCCTTTGACAGAAAAGGTTGGTTTATTGGTTCCTCAGTTTAGGGGCTGCGACAACGCGGTCATGTAGCCCCGTGTACTTTGGGTGTGTGTAGAATCTGTCTGATGACCGGAAATAGATGGCTGTATTAGGGTGTGATCTGTAATTCAGATAAGGACTGCAGACGATCAATTTTAAGTAGATCCTACTGTTGCCACCAAATGCTACCGTCAACGACACCTAGCTGTGAACTTTGCTACTAGATGCCACCGCAACCGGCACCTTGTGGCGAACGTTGAAACTCAATGGAGCGATATTCAAATTAACCTAGAAATTTAGCTTCAGAATATAGTTAGTGGAAGGTTCTTTTACACGACATACATCTATGACATGAGCCCACCTGCTTTACTTCCCCTCCAAAGAAAGGCATACTGAGGGATTCTTAACAGTCTTCAAATTCCGACGACTTCGGCCGGGTTTGAACCCGCGATCTTGGGCACAGAAAAGGTTTTTACTGAAATGGAACAGAGCAGCAGTCTTAAAGAGACATGAGAACATTTACCAAAGAACAAACTTGTTGATTCATGTACAGAATCCTCAACACTTTGATGCTCATGTGAATTAGAATTAGCATACACTACTGTCGACCAAAGTATTATGTGCACTCGAGTTTGAAGGTTGTTTGTGAAGTAACCAATAGACCTACATAAAATCCAATACCATCAACATTTTCGTCGTTCTATTTTACGTTAGTTCACGTAGGTTTGGACTTTTTAATGTATATTGTTACGGCTGTGAGTTTGTGTCATCGCTCGCCGCTTGAGTCACAGCTGCCCCAGGGGCTGGGCTGTGGCATGCCTCCTGTATTGCGTGTGCCTTATGCAACAGGGCTGCTAGACAAAGGGATAGTCCAGAAGATTCGTGACTGGACCAGCGATGGAAACCTCGAGAAGCCGTGGACCCTGGATGGATCTAGAACCATTTATTGAGTCACCGGCCTGCTATATAAGAGTGACCCGTGAAGCAGTTGTTGTTGTTGTTGTGTTTTACGAGCTAGTGTGAGCGTTTATTCTGAGCGACAGAAGTGTGGTGACTTGCGAAACCGCTAGTGTAGCGGCGAAGTGAGGAACATACAGGGGACTGCCGTGTTCTGAGTAAGTGTGCTTTCACTGAGTGTCAGATATTGTGGTGTCGAAATCCAGTGACATTGTTTCTCCCAGCTGGTGAACAGCGCGCAGCAAGTGCTCGTAAGTACTGTAGTAGGCGCACATTAGAAAGAAGTTGCATGTAGTTCTGTCAAGGCCACTAGGCTCATTACCGGCAGGATTAACTTCTGTGGTTTGTTGACAAGTGAAAGGGGCAAGAGCTCTCCACAAGCAAGAGACTTTGTAAACTGGAGTAAGGTTCCTAATTGCTTGTATTTGCTGATTAGTGTAATTTTCTGGCCGCAATAAAGTTAATTACTTCTTTAAGCAGTAATTGGTGTTGTGCTTCCTACCCACCGTAATCCAGTTAACAAAAGTGCCACTAGGGGGGTGGCACGTAACAACTGGTGTCAGAAGCCGGATTACGAACTCAAGCACAACACCTGACGGTCCTGGTTTCAAAACCCGAGCAGGTCATTTTCTCTAATTTTCCTGTGAGTGGATGCCCTTTACAAGACAAACAACTAAAATGGAGGAGAAATTGGCAGCACTGCTAGAAAAGTTAAATGGCATGGAAGCCAAAATGGAAGACGGCCAGAAGAAGATGGAGGATGGCCAGAAGAAGATGGAGGATGGCCAGAAGAAGTTAGCAGAGGACCTGAAGGACAGCCAAAATAAGTTAGCAGAGGACCTAACTTCCAAATTAGAAGAAGGCCAAAATAAGTTAGCGGAGGACCTGAAGCAGATGGAAGACAGCCAGAATAAGTTAGCAGAGGACCTAACCGCCAAATTTCTGGATGGCCAGAAAAATCTGGAAGAGTGTCTGCTGACGAAATTAGAGGAGAGCCAAAGGAAATTAGAACAGGGCCTACGTGAGGAAGTCGCGGCAGTGGAGGAGAAGTTCAACACCTTGCAAGTGGAAGTTGCCGAGCTGCGCCAACGCCCGCTGATGGGGGTGGAGGAGAAATTCAACGCCTTGCAAGTGGAAGTTGCCGAGCTGTGCCAACGACCGCTGATGGGGGTGGAAGAGAGATTCAACGCTCTACAAAAGGAATTTGCTGAGCTGCGCCGACTCCCGCCGACAGGGATGGAAGATAGATTCAAAGCCCTACAAGAGGAAGTCGCCGAGCTGCGCCGACGCCCGCCGACCGGGGTGGATGAGAGAGTCAAAGCCCTACAAGAGGAAGTTGCCGAGCTGCGCCAACGCCCGCCCACCGTTACACCGGGAATATCAGGAACGGGACATAGCAGAGTGACGCCCCCAACCTTCGACGGAAAGGTCCCGTGGAGCACCTACTTACGTCAGTTCGAGGCGGCCTGTTCCATAAATAACTGGAACAACACAGAAAAGGCTACAGCTCTCATTGTAGCGCTGAGAGGTGACGCCCTTAACGTCCTTCAGGCCATCCCGACTGGATCCCAGGACTACGCTTCACTGATCGCCCATATGGAGTCCCGATATGGAGATAGCCATCTACAGCAGGCCTACCAGATGCAGCTCCGGACCCGGGTACAGAAGAACGCGGAAACCCTGCAGGAGTTCGAGATGGACATCGCACGCCTCGTAAGGCTTGCCTACCCAACAGCGCCGGCCGACTTTCTGGAGCAGATAGCGACGCAGACCTTCACCGACGGGCTACGGGACTCGGACACTCAACAGGCGCTGCGACTCGCGCGCAATAAGACCCTGGCAGATGCGCTGAGCCACGCACTTGAATTCGAGACGGCAAAACAGGCATCCAGAATGCACGCGCGGGTGCGTCAAGTGGACGTCGATGAACCAGCAAAAACCAACGAGACCAAGCCCCTGGCCGACGAATTGATGGAGGCGCTAAGCCGTTTCTTCGATAGTCGCGGCACCACCAGCAACGACACAGCCGGAAGACAACCGGAGAGGCGGCCTGGAAGAGGACTACCGACCTGCTGGGCCTGCGGTAAGAAAGGCCACCTGAGCAAGGACTGCGGTGATCGCCGCCGCCGAGGGTACCCGACGGGAAATCAGTCATCTGAAAACCGCGCGGCCCAGGGAAACGAGTATTAGCCAGCCTTGGGGGGCAAAGGTTGGCTTGTGACAGTCGTCAAGCCCCGGCAGTCCAAGTGCGTGTGACGAAGTTACGGAGGGACAATAGCAGCCTGATGGTCGACGGAGTCATCAACGGAGTGAGCTGGCCCATGCTGATCGACACGGGAGCATCGAGGACCATCGTCAATCCCACTGTGATCCCGAAGTGGAGAGTGCAACCCACACAAAGGAACCTCCAGCTAATAACCGCGACCGGAGAGACCGCACCGGTACATGGCGAAGCATCACTGGAGTTCGTCATTGGTCGACGGGTGATAAAGCATCCAGTGCTTGTGGCTGACGTATCAAACGAAGTGATCATCGGACTGGACTTCCTGGACCAGAACAACATCATCTTGGACCTGAGTACCAACACTCTGCACTTCGGAGGTGAGGAACTTGCTTTGCAACCAGCACACGAGGCCGTCACCGCACGACGAGTAAGGCTGAGAGAGGACGTCATCGTTCCTGCCAGGACGGAGGTCAGCGCCGCCGTAATTGTCGACGGAACTGCTGAGGGAGTGGCGGCTGTCATCGAGCCAAAATATGAGGACATCCAGACAAAAGGATTGCTAGTTGCCAAGACCCTCATCAACACGACGTCTCGGCCGTACGTCCGCCTGTCCAACCTGAACGACTACGACATTACGGTTCACCGGGACACCAACCTAGGAGTCTGCGAGCCCGTTACCTGGATTGCCCGCATCACCGACACGACGGACGGAAACCTGCAGACGGACAACCGAAGAAGACGCACACTGCCAGAAGAACTACAGAAGCTGTACCAAGGATCCCAGGACCATTTAGACGAGGAACAATCACGCCAACTTCAGGACCTGCTACGCGAATTCCAGGATGTCTTCTCCGTGGGGAGCAAAGACTTCGGCAGGACAAGCTTGGTCCAGCACAGAATCGACGTTGGGGACAGCGCACCGATTAGGGCCCCATTCCGACGTGTCCCGCTCGCCAAACAAGCCGAAGTCGACTGGATGGTAGAAGAGATGAAGGAGCAAGGGGTGATCGAGCCATCACATAGTCCTTGGAGTTCTCCGGTCGTGCTTGTGAAGAAGAAGGACGGTTCCACCAGGTTCTGCGTGGACTACAGGCGGGTGAACGACGTCACGAAGAAGGACAGCTACCCTCTACCCCGGATCGACGACACGCTGGACACCATATCAGGGTCAAGATGGTTCTCCACCTTGGATTTGAAGAGTGGCTACTGGCAGGTGGAGGTCCACCCTAAGGACCGCGAGAAAACGGCGTTCTCTGTGGGCAGCGGGCTCTGGCAGTTCACCGTCATGCCATTCGGTCTGTGCAACGCCCCTGCGACCTTCGAAAGGCTAATGGAGTCCATTCTGAGGGGACTACACTGGAAGACCTGCCTGGTCTACCTAGACGACGTCATCGTTCTGGGGAGAAGCTTCGAGGAGCACTACAGCAACCTGAAGGAGATCTTGTTGAAGCTACGGGCTGCCCAGCTGAAGTTGAGCCCCAAGAAGTGTCAGCTCTTCCAGAAGCGGGTCCAGTACCTTGGGCATATCGTCTCCGAGGAAGGGGTGCGCACCGACCCAGAGAAGACCGCAGCTGTGAGGGGGTGGCCAGTTCCGAAGGACAAGTCCCAACTACGAAGCTTCCTGGGACTCAGCACTTATTACCGTCGCTTCGTGAGGGGATTCGCCGACATCGCCAAACCTTTACATCGCCTGACTGAGAAGGACCAACTCTTCACGTGGACAGCAGAATGCCACAGTGCCTTCGAACAACTCAAGCAGGCTCTGTGCACCGCGCCTATTCTGGCCTACCCCAGACCTGGAACAAGGTTCATCGTCGATACCGATGCCAGCGACTTTGGCATAGGGGGAATCCTGTCGCAGGTAGTGGACGGCGAGGAGGGAGTAGTGGCCTACTTCAGCAAGGCCTTGTCAAAGCCAGAAAGGAACTACTGCGTCACCAGGAAGGAGCTGCTCGCCATCGTGAAGACCATTGAACACTTCCACAAGTACCTGTACGGGCAAGAATTTCTCATCAGGACCGACCATGCATCCCTGCGGTGGCTCCTGAACTTCAAGCAGCCCGAGGGTCAACTCGCGCGGTGGTTAGAGAGCCTTCAACAGTATAACTTTGAGATTCAGCACAGGAAAGGCCAACTGCATTCTAACGCCGACGCCCTGTCACGAAGACCGTGCCCCAAAGACTGCACCTTCTGTGCCCGAAGGGAGGAGAACACCGGGATACAGTGCCGAAGGACTACCGTGGAACTTCAAGGGAGCTGGAGCCGCGAATCTTTCACGCGGGCGCAAGCGGAAGATGATGACCTGGGACTGATAGCCGAATGGAAGAGGGCCTGTGTCCCCAGACCCGGGTGGAACATTGTGAGTGACTGCAGCCCAAAGTTTAAGTCCTACTGGGTACAGTGGGACTCGCTGATTGTAAGGGATGGCCTCATCTGCCGTACCTGGGAGAGCACCGACGGGAAGACATCTCGGGAACAAGTCATCGTTCCAAAGGCTATGACGGAGGAAGTCCTGAAGGAAGTTCATGGAGGATCATCTGGTGGACACCTAGGGATAAAGAAGACCCTGGAGAAGCTGAGGGAGCGGTTCTACTGGATCGGATGCCGAACAGACGTGGAGAACCACTGCGCGAGGTGCCACGATTGCGCAGCCAGCAAGGGCCCAGGACGAAGACGACGGGGTCCACTGAAGACCTACAACGTGGGCGGCCCCATGGAGAGAGTGGCCATCGATGTTGCTGGGCCATTCCCGTTAAGCGGGGCAGGGAACCGCTACATATTAGTCGTCAGCGACTACTTTACCAAATGGCCGGAGGCGTATGCGCTCCCTAACCAAGAAGCCGCGACGATTGCAGAGACCCTGGTGAAAGAATTCGTCAGCCGGTACGGAGTACCCCTGGAGCTGCACTCCGACCAAGGGAGGAACTTCGAGTCGCAGGTGTTCCAGAACCTATGCCAGCTGCTGGGAATCTGGAAGACAAGGACGCCGCCGCTACACCCTCAGTCCGACGGGATGGTAGAGCGATTCAATCGCACCATCGAGAACCATCTCCGAATAGTCGTCAGCGAGCACCAGAGGGATTGGGACAAACATCTTCCACTATTTCTCCTGGCCTACCGCGCCGCCGTGCATGAAGCCACCGGGTCAGCCCGGGCCATGTTTGGGAGGGAGCTCCGTCTACCTGTCGATCTTGCCTTCGGCCGACCTGGGAATGATCCGATCCCAGTAAGCCAGTATTGTCAAGAACTGGTCGACCAACTGGAGGACGTGCACGCGTTCGCGAGGAGGAAACTGCGGATCGAGACCGATCGAATGAAGACCCGATACGACCAGCAGACGGATGCCGGCGGATTCCACGAGGACGACCTGGTCTGGCTCTTCAACCCATTACGGAAGAAAGGCCTGTCACCCAAACTTCAGAAGTCCTGGGAGGGCCCGTACCGAGTCGTGAAACGGATCAACGATGTCGTCTACAGGATCCAGCGGAACCCGAGGGCGAAGATGAAGATCGTGCATCGAGATCGCCTGGCAGCCTACGGAGGGACACAGACGGACCAATGATTGATCGGGACGATCAGCCTTTTTAGGAAGGGGGTGGTGTTACGGCTGTGAGTTTGTGTCATCGCTCGCCGCTTGAGTCACAGCTGCCCCAGGGGCTGGGCTGTGGCATGCCTCCTGTATTGCGTGTGCCTTATGCAACAGGGCTGCTAGACAAAGGGATAGTCCAGAAGATTCGTGACTGGACCAGCGATGGAAACCTCGAGAAGCCGTGGACCCTGGATGGATCTAGAACCATTTATTGAGTCACCGGCCTGCTATATAAGAGTGACCCGTGAAGCAGTTGTTGTTGTTGTTGTGTTTTACGAGCTAGTGTGAGCGTTTATTCTGAGCGACAGAAGTGTGGTGACTTGCGAAACCCCTAGTGTAGCGGCGAAGTGAGGAACATACAGGGGACTGCCGTGTTCTGAGTAAGTGTGCTTTCACTGAGTGTCAGATATTGTGGTGTCGAAATCCAGTGACATTGTTTCTCCCAGCTGGTGAACAGCGCGCAGCAAGTGCTCGTAAGTACTGTAGTAGGCGCACATTAGAAAGAAGTTGCATGTAGTTCTGTCAAGGCCACTAGGCTCATTAGCGGCAGGATTAACTTCTGTGGTTTGTTGACAAGTGAAAGGGGCAAGAGCTCTCCACAAGCAAGAGACTTTGTAAACTGGAGTAAGGTTCCTAATTGCTTGTATTTGCTGATTAGTGTAATTTTCTGGCCGCAATAAAGTTAATTACTTCTTTAAGCAGTAATTGGTGTTGTGCTTCCTACCCACCGTAATCCAGTTAACAAAAGTGCCACTAGGGGGGTGGCACGTAACAACTGGTGTCAGAAGCCGGATTACGAACTCAAGCACAACACCTGACGGTCCTGGTTTCAAAACCCGAGCAGGTCATTTTCTCTAATTTTCCTGTGAGTGGATGCCCTTTACAAGACAAACAACTAAAATGGAGGAGAAATTGGCAGCACTGCTAGAAAAGTTAAATGGCATGGAAGCCAAAATGGAAGACGGCCAGAAGAAGATGGAGGATGGCCAGAAGAAGATGGAGGATGGCCAGAAGAAGTTAGCAGAGGACCTGAAGGACAGCCAAAATAAGTTAGCAGAGGACCTAACTTCCAAATTAGAAGAAGGCCAAAATAAGTTAGCGGAGGACCTGAAGCAGATGGAAGACAGCCAGAATAAGTTAGCAGAGGACCTAACCGCCAAATTTCTGGATGGCCAGAAAAATCTGGAAGAGTGTCTGCTGACGAAATTAGAGGAGAGCCAAAGGAAATTAGAACAGGGCCTACGTGAGGAAGTCGCGGCAGTGGAGGAGAAGTTCAACACCTTGCAAGTGGAAGTTGCCGAGCTGCGCCAACGCCCGCTGATGGGGGTGGAGGAGAAATTCAACGCCTTGCAAGTGGAAGTTGCCGAGCTGTGCCAACGACCGCTGATGGGGGTGGAAGAGAGATTCAACGCTCTACAAAAGGAATTTGCTGAGCTGCTCCGACTCCCGCCGACAGGGATGGAAGATAGATTCAAAGCCCTACAAGAGGAAGTCGCCGAGCTGCGCCGACGCCCGCCGACCGGGGTGGATGAGAGAGTCAAAGCCCTACAAGAGGAAGTTGCCGAGCTGCGCCAACGCCCGCCCACCGTTACACCGGGAATATCAGGAACGGGACATAGCAGAGTGACGCCCCCAACCTTCGACGGAAAGGTCCCGTGGAGCACCTACTTACGTCAGTTCGAGGCGGCCTGTTCCATAAATAACTGGAACAACACAGAAAAGGCTACAGCTCTCATTGTAGCGCTGAGAGGTGACGCCCTTAACGTCCTTCAGGCCATCCCGACTGGATCCCAGGACTACGCTTCACTGATCGCCCATATGGAGTCCCGATATGGAGATAGCCATCTTCAGCAGGCCTACCAGATGCAGCTCCGGACCCGGGTACAGAAGAACGCGGAAACCCTGCAGGAGTTCGAGATGGACATCGCACGCCTCGTAAGGCTTGCCTACCCAACAGCGCCGGCCGACTTTCTGGAGCAGATAGCGACGCAGACCTTCACCGACGGGCTACGGGACTCGGACACTCAACAGGCGCTGCGACTCGCGCGCAATAAGACCCTGGCAGATGCGCTGAGCCACGCACTTGAATTCGAGACGGCAAAACAGGCATCCAGAATGCACGCGCGGGTGCGTCAAGTGGACGTCGATGAACCAGCAAAAACCAACGAGACCAAGCCCCTGGCCGACGAATTGATGGAGGCGCTAAGCCGTTTCTTCGATAGTCGCGGCACCACCAGCAACGACACAGCCGGAAGACAACCGGAGAGGTGGCCTGGAAGAGGACTACCGACCTGCTGGGCCTGCGGTAAGAAAGGCCACCTGAGCAAGGACTGCGGTGATCGCCGCCGCCGAGGGTACCCGACGGGAAATCAGTCATCTGAAAACCGCGCGGCCCAGGGAAACGAGTATTAGCCAGCCTTGGGGGGCAAAGGTTGGCTTGTGACAGTCGTCAAGCCCCGGCAGTCCAAGTGCGTGTGACGAAGTTACGGAGGGACAATAGCAGCCTGATGGTCGACGGAGTCATCAACGGAGTGAGCTGGCCCATGCTGATCGACACGGGAGCATCGAGGACCATCGTCAATCCCACTGTGATCCCGAAGTGGAGAGTGCAACCCACACAAAGGAACCTCCAGCTAATAACCGCGACCGGAGAGACCGCACCGGTACATGGCGAAGCATCACTGGAGTTCGTCATTGGTCGACGGGTGATAAAGCATCCAGTGCTTGTGGCTGACGTATCAAACGAAGTGATCATCGGACTGGACTTCCTGGACCAGAACAACATCATCTTGGACCTGAGTACCAACACTCTGCACTTCGGAGGTGAGGAACTTGCTTTGCAACCAGCACACGAGGCCGTCACCGCACGACGAGTAAGGCTGAGAGAGGACGTCATCGTTCCTGCCAGGACGGAGGTCAGCGCCGCCGTAATTGTCGACGGAACTGCTGAGGGAGTGGCGGCTGTCATCGAGCCAAAATATGAGGACATCCAGACAAAAGGATTGCTAGTTGCCAAGACCCTCATCAACACGACGTCTCGGCCGTACGTCCGCCTGTCCAACCTGAACGACTACGACATTACGGTTCACCGGGACACCAACCTAGGAGTCTGCGAGCCCGTTACCTGGATTGCCCGCATCACCGACACGACGGACGGAAACCTGCAGACGGACAACCGAAGAAGACGCACACTGCCAGAAGAACTACAGAAGCTGTACCAAGGATCCCAGGACCATTTAGACGAGGAACAATCACGCCAACTTCAGGACCTGCTACGCGAATTCCAGGATGTCTTCTCCGTGGGGAGCAAAGACTTCGGCAGGACAAGCTTGGTCCAGCACAGAATCGACGTTGGGGACAGCGCACCGATTAGGGCCCCATTCCGACGTGTCCCGCTCGCCAAACAAGCCGAAGTCGACTGGATGGTAGAAGAGATGAAGGAGCAAGGGGTGATCGAGCCATCACATAGTCCTTGGAGTTCTCCGGTCGTGCTTGTGAAGAAGAAGGACGGTTCCACCAGGTTCTGCGTGGACTACAGGCGGGTGAACGACGTCACGAAGAAGGACAGCTACCCTCTACCCCGGATCGACGACACGCTGGACACCATATCAGGGTCAAGATGGTTCTCCACCTTGGATTTGAAGAGTGGCTACTGGCAGGTGGAGGTCCACCCTAAGGACCGCGAGAAAACGGCGTTCTCTGTGGGCAGCGGGCTCTGGCAGTTCACCGTCATGCCATTCGGTCTGTGCAACGCCCCTGCGACCTTCGAAAGGCTAATGGAGTCCATTCTGAGGGGACTACACTGGAAGACCTGCCTGGTCTACCTAGACGACGTCATCGTTCTGGGGAGAAGCTTCGAGGAGCACTACAGCAACCTGAAGGAGATCTTGTTGAAGCTACGGGCTGCCCAGCTGAAGTTGAGCCCCAAGAAGTGTCAGCTCTTCCAGAAGCGGGTCCAGTACCTTGGGCATATCGTCTCCGAGGAAGGGGTGCGCACCGACCCAGAGAAGACCGCAGCTGTGAGGGGGTGGCCAGTTCCGAAGGACAAGTCCCAACTACGAAGCTTCCTGGGACTCAGCACTTATTACCGTCGCTTCGTGAGGGGATTCGCCGACATCGCCAAACCTTTACATCGCCTGACTGAGAAGGACCAACTCTTCACGTGGACAGCAGAATGCCACAGTGCCTTCGAACAACTCAAGCAGGCTCTGTGCACCGCGCCTATTCTGGCCTACCCCAGACCTGGAACAAGGTTCATCGTCGATACCGATGCCAGCGACTTTGGCATAGGGGGAATCCTGTCGCAGGTAGTGGACGGCGAGGAGGGAGTAGTGGCCTACTTCAGCAAGGCCTTGTCAAAGCCAGAAAGGAACTACTGCGTCACCAGGAAGGAGCTGCTCGCCATCGTGAAGACCATTGAACACTTCCACAAGTACCTGTACGGGCAAGAATTTCTCATCAGGACCGACCATGCATCCCTGCGGTGGCTCCTGAACTTCAAGCAGCCCGAGGGTCAACTCGCGCGGTGGTTAGAGAGCCTTCAACAGTATAACTTTGAGATTCAGCACAGGAAAGGCCAACTGCATTCTAACGCCGACGCCCTGTCACGAAGACCGTGCCCCAAAGACTGCACCTTCTGTGCCCGAAGGGAGGAGAACACCGGGATACAGTGCCGAAGGACTACCGTGGAACTTCAAGGGAGCTGGAGCCGCGAATCTTTCACGCGGGCGCAAGCGGAAGATGATGACCTGGGACTGATAGCCGAATGGAAGAGGGCCTGTGTCCCCAGACCCGGGTGGAACATTGTGAGTGACTGCAGCCCAAAGTTTAAGTCCTACTGGGTACAGTGGGACTCGCTGATTGTAAGGGATGGCCTCATCTGCCGTACCTGGGAGAGCACCGACGGGAAGACATCTCGGGAACAAGTCATCGTTCCAAAGGCTATGACGGAGGAAGTCCTGAAGGAAGTTCATGGAGGATCATCTGGTGGACACCTAGGGATAAAGAAGACCCTGGAGAAGCTGAGAGAGCGGTTCTACTGGATCGGATGCCGAACAGACGTGGAGAACCACTGCGCGAGGTGCCACGATTGCGCAGCCAGCAAGGGCCCAGGACGAAGACGACGGGGTCCACTGAAGACCTACAACGTGGGCGGCCCCATGGAGAGAGTGGCCATCGATGTTGCTGGGCCATTCCCGTTAAGCGGGGCAGGGAACCGCTACATATTAGTCGTCAGCGACTACTTTACCAAATGGCCGGAGGCGTATGCGCTCCCTAACCAAGAAGCCGCGACGATTGCAGAGACCCTGGTGAAAGAATTCGTCAGCCGGTACGGAGTACCCCTGGAGCTGCACTCCGACCAAGGGAGGAACTTCGAGTCGCAGGTGTTCCAGAACCTATGCCAGCTGCTGGGAATCTGGAAGACAAGGACGCCGCCGCTACACCCTCAGTCCGACGGGATGGTAGAGCGATTCAATCGCACCATCGAGAACCATCTCCGAATAGTCGTCAGCGAGCACCAGAGGGATTGGGACAAACATCTTCCACTATTTCTCCTGGCCTACCGCGCCGCCGTGCATGAAGCCACCGGGTCAGCCCGGGCCATGTTTGGGAGGGAGCTCCGTCTACCTGTCGATCTTGCCTTCGGCCGACCTGGGAATGATCCGATCCCGGTAAGCCAGTATTGTCAAGAACTGGTCGACCAACTGGAGGACGTGCACGCGTTCGCGAGGAGGAAACTGCGGATCGAGACCGATCGAATGAAGACCCGATACGACCAGCAGACGGATGCCGGCGGATTCCACGAGGACGACCTGGTCTGGCTCTTCAACCCATTACGGAAGAAAGGCCTGTCACCCAAACTTCAGAAGTCCTGGGAGGGCCCGTACCGAGTCGTGAAACGGATCAACGATGTCGTCTACAGGATCCAGCGGAACCCGAGGGCGAAGATGAAGATCGTGCATCGAGATCGCCTGGCAGCCTACGGAGGGACACAGACGGACCAATGATTGATCGGGACGATCAGCCTTTTTAGGAAGGGGGTGGTGTTACGGCTGTGAGTTTGTGTCATCGCTCGCCGCTTGAGTCACAGCTGCCCCAGGGGCTGGGCTGTGGCATGCCTCCTGTATTGCGTGTGCCTTATGCAACAGGGCTGCTAGACAAAGGGATAGTCCAGAAGATTCGTGACTGGACCAGCGATGGAAACCTCGAGAAGCCGTGGACCCTGGATGGATCTAGAACCATTTATTGAGTCACCGGCCTGCTATATAAGAGTGACCCGTGAAGCAGTTGTTGTTGTTGTTGTGTTTTACGAGCTAGTGTGAGCGTTTATTCTGAGCGACAGAAGTGTGGTGACTTGCGAAACCCCTAGTGTAGCGGCGAAGTGAGGAACATACAGGGGACTGCCGTGTTCTGAGTAAGTGTGCTTTCACTGAGTGTCAGATATTGTGGTGTCGAAATCCAGTGACATTGTTTCTCCCAGCTGGTGAACAGCGCGCAGCAAGTGCTCGTAAGTACTGTAGTAGGCGCACATTAGAAAGAAGTTGCATGTAGTTCTGTCAAGGCCACTAGGCTCATTAGCGGCAGGATTAACTTCTGTGGTTTGTTGACAAGTGAAAGGGGCAAGAGCTCTCCACAAGCAAGAGACTTTGTAAACTGGAGTAAGGTTCCTAATTGCTTGTATTTGCTGATTAGTGTAATTTTCTGGCCGCAATAAAGTTAATTACTTCTTTAAGCAGTAATTGGTGTTGTGCTTCCTACCCACCGTAATCCAGTTAACAAAAGTGCCACTAGGGGGGTGGCACGTAACAATATTTTAATATTTTTATCGCAGTTGGAACACAAAAAGTGCACGTTTTTAAGCGTGTTTCAACCATGCGTCACATTTAAGAATTATTATCTCAAAAACCCGTCATCTGATCGAATCCAAATTTTAACACAATATGCATTGGAATGTTGTATAACTGGTTTATTAATTTCACAATTTTGTGTGTCCAGGAAACAAAGTTGTTATCATTGTTGTAAGGTAACTTTTTCTCGGCTCGGGGTGGTTGGAAAATGTAGTTCTTGGTTGCGTTTTAATCGTTATACATCAAAAAGTTATGCTGTATGACTGTGAAATACGTAAATTAATTTACTTATTTTATATCGGTTTGTATTTGTACGAGGAAATAACACATGGTTCACCACCTAGCCGCTTCTGGAAAAGCTGTACAGCGTTGCTGAGATGGAGCCCATCACTTCCAAGAGAGACGCGCCATGATGCGTGTGGGCACCATTTCGGCAACGCTGTACAGCTATTCCCGGAGCGGCTAACTGGTGAACCATGACTTAATTCCCCATACAAATACAAACCGATATAAATAAGTGAATTAATTTACGTATTTCACAGTCATACAGCATAACTTTTCGATGTATAAGGATTACAATGCTACCAAGAACTACATTTTCCAACCACCCCGAGCCGAGAAAAAGTCACCTTACAAAAATGATAACAGCTTTGTTTCTTGGACACACACAATTTTGAAATTTATAAACCAGTTATACAACATTCCAATGTATATTGTGTTAAAATTTGGATTCGATATGACGACGGGTTTTTGAGATAATAATTGTTAAATGTGACGCATGGTTGAAACACGCTTAAAAAAGTGCACTTTTTGTGTTCCAACTGCGATAAAAAATATTAAAATATAAATTAAAAATTCCAAACCTATATGACCTAACGTAAAATAGAACGACGGAAATGATGAGGTTATTGGAGTTTATGTAGGTCTCTTGGTGACTTCACAAACAACCTTCAAACTCGAGTGCACATAATACTTTGGTCGACAGTAAATGGGCATTCCTTATAATTTCCTCAATTTCTAGCATTGCACCTGACTGTCTTGGTAAAGCTATGTTATTACAACGTTTCACTTCTGTATTTGATACATACAAGGAGGCACTCAGACCTTCTATTATCTTAATGCAACAACGCAGGTGTTCATTCAAGTGTTATATAAAATGAAATATATAGGCTGCACGATTCCACTTTAATGCAATTCCTCTCAGGATGAAGACTCGCACTGTTTAACTTCACCTTCAGTTCGTGAATGTTGCTAAATGAAACTGCTTCCAGATTATCCGCCAATCTCTGCATACTTTCAGGAAGAACCTTTGATAAAACTTCATTTTCAATCCAACACATTCAATCATCTGGATCTTATCGGCAGACAATATTGCAATGCCAGTTAAATACTCTGGGCAGTTGTGGAACCGAGAAGGGACTGCTCCTAGGAATTTCATTCGATCATTACGATACAATAATTTTATCACCTTGTATTACATTAGTTACTCTATTTTTTAGCCTATTTTCATTTATGAAAAAAAAAAAGGCTTATGAGATCACCTTTTGTCCGTGTGTCTGTCTGTGTGTGCATGTGTGTGTGTGCGGTTGTGTGTGTCCCGCTAATAAAATCTAACTGGCTGGAGCGATTACAATGAAACTAGGTACGTTCATAGCACTATTCCGGACGACCCCCACCGTGCCCTTCAAATTTTGTTACGTCCCACCAATCCAACATGGCGGCTGGACGAAATATTTCACCAGCATTCAATATCTCCGAAACTATTACCGGTATCACCCTGGAATTTTGTACGGTGATAAAGGGAACTACTAGAAGTTCACCCATGTGACTTTTGAAAATCTGGTAATTACAAAACCAACATGGCGACCAAGCGAAGTTGCAACTTTTAAATAGACGTTTCTCTCGATTTAACCAACCAAACGCAATGGAACTTGGTACAGTATATGTCTATACACATTGTAATGCACCGACATCTAACATCGTTCAATTGTTTACATAACCTCAAGATGGCGGCTGGGCGAAATATTTCACCGGCATTCTATATCTCTTAAACTATTACTGATATCACCTTAAATTTTGTAAGGAGATAAAGGGCACTACTGGAAGTTCATCTATGAGTTTAAAAAAAAACGGTGAAGTACAAAACGAACATGGTGGCAAAGCGAATTTGAAAGTTTTAAATAGAGTTTTCTCGCGATTTAATGATCCAAACGCAATGAAACTTGGTACAGCAAATGTTTATACACATTGTAATGCACTGGTATCTAATTTAGTTCAATTGTTTACATAACCTCAAGATGGCGGCTGTGCGAATTTTAAAATTAAGTTTTTATTTCTTGTGTCGTAATCATGCGTTTGAAGTGAAAGTTTGAATAATGAACCTACGCAATAATTTTCCTTTAATGGTACATGCCTCTATGGCCTATACATATAACAATCCAACATGGCGACCATCCGAAATATTTAGACAGTTCTCAATATCTACGAATCTATTACAGCAATCAAACTGAATATTTTTATGTTCATAGGGGCTATTAACATAAGTTCACCTATAGGACTTTCAATAACCTGGTGATCACAAATCAACATGGAGGCGACGCGAAGTATAAATATTCACATAGACGTTTCTCGCAATTTAACCAGTGCAGTGAAACTTGGTAAAGTAAATCTTTATACAAATGTTAATCCACTGGCATTTATTTCAATTGTTTCCATAACCACAAGATGGATGCTGTGCGAAATTGCAAAATCTCGTTTTTACTTCTTGTGCCCTAATCATGCTAGTGAAGTTTGGTTACTACAGGCACTCAATAATCTTCATGTAACAGTACACAACTCTAAGACCTACATGTATAAAAATCTAACATAGCGACCATCCACAATATTTAGTCGGTTCTCAATATCTACGAATCTATTACAGCAATCAAACTGAAATTTTGTATGTTGATAGAGGCAATTAACATAAATAGGATATATGAAAATAGGCTGTATAGTTCTTCACGGAACTACGTGTTCTAAATGTATTCAATCTCAAACCTGATTCACTCACCCCTCTTCCCTGACCTCAATAATAAATGCAATGAATGAGATTAATGGAATAGAAAAAAGATTAATCAGAACCTGCTGCAGGTTATCGACCAAAAGCAGATTTGCAATTTAAACCCCCTACGATATAACCTGTAGCACATAATTTAGGTTAGAAAATTCTGAATTTGTCATCTAAATGAAGTTTCACGAACAGAAGGGCTAGCCTATCCTAGAATTTAAGGGTAGGACTATCTGTTTACTATTTTTTAATCAGTCTCGGTTTATACAACGGTGTAGTAACGATAAGTTTTCCATTATTATCGTCATACATACTAGTTGTCCATTCTCATGTTTGAATTGGAGTTCATACACCGACAAGAAAAGAGACTTGGTTACAAGGTGTCTTCATCCCATTACACTAAACTAGCGAGAATTTGAGGTTAAGCATTGATGTAACACGTACCTTGGAATGTCTTGTAAGAATAAAATCATTGCGGTGAATAACTTAGTGGTATCCATTTCGGATTCTTCCCTTCATAATTAGGAAAAGGTCCATTGGCTTAATTGCCTTTACAATTTGGCATAACCATGATAACCATGAAGTATAACCGGATAGAAATTCCGAGGAAATAAGTACAGGGAACGTAAACACGAAACACAAAACACGAATGTTATTCCTTCTCTCTCCATAGCCACACAGCCGTTGGGCCGTGACGTCACTCGCAGATCAAATCTGTATTGCACGACCTTCTCTCCAGGTGGTGTTGTCACTACTATATTTTATTTTTTATTAATGCAGCCAATGACCATGTACTTTTCTTTTCAGGACGGGTCAGGGAATGGATTACTAAAGGAAATCGGCCATGGACCTATTGAAAGGAACCATCCCGGCATTTACCTGGTGGTGAAAATGGGAAACCACGAAAACCATTTTCAGGACGGCCAAAGTGGTATTCGAACCCACGCTCTCCCGATGCCAGCGAGGCACGAGGTAGCGCGTTAGCGCTCCCGGCCACCACGGCCGGTTCAATACTATAATGAAACTTTTTATTTTTTTTATTTAGTCAATTTACCCTCTAGGTTGGTGGTTCCCACGGACTCAGCTAGGGAACTCACCACTACCGCATCTATGGGCAGTGTCCTGGAGCTTGGAACATCTGGTCGGGATGGATACAACTGGGGAGGTGTGATCAGCACTTCGCCCAGACGGCCTCACCTGCAAAGCGAACAGGGGCCTCATGAGGGATGGGAAGGGATGGAAGATTGGAATGGATAGGCTAGGAAGAGGGAAGGAGGCGGCCGTGGCCTTACAGTAGGTACCATCCCGGCATTTGCCCGAAGACGAAGTGGGAAACCACGGAAAACCACTTCGAGGATGGGAATCGAATCCCCTCTACTCATTTGGACCACCCGAGGCTGAGTAGACCCCGTTCCAGTCCTCATACCACTTTTCAAATTTCATGGCAGAGCCGGGAATCGAACCCAGGACCTCCGGGGCGGCAGCTAACCATACTGACCGCTACACTACGGAGGCGACCTATAATTAAACTAAATTACATATAGAGCCCGAGTTGCTCATGGTCGATGCTACAGTCGATTGGTATCGAGAGCGACTGAATGGAGCATGCTTCTTAACAAGAATGCGCTTGCTCGGATCAAAATTTTCCACATAACGACTTGTATACGAGTTCTAAAGAAAAGATATGACAGATCCTGAAGGCCGCGGAACTATGTCTTCGATGTTTTTATTATTTAATATTTTTGTACGTAATTTTTGACAATTTGGAGACCACCAATATTAATAATGTGATTTTTGTGAATATTTGGTGTATGAAAACCTCGCAGAAGGGCGAAACTTGGATATCACAGTTTTTGTACGACTCAGGAGTTGAACTTACAAGAAGGAAAGGCTTGAGGCAGCCATTACCACTTTACGTCCGGAGCTTTGAAGTATAATAATAATAATAATAATAATAATAATAATCACAATAATAATAATAGTCTAATAATATCGTATGGCAAATGACCTCGTAGTTCCGCCCCATAAAACAACAATAACTAACTATCTCGTATGGCCTCGGATGCCGGGTGCAAGCTTTGTTATTTGCGCCCAGAGGGCAGTTTGCATGTCGAATTCTTTCGTTCCTTGGAGTGCCATGAAAGTCAAGGAGGTTAGATATCTAAGTTCCTCGACAGTATAACGCTCTCTAGTTGAGAAAGGAGGAACTTTGTGTTGGCGGAAAATCCCAAGATTAATTTTGCCATTATGAACATGGCCTACTGAATTCAAATGAGTTCTATAACATTCCAACAATATATAACATGCGTGTCGTGATTTTTTTCACCTTTGAAAAATCACTTACCACGGCCAGGAGCGAACCTGCAAGCTTGGGGTTAGTAGACCGACACGATAACCACTCACGCACCGTGGCAAGCAATGGGCGTGTGTGCCTGCTAACTGAGCAGTCTCTTGGATTTGACCTTGATGTAACTATTTATTGAGGATTGAATTGTTTAAAGTCAATTTATAATACGTGAGGGATTACATATCCTCAAGCTAGATAATTGGACACGTTAAGTGAGGAAGTTAATTGTTTCTAACTGACAATAGAAAGTGGAACGTAGAGATTTACACTCCCATGGTTATATGTGAAATAGGGTGTCCGGACAGTTCGCCACAATGACACTTCCACACACTGCCCAAAATGCTGACAATTCGCCACAGCCCTTGGACGCGGCTACCTGTTTAATGACTCAGAAATAATCTCGACTGACATTTCTACACACATCTCCCCCCCACCACCAAGGCTACTGTGAAAACGATGAAGTTGAAGACATAAATGTGGATTTTCAAGCTGCTGTAATTTCTTCTCTGAAAGACGTATTTCCAACAACAACAATACATGGCTGTCATTTTCACATGACAAAATGCTTATGGAGAAAAGTACAGGATCTCGGATTGTCGGTGGAGTACCGAGAGAATAACGAAATCAGCCTTCATGTCCGTATGTGCCCAGCACTTGCGTTTTTAAAGCCTGAAGATGTACTCGATGGATGGGTGGAAATACACTCTCAAGCTCCAGAAAGTCCCAAATTTAGCCAGTTTTTGATTACTTCGTTGACAACTGGCAAGATAACCAAGACATTCCAATCGAGATGTGGAACTGCCACCAAGCAGGACACAGGACAATGAATGCTGTTGAGGGCTGGAACATCCGACTCAACAATCTTACGGGAGACCTCACCCCAAATTAAAAGAGGTTGTCAAAGTGTTGAAGACGGAAGCTGAGAAGACAAACTGCGCATTTGTAAAGGCCCAGCTCAACATGGAAGGAAAAAAAAGAAGACGTGGACGGACGGATTGAGAACATTCAGAAAAAGTTCGAAAATGACACAAAAAAACAACTGAAAAGTTTTCTGAAGGCAGTTGCCTATTCACAGAAAATGGAGTAGGTTTATATTATTGTTGAACAAAAATAAATTTAAAAAACTGACGAAGTCTAGAAAGCTGATTTTAAACTCACCAAAATGATCGGTTTTGTTATTATTTTGCCAGTCCACAGCCTGGATAAAGTGTGTTGGAAATCAGACTGCATTTATTTTATTTTGATGGAAATTACACTACATCACAATAATTATATTTTGGAGACCGTGTTAGTAATGAAGTACATAGACCGAGCGCTTTTCTTCACTCCAAAGGAGTATTATGTTAGGGCTGTGGCGAATTGTCAGTATTTTGGGCAGTGTGTGGAAGTGTCAGTGTGGCGAACTGTCATGTAATCTGAAATAGAGGGATTTATACTCCCAAGATTATAGGTGGTGTTTCCTGAGTGTGACTCAGACGGTGTCGTGGTTGATCCACTGACAGATCGCTTGCATTGCAATTCTGTATAATTTTATGAAAGCTTCAATATTGGTCCAATATAACTAGACTTCCATGTTACATAAACTGTTATTCTAATCCACTGACTCAAAACTAACATACTGTAGTTAGTGTCGAATAGCATTGCAAGTACACGTAGTGACTTGATTCAGTTCAATGTTTTTGAATTATTCCAAATCAGTTTGTGATGGATTTAAATCCAGTATAAGAATATTTTGAAGTGTTAATACGTTTATTCATAAGAATTTTATCATTTCAAATGATCTTGTCGACTTCGTCGTTATGCTTGAGTCTAAAGTTATGCGGGACGGATACGGTTGCGTTACAGAGACGGAAGTGACGTCATGTAGCCGCGCGGGAAGCCTAAGTTAACGGGTAAAGGACGGCGAGTGCGTGACGTCTTGCTGCCACGCGGGAAGCCGAAGTTAATGGTTAATGGAGTCTGTTGAAAGAGTCCTGGGGCGTCGAGCGACCTGGGGATTTGAGCGAAGCGAAAATAATACAGGGTGACTCCTAAAGAGGTGTACAAGATGCCAGATAAGAGTACAGGGTGACTCCTAAAGAGATATACAAGACGCCAGATAAGAATACAAGGTGATTCTTAAAGAGGTGTACAAGATGGCAGAGAAGAATACAGGGTGACTCCTAAAGAGGTGCACAAGATGTCAGACAAGAATACAGGGTGACTCCTAAAGAGGTGCACAAGATGTCAGACAAGAATACAGGGTGACTCCTATAGAGGTGTACAAGATGTCACACAAGAATACAGGGTGACTTCTAAAGAGATATACAAGTTGCCAGATAAGAATTCAGGGTTCCTCCTAAAGAGGTGTGCAGGATGTCAGAGCAAATTACAGGCTGACACTAAACGAGGTGTAAAGTATGTTAAATTAAATTCAAATACAGGTGCCCGCGCGGGAAGCCTAAGTTAATGGGTAATGGAGTCTGTTGAAAGAGCCCTCCCAAGCCTTTCTAACATGTGTAGCATTTGTAGCATGCGTCATTTGAAATGATATAACGTCTAGTCTTTCAGACGGACTGCAATTTTTTTTATGATAATTCCTCTGGATAGCTTTTGTGTTGACCAAATAATTGTTCTGTGCCAGAGTATGTTCCCTGAATAGGAGAATATCTTGTTGAATAGTGGAGATTTTCGAAATCCAGTCAATACTTAAGGATCATACTCATTTTTGAGTTTAAAATAAATATATGTTTCTAATGATTTTCTTACATGACTTGTCGACAGCTTAGCCGACGAAAATAATACTTGTGAAACAGGGATAGTGAATATCGTAGCAAAATAATGAAATAGGAACAGTAGGCTACATATTGCAGCAAATGAATGTAAATAGTAACAGTGGAGATTCAGATATAAACAAATAGTTGAATATTGCAAAATGTAAATATTAATCTAATAGGAGACTACGGCCATTCAATCATTATTTTTGTCTTCAGTTAGGATTTCTTTTGAGTATAGTTGATTGTGTACACTCTCATGTATAGAGTTACATGATTAGATTGTTTAATTTCCCCCATCATAGCAAAAAGAACTCGAATAAAATAAGACTATGATTTTATTTTATTTTGCTTGTAGAGGTGCATCATCATATTCTAAATAGTGTAAGAGGAATAGGGTAAAGTGAGGAAAATTAGTTTATCAAGCTAAAAATTGGTGGAGAGGTTCCTTGAATAGCCTGGATCAAAACACTGAAAGTCCCAAAAAATCCCTCTTGGGGAACATGCCGCCATCTTGGATTTCGTATCCAGCATCGCATTGAACGTGATAACACAGTACTTAAGGGTGATAGGGGGTTCCGTCCTACGAGTTCCATTCCCATGAGTTCCGAAAAAAAATATTAGGGAAAACGTCCCATGAGTTCCGAATGCGTATTCATGCCTGAGTAAATAAGCTAATGAGTCCCACTAGTTCCGAATATCTCTGGAAAACCCAGCTGAGGTTTGACCGGCTAATAATGGTACGACGCGACCTAGAAGAGTTATTGACCTTATCACCAGGTATGTCATTTGTGTTTGTGTCTTTGAGTGGTGCAGATAAACATGGAGCTCACAACTAGCATTAAAGGAAATCAAATTTTGATATTTAATGTTTACCGTTTTTATAAGAAACGCGACAACAAATCAAGTGAAGTGTGGATTTGTGCTGCAAAACCATGTACCAGAAAAGCGACATGCTGACACTATATTAAGAACTTTGTAAATATAACTCAAAACCGATTATTTTGACGAAGGCACATGCCGATACAGATACTGACAAGGCGAAAGCTGCTTATGGGAGCTACCGGTCAATGGCGTCCGCCCCCTCTGTTGAATGAAAATCCACAGCCAGCTTCCAGTCTCCGACCGGGTCAGGAATGGAATGAATGAAGCCCCTATCTAGCGGCGAGGATTTGAACTGTGTCGGCTACCGAGGCCTGACGCACTCCTCTGGGGCAATGATTAAATGAATGACAGATGAAATGAAATGATAGTGGAGAGTGTTGCTGGAATGAAATTTTGACAGGGAAAACCGGAGTACCCGGAGAAAAACCTGTCTGCCTCCGTTTTGTCCAGCACAGATCTCACATGGAGTGACCGGGATTTGAACCACGGAACCAGCGGTGAGAGGCCGGCGTGCTGCCGCCTAAGCCACGGAGGCTTAGAGGAGCCAATTCATTAAAGAGGGCGTGCACTCCCGGCTGGCGCTAACAATGGACCGTATTTTGTTTCAGTAATAAACACATTAATACAATGTTGCTGTAGAAATCTTAGCTGGAACTCGCTCAGGTAGTGTAATTGGCAGATTGCTAATACGCTAAAGAATTTGGAACTGGTGGGAATCGGAACTCATGGGAGGACACGGTGATAGAGACATGCGGTTTGGTCAGGATAACTTACCAGAATGCAGGCGATCATTTTGACACTACTTAACCTAGATAACAATCGAGATAGTTATTATAAATCACTTAAACAAACTCTCATAGGGTAGCGTTAAAAGCCATCTTGATGTTCAATGTCGATTTTTCACCTTTTACAGTCATGGGATTGAAAAACGTACCGAACATCAAGATGGCTTTTAACGCTACCCTATGAGAGTTTGTTTAAGTGATTTATAATAACTATCTCGATTGTTATCTAGGTTAAGTAGTGTCAAAATGATCGTCTGCATTCTGGTAAGTTATCCTGACCAAACCGCATGTCCCTATCACCCTTAAGTACCGAGTTATGACGTTCAATGCGATGCTGGATACGAAATCCAAGATGCCGGCCATTTTTCCAAGATGGCGGCATGTTCCCCAAGAGGGATCTTTTGGGACTTTTAGTATTTTGATCCAGGCTATTCAAGGAACCTCTCTACCAATTTTGAGCTTGATACAGTAATTTTCCTATCATTGCCCAAATTCTGTCTAATATTCCTGCACTAAAGGGCCAATGCCTTGTCGATGCAACCACACGCTTCTGTCGTTGGCGGTTCGTTTCAGTTCCATGTAATTGTCACATCCCATTCTATTCTTGATGTCTTCCAAATACTTCGTCCTAGGCCTTCCTCTTCCTTTCTTTCCCAGCAGTGCACCAGTCACTATGTTTTACTATTTTTCTTTCTTGCCTTTAATTTATGTTTTCGCTAGGGATGTGCGAGTGTTTGTTTTGATTATTATGCCTTTTATTGAATTAACATGTGAGAACAGTTTTCTTTCAAATGAATGGTCTCATTCTACAGGGTATTTGATATAAAGTAAGAACGATGAGCGGCGGCTTTGTATTCCGCTGCTGCAGTGGCTTGGCCGAGTTTCTGACGTGTAACGGCCCCCTGCTGTAGTATATACTGTACTTGACCTTGTAATAAACGTGCAGGTGTTCAGTTGCCAGTCTGAATCTCAGGTGCTAACATGGTGAGACAGTTATCATTACAACATCGTATTGTATGTGAAACTTATTTTAAGTACGAGTCGGCTCGGCGGGTTCAGGATGCATTTGTTCAGCAATTTCATGATGAAGTGCCACCTTCACTAACACAGATTCACGTATTGTAAATAAGTTTGACACTACTGACTCAGTGCTCAATAAAATGCATAAAATTAAAAATCAGAAACATTACATTGGCAAAACTCACTCGCGTCAGCCAGAATGTGGTTACCAGATACAATGCCTGTATAACCCGGGAAGGACGACACTTCCAGCATCTTTTATAAGGTGATATTTCATATAGCACTGTACACAAGCTTAAAGCAGGGCCCGTGGCGCGCCACAAGCTCGGCCAAGGTCACCGCAGCAGCGAATAACAAAACTGCCGCTTGCCGTTCTTACTTTATATGAAAGACCCTGTATGTGTTGTGACCTGCTAATATTTACGCTAAATCCTTACGTGGGACATGAGGGCAGTGTTGAGTATATTTTGATGGCATAACCCAGACCGCCCTGAGATAGGTTTCGTGCCAACACTGTCTTCATGTTCCCTCACTGAGTATTCGCCTGTTCATTCAAGGTGAACAGACGGGCACATTATTATTCCCGTTTCCAACGGGGATGAGATGCGATGAATTTCTATGTGGCGGATGGTTTTTATGGCCGGGTGCCCTTCCATACGCCAACCTCACGATAGTAGTTAATGAGAGATGAAATGAGTGGGGGTGAATGAAATTGGGCAAGGATGTGGAAGGAAGCGGCCGTGGCCTGTCAAAAGGTACAGTCCCAGCGTTTGCCTGGAGTTGAAAATGGGGAAACCATGGAAAACCATTTCAAGGACGGTGGGGGTCGAACCTACATCTACCGAGTCCACAGAGATGATGATGATGATGATAATTGTTGTTTTAAGAGGCCTAACATCTAGGTTATCGGCCCCTAATGGTTTGGGTGATAATGAAAGATGAGATGAGAATGAAAACTGTAACTAATACTAACTACAGACTTACATACTACAAGAGGAAATGGTAAACAAATAAAGGATAAGGCAAATAAAGGACGGGAAGAAAAGAAATACCCTCAACCCTCGAAGAATGAGGATTGAGGGATTTGGAAGGAAGGGGAGCCATGAAAGGCAGAGAGGAAAAGGGGGGGGGGGGGAGAGGAAAGGGACCGCCCCTTGGTCAGAGGAAAAAGGAGACAAAACGGAATCAGCTCAGGAATCTATCGGGGTTGCCAACTCCCGAACTCACCTGCTGTGAGCCCCTGAGGGTGTAGCACTATCTAGGGTGCACCAGAAGTGGTGGGGCTACATAGACCCTGCCTCCCTGAGGGCCTTGAGCAGAAGTCAGGAGTTATCAGGAAGAAACAAGAGGTCTGATCTCTCGAAGAATGAGAGATCAGGAAAGATGAGACGAGGGCCAATTAAGGTGGTAAAGTTGGTTGGTTGGTTCCTTAGTTTAGGGGCTGCGACAACGCGGCAATGTAGCCCCGTGTACTTTGGGTGTGTGTAGAATCTCTGTGATAACCAGTGTTAATTGTGATGGCTGTATTAGTGTGTGTTTCTGTTTCCAATTCAAGTAAGGACTGCAGACATTGTATTTTTTTTCAAGTAGTTCCTACTTTTGCCGCAAAACGGCACCGTCAACGACTATTAGTTCAGAACTTGGATACCAGACGCCACCGCAGTCGGCTCATGGCGACGAACGTAGGAACCTAAGAGCGTTTGTCAAATGTTTAACTATAATTTAGCTTCACACAGGTGTAATTAGTGGAAGGTTCTTTAACATGCCATAAATCTATGACATGGGACCGCCGGCTTTACTTCCCTTCCGGAGGAAGGCATACTGAGGGATTTTTAACGCTCTTAAAAATAGACGATTTTGACTGGGTTTGAACCCGCGATCTTGGGCATAGAAGCTCAGAATGCTACCAACTACGCCACCGAAGCCGCGTGGGAAAGTAAAAAGACGCCCTAGGCCTCGGACACCCTAATACCGTCGGGATCGTAAAAGAACAAGAGTTGACCAAGGGAGGTTGACAGGAAATAACAGAGAGGAGCCCGGCACATGTAAGTGGAAGTAATGCCGAACTCAGCTGGGGTCCCATTGTCGCCAACCCACGTCCCACAAGTTGTGAGCCCCTGGGGGCTGCGCTTTGGCACTGCGCTTTAGCGAGTGTAACTACCGCTGTCGGTATCTACAAAATGTGACATTTGTAAGTGTTAATAACACGTGCAATCTTCTGCCACGCAACTCTGGATCAAGAATTTCGCCGTCAACATGAAATAGTTGGGTTTCCAATGTACTTATTTCTTTGTTGGCTGAAGAGCAATCACATCATTTAGTCTAGTAAATGCTTCCCATTAAGGGGCTTCTGTTTAACAGACCCTGCCTCATTAAAGCTAATTACTGCTGAGTGCTTATGCACGGTTACTTTCTTAATGATCCCACGTTGCATTTCTTGCGGAAACATTGTACTTTACAGCTCATGCATTCCAGTTTAAGAATCTACTGTAGGCAAGTTTGTCAAGCCTTTGTCGACTCTTTACATACAACGAGAATCCGCAGGGTCCATACAAATGAAACATTTATTCACGCGTAAATGTTTCGGCATAACAGTGATACCATCTTCAGGCCAGTTATAATGAAAGAACTACATCTAACTCTTAAAGAGATTATCTGGAATAGAAATGGATATCCATACAATTTGGTTAAAATTTACTTAACAGTTCCTCAATTATTTGTAATTTGAGTGTTCACTTAACTCTCACTAATCCGGACTAATGAGGCGAGGTCTGTTCCAAATTATAGAAATATTGTACACTACGTCTAAGCTATGCAGATACACGTCCATATGAATGACAATACACATGAGAAATAACTAACAGGGCCCCGATAAACACGGCGAGCTAAGCTGGATTTGATTGGCGCAGATCGCGGGCGCACGTAGATACAGTAGATACGTATATATAAGGTGCGTTCAAAAAGTAACGAGCCGGAGGATGGAATGCGCAAACCGGTGACGACATCGGCTAATCGTGGCGTGTGTAACGAGGTTTGGTTCCGACCAGAGCGTGGAAGGTCACAGCCCGTCACTAGAGGGCACGCGTGCACGTCACGTGACGATACAAAGTGAGCAGCAGCATGCATCAATCGTCCAACGCTGCCAGTCGCATTGCAAACAGTGACATGGAGGCGTCAACCGAAGAGCAAAGAGGTGTTGTTCAGTTTCAGACAGCGGAAGGAGTAAGGGGAACGGACATTCAGCGCCGAACGTCACAAGTGTACGGCGAACACTGCATGTCTCTTGCAAGGGTCAAGGCGTGGCACAAGCGCTTCAGGGAAGGACGGGTGTCGTTAGCCGATGATGCCCGGTCTGGGGCTCCACGCTCCAAGACAATGCACGACCTCATACTGCCAACACAGTCGGGGCACTCCTGCAGAAATTCAAATGGGAGGTTCTCGGCCGCCCTCCATACAGTCCAGACCTCTCTCCCTGTGATTACGCCATGTTTGGTCTCTTGCAATACCAATGACAACGTCCAGCTGGTTGATGCACTCATTACGCAGGACCGCCGAGCGACAGTGAACGCCATAGCTGCCGTGGTCGCTCCACGACAATGCACGACCTCATACTGCCAACACAGTCGCGGCACTCATGCAGAAATTCAAATGGGAGGTTCTCGGCCACCCTCCATACAGTCCAGACCTCTCTCCCTGTGATTACGCCATGTTTGGTCCCCTGAAAAGGGCTCTGCGGGGCCAACGATTCACCTCGGACGCCGACGTCCAGCTGTACGTTCGGAACTGGTTCACATCGCAGCCCAGGGAATTTTATGAGACAGCCATTCACCGCCTCGTGTCACAGTGGGACAAGTGCCTCAACAGCCAGGGCCAATAATTCTAACATACAGGTACTGGTTTCTGTAATTATGCCTCCGGCTCGTTACTTTTTGAACACACCTTATAATATTTGATTTTTAGAAATACTAGCAATTCGGCATGAATATCCGAAATTTGGCTTAAAGATTCAACTATCAGCATCTTTGAAAGCATAAACTCTCCTTATGACAGGAGGTTAATAGAGACAATAAATGGTTAAAACAAACTGGTAAGGATATCCTTAGTGTTGTGATTTAGGGAAACTGGGACCATTGGGACATGCAGCCTACGCATAACGCAGGGGCGGCAGTTGTGTGTGTAACCCATCTCCCCTCCAGAGAATAACAATATTTAGAAACAGAAACACTCCTGAGGCTCCCCACTGAACACGCAAACAAACTCAACAGATTCCTCGTACAAAATTAATTAAACACACAATAACACTTGCGATGACAAAATGTCCACACAAACTCAGACACATTTGGTGTGAGCGCGCAAAAACAGAACTTCTCAGCGTTCTCATCATCATCATCGAAAGCAGAGATTCTCAAACTGGGCGAATTTGCCCACTAGTGGGCGATTTTAGCACGCCAGGGGGCGAAACTGACAGAATGTGAATTCGAAGGGCGATTTGACAAAATAGGTAGGCAAATGAAATGAAAATCCACAGCCTGCTTCCGGTCTCCGACCGGGTCAGGAATGGAATGAATGAAGCCCCTATCTAGCGGCGAGGATATGAACTGTGCCGGTTGCCGAGGCCTGACGCACTCCTCTGGAGCAATGATTAAATGAATGACTGATGAAATGAAATGATAGTGGAGAGTGTTGCTGGAATGAAATTTTGACAGGGAAAACCGGAGTACCCGGAGAAAAACCTGTCTGCCTCCGTTCTGTCCAGCACAGATCTCACATGGAGTGACCGGGATTTGAACCACGGACTCAGCGGTGAGAGGCCGGCGTGCTGCCGCATAAGCCACGGAGGCTCAGGTAGGCAAATAATTCAGTGTTTTTATATATAGGCTACAATATGACCAAGAACTCTTTGCCTGTAAAAACAAGGAATAAAAATGCAAACAAGTAATTTAATTATATCAAATTATGTTTCCTTTTTAACCTATTTACAACTACAGTAATTCATCAAATTACATTAATTAGACATAGCTATTTATGTTGTTTAATTAATTAGATATAAAATGCATGTAGTTTTAATTTATTTTTTTCTTTAGTTCATTTCATTAATTATTATTCCTTTTTAGACCTATTATTTGCAAATCTTTAATGTACATAATTATACATAAATAAACATGATGTACCTATTAAGAGAAAAATGACCGTAAAAATCCTCATTTCTCAACTTATATGTAGGTATTTGAATGTATGTGTTAGAAATTTTAAGATTTGTACGTTTTTAGCCTACTTTTCACATTTTGCAAAAATGAGGAAAAAGTAGACTTATGAGATCGATCCGGGAAAAGTGTCTGTCTGTCTGTCTGGCTGTATGTGTGTGCCCCCCTATCAACTCCTAAACGGCTGCAGCAATCAAAACCAAATTTAGTATGAGTAAAGATGTGCACCGGAATATCTCACGTCCATATATGAAAATAATGTCAGTGCTACCAACTGCTAAAAAAACGCACTAGAAATTTGAGCTCCATGTTGGATATCTTGCAAGGTATGCATGGGAGCTATTCCAAAATTGGCATACATGTAGATAATAATATTTCAGTTTAATTTCCAGGAGGCCAACCATGACAGTGTTGCCAAAATAATTTTAAGCCTTCTGATAGGTCCAATGTTTAAATGCATATAACTTCTACACTATCAATTGGATTTCAACCAAATTTTGTATGTAATATCTATACATAAACAGATATGACTGAGCGTATTCTTAAGAGCCACCAGGGCTGCCAACTGTTAATAATTGCTCTCTCTATTTTTTTTTATCCAAATACCAATATATCAGAAAGTATGCAAGCGAACAGCTTTAAACTATGCATACGTATATTGTGACATTTTAGATTAATTTGGAGTAACTTATATACGTCAGTTCTACCAACATGATTATAAGCCTGCTGATAGTACCAATTTTTAAATACATGTAACTTCTATACTATCAGTTGGATTTCAACCAAATTTCGTATGTGCTATGTGTACCATAACAGATATGACTATACGTATTGTTACGAGCAATCAGGGCTGCCAACTGTTAATAAATGTTGTCTATATATCTTTTACCCTAATATCAATATATCAGAAAGTATGCAAGCCTACAGCTCTATACTTTGCACACGTATAGCACCTATCATTCTAGATTAATTTGGAGTAATTAATACAAGGCAGTGCTGCCAACCTGATTCTATGCCTGCTGATATGTCCAATTTTAAAATACATGTAACTTCTATACTAACAAATGGATTTCATCCAAAATTGGCACAACAAGATATAATATTTCAGATTATTTCTGACCAGCACACGCATGGTATTGTTGGCAACATGCTTTTACGCGTGCTGATAGATCCAGTGTCTAACTGCATGTAACGTCCATTGGACTTCAACCAAATTTTGTATTCTGTACCTTAAGAGGTGGAACTAAGAATATATTCAGTCACCAGGGCTGCCAACTGTAGTGCTCTATTAGGCTACATTATACCAGGTATATTTTGAACTAATTAGATATTTCGATATTACCAACTTAATTTCGTCATTATTCTAGATAGGTTCATATACTGTAGAATAATCATTGGCATGAAAAGTAGCCTATAATAGTTCTTCACGGAACTTCTTGTTTGAAATGAGGTGGGCGAAAAAAATAATTATAAAGTGGACGATGGTCAGAAAAAGTTTGGGAAACCCTGATCTAAAGGCTAGGCAAAAACAAAAGTTTGGGAAACCCTGATCTAAAGGTTAGGCAAAAACAAAAGTTTCTGAAACCCTGATCTAAAGGGTAGGCAAAAACAAAAGTTTGGGAAACCCTGATCTAAAGGTTAGGCAAAAACAAAAGTTTGGGAAACCCTGATCTAAAGGATAGGCAAAAACAAAAGTTTGGGAAACCCTGATCTAAAGGTTAGGCAAAAACAAAAGTTTGGGAAACCCTGATCTAAAGGTTAGGCAAAAACAAAAGTTTGGGAAACCCTGATCTAAAGGCTAGGCAAAAACAAAAGTTTGGGAAACCCTGATCTAAAGGCTAGGCAAAAACAAAAGTTTGGGAAACCCTGATCTAAAGGCTAGGCAAAAACAAAAGTTTGGGAAACCCTGATCTAAAGGCTAGGCAAAAACAAAAGTTTGGGAAACCCTGATCTAAAGGCTAGGCAAAAACAAAAGTTTGGTGACTTTCAGTCGGTCAACACCAATGTACCCAAAAGAGTTACATCACATGAGATTAATAAATACTTTTGTTTACTAAGGCAACACTGAAATATAGCTTCAAACCCCACAATAATAAAGGCTGAAACCACATTTGTCTCTCGCTTGCTGGACATTTTAAGTCAGCATACTGTTTAAATTGGAGTCCATGCATCACAGAATCCAGATGAGCCTTCCGTGGTCTTCCTCTTCCTTTCTTACCCAAAACTTTTCCTTCCAGTAAGGTGGTCAGGAACTCATTATGACGTAGGGTGTGGCCAACGATATTTTCTTTTCTATAGTAGTGATCAATTTGCTTAAGAAGATGGTATATTGGCTTACATGGCCCGTGTATTTGGTTGGTTGATTGGTTGGTTCTTAAGTTTAGGGGCTGCAACAACGCGGTCATGTAGCCCCGTGTACTTTGGGTGTGTGTAGAATCTGTCTGATAACCGGTGTTAATTGTGATGACTGTATTAGTTGTTTTATCTGTTTCTTTTCAATTCAAGTAAGGGCTGCAGACTTTTATGAATTTTTCAAATAGTTCCTACTTTTGCCGCCAAAAGCCACCGTCAACGACTACTAGTTCTGAACTTAGCTACCAGACACCACCGCAGTCGGCTCTTGGCAACGAACGTAGGAACCTAAGAGCGTTGTTTACTTTCTTAACCTATACAATTTAGCTTCACACAGGTATAATTAGTGGAAGGTTCTTTAACATGCCATAAACCTATGACATGGGATAGCCGGCTTTACTTCCCCTCCAAAGGAAGGCATGCTGAGGAATTTTTAACGCTCTTAAAAAATCCGACGACTTCGGCCGGGTTTGAACCCGCGATCTTGGGCATAGAAGCTCAGCATGCTACCGACTACTCCACCAAAGCCGCCCCCATGCATTTAAACTCAGCAATGATTCTAGGTTTATACCGTGTCTTGTTTTGCCTAGGAACACCAAGCTGGCTCATCAGCGGGCTCTTGATTTTCCGCACCCGGACCCTCTCAGGCGTAGGGAGCACCAAGAGTCCGCTGATGAACCAGCTTGGTGTTCCTAGGAGAAACCCCCTCACAAGACACGGCATAAACCTAGAATAATTGCTGAGTATCAATTTTCTTGTTTCGTCTACTTCCTTGAGGACCCATTCGTTAGTCTTTTTCTCCGCCCAGTTTAATTTCAGCATTCTTCTCCACATCCACATTTCCGCTGCTTCCAGACGTTGTATGTCCTGTTTCCTTAGAATCGAAGTTTTGCATCCGTATAACAAAACACTCCAGGCAAATGTTTTGATAAACGATTTTCTAGTTTTTCTAAATGCTAATGTGCCTGCTGGTCAGAAGCTGTCTCTTATTGCTGAAGGCCTGTTTAGCGAGGGCAATTCTCCTTTTGATTTCTGTGCTGCATCTAATGTATTATCGTCAGTGACAATGCTTCCTAAGTAGCAGAACTGACTGCACTGGCTGTAATGCAAAATTACGTCTTATTTTAGCTTGCCACGGTGGGTAGCGTGTCGGTCTACCAACCCCAAGATTTCAGGTTCGCTCCTGGCTGTGCTAGGTGATTTTTGAAAGGCGGAAAAAATACGACACACATGTCATACGATGTTGGCATGTCAAAGAACCCATTTGAATTCAGTAGGCCGTGTTCATAATGGCAAAATTAATCTCGGGAGTTTCCGCCAACACAAAGTTCCTTATTTCTCTACTAGAAAGCGCTATAGTGTTCAAGGAGCTTAGATATCTAACCTCCTTGACTTTCATAGTGATTCAAGGAACAACGAAATTCGACAAGCATGCTACCCTCTGGGTGTCAAATTACAAAGCTTGCACCCGGCACCCGAGGCCATACGGTATTTTTATTATTACTATTATTATTATTATTATTATTATTATTATTATTATTATTATTATTATTATTATTATTGATTGTTGCAGCCATGATTGGCATAAGGTTGTCGTGTGTGTCGTGCGTGTGAATTGCCGTTGAATTAGTAATTAGCTGGATTTGTGTGTAGCCTTTCGGCATCGAAACAGGTTGGTGTTAGTCCCAGTTCATGGTACGTATATTGTGTTTCATGAGTTCTATTCTCTTCTGGGACTTTATTGAGTGTTGAATGGTCGTGTGTCGTCAATTTTAGGTTAAGGTTTTGCCATAGACTATTGAAACCATAGAACTTGCAGTCACGACATTCATACTTCATGCGCTAGTGAAATCCAAGGCCATCTGGGTTGAGAGTAATTCTGTGGTAACCTTAGGCCTATAGGTCTCGTCGTTAGGGGGTAGATAGTAGGTCTGGACTACTTGGAGACAGCGGCCATTAGAGACCCGCTACATTGAGTAGGCTACGTAGCAACCATCCTTTTATACTATAGATTTTCGACGGTATTTGTGTTTTGCTGTCGGCATCAGCTTATTTTTGGGAAATCTGCCATCATGGATTCTATTAGTAGCTCGAAGGATACAAGTGCAGACGCTACTCCAATTGATAAGGCTTTGACAAGATGCATTGATGTCATCAGAAAGATGAAGCTTGCTACAGGAAGACAGAAGAATATATCTAATGACGTGAAAAATGGAATAGCGGAGATAGAGGAAGCCATTGATATCATTATATCGTGCAGGGACAATTGGCTTGAGAAGCAAGGAGTTCTGCCTGCAGTGGAAGAGCATACCTTAGGCCATGAGAAGGTGATAGTGGCATTGGATAGCCCTGATAACCCAATTCATTCGCCTCTAGTAGATTCCGATAAGCAGGAGGAAAATTTGTCAGAATGGACGACGGTCCGACGGAGGAGGTCCTCCGGTATCGCTGTGTCGTGGTCAGAAAGTGCTTCTCTGTCGTCACAAAGGGCGAAACCACCAGTTCGAGACAGCAAGACTCGAAAATCCCATAAACGATCACGACCCAAGGCTGTGCTGATTCAACCAGCAGCTGGGAAGACTTATGCAGAAATTGTGAAGAATTTGAGGGAGAAGGTGAAGCCAGAGGCCTGCCATCCGGAAATTCGATCGATCCGTCAAAGTAGATCCGGTGACGTTTTACTGGAGTTTGATACGAAGACTGATAAGGACTGTCGAGAAATGTTTAGCAGCACTTTGAGAGAAGCTGTTGGTCATGCAGGATTGGTGAGGACATTGACTCCTAGAACTGTCTTGGAGGTACGAGACATGGATATTGTAACTATTGTAAGTGATGTCGAATTGGCTCTGAAACGAGACATAGAGGGTCTTATAGATGAACTGAAAGTATCCGTCACTAAACCCAACAGTAGAGGGCAGAAAATGGCAATTGTGGAAATGGATAATCAGAATGCTGAGAAATTATTGGAGACTGGCCGTATTAAGGTCGGTTTCATATACTGTAGGGTGAGGAGAAGAGCGATGGTAACGCGCTGCTTTCGGTGTCTGGGTTATGGCCATATAAGGAGGAATTGCAATGGCCCGGATAGAAGCGGCCTTTGCTACAGATGTGGTCAACTGGGTCATAAAGCCGCAGGATGTACGTCAGACATGAAATGCGTGCTGTGCTCTGACTGTAATCGGGAGGGCTTAAACATAAGTCACATCCCTGGAACAGGTTCTTGTACAGTGTTTCGAGAGGCACTCGCGAAGATTAAAGAAAAAACACAATGACGAATGTCCTACAAGGGAACCTGAAACGAAGCATAATCGCTAATGATCTTTTGATACAGCTAAAATTTGAAAGGAAAACAGATATTCTCCTGATCAGTGAGCAATATCGAAACTTGGACATGCTGGGCTGGTTTTCGGATCCCCTAGGTACGGCGGCTATCTGGATACCGGATCTGAGCAAAACCCATGTGGAGGATCACGGATCCGGAGAAGGGTTCGTTTGGGTTAAGAGTGGTGGGATTACGTACGTAAGTTGCTATTTAACTCCGAATGAACATATTCAGTACTTTCAAAGGAAGCTGGACAATTTGGAAGATACTGTTCGTGAGATGGAAGGTGTTGCGGTAGTTGCCGGTGACTTCAACGCTAGGGCATTGGAATGGGGTATGCCACATCAAAATTCGAGGGGACGACGAATTTTAGAGATGGCAGCCAGATTAGGTTTGGTCGTGGTGAATACAGGGACCTCAACGACATTTAGACGACCTGGTTATGCGGAGACTAAACCAGATGTTACGCTGGTGTCGGATCGTCTGGCAGCCTTAGTAGTAGAATGGGAAGTGATCGAGGATTATACTGCTAGTGATCACCAATACAGGGTGTCTATAAAAGAACTCCGGGGTTTTGAGGCAAAATATTGTAATGAAGTAAAAAAGTTATATTAATGTTTAATACATGTTTGGAAAGGTTGCATTTTCAAGTTTTTTTTAACAACTTAATAAAGTTCAATATGAGCCCTGTTGGTGGCACGGAACACATCGTAACGTTATTCCACTTCTTCCCATGTCCTGGCCAGCATGTCGAGGGGGACGGTTGCCACACAATTGATTATTCGTTCCTTGAGATGGCCAACATCATGAATTTTCTTCGCATACACAAGATTCTTTATATGCCTCCAGAAGAAAAAGTCCAACTGAGTCATATCAGGGCTCCTTGGAGGCCATGGAATAGGTCCATCCCTTCCAATCCATCTGTTGCCGAGTCGAGCTTCAAGTGCCTCACGCACACGCAAACTGAAGTGTGGCGGTGCCCCATCTTGTTGGAAGTGGACTAAACCCTTCTCCGCCTTAATGCCATCTAACTGAGGAAAAACATATTCCTCTAACATGTCACAATAGACCAAACCATTGATATTTCTTCCAACAAAAATGAAGGGACCTATTAACCTATCATGCATAAGACCACACCAAACATTAACTTTTGGCGTGTCACGCTCATACTCTATGAACTCATGGGGTGGCTCTGATCCCCAAATTCTGCAATTATGTCTGTTTACAGACCCGTTCACATGAAAAGTCGCTCCATAACTAAAAATAACCTTAAAAAATCGTTATTTTCATCGATTTCGTTTAGCATAGAAACAGAAAAGTCTAATCTCTTAATCTTGTCTGCCGGTTTAATGTGGCGTAACAGTTGAATTTTGTAAGCAGTTAAACGAAGTCTTTTATGAACTGTTGATCTTGGTATCCCCAACTCCAGACTGCGTCTTGTCAATGATTTCTTACGGCTTCGAAGGCATGAAGCTCGGATTCTGTCCACATTCTCCTGTGACACACGCAGCCTACCCGGTGACTTTTGTTTTAAAACACTTCCTGTGTGTTTGAAAGCACTTAACCATTGGCGAATGGTTTTGTCCGTAGGCGGGTCAACGCCATAATTACGTCGAAAGTTTCTTTGTACCGTAACAACAGAATTAGTTTCTATTAGCCAAATAACGCTTTGAGTCTTTTGTTGCAGCGTCGCCATGGCACGGCAATCCAGACAGCACTGGCTGCCGCTACGTTGTTTCATGGTCAACGCTCCGCAGCGCTGCCAACTGTTTATGAAAACATTCCCAATTGGTATGAATAAAACTTGATGAGCTACTCGTTTCAGAGAAATTAACTACATTTTGCTATCATCTACAGTTATTAAGATATGAATTTTTAAAACCCCGGAGTTCTTTTATAGAAACCCTGTATATCACCTTCCGGATTTTACGAGATCAGCGGCCTCAGAGGCACGACACATTGAAGACAACACGTTGGAATGTATCGCGCATCGACGAGGAGAAATTTGCCAATGTACTCGAATCAGTACAGTCAGGCACTAGTAACATTGTTGAGGAATTAGATCTAAGAGTTTCTGTTGAGGAACAGGTGGGGGTCACTATGCGTCTCTTGCACCTAGCCTGCGAAGCGTCAATGCCCCGGAAGCGTCTTCGAAACAATAGACGTCCAGCTTATTGGTGGACTGACGAAATAGCTGATCTTCGAAGAACTTGTCTTCGACTCAGAAGAAGAGCCCAACGTTCAAGACATCGACCAGAGGCTGATTTGAGATCCGCTGAGCACCTTGCAGCTAAGAGAACCCTTCGAAATGCCATCAGAAGACGTAAGACTCTGATGTGGCAGTTGTTAGTTAAAGAAGTAGACGTAGATCCTTGGGGATTAGGCTACCGAATTGTCACCAAGAAACTCGGCTCCATGTCCAATACCACGTTGGATGCACGGACGATGGATGATATTGTAAACGAGCTATTCCCTACTCACCCTGTGCGAATTGATGTGGGCGACGTACTTGAGCCGGAATTCATTCCTCTATTTACCATAGGTGAGCTGAAGGAAGCAGTAGGCTCCCTTCGGAATAAGAAGGCTCCAGGCCCTGACGGGATACCCGCGGAAGCTATGAAACTAGCTCTCAAGGTGTGTCCGCAGCTACTGCTTGAAATGTACAACTGTTGTCTGAGAGCAGGTGTCTTTAGTGCCCGTTGGTAAATGGCTCGACTAGTGCTGATTAAAAAAGGAAAGGCAGTCGGGAACGCGCCATCGTCCTTCAGGCCACTATGTATTTTAGACATTGCGGGAAAAGTGCTGGAGAAGCTATTAAAACCTCGCATACTGTCGTCTATTCAAGCCGCGGGACATCTGTCTGACAGGCAATTTGGCTTCCGCCGTGGGCGATGTACAATAGATGCAGTACGCCTAGTAGTTGAAGCTGCGAATCAAGCCCAGGAAGGTAACCACTATTCTAGGAAAATAACACTTCTGGTAACCTTGGATGTGAAGAACGCCTTCAACTCAGCTAGGTGGATAGATATGGTTGAAGCTCTTCAATTCACCTCCCAGTTGCCTGCATATCTCCTGCGTATAATGAAAGATTATTTGAAGGACCGTACCCTGTTATATGACACTGCAGACGGCCAGAGGAGGAGAAAAGTCACGGCAGGAGCAGCGCAAGGATCTATCCTGGGCCCGGATTTGTGGAACATGTTGTACGACGGCTTACTGCGCATGGAGATGCCCGAAGATACATTCCTTGTTGGGTACGCTGATGATATTGCAGCGGTGATTGTGGCCCGAGATGCGGTTCTGGCTCAGTGGAAACTCAATCAGGTAATGCGACGGGTGAGTGGTTGGATGAACACTCATGGTCTGAATTTAGCTATGGCGAAAACTGAAATAGTCATGTTAACTAGGAGGAGAATGGACACTATAATTCCCATGCAAGTTGGAGAGGTGGTCGTTCGAACTGGAGCCACTGCGAAGTACTTAGGGTTTACTCTTGACACGAAACTGACATACTGGTCTCATATACGGAAGGCAGCAGACAAGGCGGAAGTAGTGACAGCTGCCATTAGTAGACTCATGGCTAATGTGCATGGTCCTAGAGAAAGCAAACGTCGACTACTGTTGTCCACAGCGCAGTCTATTCTCCTGTATGGAGCTGAGATTTGGTCTGATTCGCTGAGGATAGAGAAGTATAGGAAACGCCTAGCTGCAATTCAGAGGAGAGGAGCTCTGAGGGTGGCGTGTGCTTACCGTACAGTTTCGGAACCTGCAGTTCTGGTTGTCTCAGGTGTTGCGCCAATAGACTTACTCGCGCAAGAACGTAAAGACATATACTTCCGACGAGTAGAACTGGGCAAGGCTCAAGCGCGGAAGGAAGCCGTAGCACGCAAGATGGAGCTTTGTCAGCAGAGGTGGAATGACGATCACAGAGGAAGATGGACAGCTCGGCTGATACCGAGTCTGGTCGAGTGGACGAGTAGGAAACACGGAGAAATAAATTACTTTCTGACACAGATGTTGACAGGTCATGGCTACTTTCGGTGTTACCTTCATCGTATGGCCAAAGTAAGGAGTCCAGTTTGTATTTACTGCGAGAACGAACGAGATGACGTTTATCATACGTTCTTCGTCTGCACTCGTTGGGCAGCGGAAAAACAACAACTTGAAGCTGAGGTTGGTCCAATAACGCCGGACAATATAGTTGGCATTATGCTGAGAAACGAGCTCAGCTGGGATACGGTAGCTTTCTTTGTTGAGGTGGTCCTTCGTCAGAAGAAGTCGGATGGGGACTTGCTCGATTTAGTCGATTGAGTCTGCGATCCGCGGGCTATGAATGGAGAAGTAAGATGGTGCTTGTGAAGCAAAGAAAATGACTCCATCCTGAAGTAATACGAAAGTGGTCCCGGGATGGGTTTTGTCAAGAGGACAGGGTGTGGTTTTTTAGTGGGTAAGAATCCCACACTCTTGAGAAGTGCGGACCCTTCTCAAGGTCTTATGCAAGATTTTTCCACTTCCCTCGTAAAAAAAAAAAAAAAAAAAAAAAAAAAATATATATTATTATTATTATTATTATTGCTTATCGCACGGTCTCTGAAGAAGCAGTTCTTGTTATTGCTGGGATAATTCCATTTTTTTTCTAGCGAAAGAACGCAAGTACATTTACTGGAGGAAATGGGAAGTAGGTTTACAAAATGCAAGACGAACAGCAAGAGCACAAACCTTTCACAATTGGCGGATCAAATGGGAGCAAGGACACCGAAGCCAGTGGACTAGGAGAATGATACCCCAGGTGCAGGTTTGGACAGAGAGGAAACATGGTGAGGTTGGTGATTATCTCACTCAGTTTTTGACTGGCCATGGGTACTTCAGTTCTTATCTTAAGAAGATGGGGAAAGTGGATTCACCAGATTGTATCTACTGTGTTAATGAGGTAGATAGTGCTAATCACACCTTCTTCTCTTGTGGACGGTGGGTCCAAAATAGGCAGTCTCTTCAAGATGAAATTGATGTAGAGATATCTCCTGACAATAGGCTATTGTTGCGGTAATGCTACAAAATGAAGAACATTGGAAACATGTAGCAAGTTTTGTTGAAGATATCCTCCGAACAAAGAAGACGGATCTGGATCGCCACTGAAGATAATTCATTACGGAAGAGTGCCCTACGGGCAAATATAAAATGACTCTAGCCTGAAGTAATGTGCTAAACGGTTCCAGGCTAGTGTTCAGAAGTAAAGGGGGAGTTTTAGTCGGTAGTCTGCTACTCAGTAGCAGGAGCCCGACACTCTGTGCGTAAATGCATTTCTTCCCCTAAAAAATAAATAAATAAAAAAAAAATATTATTATTATTATTATTATTATTATTATTACGTGTTATTTTTCTATAGTGAAATTTACAAACTTAAACATTTTGTAATCAAAGATCACAAAATCATGTCCTTATTTTGACAACATAAAGAGTATAACTTTTATAGTTCATCGCTTTGCAAAAATGTGGCGATAAAATGTTTTCTGTTTAGTTTAGCGTATGGATTTTGGTGCCGGGAGTGTCCGAGGACATTTTTGACTCACCAGAGTTTGTAGCTGGATGTACCGTCGCGTGTGGAGTGTTGTCTGGGGATGAAAGTCTGATTGTAAGGACGAGGAATTGGAAGGTAGCGGCTGTTGCCTATAGTTAAGGACCAACCTCGGCATTTGCCTGGAGGGAAGATGAGAAACCACAGAAAACCACCTTCAAGGTTGCCTGCGGGGGGATTCGTACTTCCTCGCCTCCCGGATGTGAGTGATTACCTGCAGTCACGCCGTAACGACCACGACTAACTCACCCGGTTATAGAATAGGAAAGTGGTAGTATTAAAAGACCTTCCGACGGGAACAGCTGATGGCTTCCTCTATTTTTTCACCCGTTTGCTTTGAGTGATTCCCCTAAAATCCTACCGCAGAATCTAGAAGATGGTACCTACCACGTTCCCATTTAGTGTGACCGATGCTGCCTCTCAGTGTTTGGACGAAGAATCGCTGTGATGTCTTGGCTGTAGTAATAACAGCACAACAGAACGGTTGTGCACGCATACGCAAAATGAAGAGTTCATGTTTGCTGGCAATAAAGTTAGGAGTCGTCTAGTATCAAAACCGGCCAAGTCACTGAAGGCATATTTTTCAGTATGGATCAAAAAACCTCTAGAGACAAAGCAATGGAGGTCACACAAGATTTTATTGCATAGTTATATCCGTAATGGTTTAATATTTAAGTTCTGCTATTTTGAGAAATCTGATTCATAATGAACCCATCTTTTTTGCTAATAATAATTTTGACTTGGCCGTTTTTGTTGCAATTTGGTATAATTTTGGTCTTTTTTTTTTGTAAAACTTTTCTTTTTAAATTCCAAACTCCAGTGAAAAAAGGCAATTAAATTAAAATAAATTTACATTGTAATTACCTGGTCTTAATTGCAATAAAAACGATAGCATTCTGCTTAAATTGGATAGTGGCCTAATATATGAAGATGAACATCAGAAAGCTGAGGAGAATACAAAATAGGTATTATATCATTAAAAGTTAGTAGTTCACTTAGATCTTGAACACAATAAAAGAAAATGAGTTACTTATTAAAATAGGAACAATATACACTACACAATAATGACAAAATACGAGCACGCAGGATATACGATTGCTTTCGCGCCAATGCGGTAAGAAGCCCGCGAATACGGAAGTCAGTGTTGCAAACGAACAAAATACAAATTATTATGACTTCGAAGAGTATACAATATAAGGAACAATGTTGCCTACTGATATTATCACATTCTTGCATAATCTAACAACGCAAGGTTCCAAACAATAATGCTGCGACATGAAGATTGTTACTCGTTCTTTGA
The DNA here is from genome assembly GCA_946902985.2 of Meconema thalassinum. Lineage (NCBI taxonomy): Eukaryota > Metazoa > Arthropoda > Insecta > Orthoptera > Tettigoniidae > Meconema > Meconema thalassinum. The sequence goes on along the minus strand of OX336395.1, from coordinate 111,897,490 downwards.
CATGGCCGGTTATGAAAGCACTGCCTGCATGACTTGGCCCAATTTGTTGCACGACCAAGAATTCAGTGCTCTGTAACATGAAGACATGGACGATTTTGAAGCATATTCCTGTTTCGCCTGATAGTGCTATACTTTTACTTCAAATTGATAACCTTAACTCATTTTCGTAACTTTTGTGACTTGGCCGGTTTTGATACTAGACGACTCAGTCTGTCTGATATTCTCGCAGAGCTACGATCTGCACAGCCAATGCCTGACGCGGAGTAGAGCGCACTAGATAGGCTACCCCGATGTGAGGGGAGTTGAAATATTTCCTATTCTTTGACTGACGTCTTTTTTGGTTGGTTGGTTGGTTGGTTGGTTCCTTAGTTTAGGGGCTGCGACAACGCGGTCATGCATACCCGTGTACTTTGAGTGTGTTTAGAATCTGTCTGATAACCGGTGTTAATTGTGATGGCTGTATTAGTGTGTGTATCTGTTTTAATTCAAGTAAGGACTACAGACGATAATTTCATGTAGTTCCTACTTTTGCTACCAAATGCTACCGTCCACAACACCTAGCTTGCGGACTTGGCTACCAGATGGCATCGAAGTCAGCACCTGGCGGCGAACGTTGCACCTAATAGAGCGTTAACAATTCTAACCTACAAATTTTGGCTTCACACAAGGCTTACAGGATTGAGCCACGTCGTATATCGGTTATTATTTCCTGATGTTTCGGGAAGAAAAGAAACGAGTTTGGAACACGCTCCTAGCTAATGGATACAGCAAAGGACAGATAAACAGGGCCACACGGAAGGTAGAACAAAGCCGAAGAACTTTCAAAAAGAACGAAGATAGGCCTTTCTGCCGTACGTACAGGGGTTGACAGATCGAATCGCCAGGCTGCTAAAGAAACACGATGTGACAACGGTGATGCATACAATAAACAAGCTGACGCAAGTGGTGCGTAAATCAACCGAGATAAAGCAGCCTAACCAGGACGCAGGAGTTAACAAAGTGCCTTGCTCCTGTGGACAGGTTTACATTGTACAAACAAAAAGACGCGTTTCCATTAGGATTTCAGAGCACATTCGAGACACAGAAAAACTACAGATCTACATTAGCTGAACATGCTGACGTCACGAGACACACCATCGAATTGATAAGGCTGAAACTCTTGCTAAAATTCCCGGATATGAAAAAAGGTTAATTAGAGAGGCTATAGAGGTCGTGAAGCATCCCAATAAGTTCAATCGCGAAGATGGTTTCAAACTTATCAACATTTGGAAAGTTCCCCTAGCGCGCAACTGCCAGGGGCGTGGACCAATCAGGGAGCAGCATGACGACAATGCAGGCCAAGCAAGCACATCTGACTGGCAACAACCGTTAGTTTGAGTACGGACACCAACTCGTACCTACCAATGATTAAGGCTGCTGCAATGACAGCCGAAACGTCGGGAAATAATAACCGATATACGAGGCGGATCAATCCTGTAAGCCTGGATGATAAACATCTCAGATATTTAAATGTTATGTGGGCTCGTATTTAATGACCCCTACAAGCCTAACAATAGCCGGGATTACTAGAATAAAATTTTCTTAAAGAGGAACAATTGGGCTATTTTTGTATGATGAAAACAAAGAAACGAGCCCTTGCTTCAAAATGCGAAAAAATCAGTGATAAATGATTAAATGATTGGGAGATGAAGTCAGCATTTTGAAGTCAAATATACTTCTGTTTTTGAAACCCGCACAAATGGCGTGAGTAATGAGAAATTGCTTATTCCTGCACATATCTCTGTGGAAGACTGAACTAGTATAAACTCTTTTATATTCGACCATGCGGAAATATAAATATTATATGGCATCTTAATGAGGCTCATTAATAGTTCAAGTTTCATTATGATACAGGTTCTCCACCAATCAGAGCTCAAGATTATCATTACGATACAGTTGCTTTACCAATTAGGTAAGGTTAGAATCGCAGCTGCGCTTGACGCCCTTTAAATCAAACATGTCGTACATATTGTTGTTGTTTGAGTCTTCAGTCTTTTGACTGGTTTGATGCAGCTCTCCTTCGCTCCCTGTCCTGAGCTAATCGTTTCATCTCTACATAGCTACCACACCCTACATCTGAGGCAATCTGTTTAACATATTCTAACCTTGGTCTACCCCTACAGTTCTTGTCCTCGACCCATCCTTCCATAACTAGCTTTTTTATTCCTGGTTGACTTAGTTTGTGTTAAACCAACCTATCTCTTCTCTTCATTAGCAGTCGCCAGAAACATCTCTCCTCTCCCACTCGTCTCAATACCTCTTCGTTTGTAACCCTATCTATCCATCTGATCTTCATTATTCTCCTGTAACACCACATTTCAAACGCTTCAATTCTCCTCTTTTCTGCTGCACCAATAGTCCAAGTTTCACTTCCATAGAGCGCCTCACTCCAGACAATGGCTTTCAAAAATGACTTCCTAATACCTAAATCTATATTCCACGTCAACAGGTTCCTTTTCTGTACAAATGCTTTCCTTGCCTGTGCTGTCCTACTTTTCATTCTCCTCCTTGCTTCGTCCATCACTGGTTATTGTGCTTCCTAAGTAGCAGAAGTCTCCTACTTCCTTTAGCTTTTCACCTGCCAATTCGACATCCATAGGGGTTTGTGATTTATTTCGGTTGCTTTCCAATATTTGTGTTTTACATTTATTAATTTTCATCATGAATTCTTTCCTGAAGACGTACCATTTATAAACTCAATCAAACCCTCTGGTGTGTCGGCTAAAATGACGATGTCATGAGCAAATCTCAGAGTTAAAAAATTATTTCTCCTTGAATCTTTACTCCTACTTTGATTTTTTTTTCCAATCTCCTTCATTGTTTGTTCAATGTAAAGATTGAAAAGTATGGGTGATAAGTTGCAGCCTTGCCTTCCACCTTTCTGAATACCAGTTTCTCTCTCATGTCCTTCGACTCGAATAACTGCTGTCTGGTTTCTGTATAGATTGTATATCACCCTCCTATCCCTGTACTTCATTCCAATCGTTTTCAAAATACCAAGCAACTTACTCCAATCAACGTTATAAAAAGCCTTTTCTAAGTCTACAAATGCCATGAACGTTATATTATCCTTCCTTATTCTAGCTTCCAAAATCAACCTAAGACTTAGTGCAGCTTTCCTTGTTCCTACGTTTCTCCTTAAGCCAAACTGGTCTTGACCCAAGTCTGTTTCTATCTGTCTTTCCATCCTTTTGTAAATTATTCTAGACAGGATCTTTGAAGCATGAGTAATCAGGCCGATTGTACGGTAATCTTCACGTCTGTCAGCTCCTGTTTTCTTCGGTATAGGGATGATAACATTCTTCTTGAAATCAGAGAGTACCGGTACCCCACCTGTCTCATAAATCCTACACACCAAGTGAAATAACCTGATCAGACCTTCATCTCCTATGCAGCGTAGCAACTCAATCGGTATATCATCTATGCCTGGTGATTTGTTCCTGCTTGAGTCTTCCAATACGCTGTCAAATTCTGATCTCAATATCAAATCTCCTTTCTCATCCTCATCAATTTCCTCTTCCCTTTCCATTACATGATTCACAATCTCCTTTCCCTTATTCAAACGCATTGTGTAAGCTTTCCATCTCTCAACCTTGTCTTCCCTATCTGTTCGAGGTTTTACATCTGTGTCCTTAATATTACAGCACTTAGTCTTCCTTTCCCCAAAAGTACTCTTAATCCTTCGATAAGCTGTTTGTTCTTTTCCTAATTTCAGACAATTTACTCACCCTGCACATATCTCTTTCAACCATTCTTCTTTTGCTTCCTTGCACTTCTTGTTAACCTCATTTCTCAGACGTCTGTATTTTGCTTTTCCCATTTCATGTCTTACATTCTTGTGCTTCCACCTTTCGTCCATTAATTCCAGTATATCCACGGGTTTCTACTATTCATTCGTTCCTACCAATGTTTTCTTGTTATTTCATTCTTCAAAAGTGCCCATACCTCTTCAATTGAAGGGATTGTTGGGATTGTTTTCTTACATTCTAACCCAATAATAATATAACAAGTGGTTACTAGTCTGTCATTATCCATTCCCAGTTTGTGAACAAAACTTGAGAGTATTTGATCGGTAAACAACTGAGGAATGTTCACCTCAAGTAACTAATACCATTTTCCATTCCCTAAAAATTTATATGTCAACATTCGTATTCATTTCTCACATTCTATAAGAGAAAAGAAGCATTTCAGGGCCATAATCTGCTCAGAATATACTGTTTTTTATGTGTTACAAGCTGTGCCCGGCATGCTTTGCAATGCCAATTAAAGAATGTGTTGGGATTGTAATTTTGTTTCTTGAAGTGCTTTTGGATACCCAATATTTTTTTCAATTTTCGTCAACTGCCTCTAAACTATCGTAAATTGAATTAAGTAATTTAGAAACATTTGTGGGAGCGTACACAACAACTCACCAAAGTTTCATCGCAATGGGTTGAATGGCATATGAACGCATGTGGAATTTTGTTGAAACGATTCTCGTGCTGTCGCTCATAAGATGAATCTACTCATGCGCTACCTACTTTAAAATGCATGTACTAATCCATAAACCTTTCCTGGAGTCTACACAACAATTCACCCAAGTTTCATCGCTATCGGATGAACGGTATATGAACGCATACGGGACTTTTTTGAAACAATTCGCGCGTCGTTGCTCATTTGTTGAATCTACTCGTGCGCTACCAATTGCCAAGTGGATTTACTAAGCCTGAAACCTCCCCTGAAATGTACACAACATCTCACCCACGTTTCATCGCTATCGGAGGAATGGTATATGAACGCATACGGGACTGTGTTGAAACGCTTCGTGCGTTGTCGCTCATTTGTTCAATCTACTCGTGCGCTACCTATTGTTAAGTGGATTTACTTAGCCAGAAACCTTCCCTGAAGTGTACACAACATCTCACCCAAGTTTCATTGCAATGGGATGAATGGTACTGTACTGGGTATATGAACGCATGTGGGACTTGTTTGAAACGAATCGTCCGCCATTTTGAAAAAGCTACTCGCGCGCTATCTATTGTAAATTCGATTTTCTATGCCTATAACTTTCCCGGGAGTGTGCACAACAACTCAACAAAATTTGATCGCAATCGGATGAAGTGTATATGAACGCATCGCCAACACCCATTTGTTTAAACTACTCACGCGCTATCTATTGTAAATTGGATTAACTCTGCCTATAACCATCCCGGAAGTGTGCACAATAACTCACCAAAATTTGATCGTAATCGGATGAATCGTTTATGAACGCATAAAAGACGAATAGACAGACATTCTTTTGTATTTATATATACGACAAGAATTGGTGTCAGATGGAAACTATTCTTTCAAAAAATGTTTCAGCTCTCGTTTCAAATATTCTTGAATATTCAGCGTTATTTAAATCTTTACCAGAAACCCGAAAAATGCATGGTATAATTATTAAATTTTATTGCAGTCGAACGACCATAGAATATAATACACAGTTTATATGTGCATGTAAATATCATTGTTCTTTGCTATATTCCTTTAGTGAATTTGTGTGCTTTTGGCACACACTGGAATATCAGCGCTCACATGCCTTCCTGCAGAGGCTGCATACACACACTGGTGTGGGATCGTGAAAACAGTTTCTCGTGCATAACTTGTGATGGAAACCGTGCACTGAGAGCCTACTGTCGACCAAAATATTATGTGCACTCGAGTTTGAAGGTTGTTTGTGAAGTAACCAATAGACCTACATAAAATCCAATAACATCATCATTTTAGCCGTTCTATTTTACCTTAGTTCATGTAAGTTTGGAATTTTTAATTTATATTTTTATATTTTTTATCGCAGTTGGAACACAGAAATTGTCCGTTTTTAAGCGTGTTTCAACCATGCGTCACATTTAAGAATTATTAGCTCACAAACCCGTCATCAGATCGAATCCAAATTTTAACACAATATACATTGGAATGCTGTATAACTGGTTTATTAATTTCAAAATTTTGTGCGTTCAAGAGCGAAAGTTATCATTTTTGTAAGGTAACTTTTTCTCGGCTCGGGGTCGTTGGAAAATGTAGTTCTTGGTTGCGTTGTAATCCTTATACATCAAAAATTATGCTGTATGACTGTGAAATACGTAAATTAATAGACTTATTTTTTATCGGTTTGTATTTGTACGGGGAATTAAGACATGGTTCACCAGCTAGCCGCTCCGGGAAATGCTGTACAGCGTTGCTGATATGGAGCCCATCAATTCCGAGCAAGACGTGCCATGACACGTAATGGAGCCCACCTTGGCAACGCTGTACAGCTTTCACCGGAGCGGCTAACAGGTGAACCATGTCTTAATTCCCCGTACAAATACAAACCGATATAAAATAAGTGAATTAATTTACGTATTTCACAATCATACAGCATACCTTTTTGATGTAAAAGGATTGCAACGCGACCAAGAACTACATTTTCAAACCACCCCGAGCCGAGAAAAAGTTACCTTACAAAAATGATAACAACTTTGTTTCTTGGACACAACATTTTAAAATTAATAAACCGGTTATACAACATTCCAATGTATATTGTGTTAATATTTGGATTCCATCTGATGACGAGTTTGTGAGATAATAATTCATAAATGTGACGCATGGTTGAAACACGCTTAAAAACGGGCACATTTGTGTTCCAACTGCGATTTAAAAGAATATATATATAAATTTAAAAATTCCACCCTACATGAACTAACATAAAATAGAACGATGAAAATGATGATGTCATTGGATTTTATGTAGGTCTATTGGTTACTTCACAAACAACCTTCAAACTCGAGTGCACATAATATTTTGGTCGACAGTAGTTATGGCGCTTCGTAGGTCCTTGTTTGCTCCCGTCCAGTTCATATCCAGCATCGCATCTGTTGTATAGAAATCGAGCGAGATGTCCGATCTCTTGCTTTGTCTGTCCCGAAGTAGGTCCGACTTTTTTTTGGTCGCTGGCAGCTGTTGTCGGAACCTCAAGTCTTCTATGAGGAAGCACGTTATTGCAAGCTCATAAGCCAGTCTTGAAGGAGTGTATTTTGATATGCCTAAAATTCTCTTCTCATTCGAGGGTCAATAGGTCTCTAGTTGTCAGGTTGTTCCATATGAGCTCAATGCCATAGGTGAAGACAGGCATTATCTTTACGTAGAAAAGTGTCAGTGCAGTGTCTATTGATAGTCTTGTCGGATTTTGAATGTCGGAGATGGCTTTGATGGCAGCTGCTGCCCTCTCCAGTATGTAATTTTTTTTACGACGAACGTGATGGTTGTAGAGTGATGCCCAGATACCTGAAGGAATTTACAATCTTTAACTCTTCCGACCTGTATTATATTTTGTCATGTACAGATGATCTTCCTCCCCTTCTGAAAGTCATTTGCACTGTCTTGTCGGTATTCAGCTGGAGTTGGTTATTCTCGACCCATTCCTGAAACCTATCTACAGTGTCCTGCAGGGCCTTCCTATCATGCGAGCCTAGTACGATGTCATCTGCATAGAGGTACATTTTCACTGAATCCTTTTGTAATAATGTCAGTGACGTCAGACATGATGATGTTGAATAAGGTTGGACTAATCGGGTTTCCTTGTAAAACACCGTTGTCTGTTTCCTAAGGTCGATACGCCATCTTTGATTATAATTTTATTGTAAGTTAACAGGGTTTTGATAGCAGCTGTTGTTGAGATTTCCTTTCCTGTCATATTTTCAAGTTTCCTCATGAGTATCTGTCTGTTCAGTAAATCAAAGGCTTTTGCAAAATCTACGAGAACTGCGTAGAACTTCCAAGAAGGGTGCCTTAGAGCGTTGTGAATATCTTACAGGAGGTTACCAACCGCATGAAGGGTTCCTCTCCCCTTCCTGAAACCAAACTGTGTTTCCGACATGAAGGCGTTTGTGAGTGAGTCGAGTATTTTCGTCAGGATTTTGGAGAATATATCTTAAAAATGTTAAGTGCGCTTCCTCTGTACTCGTTGAGGTCCTCTATGTCTCCTTTGCCTTTGTATAACAAGATGATGTTCGGCTTTCTCCAGTCCTCTGGTAATTTTCCGGATGTGAGACATTTGTTAAACATCTTCGTCCAGAGCTGGGCGAGTTTTTCAAGAGTGTCTTGGAGGTTTTCGTTGAACACCTCGTCTGGTCCTGTAGCTTTCCTATTTTCAGTTTCAAGAATTGTGCGTCTTACTTCGTCCTCGGTTATTGGTTCGAATTTTAATGTTAATGTCTCTTCTATTTCGTAAGCTTGTTCTAAATTGTTCTTGTTGTAAATCAGAGTGAAATGTTGCTCCCAAACATCCATTGGGATTCCTGTCACTCCTGCTCTGGATCTCCTCTTGATCGCAATAAAGGTGTCACTTAGGGCTTCTTCCGCTTGTCTTTGAGCATCTGCTTCTGTGTAGTTTGCTATTTTGAGCAAATTTAGCTTCTTGTATTATTTCCTCTTTTGTGCATATGCTTTCAGATTGTCAGGTGTATTTGTATGTTTCGCTTTATGAAGGAGATGAAGGGATTCTTTTCTCGTACGATAGCATTCTTCGTCAAACCATGGCTCAGCTGTCCGTGTTTTCTTTAGCAATAATTATGCACTATGTATATACAACAGCATGTAGTCCAGAGCGGGTGTGAGCAGGCCTTCTTCTCCCTTTTAGATAGATTTCATTAGAAAGCTAACTATTGCAATGGGTAGGCCTACCATGTTTCGACTTCCGGAAAATTTCGACATATCTTCGCGTTTCACATACCCAGACCTCAAAACCACCGTCAGTTCAAAAGTGTATATATGCATTGAACCCATGTGCCATAGGGTCCATGGAGGTCGAATCCATGCATTTGGGGAAGAAATGAAAGAAACGTACAGTTTCTAATGTAACTTAGAGAAAGATCAAGCTAAGATGCTAGCCTAATATGGTGCAAGAGGCGAGGACCAGGTGTTCGTGAGATGAGATCACCCCTCTTGACATTCAGAAGGGAGCTAGTCATGAGTATTAATAACCGAGTGGAAAATTCCCACTAGTAGACAAGGAAGCCTGATTCGGAAATCGAGCTGAGCTTGCTGGAAATTGACAACACCGCTTATGCGCCAGAAGAGGAATAATTAAATTTAACCCGTTTACGAGTATAAAAATGAGTAAACAAGTACAGTACGGTGAATCATTTCGAATGAGAGATTTTTTAGTAAAGAAAAACCATTTAATAATTGCACAGGAGAAAACTGCAAACGCAAGAAGACGTCATCGGGGAAGTACCAAGGCTGGTGTAGGGGGGAGAGTACAAAAGAACAGCAACTCCCACATATCTGAGGACGAGAAATTAATTAATATCTCCGAATTGCACGATCGATTCTTAGGTGCAATGAGATTATTTGACATTGAGAAGACGAGCTTTCGGAAGGTATAATTTTTATAATTGTGCAACCATTATTTTAGAAGTTGGCCACAGAAAGGGCTAGAGTCTTATCTTTTTGTAGCGAAAAGGTATAAAACTCCTGGCCTCACCAAGCCAATCATGCAGTTATTCTGACAACCCGTGAGGGTGTTACTACGCATCAGTATTCAGACGGCCGTGTGGGGCGTCACTCTGCGTCACATCGAAGACAGTTACTAGTACTCATTGAAGGGAGAAACGCTGTGTTACACCGCAGAAGTAATATCCGATAGTCATAGGCGTCGCAGTATTAACAACTTGCTTGCCTCCATAAGGAGTGGTAAAGAAGAAATTTAAAGTATATCCGCGTTGAAAGATTAGGAAAATCCTAATTACAGGATTTAGGCCCGACAGTATACAAGTTATAGTGAAAAGTTCGTAAGATATAGTCAGAGCAGGCTGCGAACGTCGGACTTAAGGCGATAGGTTGTTAAATAGACGAACGAATATATCATAACGTACGGAAGTACCGTAACAGAAAGATAAACTGTTATCTAAATTAAAGAACCCAAAAAGGGAAGAACAGAATAAGGTTCGGAACGTATTTCAGAAACGTAGGAGTGCTATGACCGATCAAATAAAGAAGAACGGAGACTATAAACATTATCTCCAGAAAGCAGGCGAACTATTCTAAAAGTACTAGACTCGAGAAGTACTAGCTGCTATAAACTAAATCCATAGGTCATCGAGAGGTTATTGAGGAGACCTCGATCCGAATAGACTTTCGCTAGGATCGATAAGCCAGATCTACAAAGAAGCCGTTCAAGCTAGATAAATAGCCGGTCATCCAGAATAGGAGTAGAAGAATTTGGATTCCAGGGAACAGTAGATGTTTCGAGACTTTCGTATTCTGCAGGATAGGAAGCCGACATTGAATAAATTTCACCCTTGGAAACGGGAAATTAAGAGGTCACGTGTGATAGGCTAAGAAATACGGCCTAGTGATCAAGAATTGTGAAGTGTAAATTTATCAAGATTGTGTGTTAAATTAATATTTTTTGGTGTTTATTGTGTGTTCTAAAGGGACACACCAGTGTATAAAAATGTCGTCAATGTTAAGTGTCTTAAATATGTGTCAAGAAGTGTTTGTACATAAGATGAATTTCTTTAATATGGAGTAAAAGTTCAAAGTGGGCCCAAAATGAAACACCGCACAAGAATAAAGATCATGGGACGATCTTAAAAACATGTGAGTACTGAATTTCATTCTATTTTGGTGTCAGGAAATGGTTGTGTACAAATCCACCGGAGTTTTTGAGTAAAGGGGATGTGTTTTAAGAAATAAATACTGAATAAACAAGAACGCGGTCTGAACAATAATAGAAATTTGAGAAATTATAAATAATTATGTAAAGAATAAATCCCGTAGAGGAAATATGTGAATAAAATGTTAATGTATTTAACGAATGTCATAAGAGCAAGCAAAATATCAGTAATTATCATGAAAGATATTTAAATAAAGTAAATTTGAGATATGAAAGAAATAGCTTTTGAGCTTGTGTAAAGAATAAAGATAATAATAATAACCACGAAAGGAAATATTAAATAAAGATCAAATAAATTGATGTGAGCATAAGAGCGTTAGAGCCTTAATAAAAAGTATAGACATGATGTTTAAATGCATGTTCTTGAAATAGAGAAAGTTATTGTCAAAAGGAAAGAATAATATAAAATGGAAATGTGTATCAATTGTTAATATGATATTATCAGTTCTTTGGATGACGCTAGGCTTAAAATATATAGCGCAAAAGGAGCGCCATTAAAGTAAAATGTCACGCTAGGAACGCGTAAAAGTTAATGTACTTGGTGAATTATTTATGAGAGGTAGTTGATTGTCGCGAATTGAGATTTGGTATAAGTCCTCTATTTGTGACGTAGTATCACGAGGCATTGTGTATGTATTTGAAAGGGAGCAAATGTATGGTATTGAGCGTAGGTCTATTAGCTATTTTGGCTGACCCTAAATCGCATTGTGTATAGTCCTCTATAAGGGAAAGGTTCCCGAGGCATGTGAAGAGATTCGAACTCAGAATCCTCTTATTTTGAAAGCCCCTTTATTATTCGTCGTTTTATTGCTCTTCCACAATCAATGAGGACCTTTCATAATTAATAAACGCCAAGATTACGAATGTGGTTTTTAAGCCCAATAATATTGTTGTATGTTCACGGAAAGTAAAAGGCCAGGCTCCATCAGGAACTGAGAATGGGAAGTTTGTGTTTTGTAAAGCATTTAAAGAGGGCTCTAGCTCGGGCCAGACGGGAAGGATCCCGCATAGTCATAAATAACTATCATGTTTCACGGCAGACCCTCGAAGAAGGAGGGGTGTTTGGAGGTCGTTTTGTAAAGAGTAATGAATACACCAGGAGTGTTTAAAGTTGTTAACGACCCGGGCGTTGAACCGAGGTCCTTGTAGATTGATATTTCCGCTTGCCTGTTCAGATCGTAGTTTCTTATGTGATAATGGTCTTATAAGACATAAGAGATAAATAACAATCCATATTGTAATGTTGTACGGAAGTAGGATTCCACGAGTTAATTGAAGGCAACTAGGTTTCGGGAGTAATTATAGTTTTTTTGACTGTGTCAAGTATCTTCATACTCTGGAGTACACAAGTAATTTCCTGATTACCTTAATATATTTGTGAAAATAAAGAGAGATGATAACAGCTGAATGTGTGAACATGCCCAAAATATTGAGTTAGATAATTAACATAAATTTTTAAATGTAATTATACATTTGTTTTGAGGATTAAGAAAATATAAAAGTAGTATTTGAGGTGTACAAGAGTGACACCATTATTATATAAAGCATGGAGCCAAAGAGCTCGGAGTTATATAAAACTTACAGTTGATGCTTTATGGAAGTAAAACTAAGTAGGAATTGTTGGTTTATGTGGAAACCATATGTTTAACTACAATATTTGTTTTATTATATTTGTGATTCCTTGTTCATTTGGAACAAGTAGATGATTATGGGTCAGTAATTTAATTGTTAAAGTGTTTGTAGCGCCATTAATTTTATTAATTAAACGTGTTAAAAATAGGAGTTGATTTTGTTGTTATTTTTGCAAGTGTATCCTCTTATTAATCCAAAATATGTGAGTCACAGAGTGGGGGAACTTACCGCTGCCCCGAAAATTCCGAATTGAGCTACGCTGGTATACTGTGATTGGCATATTTCTTGCAAAAAGGGCACATGGGGGGCATATAAATAATGTGCTGGATTAATAACTAGAGGAACACTTAAGACGGTCATAACATGTAAAGTAAAGAAATGATAGGTGTAGCTAGAACATAAAATATTAATTGACCGCATGGGTCCCTGGAAACTCATACCGAGCAGCCCTGAATTATATTATCAACCCCCCTAGCAAACATTTCATGGCGCCCAGTACGCAGGGCTGAGTTTTCCTAGGGAAAACCCGAGTTTTCTCGAAAAATCAAAATTTTCATTTTTTTTAAATGGTTTTTCGAAATTTTGAATTTTAAATACTTCCATAAAGGTTTGTGAAATTGAATAAAAGATATCGAAAGGGTACGTTGTAGTAAAAACCCGTACCAAAGTAAAGTTTTGAAGAAATTGGGACACAATGATTCAGAGTATCATCTCTCAAGCATGTACTAGTGTGGTGGCATTAGTGGCCCACTGTATTCTCATAAGATGGCATTGAGTGAAGAAGTGCAACGGCTCTTGGAGGCCATAAACAATAAGTTGGATAGCCAACAGACTGAAAATAAAGAAGGGTTAGGATCTATAAATCAAAGTTTAGAGTCACTAAAAACTGATAGTGCTAATATGGGAACTAAATTAGTAGATATCGAAGCTAAAACTGATACCATGGGAACTAAATTAGTAGATATCGAAGCTAAAAGTGATACCATGGGAACTAAATTAGAAGCTATCGAGGCTAACTGTGTAACAATGAACGATGAAGTGAAGGCTGAAATTAAGGAAATGAAAGAGGGGTCCAAGGTTTTAGAACAAACCATAAATGACAAATTTCAAGGTTTTGACACGAAGTTTGGGGATAAGTTTACTGAGTTAAAAGGGGAAATCACAAGTAAAATTTAATATGAAAATGGGACACTTAAGTCTGAACTGCAAGGCCAAATAAAGGTATTGAAGGACAGTATGGTGGATTCCCAAACTCAATGCAAAGAAAAATTTGATAATTTAGAAGGTAACTTTGGGGCTATAAAAACTAAGTTAAATAAGATGGAAGAATCTTGTAAAAAAAATATAGATGTGTGTAAAGATGAACTTGTAACCCAGATCCAAGGTGTGCAGAAAGAATTGAAAGTTCAGATAGAATTTAACAAGAATATTTGTGAAAGTTCCCGGGATGAAATAAAACAAAGTGTGAATGAGCTAGGAACCCGATTTGGAAAGGTTGAGGAGAAAGTAGGAAACCTCGAGGGAAAGGTTGATAAAATTCAGGCTAAAGTGGATGATATGGAAAGTCAGAATCACAAAGATATACAGGGCATGAAAAAGCAGATAGATCATTTTACCGGGCAGGTAGATGAGAACCTGAAGAAGTACGAAGCGGAAATAAATAAAAATTTAAGTGAATACGGAGAGCATCTTCAGGTAGAAAGAAAACGACGAAATGAAGAAAATGAAGAAAAGACCCAGAAGATAGATGGAATAAGCAAGGGTATTAATGAGGTCCAGGAAACTATTGGAAAGTTAGAAGGGCGAGTAGGAAAAACAAGAAATGAAGTAAAACTGATTAAAGAAGAATTATCGGAAGCGTCTAAGAAAACTGAGGAAAAGCTGGAAGGAATTAAGGGAGAGGTGGAGAAGAAGATAAAGGAAATACGAAAGGACTTAGATACCATAGGGGATGTTAAGCCAGAAATTATCAATCAACATGCCATGATCTTTAAGAAAGAGGTAGAAGACCAACTAAATGAGTTCAGGGATAGTTACAGGGACGAGAAATTCCAACTCAAAAAGATAGAGGAAGATAGTAGAAGGAATCAAGAAAGAATTCAGAATGAATTAAGATCCCGATTGGAGAGGACTGAACATAAGAATAGTCAAATGGAAATCCAACTCATGGCTAATGAAGAAAGTGCCCGAAGGGAAAGGAAGTTAGAATTTGAGGATCAGGAGGAGTTTCCAAAGACAGGATGGGTAGACTCCCGTGAACAAGGCACAGATACGGAGAGGGACTTAGGAGGGGAGAGCCCTTATAAGAACCCAGGATATCCGATGGCGATGTCAACCCCGTACATGAATCAGACAAATGGCCAGATAATAAACATTATTAAATCCAATGAGGACAGACCAGTAAAGTTTACGGGTAATAACATGTCTATTACTCCAAAATACTGGCTAAAGGAAGTTGCAGAGTATTTAAACGAGATGAAAGTTCCTCAGGATCGGAGACTGAGAGCTATTGAAAAGCTGTTGGCAGGTGATTGTCTCACCTGGTTCAGAAGCTTCAGGTACACCTTTGATACGGTGGAAGGCTTTAGGGAAGCATTTTTAAAACGATATTGGGCAGCAGATGTCCAAGAGAATTTAAGGCTAGATCTGTACTCTAGGAAGTACAGCACGAACGCACCTACTAAATACTCGGAATTTTTCACCGCTCAGCTGTGTAAATTCCGCGAACTTGATATTGCTCCGGCAGAAAACGACCTGTGTGCCGCCATTGCAAGACAACTTCCGTATGAGATTCAGAGGCTGTTAATCTCATCCAAAGCCAGAAGTGCTGTGGAAGTGGAGAGTGTATTACGTCAGTTAGATATGACGACTTCGCACGTAACTCCTCGGCATCAAAGACAGACTGAGCAAGTACATATGGCCAGCAGTCAGGAAACCTGCGAAAAACCAGCGACCAGGAATCAGTCCACCAGCACGGATACCCAAGGACTAGGTCGAGAGTATGGGCACCAGGAGCCTAGAAGAATACAGCCATATTACAGAGGAGGATATCGAGGAAGAAATCCTAGGAATACAGGTTATAGGCAACAAGAGAGCCGACCCTATAACAATAACCATCAAAGGCAAGAAAACAGAAAGAAATGGGAGAATTATCCCAGAAGGAATGTAAGGCCAGAGGATAGGGATGATGAATATCGGGCCGAAATAGAAGAAAGATATCAGGAAAGTCTTCGTTATATGAACGAACGACCAGATGAACCTGATAGGCAAAAAGTCCGTTGGAGTGAGGCAATTAAGAACCGGAAATCACCCGACCGACTAGACGGAGCTCAAAGCTTGGAACTACAAGCTCAGTTAAAGAATGAGGGAAAAGGGAGCCCTCAGGATTAAAAAAAACTCCAAATTTAAATTGTCAAAAGTGGAAACATACCAGGAGCTGGGAGGAGGTAGAAATTGTGAATTGGATAGCCAGACCAGATGAGCTAATTAACGAGGATGTGGAAGGAATCCCACCTGTTAAAAGAGAACTACCTATAATTATGCTTAGGATAGAAGGATTACTGGTCAGAGCATTGATTGATACCGGATCCACGATAAGTTTAATTACACAAACCCTTCTAAATGAATTGGAAACAAGGGGCCGAGTATTAAAGATTCCCACATCAAGTGTAAAGATAAAGGGGATTATCCCTGAAAAATCTTTAACATGTAAATTTCAGGTATACATTGATCTGATCATGGGTAACGCTGAAATTTCGCAGTGCTTTTTGCTGGTAAATCAATTACCGTATAATGTCATATTAGGTATTGATTTTATCCGTGAGAACAAGGTCATTATAGACCTAGCGCAAAACTGCATTAGAGTTCAAAGAGAGGATGTGGATGAGCAAAACATTAACCTACAGGAACAGGATGCGAAAATAGGAGAACAGGTATGGCATATGGAAGAAGTGATTAAAGGAGATTATAAGGACATAGAAAAGATATTTGAAGTCCTCAACATAGAACTCGAAGATAATTTGGAAACTGAGTTCGAGACCAACCTGTCAGGAAAAGTGGAGGAAGCTAAAGTCAGCCTCGAAAATAAGGAACAGTTAAAGAAATTATTATTGAATTATAGGGACGTATTTGATTCCAAGCCAGGGAAGATTGAAAATTTTAAATACGCGTTCCAAGTCAATGATTGGGCACCGTTCAAACAAAAACCATACCCGGTTGCGGAAAAACATTACCCACAAACCAAGAAAACACTGCAGGAGATGATGAATGCAGGTGTTATAGAAAAGATGGCGACACCATATGTTAGTCCATTAGTGATTGTGAGTAAACCGGATGGCTCAGTAAGGGTGTGTCTAGATGCCAGAAATCTAAATGCGAAAATCATACCAGAAAATGATTCGGCACCACCCATAAAAGAAATACTGAGGAAGTTCAAAGGCAAGAAGATTTATACAAATATTGACATGACTTCTTCGTATCATCACCTCGAACTGGAAGAGAAAACCAGCTTGTTGACTGGATTTCAGTTCGACCAACAAACGTATTGTTTTAGAAGATGTCCGTTTGGATTGAAGACCGCAGGATCCGCATTAATAAGAGCGCTTGATCGAAACCTGTCAGAGGAAGTGAAAGGTTGCACTATCCGTTACGTGGATGACATTTTGCTTACCTCGGAGAACATTGAGGAACATTTAGAAAATTTGAAGAAATTATTGGAAGACTTAAGAAGGGCAAATTTTAAAATAAATCTAAAGAAGTCGAATTTTTGTCAAAGGCAAGTAACATTTTTAGGGCATGTGATTGACAAGGATGGTGTTAAACCAAATCCATGCAAATTGGAATCGATAAGGGATTTTCCAAGGCCTTTGAAGGTAAAGAACGTTCGCCAGTTTTTGGGATTGATTGGGTTCTTCTCAGGACATTGTCCATCATACACCAAAACTGTTGCACCACTACAGGACCTTCTGAAGAAGGGGGGCAAGTGGAAATGGACGGAGGAAGCCGAAAAAGCATTTGTGGAGGCCAAGAAAATGCTTTTAAATTACGTGAAGCTAGGATATCCTGATTTTAATCAGAGATTTATTATTCAAACAGACGCATCCCAGATTGGAATAGGGGCAATGCTATATCAGGAAAACCCGGAAAACCCTGATAAGAAAAACTATATAGCTTTCACAAGTAGGAGACTGAAACCACACGAGAAAAATTATACGATCAGCGAAATCGAGCTGCTAGCGATATTGCACGCGTTGCAATATTGGCGGAAGATCGTATATGGGTTTCAGGTCATTCTAAGAACGGATCATAAAGCCTTAACCTTTTTGATGAAGACTGATTTATCCAGTCAAAGGTTGATGCGTTGGGCTTTATACATTCAACAATTTGATGTCAAGATAGAGTACTGCCCAGGAAAAGAAAATATAGTTCCAGACTACTTAAGTAGACAGCCAGAGTCCATAGAAGAGGAAGTAATGGCTATAGATTTGGAAGACAGGGATCAGCGTACTCTTAATGAGTTAAGAAGCATTAGTCAAAGACAACGGGAGGATCCATGGATGAACATGCTCATATCTTTCCTTGAGGGAAGCTTGATAAGGGGAACACCGGCGTACACGGAAGCCAATAAGATAGCTCAAGACTACACGTTTTATAATGGATTATTATATAAGTTTGTGGACTCTGACCATACAAAATTAAGGATTGTTGTACCTGCAATTTTGCAGAGGAAAATAGTATGGTTAGCCCATAGATCGTTCGGACATATGGGAGTCGACAAAACAGTCTCGATGCTGAAAGAAGCATTTGTATGGCCGAGACTGAGAGAAACTGTAAGGGACACGCGAAAGACATGTGATCTATGTCAAAGGATCAAACCTAATGCATTTCTGATGAGACAGAAGCCTATACCATTGTTGCCCGAAAGGCCCGGCCAAATCATATCTATTGATAATTTTGGACCTTTGCCAAAGGCAAGAAGAGGAAATCAACACATAATGGTGGCTATGGATGTCTTCACTAAAATGGTTGTCCTTGCTCCCATACAGAAGACTAGTACCAAACAGGTGTTAAAACGACTCAAAGAAAAAGTGATACCGATTCTGGGGAAACCTGAGAATTTGTTGTCGGATCACGGCAGTTGTTTCACCAGTGTAGAGTTCAGACGAGAATTAGAAAGACTTGGAATACGTCAGATTTTGTCAAGTATTCGCCATCCTGAGGCAAATCCTGTAGAAAGAGTGATGAGGGAGACGGCCAAGTACTGTAGAATATACTGTGCCGAAGAAAATTGGAAGTGGATAGATATTTTGGATATTATTGAATTTTGTATAAATAATACAATCCATGAATCCACGGGAGAGATACCCATAACGTTACATCGGAATGAGCAACCAGAAAGACCTTGGAGTCTGGTAATTCCTAGGCCAGCAGACGCTCAGCCTGGAAGAGATGTACGTGTTAGAAGAGCCTTTGAGCATCTAAAAGCTCAAGCCGACAGGAGGCAGAGAAGAAATAGGCATAAGAGGTATCATCGACCATTATTAGCAGGAGAAATGGTGTTAGTAAAAAGACCAGCCATTTCGGATCCAGGGAACCGTGTGTACAAGAAGTTCCAGAAAATGTACCACGGACCGTATCAAATAATCAGAGATTTGAGGAATAACGCATATAGAATTCGGCACTGTGAAACGGATCACGAAGTGACCATGAATTCAGCAAATTTGAAATTATATTACCCTCCCGAAGATTTTGATGAAGCAAATGAACAAGCCCGGGTTATGGAAACATTTAGAGATGAATCCGCTTTTGACATAAACAAGAACAAGGAAGAAATAGAAAATAGAGCTCAAGCATTCGAGTGCGAATGCGAATTGGAGAAATTGTATTGGGAAATTAAAGAAATAATTGAGTTTATTGAAGAAGAAAATTCCAATTTAAGAGGGAAAATGATGAAATAAGGAAACGGGTAAGGATAGACCACACCCGTAAGGAAGAATGAGGTTCTGGGGACTTAAAGTCCAGACAAACAAAGGAGAAAGAAAGGGTAGGGACAGAGCATACCCGACCTACACAATCACCGGATACGACTTTAAAGAAATAAAAACAACAAAAGATACGGACGACGTTATCATGGCTTCGACGAATAAAAAAAAGATAAGATTAATTGAAATAAATTTCCTCAAAGATTTTTTCGAAAATTTATTTACCTAAGGAGGGGAGAGATGAACCCATGTGCCATAGGGTCCATGGAGTTCGAATCCATGCATTTGGGGAAGAAATGAAAGAAACGTACAGTTTCTAATGTAACTTAGAGAAAGATCAAGCTAAGATGCTAGCCTAATATGGTGCAAGAGGCGAGGACCAGGTGTTCGTGAGATGAGATCACCCCTCTTGACATTCAGAAGGGAGCTAGTCATGAGTATTAATAACCGAGTGGAAAATTCCCACTAGTAGACAAGGAAGCCTGATTCGGAAATCGAGCTGAGCTTGCTGGAAATTGACAACACCGCTTATGCGCCAGAAGAGGAATAATTAAATTTAACCCGTTTACGAGTATAAAAATGAGTAAACAAGTACAGTACGGTGAATCATTTCGAATGAGAGATTTTTTAGTAAAGAAAAACCATTTAATAATTGCACAGGAGAAAACTGCAAACGCAAGAAGACGTCATCGGGGAAGTACCAAGGCTGGTGTAGGGGGGAGAGTACAAAAGAACAGCAACTCCCACACATCTGAGGACGAGAAATTAATTAATATCTCCGAATTGCACGATCGATTCTTAGGTGCAATGAGATTATTTGACATTGAGAAGACGAGCTTTCGGAAGGTATAATTTTTATAATTGTGCAACCATTATTTTAGAAGTTGGCCACAGAAAGGGCTAGAGTCTTATCTTTTTGTAGCGAAAAGGTATAAAACTCCTGGCCTCACCAAGCCAATCATGCAGTTATTCTGACAACCCGTGAGGGTGTTACTACGCATCAGTATTCAGACGGCCGTGTGGGGCGTCACTCTGCGTCACATCGAAGACAGTTACTAGTACTCCTTGAAGGGAGAAACGCTGTGTTACACCGCAGAAGTAATATCCGATAGCCATAGGCGTCGCAGTATTAACAACTTGCTTGCCTCCATAAGGAGTGGTAAAGAAGAAATTTAAAGTATATCCGCGTTGAAAGATTAGGAAAATCCTAATTACAGGATTTAGGCCCGACAGTATACAAGTTATAGTGAAAAGTTCGTAAGATATAGTCAGAGCAGGCTGCGAACGTCGGACTTAAGGCGATAGGTTGTTAAATAGACGAACGAATATATCATAACGTACGGAAGTACCGTAACAGAAAGATAAACTGTTATCTAAATTAAAGAACCCAAAAAGGGAAGAACAGAATAAGGTTCGGAACGTATTTCAGAAACGTAGGAGTGCTAAGACCGATCAAATAAAGAAGAACGGAGACTATAAACATTATCTCCAGAAAGCAGGCGAACTATTCTAAAAGTACTAGACTCGAGAAGTACTAGCTGCTATAAACTAAATCCATAGGTCATCGAGAGGTTATTGAGGAGACCTCGATCCGAATAGACTTTCGCTAGGATCGATAAGCCAGATCTACAAAGAAGCCGTTCAAGCTAGATAAATAGCCGGTCATCCAGAATAGGAGTAGAAGAATTTGGATTCCAGGGAACAGTAGATGTTTCGAGACTTTCGTATTCTGCAGGATAGGAAGCCGACATTGAATAAATTTCACCCTTGGAAACGGGAAATTAAGAGGTCACGTGTGATAGGCTAAGAAATACGGCCTAGTGATCAAGAATTGTGAAGTGTAAATTTATCAAGATTGTGTGTTAAATTAATATTTTTTGGTGTTTATTGTGTGTTCTAAAGGGACACACCAGTGTATAAAAATGTCGTCAATGTTAAGTGTCTTAAATATGTGTCAAGAAGTGTTTGTACATAAGATGAATTTCTTTAATACGGAGTAAAAGTTCAAAGTGGGCCCAAAATGAAACACCGCACAAGAATAAAGATCATGGGACGATCTTAAAAACATGTGAGTACTGAATTTCATTCTATTTTGGTGTCAGGAAATGGTTGTGTACAAATCCACCGGAGTTTTTGAGTAAAGGGGATGTGTTTTAATAAATAAATACTGAATAAACAAGAACGCGGTCTGAACAATAATAGAAATTTGAGAAATTATAAATAATTATGTAAAGAATAAATCCCGTAGAGGAAATATGTGAATAAAATGTTAATGTATTTAACGAATGTCATAAGAGCAAGCGAAATATCAGTAATTATCATGAAAGATATTTAAATAAAGTAAATTTGAGATATGAAAGAAATAGCTTTTGAGCTTGTGTAAAGAATAAAGATAATAATAATAACCACGAAAGGAAATATTAAATAAAGATCAAATAAATTGATGTGAGCATAAGAGCGTTAGAGCCTTAATAAAAAGTATAGACATGATGTTTAAATGCATGTTCTTGAAATAGAGAAAGTTATTGTCAAAAGGAAAGAATAATATAAAATGGAAATGTGTATCAATTGTTAATATGATATTATCAGTTCTTTGGATGACGCTAGGCTTAAAATATATAGCGCAAAAGGAGCGCCATTAAAGTAAAATGTCACGCTAGGAACGCGTAAAAGTTAATGTACTTGGTGAATTATTTATGAGAGGTAGTTGATTGTCGCGAATTGAGATTTGGTATAAGTCCTCTATTTGTGACGTAGTATCACGAGGCATTGTGTATGTATTTGAAAGGGAGCAAATGTATGGTATTGAGCGTAGGTCTATTAGCTATTTTGGCTGACCCTAAATCGCATTGTGTATAGTCCTCTATAAGGGAAAGGTTCCCGAGGCATGTGAAGAGATTCGAACTCAGAATCCTCTTATTTTGAAAGCCCCTTTATTATTCGTCGTTTTATTGCTCTTCCACAATCAATGAGGACCTTTCATAATTAATAAACGCCAAGATTACGAATGTGGTTTTTAAGCCCAATAATATTGTTGTATGTTCACGGAAAGTAAAAGGCCAGGTCTCCACCAGGAACTGAGAATGGGAAGTTTGTGTTTTGTAAAGCATTTAAAGAGGGCTCTAGCTTGGGCCAGACGGGAAGGATCCCGCATAGTCATAAATAACTATCATGTTTCACGGCAGACCCTCGAAGAAGGAGGGGTGTTTGGAGGTCGTTTTGTAAAGAGTAATGAATACACCAGGAGTGTTTAAAGTTGTTAACGACCCGGGCGTTGAACCGAGGTCCTTGTAGATTGATATTTCCGCTTGCCTGTTCAGATCGTAGTTTCTTATGTGATAATGGTCTTATAAGACATAAGAGATAAATGACAATCCCTATTGTAATGTTGTACGGAAGTAGGATTCCACGAGTTAATTGAAGGCAACTAGGTTTCGGGAGTAACTATAGTTTTTTTGACTGTGTCAAGTATCTTCATACTCTGGAGTACACAAGTAATTTCCTGATTACCTTAATATATTTGTGAAAATAAAGAGAGATGATAACAGCTGAATGTGTGAACATGCCCAAAATATTGAGTTAGATAATTAACATAAATTTTTAAATGTAATTATACATTTGTTTTGAGGATTAAGAAAATATAAAAGTAGTATTTGAGGTGTACAAGAGTGACACCATTATTATATAAAGCATGGAGCCAAAGAGCTCGGAGTTATATAAAACTTACAGTTGATGCTTTATGGAAGTAAAACTAAGTAGGAATTGTTGGTTTATGTGGAAACCATATGTTTAACTACAATATTTGTTTTATTATATTTGTGATTCCTTGTTCATTTGGAACAAGTAGATGATTATGGGTCAGTAATTTAATTGTTAACGTGTTTGTAGCGCCATTAATTTTATTAATTAAACGTGTTAAAAATAGGAGTTGATTTTGTTGTTATTTTTGCAAGTGTATCCTCTTATTAATCCAAAATATGTGAGTCACAGAGTGGGGGAACTTACCGCTGCCCCGAAAATTCCGAATTGAGCTACGCTGGTATACTGTGGTTGGCATATTTCTTGCTAAAAGGGCACAGTATGTATGTATGTATGTATGTATGTATTGAACCCATGTACCATTGGTCCAAAAGGGGTCGAATCCATGTATATTTGTAAAAGGAAGGAAGGAAATATACAGTCTTAAATGGAACATAGAAAGATTTCAAGCAAGGATGCTAGCATAACGTTGGGTAAGAAGTTGGACCCAGGTGGCCAGGAAATGAGATCATGCCTGACTCATGGATAAGGAGCCGGTCACGAATATAAATAGAAGCAGTGGAAATTTCCAGGCATGTGACAAGGAGCACGTTTCGGAAATCGCCCCTACCTTGCATTAAAACGGCAACAGCGCAACTGTGCCAGAAGAAGAATAATTAAATTTAACCCATTTGCAAGAATAAAAGTATGTAAATAAACACAGCATTGTGAATCATTTCGGATTAGAGATTTTTGGGTAGAGAAAAAGCTTTTAATAATTGCCCAGGAGAGAAGTGCAAACGTAGCATACGTCATCGGGGATTTACTGAGACCCGAGGAGTGAGGAATTTAAAAATCAACAGCAACACCCACACAACTGAAGACTAAAAAGTATTTAATATCTCAGAAATGCACGATTGATTTTCATGTGCAGTGAGGTCATTTGACGTTTAGAAAACGAGCTTTCTGGAGATATAATTTTTATAATTGTGCGACAATTATTTTAAAGGTTGGTCACGAAAAGGAGTAGGATTTTATCTTTTTTGACTAAAGAGTATAAAACTCCTGGCAGCACCAAGCCAATCATGCAGTTTCCGACAGCCCGAGGGGGGCGTCAGGCTACATCACACATTACATGCAGTTACTAGTCCGTCCAGGGGGCGTGACGTTGCGGCATCACACATCATGCAGTATTATTCCGTCCAGGGGACGTGAAGCTACATCACGCCGTATTCAAACGTATGAACCTCAGGGGAGGTCATACCGTACAACAAGTATAAGCAGTAAATGCAGTTCACGACAGACTCCTTGAGGGGAGATGCTACATCACCGAATACAGTCTACAAGCTTTCCTTGAGGGGAAACGCTGTATCACATCGTATGGACAGTATCCGACAGCCAAGAGCGTCGCGGTATCGATAACCAACGGGCATCCGTAAGGAGTAGCCAAGAAGTATTATTACAGTATCGCCGTGTGGAGAATTAGGAAAATCCTAATTACAGGATTTAGTTCCGACAGTACAAAGTTAACAGTGAAAAAATCAGTAATTACAGTCAAAGCAGGCTGCGAACTTAGAGCCCAGGGCGATAGGTCTTACATTAAACGACCAAAAGTATCATAACGTATTGAAATACCGTAACAGCGAGATAAACATTCTATCAACTTTAAAGAACCCGAGTAGGGACGGACAGAATAAGGTTCGCAAAGTATTCTGGAAAGACAGGAATTCGAGAACCGAATAAGCGGAAAGGAGAAGGAAACTCTAGACATTGTTTCAAGGAAACATATGAACTATTAAAAGCACTAAGTTACGAGGAGTATTAGTTGCTAGAAATCAATAGGTCACCGATAGATTATCTGGGGGACCGTGGACAGAACAGACTTTCGCTAGACCAACCAATAGGGTCTAGAAAGGAGCCGTTCGAGCTAATAATAATAGCAGATCGTCAGGAAACGGGATTTGAAGGAGTGCGATTCCAGGGAGGAAGTAGATGGTTCGAGACTTTCACATTCTGGCAAGATAGGAAGCCGACATTTACTAAATTTCACCCTTGGAGACGGGAGGTCAAGAAATCACGTGTGAAAGGCTTAATAGCAGCCTAAGTGATTAGAAAGCCGGCCCCGTGGTGTAGGGGTAGCGCGCCTGCCTCTCACCCGGAGGCCCCGGGTTCGATCCCCAGCTCCGTCAGGGATTTTAAAACTGACGTGAGGGTTGGAACGGGGTGCACTCAGCCTCGTGAGGACAATTGAGTAGCTGTCTGACAGTGAGACAGTGCCCCGGTCACGAAAACCAAGATTAACGGCCGAGGGGACCCGACGCGCTGACCACGCGGCACCCCAAAATCTTCAGGCCAAGTGGCTGGGCAGCGGTCGCTTGGTAGGCCTAGGCCCTTCAAGGGCTGTAGTGCCACGGGGTTAGTTTTTTAGTTAGTTTTAAGTGATTAGAATCTGTGAAGTGTAAATATATAAAATTTGTGTTGAAGAGTAATATTTTCAGTGTTTTTATCGTGTATTATAAACGAATACACCAGAGTATTTTAAAATGTTATCAGTGTTTAATGTATTTCAGTTAAATGTGTGTCAAGATATGTCCGTACATGAAATGAATTTGTACAAGATGGTGTAATCACAAAATAGTGGGCAAAAATGAAACATCGCAAGAAAAGGAAGGTCAGGGACCAACCTATAACATGTGAGTAAATATTTTCATTATGTTTTGTGTTGGGAAAGTGTTTGTGTACAATCCACCGGAGTTTGAGAAGTAGGGATGTTTTGAGTAACAAATAACAGAATAAGGGCGCGGTCTGAACAAATAAGAATTGAGAAATGATAAAATAATTATGTGAAATGAATAAATCCTTTAGAGGACAAGTATGAAGTAAAATATCAGTATGTTTGATAAATATTGTAAAAGCAAGCGTAATAATAATAATAATAATAATAATAATAATGAAAAGTATATAAATGAAGATAAATTTGAATTATATGAAAGAAATAGCTTTTGAGCTTTTGTAAGGAATGAAGACATGATATGAATACGTGTTCTTAAAGTCGAGTGATTATCGTCACGGGAGAGGATAAATATAAAAATGGAGATGTAGATCAAATGTTGATTTTTGAATTTACCAGTTCTTTGGAAGACGTTAGGCTTTAAAGTAATGTGTAGCGCATTGTCGCGTATTAAAAGTAATTTATCACGCTAGGAAGGCGTTGAATCTAAATATACTTGGCAAATTAATTTTGAGGGACAGTTGATTGCGGTAATTGAGCTATGTGGTAAGTCCTCCAGTATGGGATTAGTTCCCGAGGCCATGTGTGTTATATTGTATTAAATAATAGGGAGCGTATTTGTTGTATTGATGAGCGCAGGTTAGACTGAGGTCGCCTTAAACGCTGAATTGTTGTAAGTCCTCCAGTATGGGAATGGTTCGCGAGGCAGTTAAGAGAGTCGATCCCAGACTCGTATAGTGTGGAAGCCCCTAAATATCGTCGTTGTATTGAATTATCCTTGCCCATCAATGATGACACTTCATAATTAATAAATGCCAAGGTTACGAAAGTGGTTTATGAACCTAATAATGTTGTTATAAAGGAATGAAAGAAACGCCAGGTCTATCCAAAGAACTGTGGTAAGGAAATAGCTGGTTTAAAAGCATGAATGTAGCGGTCTCGAGGCGAGACATAGAGCCTTCCCTCCCGGGCCATAAATCAAGTCAAGTGTACGGTCAGACCCCTTGTGGTAGTAGGGTCGGAGAGAACCGTCTGGAAGAAGTAATAATACACCGTGAGTGTTTAGAAGTTGTTAATGACCCGGGATTTGAACCGAGGTCCTTGTAGATGAAAGTTCCGCTTGCCAGTTCAGATCGTAGCTTTCTTATGTAATAATGGTCTTTTAAGACAAATAAATAAAATCCCTAATGTAATGTTGTATGGATGTAGGATTCCATGAGTTCAATGAAGATAACTAGATTCCGGGAGTAATCATAGTTTTTGACTTTGTCAAGTAATTTTCGGTAACTCTGGAGTACACAGGTATTTTCCCGATCACTGTAGTGAATTTGTGAAACTTGAGAGAGATGGTAATGTTGAGAACATGTGGAATGCCCAAACATTTAAGTAGAGAAGTAACATGTACTTTGAATATGATTATATATTGTTTGATGATAAGAAACTCATAAAATAGTTCTTGAGGTGTATGAAAGAATGACACCGTTATTATTGGAAAGTATCGAGCAATTAGAGCTCGTGATTATATTGAACTGTAAGATAGATACTTTATGGAAGTGAAAATAATTATGAGTTGTTGGTTTGATGGAAACCATTTATTTTAATATAATGTTTGTTTAATTTTTATATATTCCTTGTACACTTTGAACAAGTTTAGAAGGATTAGGTCAATAGTTTATTTGTTTTATTTGTTTGTAGCGCCATAATTTTGGTTAGTTAAATGTTTTAAAATAGGAGTTGATTTTGTTGTTATTTTTGGAAGTGTATCCTCTATTTAATCCAAAATGTGTAAGTCACAGAGTGGGAGAACGTACCAAAACCCCGAAAATCCCGATTTGAGCATTGCTGGCATACTGTGATTTGCATATTTCTTGCTGGAAGGGCACAGGGGGACATAGAAGTACTGTGCTTGGATTAATAACTAGAGGAACACTTAAGACGGTCATTTCAAGTAAAAGTAAAGTAATGATAGGAATAGCTACAACATATAATGTTAACTGACCGCACGGGTCCCTGGAAACTCACACCGAGCAGCCCTGAATTAAGTAAACCCCCACCTAAAACACATAAAATGGCGCCCAGTACGCAGGGATGAGTTTTCCTAGGGAAAACCCGAGTTTTCTCGAAAAATCAAAATTTTCATTAAAAAATGGTTTTTCGAAATTTTGAATTTTTAAATACTTCCATAAAGGTTTCTGGGATTGAATAAAGATATCAAAAGGGTACGTTTTTGTAAACACCCGTACCAAAGTAAAATTTTTTGAAAATTGGGACACAATGGTTCAGATTACCATCTCTCAAGCATGTACCAGCGATGTGGCATGAGTAGCCCACTGTATTCTAATAAGATGGTATTGAGTGAGGAATTGCAGGGGCTTTTGGAGGCTATAAAAACCGATAGTAATGAAAAGTTGGAGGCTATAAAAGCCGATAGTAAGGAAAAGTTGGAGGCTATAAACAATAAATTTGAAACAATAGACAATACATTGGGCCTCCAACAGGATGAAAATAAAAAAGAGTTAAAATCCATGAATCAAAGTTTAGAATCATTAAAAACTAATAGTGATAACATGGGAATTAAATTAGAAGCTATCGAGGCCGACTGTATAACAATGAACAATGAACTGAAGGCTGAGATAGAAAAGATAAAAACAGAAAATGGGGATAACATTAAAGAACAGTTGAAAGCTGCAAAAGATGAGACATTAGCGTCAATAAAAGCCGACAGTAAAGCAAATAATGAGGCACTGAAGGCTGAAATAGAAGAAACAATGAATAACAAATTTCAAGGTTTTGACACTGAGTTTGGGAAGAAGTTAACTGAGTTAAAAGTGGAAATCACAAAGAAAATTAAAGAGGAAAATGAGGCACTTCAGTCAGGATTGCAAGCCCAAATAAAGACTTTAGAGGATAGTACGGTAAAATCCCAAACTGAATGTCAAGAAAATTTTGGAATTTTAAATAATAAATTTGGTTCTATGGAGATTAAATTAAGTAATATGGAGAAAAATGTAAAGGCATGTGAAAAGAAACTTGTAATCCAGATCCAAGGTGTGCAGGCAAAGTTAGAAGCTCAGATACAATCTGAGAGTAAGATTTGTGAAACATCCCGGGATGAGATAAAAGAAAGTTTTAAGGAATTAGGAGACAAATTTAAGGGAGTGAAAGACCAAGTAGGAAAACTCGAGGGAAAAGTCGATGGAGTTCAGGCCGAAGTAATTGAGATGAAAAATTCAAATTCAGAAGGATGTGGAGAGCATGAAAAATCAATTTGAGCAGTTTACCGGGCAGGTAGATGATAACTTCAAGACGTACGAAGCGGAAATAAATAAAAAAATTAAGTACATACGAAGAGCATCTCCATATAGAAAGAAAACAACGAAATGAAGAAAATAAGGAAAATACCCATAAGATAGATGAAATAAGTAAGGGTATTAATGATGTTCAGGAAACCATAGGAACATTAAAGGAACAGGTAGGAAAAACCAATACTGAAGTAAACGAGGTCCAAGATGAATTAATGTGGGTATATAAAAGTCAAGGGAAAACTGAGGAAAAGCTTGAAGGAATTAAGGGAGATATGGTCAAAGGACAAAATGAAATGGAGAAGAAAATAAAGGAGATACGAGAGGGCTTAGATACCATAGGTGATGTTAAACCAGAAATTATAAAAGAACAGGTCATGGTCATCAAGAAAGAGGTAGAAGAACACTTAAATGAAATCAAAGATAGCTTCAGGGACGAGAAATTCCAACTCAAACGAGAACTGGAAACCAGTAAGAAAAATCAGGAAAGAATTCAAAATGAATTAGGATCCCGGTTGGAAAGGACTGAACATAAGAACAGTCAAATGGAAATTCAACTCATGGCTAATGAAGAAAGTGCCCGAAGAGAAAGGAAGTTAGAATTTGAGAGTCAGGATGAGTTTCCAAAGACAGGATGGGTAGATACCCGTGAACAAGGCACTAATCAAGATAGGGACTTAGGAGGGGAGAGCCCTTATAAGAACCCAGGATATCCGATGGCGATGTCAACCCCGTACATGAACCAAACAAATGGTCAGATAATAAATATCATCAAGTCGAATGAGGACAGACCGGTGAAGTTTACGGGTAATAGTATGTCAATTACTCCTAAATACTGGCTAAAGGAAGTCGCAGAGTACTTGAACGAAATGAAAGTTCCTCAGGATCGGAGACTGAGAGCAATTGAGAAGCTGTTGGCAGGTGATTGTCTCACCTGGTTCAGGAGTTTCAGGTACACATTCGACACGGTGGAAGGTTTTAGAGAAGCATTTCTGAAACGATATTGGGCAGCAGATGTCCAAGAGAATTTGAGGCTAGATCTGTACTCTAGGAAGTATAGCACAAATGCCCCAACTAAGTACTCAGAATTTTTCACCGCACAGCTGTGTAAATTCCGGGAACTTGACATTGCTCCTGCTGAGAACGACCTGTGTGCCGCCATTGCAAGACAACTTCCATATGAGATCCAGAGGCTGTTAATCTCATCTAAAGCCAGAAGTGCTGTGGAAGTGGAGAGCGTATAACGTCAATTAGATATGACGACTTCACACGTTACTCCCAGGCATCAAAGACAGACTGAACAGGTACACATGGCCAGCAGTCAAGAAAACAGAGAGAAATCATCGACCAGAAATCAGTCCACTAGTACTGATACTCAGGGACTGGGTCGAGAGTATGGACACCAAGAGCCTAGGGGAATACAACCATCCTATAGAGGAGGATATAGAGGAAGAAATCCAAGGAATACGGGTTATAGGCAACAAGAGAACTGACCCTATAACAATAACAATCAGAGGCAAGATAACCGAAAGAGATGAGAAAATTATCCCAGAAGGAACGTAAGGCCAGATGATAGGGATGATGAATATCAGGCCGAAATAGAAGAAAGATATCAGGAAAGTTTTCGTTACATGAATGAACGACCAGACGAAACTGAAAGGCAAAACGTCCGTTGGAGTGAGGCAATAAAGAACCGAAAATCACCCGACCGACTAGACGGAGCTCAAAGCTTGGAGCTACAAGCTCAATTGAAGAATGAGGGGAAAGGAAGCCCTCAGGATTTAAAAAAACTTCAAAATTAAATCATCAAAAGTGGAAACATACCAGGAGCTGGGAGGAGGTAGAGATTGTGAATTGGATAGCAAGACCAGATGAGCTAATTAACGAGGATGTGGAAGGAATCCCACCTATTAGAAGAGAACTACCTATCATTATGCTAAGGATAGAAGGATTACTGGTCAGGGCATTAATTGATACTGGATCAACTATAAGTTTAATTACGCAAACCCTTCTAAATGAATTGGAAACAAGAGGCCGCGTATTGAAAATTCCCACATCAAGTATAAAGATTAAGGGGATTATTCCTGAAAAATCTTTAACATGTAAATTTCAGGTATACATCGATCTGATCATGGGTAACGCTGAAATTTCGCAATGCTTTTTGCTGGTAAATCAATTACCATATAATGTCATATTAGGTATTGATTTTATCCGTGAGAACAAGGTCATCATAGACCTAGCGCAAAATTGCATTAGGATTCAAAGAGAGGATGTGGACGAACAAAATATAAATTTACAGGAACAGGATGGGAAAATAGGAGAACAGGTATGGCATGTGGAAGAAGTAACGGAAGAAGGTTGTAAGGACATAGAAAAGATATTTGAAGTCCTAAATATAGAACTTGAAGATAGTTCGGAAACTGAGTTCGAAACCAACCTGTCAGGAAAAATTGAGGAAGCTAAAGTTAACCTCGAAAATAAGGAACAATTAAAGGAATTACTATTAAATTTTAGGGACGTATTTGATTCCAAGCCAGGGAAGACTGAAAATTTTAAATACGCGTTCCAAGTCATTGATTGGGCACCGTTCAGACAAAAACCATACCTGGTTGCGGAAAAACATTACCCACAAACGAAGAAAACACTGCAGGAGATGATGAATGCAGGTGTTATAGAAAAGATGGCGACACCATATGTTAGTCCACTAGTAATTGTGAGTAAACCGGATGGCTCAGTAAGGGTATGTTTGGATGCCAGAAATTTGAATGCAAAAATCATACCAGAAAATGATTCGGCACCACCCATAAAAGAAATACTGAGGAAATTCAAAGGCAAGAAGATTTTCACAAATATTGACATGACCTCTTCCTATCATCATCTCGAACTGGAAGAGAAAACCAGCCTTTTAACTGGATTTCAGTTCGACAAACAAACATATTGCTTCAGGAGATGTCCGTTTGGATTGAAGACCGCGGGATCTGCCTTAATAAGAGCGCTTGATCGAAACCTGTCAGAGGAAGTGAAAGATTGCACTATTTGTTATGTGGATGACATTTTACTTACCTCGGAAAACATTGAGGAACATTTGGAAAAGTTAAAGAAATTATTGGAAGATTTAAGAAAGGCTAACTTTAAGATAAATTTGAAGAAATCAAATTTTTGTCAGAGACAAGTAACATTTTTGGGGCATGTGATTGATAAGGATGGTGTTAAACCAAATCCATGCAAATTAGAATCGATAAGAGATTTTCCCAGGCCTTTGAAGGTGAAAAACGTTCGCCAGTTTTTGGGATTGATTGGATTTTTCTCAGGACATTGTCCATCATACACCAAAACTGTTGCACCACTACAGGACCTTCTGAAGAAGGGGGGCAAGTGGAAATGGACGGAGGACACAGAAAAAGCATTTATAGAGGCCAAGGAAATGCTCTTAAACTATGTGAAGCTAGGCTATCCTGATTTTAATCAGAGATTTATCATACAAACAGATGCATCCCAGATTGGAATAGGGGCAATGCTATATCAGGAAAACCCGGATAATCCTGATAAGAAAAATTATCTAGCTTTCACAAGTCGGAGACTGAAACCACACGAGAAAAATTATACAATCAGCGAAATCGAGCTGTTAGCGATATTGCACGCGGTGCAATATTGGCGAAAGATCGTATATGGGTTTCAAGTCACATTAAGGACGGATCATAAAGCCTTAACATTTTTGATGAAGACTGATCTATCCAGTCAAAGGTTGAAGCGGTGGGCTTTATACATTCAACAGTTTGACGTACATATAGAGTATTGCCCAGGGAAAGAAAATGTAGTTCCAGGTTATTTAAGTAGACAGCCAGAGTCCACAGAAGTGGAAGTAATGGCTATTGATTTGGAAGACAGGGATCAGCGTACTCTGAATGAGTTAAGAAGCATTGGTCAACGACAACGTGAGGATCCGTGGATGAACATGCTCATATCTTTCCTTGAAGGAAGTTTGATAAGGGGAACACCGGCGTACACGGAAGCTAATAAGATAGCTCAAGATTACACATTCTATAATGGATTGTTATATAAGTTAGTGGACTCTGACCATACACGATTAAGGATCGTTGTACCTGCGATTTTGCAGAGAAAAATGGTATGGTTAGCCCATAGATCGTTAGGACATATGGGAGTCGACAAAACAGTCTCGATGCTGAAAGAAGCATTTGTATGGCCGAGACTGAGAGAAACTGTAAGGGATACACTAAAGACATGTGATCTATGTCAAAGGATTAAACCAAATGCATTTTTGATGAGACAAAAGCCTATACCATTGTTGCCCGAGAGGCCAGGTCAAATCATTTCTATTGACAATTTCGGACCTTTGCCAAAGGCTAGGCGAGGAAATCGACACATAATGGTGGCTATGGATGTGTTCACAAAAATGGTTGTCCTTGCTCCCATACAGAAGACTAGTACCAAACAGGTGTTAAAACGACTCAAAGAAAAAGTGATACCGATTCTGGGAAAACCCGAGAATTTTTTGTCGGATCACGGTAGTTGTTTTACAAGTGTAGAGTTCAGACAGGAATTAGAAAGACTAGGAATACGTCAGATTTTGTCAAGTATTCGCCATCCTGAGGCAAATCCTATGGATAGAGTGATGAGGGAGACGGCCAAGTATTGTAGGATATACTGTGCCGAAGAAAATTGGAAATGGATAGATATCCTGGATATTATCGAATTTTGTATAAACAATACACTCCCTGAATCTACGGGAGAGATACCAATAACGTTACATCGGAATGAGCAACCAGAGAGACCTTGGAGTCTTGTAATTCCTAGGCCGGCAGACGCTCGGCCTGGAAGAGATGGACGTATTAGAAGAGCCTTTGAGCATCTAAAAGCTCAAGCCGATAGAAGGCAAAGGAGAAACAGGCACAAGATGTATCATCGACCACTATTAGCAGGGGAAATGGTGTTAGTAAAAAGACCAGCCATTTCGGATCCAGGGAACCGCGTGTACAAAAAGTTCCAGAAAATGTACCACAGACCGTATCAAATAATAAGGGATTTGAGAAATAATGCCTATAGAATTCGGCACTGTGAAACGAATCACGAAGTGACCATGAACTCAGCGAACTTAAAAATATATTACCCTCCCGAAGACTTCGATGAAGCAAATGAACAAGCCCTGGTCATGGAACAATTTAGAGATGATGAATCCACTTTTGATACGTACGATAGTAAGGTAGAAAAAGGAAACAGAGTTCAACCATTCGAGTGCGAATGCGAATTGGAGAAACTGTATTGCGAGATAAGAGAAATAATTGAGCTTATTGAAAAGGAAAATCTCAATTTAAAAAGAGAGAATGATGAAATAAAAAACGGGTAGGGCTAGACCACACCCGTAACGAAGAATGATGTTCTGGAAACTTGTAGTCCAGACAAAAAAGAAAGAAAGAAAGAAAGAAAGGGTAGGGACAGATCGTACCCAACCTACAAAATTACTGGCTATGACTTAAAAGGAGGAAAAACAAAATATCGTGGGATTTTAAAGGAATAAAGATCAGAAGGTACGGATAAACGTTATGATGGTTTCGACAACTAAAGAAAAATAAGATTTTTATGAATAATTGAAATAAATTTCCTAAAAATTTGTCGAAAATTTATTTACCTAAGGAGGGGAGAGATGAACCCATGTACCATTGGTCCAAAAGGGGTCGAATCCCTGTATATTTGTAAAAGGAAGGAAGGAAATATACAGTCTTAAATGGAACATAGAAAGATTTCAAGCAAGGATGCTAGCATAACGTTGGGTAAGAAGTTGGACCCAGGTGGCCAGGAAATGAGATCATGCCTGACTCATGGATAAGGAGCCGGTCACGAATATAAATAGAAGCAGTGGAAATTTCCAGGCGTGTGACAAGGAGCACGTTTCGGAAATCGCCCTTACCTTGCATTAAAACGGCAACAGCGCAACTGTGCCAGAAGAAGAATAATTAAATTTAACCCATTTGCAAGAATAAAAGTAAGTAAATAAACACAGCATTGTGAATCATTTCGGGTTAGAGATTTTTGGGTAGAGAAAAAACTTTTAATAATTGCCCAGGAGAGAAGTGCAAACGTAGCATACGTCATCGGGGATTTACTGAGACCCGAGGAGTGGGGAATTTAAAAATCAACAGCAACACCCACACAGCTGAAGACTAAAAAGTATTTAATATCTCAGAAATGCACGATCGATTTTCATGTGCAGTGAGGTCATTTGACGTTTAGAAAACGAGCTTTCTGGAGATATAATTTTTATAATTGTGCGACAATTATTTCAAAAGTTGGTCACGAAAAGGACTAGGATTTTATCTTTTTTGACTAAAGAGTATAAAACTCCTGGCAGCACCAAGCCAATCATGCAGTTTCCGACAGCCCGAGGGGGGGCGTCAGGCTACATCACACATTACATGCAGCTACTAGTCCGTCCAGGGGGCGTGACGTTGCGGCATCACACATCATGCAGTATTATTCCGTCCAGGGGACGTGAAGCTACATCACGCCGTATTCAAACGTATGAACCTCAGGGGAGGTCATACCGTACAACAAGTATAAGCAGTAAATGCAGTTCACGACAGACTCCTTAAGGGGAGATGCTACATCACCGAATACAGTCTACAAGCTTTCCTTGAGGGGAAACGCTGTATCACATCGTATGGACAGTATCCGACAGCCAAGAGCGTCGCGGTATCGATAACCAACGGGCATCCGTAAGGAGTAGCCAAGAAGTATTATTACAGTATCGCCGTGTGGAGAATTAGGAAAATCCTAATTACAGGATTTAGTTCCGACAGTACAAAGTTTACAGTGAAAAATTCAGTAATTACAGTCAAAGCAGGCTGCGAACTTAGAGCCCAGGGCGATAGGTCTTACATTAAACGACCAAAAGTATCATAACGTATTGAAATACCGTAACAGCGAGATAAACATTCTATCAACTTTAAAGAACCCGAGTAGGGACGGACAGAATAAGGTTCGCAAAGTATTCTGGAAAGACAGGAATTCGAGAACCGAATAAGCGGAAAGGAGAAGGAAACTCTAGACATTGTTTCAAGGAAACATATGAACTATTAAAAGCACTAAGTTACGAGGAGTATTAGTTGCTAGAAATCAATAGGTCACCGATAGATTATCTGGGGGACCGTGGACAGAACAGACTTTCGCTAGACCAACCAATAGGGTCTAGAAAGGAGCCGTTCGAGCTAATAATAATAGCAGATCGTCAGGAAACGGGATTTGAAGGAGTGCGATTCCAGGAAGGAATTAGATGGTTCGAGACTTTCACATTCTGGCAAGATAGGAAGCCGACATTTACTTAATTTCACCCTTGGAGACGGGAGGTCAAGAAATCACGTGTGAAAGGCTTAATAGCAGCCTAAGTGATTAGAATCTGTGAAGTGTAAATATATAAAATTTGTGTTAAAGAGTAATATTTTCAGTGTTTTTATCGTGTATTATAAACGAATACACCAGAGTATTTTAAAATGTTATCAGTGTTTAATGTATTTCAGTTAAATGTGTGTCAAGATATGTCCGTACATGAAAAGAATTTGTACAAGATGGTGTAATCACAAAATAGTGGGCAAAAATGAAACATCGCAAGAAATGGAAGGTCAGGGACCAACCTATAACATGTGAGTAAATATTTTCATTATGTTTTGTGTTGGGGAAGTGTTTGTGTACAATCCACCGGAGTTTGAGAAGTAGGGATGTTTTGAGTAACAAATAACAGAATAAGGGCGCGGTCTGAACAAATAAGAATTGAGAAATGATAAAATAATTATGTGAAATGAATAAATCCTTTAGAGGACAAGTATGAAGTAAAATATCAGTATGTTTGATAAATATTGTAAAAGCAAGCGTAATAATAATAATAATAATAATAATGAAAAGTATATAAATGAAGATAAATTTGAATTATATGAAAGAAATAGCTTTTGAGCTTTTGTAAGGAATGAATACATGATATGAATACGTGTTCTTAAAGTCGAGTGATTATCGTCACGGGAGAGGATAAATATAAAAATGGAGATGTAGATCAAATGTTGATTTTTGAATTTACCAGTTCTTTGGAAGACGTTAGGCTTTAAAGTAATGTGTAGCGCATTGTCGCGTATTAAAAGTAATTTATCACGCTAGGAAGGCGTTGAATCTAAATATACTTGGCAAATTAATTTTGAGGGACAGTTGATTGCGGTAATTGAGCTATGTGGTAAGTCCTCCAGTATGGGATTAGTTCCCGAGGCCATGTGTGTTATATTGTATTAAATAATAGGGAGCGTATTTGTTGTATTGATGAGCGCAGGTTAGACTGAGGTCACCTTAAACGCTGAATTGTTGTAAGTCCTCCAGTATGGGAATGGTTCGCGAGGCAGTTAAGAGAGTCGATCCCAGACTCGTATAGTGTGGATGCCCCTAAATATCGTCGTTGTATTGAATTATCCTTGCCCATCAATGATGACACTTCATAATTAATAAATGCCAAGGTTACGAAAGTGGTTTATGAACCTAATAATGTTGTTATAAAGGAATGAAAGAAACGCCAGGTCTATCCAAAGAACTGTGGTAAGGAAATAGCTGGTTTAAAAGCATGAATGTAGCGGTCTCGAGGCGAGACATAGAGCCTTCCCTCCCGGGCCATAAATCAAGTCAAGTGTACGGTCAGACCCCTTGTGGTAGTAGGGTCGGAGAGAACCATCTGGAGGAAGTAATAATACACCGTGAGTGTTTAGAAGTTGTTAATGACCAAGGATTTGAACTGAGGTCCTTGTAGATGAAAGTTCCGCTTGCCAGTTCAGATCGTAGCTTTCTTATGTAATAATGGTCTTTTAAGACAAATAAATAAAATCCCTAATGTAATGTTGTATGGATGTAGGATTCCATGAGTTCAATGAAGATAACTAGATTCCAGGAGTAATCATAGTTTTTGACTTTGTCAAGTAATTTTCGGTGACTCTGGAGTACACAGGTATTTTCCCGATCACTGTAGTGAATTTGTGAAACTTGAGAGAGATGGTAATGTTGAGATCATGTGGAATGCCCAAACATTTAAGTAGAGAAGTAACATGTACTTTGAATATGATTATATATTGTTTGATGATAAGAAACTCATAAAATAGTCTTGAGGTGTATGAAAGAATGACACCGTTATTATTGGAAAGTATCGAGCCATTAGAGCTCGTGATTATATTGAACTGTAAGATAGATACTTTATGGAAGTGAAAATAATTACGAGTTGTTGGTTTGATGGAAACCATTTATTTTAATATAATGTTTGTTTAATTTTTATATCTTCCTTGTTCACTTTGAACAAGTTTAGAAAGATTAGGTCAATAGTTTATTTGTTTTATTTGTTTGTAGCGCCATAATTTTGGTTAATTAAATGTTTTAAAATAGGAGTTGATTTTGTTGTTATTTTTGGAAGTGTATCCTCTATTTAATCCAAAATGTGTAAGTCACAGAGTGGGAGAACGTACCAAAACCCCGAAAATCCCGATTTGAGCATTGCTGGCATACTGTGATTTGCATATTTCTTGCTGGAAGGGCACAGTATGTATGTATGTATACAAGGTGCGTTCAAAAAGTAACGAGCCGGAGGCATAATTACAGAAACCAGTACCTGTATGTTAGAAGTATTGGCCCTGGCTGTTGAGGCACTTGTCCCACTGTGACACGAGGCGGTGAATGGCTGTCTCATAAAATTCCCTGGGCTGCGATGTGAACCTGTTCCGCAAGTACAGCTGGACGTCGACGTCCGAGGTGAATCGTTGGCCCCGCAGACCAAACATGGCGTGATCACAGGGAGAGAGGTTTGGACAGTATGGAGGGTGGCCGAGAACCTCCCATTTGAATTTCGGCAGGCGTGCCGAGACTGTGTTGGCCGTATGAGGTCGTGCATTGTTGTGGAGCAGAATGACCCCACGGGTGAGATTGCCTGGTAGTTTTGTTTTGATCGCTTGGCGAAGGGTGGTCAAGGTTTGCGAGTAACGCTGGGTATTCACTGTTGTCCCGTGCGGCATGAAATGTATCAGAAGAAGAACGTCAGTATTAACTTTCCTGCACTCGTGTGGATGGCCTTGCCTTTTTCGGGTGGTGGTGACCCTGGATGCTTCCACTGGAGGCTTTGTCGTTTGGATTCTGATTCGAAGTGATGACACCATGACTCATCTCCAGCCACCACTCATGCCAGGAACACATTGCCTTCCCTCGCATAGCGCTGCAAATGACCAAGACAGTGGGCCATTCGACATGCTTCCTGGTGAGGTTGAAGACTGTGGGGCACCCACTGGGCACACACTTTGCGCAAGTGCAGTCGTTCCTTCCTGATGGTGTGCACACTTCCGACGCTCAATCCAACCACGGCGGCTATGGCGTTCACTGTCACTCGGCGGTCCTGGGTAATGAGTGCATCAACCAGCTGGACGTTGTCATCGGTAATGCAGTGGGTGCCACAGACCGGGCATCATCGGCTAACGACTTCCGTCCTTCCCTGAAGCGCTTGTGCCACGCCTTGACCCTTGCAAGGGACATGCAGTGTTCGCCGTACACTTGTGACATTCGGCGATGAATGTCCGTTCCCCTACTCCTTCCGCTGTCATAAACCGAACAACACCTCTTTGCGCTTCGGTTGACGCCTCCATATCACTGTTTGCAATGCGACTGGCAGTGTTGGACGATTGATGCATGCTGCTGCTCGCTTTGTATCGTCACGTGACGTGCACGCGTGCCCTCTAGTGACGGGCTGTGACCTTCCACGCTCTGGTCAGAACCACACCTCATTACACACGCCACGATTAGCCGATGTCGTCACCGGTTTGCCCATTCCAGACTCCGGCTCGTTACTTTTTGAAGCACCTTATATATATCCGTTTCTTGTGGACACGATAACTACCGTTATTTTGCACGAATCACTTTGATTTTTTTACGTAATATGTATACCTATAAAATCTCGGTCGAATTCGTCAATAGGCTAAATTGGTCGAAGGGGGTGAAAATGGGGGGCTTTTTATTTCCCCAAAACGTGATATATTGCTATAACTCTCTTAATATGTGAAATATCGAATCCATTCAAAGTTCATACTACTGTGTGTGTCGGATAAGGGACAAAAATTCATGTTTGAAAACTTTTTTGATAGCACCAACCATTGACCAAAGGGGTGGGAAAAAGTGTTTTTTGGGAAACATTAATCATATCTCTCTTAATAGGCACAATATCAAAACCGTACAAAATGGACAATATTCCCCTACTAATTACCTAAAACGTTTGTCTGAAAGAATTTTTATATGACCCACCATTACGCCAAGGGATGAACAAAATGATTTCGGAATTATAAGAAAATGCCAAGAGCCATCAGATGTTACCATGGCAACACTACTAAATTGATAAGGGATGAGCCATCAGAGGTTGCCATGACAACGCCATTGCACGAGATCACATTCAGTTTTCCATCGTGGGAAGCGGCTTCGGTGACGTAACTGGTAGCATGCTGAACTTCTATGCCCAAGGTCGCAGGTTCAAAGCCGGCCGAAGTCGTCGGATTTTCTAAGAGCGCTAAAAATCCCTCAGTATGCTTTCCATCGGAGGGGAAGTTCCAACGT
Source organism: Meconema thalassinum (assembly GCA_946902985.2). NCBI lineage: Eukaryota > Metazoa > Arthropoda > Insecta > Orthoptera > Tettigoniidae > Meconema > Meconema thalassinum. The sequence continues at coordinate 111,856,768 of OX336395.1, read as the reverse complement.
CCGTTGCAAGGTGCTGGTTGCGGTGGCATCCAGTAGCTAAGTTAACAGCTAGGTGTCGTTGACGGTAGCATTTGGTAGAAAAATTAGGAACTACTACTTGAAATTGACCGTCCAGAGTCCTTACCTGAATTACAGACTAATACAGCCATCATAATTAACACCGTTTATCAGACAGATTCTACACACACCCAAAGTACACGGGGCTACATGACCGCGTTGTCGCAGCCCCTAAACTGAGGAACCAACCAACATCTCTGCGGGAGATAAAATTTTGCGTGAAGAAGCAACAGACCGTTAGATAGTTACACATCAGTGTCGAAACCTTGCATAAGGACAGTGTGACCACAAGTATGAAAATGGACCCCAAATGACGAGAAGGTTACCGTCCCCATAAGACAATAAAATGTTAAAAATATGCATAGAAAGACGGAAAACTAAGTTAGTTATGCTCCAATTGTAAAATACTTTCTCGCAATATATGAGGTATGATCCTTCTACGAAAACCTGCATATTCTGCCTATTTTCGTCTATCCCCTATTTTGCCCGGTGAAATCTACCTCCGCCTTCCGTCGTGCCGAGAGGATTTTTTTAATGTATCATTGTTCAGCTTCCTTGAGATCAAGTGAGAGTGACAGATTTTCTATGATACGGAGTCTCCTGATAAGGCAATTATGGTGTGGACTGGAAGGTGTTTTTTCAGTGGGGCGACTGTTGATAGATCCAACACTTCTTGTGTGTTTATTTTAATGTGTTTTCTTCTGTAGTGAAGATCAGATCTATTGTACTGGATCCTTTGGGTGCAAGGTAAGTCTTTTCTTCCCATTTATTGACTAGGGTGAACCCTTCTCCTGTAAAAATCTCCAAAACCAGAGCTGTTTTTTTATCAGGCTTGTCCAGTCTGAAGTTTAGGTCTCCTCCCAAGATCACATTTCCTTCTTCCCTTGTTATTGAAATTACATTAATTATTTGTTCAACTAGAAGCCTCCGTGGCTTAGGCGGCAGCACGCCGGCCTCTCACCGCTGTGTCCGTGGTTCAAATCCCGGTCACTACATGTGAGATCTGTGCTGGACAAAACGGAGGCAGACAGGTTTTTCTCCGGGTACTTCGGTTTTCCCTGTCAAAATTTCATTCCAGCAACACTCTCCACTATCATTTCATTTCATCTGTCATTCATTTAATCATTGCCCCAGAGGAGTGCGTCAGGCCTCGGCAGCCGGCACAATTCATATCCTCGCCGCTAGATGGGGGCTTCATTCATTCCATTCCTGACCCGGTCGGAGACTGGAAGCAGGTTGTGGATTTTCATTTCATTTGTTCAACTCATTGAGCTGGGCTTGTGTAGTCCAGTGAGTCTAATCGTTTTTATGATGACTGTTTTCTTCGGTGTGATTTAATTTGAGTTTTCCTATGCGGTTGTTATATGAAGGTGGATCAAACGGTTAGTTGCACTAACGCGCTGCAGCAGCGCGCTGTGCGGAGAAAGGGACAGACACTGCCCACACGTTTGTTAGGCAGGTCGCTATGGTGTCTCGTCTTGTATGGTGTGAATAGGGGCCAAATGCAATGACATGTCGACTGGACGTTCACTCCAAATATGAGTATTGTCAATCGTTGCACCGGTTGCGTAAAGCGATTAAGGGAGGATGTAGGTAAAACATGGCCGTAGATAAATGTCCTTAACTTCTACATTTTTAGAGATATTTAGTTCATATTTTGTATGGTTATTGTCAACATGCTGCTTGATGTTGCATTGCATTTTTAACTCAATATTATCATAGAATCTTAATAGAAAAAAAAATATTGTACCCTTCCTGACTTTTTAAGGTGCATTTTTTGCAGAACTACTGGGTATTTGTTTCTGATATTTTTATCACAGATTTCAAAAGGCTCAACTTAGAATCCTGTGCAACAGAATTTTGATATCTTTTAAATTACTCAAATAAAAAAAAATATTATTACAAAAAATCTGCATAAAAATGTTCTTATCCATATCATAACTTCTATAATAGGCCGAAAATTAAAACTCTGGTGCACAGGATTGTGCACAGTCCTATTTAGAAGGAGACTACCAAGTTTAGTTGCTTTATATGCAGTAGTGTCTGAGAAAATGCACCTTATAAGTGAAAAAATGACATTTTCGGGAAACTTAATTTGAAGTTTTATCTTCATATTACAATGCAATACCTAGAGCTGAAGAGTTCAGTGCAGGCCATATCCATACTTCTCATCATCTTCTGCTTCTACTAGTTCCTTTGCTGCTAGTAATTTTGTTTTGGCAACACACTTCCAAGGAAATTAGCAATCTTGTGATGCAGTCTGTAAACCTATTGACAGGTGGTGGCATATTTATCAAGCCACAAAATGAATCAACTCCCCTTCCCACACCTAGGCATCATAAACCCATTTGTTTATAAGGGATGCTTTAAACTTAGTGTCTGCTTTACACTTCTCATAAACAACATGTAGTGTACTAATGATGCCAATCCTTTCTGTACCATCATGCAATTTCATAGGCTTTGAACCACAATTGGCACATGTACAGCTGTTATGAATTGCTTCACAGATGACCTCGTAGTTCATCCCCTTTAAACCTCAATAACTAAGTAAGTAGTTCGATTCTATTAATCTGAAACAAATATTAGAAGTTTCTTCAGAGCTAATGTTAGGTAAAATACCCTCACTGATTATTTTTTTTGGTAGATACACTCCTATTCAAAATTTGCGGGACAGTTCCCTTCACTGTACCGGTACCTGGACGTTGAATCCTATTCCTTTCCACTCTTTTAAATCTACCACTTATTCTCCCCATATTTACGTTAAAAACCAGTAGCCTATAGGACCTAATCTACAACTGGAAAAAAAAATTCGACAGAAACGCTTATCACAGGTAACACACAGTTATTAACCCCGTGGTATCCATGGTTACTCAACAACAAAGAGCCGGAACAGCAGACATCTTGTCCACAGCCTTCCGAACAATAGCATCAATCATTTCCTCGCAATGACGGTCAGAGTGGCAAGATAGATACGATTCCTGTCCAGCTGTACTGGTGACAGCAAAATAGGGGGCGTGGCGCCATGATGTTTCGATTTTTTTGACGCCCTTAGAATTGAAATACAGAAATGAAACTTTGGGATTATAATCTTGAAACTACATACAATTTTTACAGAAAATTAAAATAATAACATTTTGATGAAAATTTCACCTACATCCTCCCTTAAAGAGAAGCGCCGGGGGAAATTGAGCGCCGGTGTGATTTTGTTGCACGATAACGCAACACCTCACAAGGCCCGCCAAACGAGCGTTTCAAGTGGGAGGTCTGGCAACAACCGTCCTACAGTCCCGACCTAGCGCCATGTGACTTTCATCTGTTCGGTAAGCTCAAAATGGAGCTCGGTGGTCGACGTTTCCAGACCGATGAGGAGGTGAAGGCCGCTGTCTCCGTGTGGTTGCAGAACGCTGGAGGAACTTTCTATGCATCCGGCATCAACAAGTTGGTTGTGCGTTCACAGAAATGTTTGGAGTCCCTTGGAAACTATGTGGAAAAGTGACGTTACATTGTATGTCGTTATAGGCGTGTTGCTGTTGTATAACTGGGAAGTGCAACTTTTTTTTTATCTTCCCTCGTACATGACGGTTATACCTCCTTCTGGTCTACCGCGTTCTTTTGATTTTGCTAGTGCATGTGTACTATAGAAGAGGGGATCGTTGATTGCTTCTAAGAGGAAAGTTTCAGTGGCTACTATTACGTCGAAATTGTTACAAAAGTTGGTTGGGGTTGCTGTTTTAAAATTCTTTAGTCCCTCAACGTTCCATAGTAGTAGTTTTAGTGAATTTTTGTTCTTTTGGTTCGTTGGGGTTTGCTCCTGTGTACGGACGAAAATGAAAACGTCAGTCTGTAACTCTTCTTGGCCAGAAAGTTTCGTCTGTTGTATTTCCTCGATCTTCCATTGGTATTCCTACACGAAAGGCCTTTAGGTGACCAAATGCATAGTATAATGATGCCAGCTAATGTGCACAATTCGTATGCCTAATAGTACGTGGTGTCCTTAAGTTGGTGTTCGCAGTTAGAATCTCGTCACACCTTTCATCCACACCAAGAATCGAGATGTTTGTAGGATAAAAATAAAGCTACAACAACAACAACGCACCTTCATACAAATCTATATGAAGAATGAGTCGAGGGATTTGGAAGGAAGTAGATCCCGAAGACGTACCGGGTCATCATTTTATTTCCCGCATGTACGCACCGCTAGGCCGGTGAAGGTGGCCTTGGCAGATGCGGCCGCTAGGCCGGTCAAGGTGGCCTTGGCGTTCTCCCCGCAATGAACACGTGCGCTGCTATCGGCAATGTTGCAATAAGCTGTCAGTATCTCCGGCGTATTCAAGCTTGTGAAGTGCTAGTTGATTTGACCTAACATACAGTGCAGTCTCGGGGCAATTTTACAGTTTATGTGTTGCCTTAAAGTGATGTTTTCTACACAACAACGTGTATTCATTGTGCTTTGTTATGCGAAGTGATGTTTTCTATAGAACAACGTGTATTCATTGTGCTTTCTTATGCGAAGTATTCTTCTGTTAGAGAGTGCCGTTTTCGATTCATTCACAGCCAATCACTCCTTGGCAGTAATACGGGAAGTTTTCAATGGCCGTTTAGTTAATTATCCCGCCAGATCACCCGATTTAAATCCATGTGATTATTACCTCTGGGGAATGCTGAAAGGAAAGGTATATGCAAACAATCCTCACACAAGTGAGGAGTTCAAAGAAAATATTCGCCAAGTTATAACGAACGTCACCCAGGAAGAAATTCGCCGTGTGTCTAGAAACTTGTTTACGAGGTGCCAGGCACGCTTGCGAGCTGACGGACAACACTTTGAACATTTCTTGTAAAACCAGGTAAGTTTGTAGATAATTAATTTCACTAGAAATTGCTATTAAATGACTGTATGTTGACGCGAAGTAGTGGGGAGAAGTCGCGCACTTTTTACCGGCCAGCGAGCGGGTGTCAGCGCGAGACCTTGCCGCGCCGTGATCGGTATCGGATGCGAGACTTAAATTGATGACCCTGTACCTTCCCGGCTCGAAATCAACTTACAACAATAATAACAGTTGCAGACGCGCAAAACCAACAACAACCCACCAAAATTCAAATCTAGGGGAATTCGTAGTTGATTAGTCAATACCTGAACATTTCCTTGTTATTGAGAAAGTTGCTTTCGTCTGCCTAAAATCACGCAGAGTTTCTGTATCATCTGCTAATTAGTAGTTTGCACTGCCTGTGAGGAAGAACCGGATTCTCCAACAACTGAAATACCTTCTTTCCTTTAATTTTACTACCAGTTAACAGTAGGGGTTCAGCTTATGAATGACCAGGAATTTCGAGACATTATCTCCAATTCCTTAATTCCGACCTTCAGTGAACTGCCAAGATGCGTACCGTTAACCACAGTAAGCACGGAGTTATGGCTCCAATAAAAACTAACGACGTTGTTAAGTCGCGAAATTTTGTGAAATAATTTCGAAGTGAATTTTTTTTCCACCGAGGATAGCGTCCTTTATTGTAAAACTAGCAACCCGACCCGGCTTCGCCCGGGAACAGTTATGAATGCATTACGTGATGAGCGCTTTTTCTTCCAATGTCAATGAACAACGACCAATATTCGTTTTACGTCTCGGCATGATGGGTTAAAATCACTGACTGGACTATTAATTATATTATCATGTAGATGCATGTGCAACGAATTCTTGTCAGACGTAATTTAATAATGGCGAGATGCATGAAACACAAATCCCCCTTCCGCCCAATCTTAAATTGACTGTGAATTTTGCGGAACGAAAAGTTCACAGGCGAAATGAAGAAAAGACAAATTGCACTTCCAGGGAAACTCCAAACACAACCACTCTTCTCTGAAGGGTTAACTCAACACGACTCGACAGATTGCTGCTGGCTGTATGTGGGGCAATAAGCTCGTCCGCTAGCTAAGCTGTAACTGGGGTGATAGACTCGCCCCTAGCTAGCTCGTAAACTATCACCTCAGTAACTGAATGGGGATTGTTGGAAGAAATGAAAACGTAAATAAAACTTATAGTAGGCAATGTATTGAAGATATATATATATGCTCTCCCGGGCTTTTTTGTAGAACTTTTCATGCTGAACAATTCTCAAACCCATAGTATATAGATATTTTTAACGGTTTGCCCAGCGTAAGCTTAAAAAGCGCACGGGCGCCAATTTTTTTCGACCTTTTCACTGAAAACGTTAGTGCTTGACTTCCTTTGATCATAAATTATTTTCTACAGAAACCTTCCTCGAGATATCCTTTACAGAATGGTGAAAACCGCATCAAAATCCATCCAGTGGTTCTCGAGATTACCCGTAATATCCAAGAATCGGGGACTTTGTTTTATACTAAGTAGAGATTATACGCCAATCAGTATAATTTAATATAATATAATCCCCCCTCCGTCCAATCTTAAATTGACTGTGAATTTTGCGGAACGAAAAGTTCATAGGCGAAATGAGAGTTGCACTTCCAGGGAATGGCGAGGTGAATGAAACTCAAATCCCCCTTCCGTCCAATCTTAACTCGACTATGCTTCACAGGCGAAATGAAGAAAACCTGAGTTGCACTTCCAGGGAAACTCCAAACACAACCACTCTTCTCTTAAGTTTTTAACTCAACACGACTCGACAGTTTGCTGCTGGCTGTATGTGGGGCAATAAGCTCGTCCGCTAGCTAAGCTGTAACTGGGGTGATAGACTCTCCCCTAGCTAGCTCGTAAACTGTCGCCTCAGTAACTGAATGGAGATTGTTGGAAGAAATGAAATCGTAAATAAAACTTATAGTAGGCGATGTATTGAACATAGAGATATGCTCTCCCGGGCTTTTTTTTTTTTTGTAGAACTTTTCATGGTGAACAATTCTTACACTCATAGTTTAACGGTTTGCCCAGCGTAAGCTTAAAAAGCGCACGAACGCCATTTTTTCGACCTTTTCACTGGAAACGTTAGTGCTTGACTTCCTTTGGTCATAAATAAATAATTTTCTACAGACACCTTCCTCGAGATATCCTTTACAGAATGGTGAAAACAGCATCAAAATCCATTCAGTGGTTCTCGAGATTACCCGTGACTCGTGACATCCAAGAATCGGGGACATCGTTTTATACTAAGTAGAGATTTGTGTTCGAGAAAGTTTTCAGTGACTCAACATTTGAAAACCGCCAAACATGACCAAAATGTCGTAAAGAGGAAAGTAACACATACATTCAGCCCTTGTTAGCAAATGCTATTCGTTGCCCTGCAACCAAACTTAGTGATTTTTCTCAAGACCTGTGTGATGCCTTAATTGCAGCAAACATTCCATTGTTGAAACTGTCTGTTCATATTTTCTTTATGGGCGGCTCCGGTGGCGTAGTTGGTAGCATGCTGTGCTTCTATGCCAGAGATTGCGGGTTCAAACTTGTCCGAAGTCGTCGGAATTTTAAGAGCGTTAAAAATCCCTCAGTATGCCTTCCTTCGGAGGGGAAGTTAAGCCGGCGGTCCCACGTCATAGATTTATGGCATGAAAAAGAACCTTCCACTAACTACACGTGTGTGAAGCCAAAATTTGTAGGTTAGAATTGATAACACTCTATTAATTCCAACGTGTGCCGCTAGGTGCTGACTGCGATGCCATCTAGTAGCCAAGTCCGCAAGGTAGGAGTTGTGGACGGTAGCCTTTGGTAGCGAAAGTAGGAACTACTTGAAATTACTGTCGCAGTCCTTACTTGAATTAAAACAGATAACACACACTAAAACAACCATCACAATTAACACCGGTTATCAGACAGATTCTACACACACCCAAAGTGCACGGGGCTACATGACCGCGTTGTCGCAGCCTCTAAACTAAGGAACCAACCATATTTTCTTTATATTCAAAATACAAACGCTAAAGAATACGTAGTGATCGTAATTGACGTCATTATATCAAAGTTCATACTTTTTGATGATGATGATGATGATGATGATGATGATGATGATGATGATGATAATTGTTGTTTTAATGGGCCTAACATCCAGGTTATCGGCCCCTAATGGTTCGGGTGATCGTGAAGATGATAATGAAATGTAAACTATAACTAAAACTAACTACTAACTTATATACTAGAAGAAGACATGGAAAACAAAAGGAGAATAAGGCAAATAAAGGACAGGGGGAAAAGAAATGCCCTCAACCCTCGAAGAAGGCGGATTGAGGGACTTGGAAGGAAGGAGAGCCATAAAAGGCAGATAGGAATGGGAAAGAGGAGAGGGTCCGCCCCCACAGGTAATGGATAAAAGGGGGAAAACCGGACCTAGCTCAGGAATCCCTCGGGGTCGCCAACTCCCGAACTTACCAGCCGTGAGCCCCTGAGGGTGTAGCAATATCTAGGGTGCTCCAGAAGTGGTGGGGCTACATACACCCTGCCCCCTTAAGGGCCTTGAGCACAAGGCGGGAGGTAAAAGGAAATGAAAAAGAAGGCTGACCCCTCGCAGAAGGAGGGTATCAGAAAAGATGAGACAAGGGCCAATTAATGCGGGAAAGGAAGAGACTCCTTACGTCTCGGATACCCTAATACCGTCGGGATCGGAAGAGAACAAGAGTTGACCAAGTGAGGTCGACAGGAAAGAAGACAGAGAGGAGCCCGACACAAGTAAGTGGAAGCAATGCCGGACTCAGCTGGGGCCCCGTGGTCGTCAACCCACGTCCCACTAGGTGTGAGCCCCTGGGGGGATACTTTATGAAACGTGATACATATTTGACCAATAAATAGTGCATGGAATTTATTCATTTAATGGCCCATGAACTTCCGGGCTTAGTGATAAGCATTCGACCGGGCGAAGCCGGGTAATACTACTGGTACACAATAAAACAGGCCCCGGTATGTACTACAGTTGATATCTCTGCATTGCTCAAGTTAAATAGCGCTTGGCGCGGGCCGGTATCGCAATTGTGTGGGTGACGTGTTCTTCGTGAAGCTTGTGGTACAGAGCACACTGATAAGTCATAGGTTGGTAAAGTGGTGACTGCTGAATTTTGTAATGTTTAGGACGTAATATGATAAGCGTAACTTAAGATAATTATTATAGCTGAGCTAAATTGAGATATTAATAATAATAATAATAATAATAATAATAATAATACAGTGGAACTTGGATAATTCGAACCTCAAAGGACCAGTAAAAAAATCGAATTATCCAAAAATTCGAATTAAGACAGTATTTTGAAAAGGGTAGAGAAAATATATTGTATTACGTTTACATAATAATTTACGTTCAACAAAGCAGATTAACAGACAGCGGTACTGTATAATGACTGCATCGTGATTAACCTCAAAAGTTTCAAATGAAAAATTAAACCAAAATGTGCTATTCACCTATTTAACGACAGTAGTAATCCAGCAATCTAGTTAAGTCTTAGAGAAATCTACTATTTTTCAAAAATGTTTGTGAAATTTTTACCGTTTCCTACAATTAAGTCTCTCAGCCATCACAAAAGAGTCTAAAAAATTTAAGGAACGGAAAACAGAATCACTTACGTCATTTCTACTTTAAAAGAACCGCCTAAGTTCTGTGATGTGGTTTGTTGGTTGGACTGCACTCGGAACAATATTTTCGGGAACTGACCCAACTGTTTGGCTTCCGATCGGCTTTTTACACTAAAAACTTCGAATTATTCAAAATATAATTCGAATTAACCACAATTGTTTTGCATTGATTCTATATAAAATGCTAGTGACCAAGAGAAAAATTCGAATTAAAGAGGATTTCGAATTATAGAAGTTCGAATTAGCCACCTTCCACTGTAATAATAATAATAATAATAATAATAATAATAATAATATTTTTTTTTTTTTTTTTTTAGTTTTTCGAGGGAAACGTGGGGAAATCTTCAAAAGACAGATTGCAAGCTTCCGGACTTACAACTGTGCAGGATTCTTACCTACTAAAAACCCACAAACCCTATACTTGGCTTAAGGCCACCCCGGAACTGCCTGTTCAGCCTTACTTCAGGGTGGAGCCTCTGTTACGACCAGAAGTCTCAGTCAATTTCATTAAATGTGATGATAATGAAATTACTCATCATCATCTTCACTGTCTTCAGCAACCAATCTTCTCGGTTCCTCTTCTTTTTTTGTTTTCAGCAGCTCAGAGATGTAGACTGCAATCTGTGCCCAACTTTCTCTGCTGCTGAGCATTTTATCCACCACATTGTCTGGTGTAATGACACCTACTTTTGTCTCCAGAAGCCTTCGAAGATTTCTCCACCTCAAGCATGCAAAGAATGTGTGCTGAACATCGTCCCATTGATCATCACAATAACGACAACGTGAACTCGGTGAAATTCCCATTCGATGGAGGTATGCTTCATAATAACCATGGCCAGAGAGAAACATGGTAATGTAATAATTAACCTCACCATGTTCCCTCGACAACCATGGCTTCAGTTGCTTGATGAGCCTAGCGGTCCACCTGCCACGATTTTCACGTTCCCATTCTTCCTGCCATTCCAGAAGAGATCTGTCTCTTTCCTCCCTCTTCACGCGTATCTTAGAATGCTCGTCTTTGCGCAAGTATATACGGCGCCTTTCCTTGGCCAGGATGTAAATGGGTATCGCCCCAGCTATTACTAGCACTGCCGGTCCAGACACTGTACGATAGGCAGAAGTTATTCTGAGGGCAGCTCTTCTGTGAACAGAGTTTATCCGCTTCCTATACATCTCAGAGCCAAGAGCTACTGACCAAATCTCTGCACCATAAACAATAACTGATTCCGCCACTCTCATCAGCAGTTTCCTCTTCAATGGTGAAGGGCCGCCAATATTAGCCATGAGCCGCGACAAGTTGTTAACAATCCTTGCAGCCCTATCAGCAATCTTGCTGATATGATTCCAGAATGTTAACTTGCTGTCAATCATAACACCCAAGTAACGAACAGCAGGAGCTGTTTCTATCACTTGATTATCTACTAGCATGGGTACAACTCGTGGAACTCTCTTCTTAGTAGCAAGGACTAGTTCTGTTTTATGAACTGCTAGTTGGAGACCATGTTCATTCATCCAGGTGGAAACTCTCCGCATTACCTGATTCAGTTTAAGTTGCAGACCCTCCATGGAGCGCTCCATAATGAGCACAACGAGATCATCAGCATATCCCACCAAAGAAGTGTCCTCTGGCATCTCCATCCGTAAAATACTGTCATAATTTACGTTCCATAAATCAGGACCTAACACCGAGCCTTGAGCCGCCCCCGCTGTTACCTTGCGACACTTGACTCCTTCATCTGTGTCATACTGTATCCAACGATCACAAAGATAATTCCTCAGAACAGACGCCAAGTAGCGAGGAATGTTAAATGTTGTTTCAAGTGCAGCTATTATGTCAATCCACCGGGCAGAATTGAAGGCATTTTTCACATCCAGAGTAACCAGTAAGCACATTTTTCTAGAGAAATGGTTGCCATGCTCAATGGATCTGACAGCCATCACCACTTCTTCAATGGCGCTGATGGTGGACTTACCCTTCACAAAACCGTATTGTTTGGGGGACAGACCTCCTGCAGCAACAATCGCTGCCTGAAGCCTTCCTTTAATCATCTTCTCAAACAGTTTGCCAGCCATGTCCAACATGCATAGAGGTCTCTGACCTGAAGCAGTAGTGGGATCTCCTTTGCCTTTAGGCATGAGCACAAGCCTGGCCACTTTCCACGGGGTCGCAAAGACTCCCTGTAGTAAACAACAATTATACATATTCAGCAAAACATCTGGTTCCTCTTCGGATATCATCTTTAACACTTCAGCAGGAATTCCATCCGGCCCTGGTGCCTTCTTATTCTGAAAAGATCGTGCTGTAGTTTGTAATTCCTCCCTAGTGAATAGCGGAATATCATCTAGCATCACCGGCATGTGATCGGGAAATCTCTCTGGATGATTAGGAAATAGCTCATCTATAATAGCTTCCTTCTGGGATGCCGTCATAGCAGCAGTAGACACCATAATGCCGCCGAGCTTCTTACTGACAATTTTGTAGCCCAGACCCCATGGGTCCTGATCCAGATCGTTAATGAGCTCGTTCCATTTATGTGCCTTACTTTGAGCAATGGCCCGTTTGAGAGCCCTCCTCGCTACTCTACACTCTTCTATCGCATTTCCAAACTCTAGAGAATCTCTGCAGAGCCTTTGTGCCCTTCTCCTTAATCGAAAACACAATCGTCGAGCCTCTGCTATTTCGACATTCCACCAATAGGCTGGCCGTTTGTTTGGAAAAATCTTCTTCTTGGGCATGGATGCTCCGCAAGCCTTAACAATGAGATCAATGGTCGACCTAACCAGGGTTTCTGCAGAGCTCGCGGGGCTATGTTGAAACAAATCCTCCAGAACTTGTTTCCCTTGTGCTATTACTGCAAGAAGAATTTCACCATCCATGTGATCAACGTTCCATCTAAACGGTATCGGAATTTCATGGACTAGGCCTCCTCGAGGCCTAGTATTAAAAAGGATGTATCTATGATCACTGTTGTTATAATCTAGCATTACATGCCAGTCTGCAATGCAAGCAGCAAGATCTGCAGAGGCAAACGTTAGGTATGGTGTGGTTTCGTTTTGCCCAGGCCGACAAAATGTTGGAACATCACCGCTATTTAGCAGCACCAAGTCCAACCTAGCAGCCATCTCCAAAATTCTATGGCCTCTCCCGTTTGTATGAGCCAAGCCCCACTCAACTGCTCGACCATTAAAATCACCGGCCACCAGAATACCCCCAGTTACTGTACCTAGGAAATCCTCAAGGGCAGATAGTCGGGTCTCAAACTGCCGAATTGATTCATTGGGTGTTAAGTAACAGCTTACATAAGAAATATTTCTGCTCTTGACCCAGACAAATCCATTTCCAGCACCAAACTTTTCAATAAAAACTCTGCTTGGATCCGCTACCCATATAGCAGCCGTCCCACTTTCATCAGAGTACCACGATGGAATATCCCTGTTCTTATATTGTTCGCTAATAAGCACAACATCAATATTCTTTTCCGCGGCAAACTGAACTAGGAGATCGTTAGCCACCCTGCTACGATGAATATTGCCTTGTAGAAATCTTAACATTTTGACTGTTGAGCACTCTCCAATGCACGTCGAAAGACAGCACACATACCTGACCCGATCACATGGTCGTCATTCTTGCCTTCACACGCGCAGATCGAGCATTTTGGGGCAGACGTGCAGTGAGCAGCTTTATGCTCCTTTCCCCCGCATCTGTAGCACAACTTCGACCTGTCAGGACCCGTACATTGTCTTGCCATGTGACCATAGCCCATACATCGGAAGCATTTCAGCACATTGGTCCTTTTCCGAATACGGCAGCTAACCATGCCTATCTTAATATGCTGATCAAGGAGCAACTCATTTGCCGCATTGGAGTTTACCACAACTATGGCCATACGCTGTTCTCTGGAATTGGGCTTGGTAATAGTAACTTTTATTTCACCCATGTTATCCTTAAGCCGGTCCTCTAATGTTGCCTGGACTTCCTCTGCTGTTGTAAGACAGTCCAAATCCCTAATTTCCAAGGTTATGGTAGGAGCCAACATTTTAACTTCACCCAAACCCTCAGCGGCTTTGGAAATCATCTCCCTGAACTTAGATTTATCTCCATTTTTCCCTTTCATTTCAAGGAGCACCGCACCAGTCGACGTTCTGCGAATCGATTTAAGGTTTACGCCACTGCAATCAGATGTTGCTTGCTGACGCAATGATTGAAGAACTTCTGAATATGTCTTCCCCTCAGTAGGCTTGATAACAATTGCCTCGTTGCGTCTTCTATCCTTCGTTTTATTTCCCTTCTGATGTAGAGAATGATTACTTCTAAGTTCTCCCTTTTCGTCCTCCAGAATAACTTTACCGCTATGACCCCTGTGTTTCCTTGTTCGAACTGTTTGCCAGGCATCTTCTGCTAACTTCTCCACGGGAGGTTCAATGACCACAATTTCATTTGCAGATATGTTTTCGGAATTGACACTGCTCTCAATTACAGTAATCATTGTTTCTCCTTGACTTGCAGCCTTCTCGCATATGGGAGTTCTAGGTCGAGTGATGGTAGTGACCTCTGTTGCCAATCTAGTTTTGCGGCAGTGATCGAGGACATCAAAAACCTCTACTAACTGCGCTAGGCTATTCTTGATATTATTACTCACATTTCTTTGAGTTTTGGTAGCTGCCATCATGATCTTCAGTAATCCTATTCCTTTCAGAATCTCTGACTCTTCTTTTATGTCTATTTCATTTCGACATTTACCTTTGTCCGCAGTGAACCTCAATTCATCTGAACCTCCATTCTCACCCGAGATTATTGTACTCTGCCCCGCCATGACATTAGGTGCAACGTCCAGCTCCCTAGATGAAGTAGTTCTTGTAGACGCCACACATCGCGCGCCATTAGAATCTCCCACTTGGGCCTGAGCGCTGGTATCTGCGCCGCTTACAATCTCGGTGGATTCCACACACAATCTCTCCATGACACCGATCTCTTCTCTTCTGTTGGACATAACCTAACTTTCCACAAGCGACGGGGACACAATTCCTGAACAGATGGAAGAATTACTCACCCAGCCACCCCTCAGGTAGAGAAATCACTTCGTCGTGCGGAAGAGGCTCTGCCACACAAAACTCAATAATAATAATAATAATAATAATAATAATAATAATAATAATAATAATAAATACAGCCCTTTAATCCCCTAAGGGCAATGGCCTCCTGCCTAGGCAGGGATTTTGCTCCATTTCAGTCATTAGGTGAGCAGTCCTAAAGAGTAGTGAGGCACCTAGTGGTGCACTTTTCTGGCATGTTAGTCTCTGTTCTTGAATTGTTCTTATAGCTATTGATATATCTGTTCCTAACCTAGTTACAGTATTCTCTATATTATGAATTCTTGTTCTTATATCTAATATTTGCAAAATTGTTAATGCTTGTAGCACGTTCACTTTATTTTTAGTAGAGTTTTAACTGTCCTCAATACATTATCGCTATTGTATTTAAAGGTTCACTATGTTGCACTGAGTTGCTCCTTTCCTTTCCTCGCACATACAGTACTATGTTTTGAAAACGAGCTTTTCTAGGGTCTTCCACTCTAGTCTGTCTATTGCTCTTCTTGTCCATTGTGGTTCGGCAAATTTCTTGGATGTGTCAGCCCAGCGTGTCCTCTGTCTTCCTACGTTTCTCCTGCCGGTTCTGGGGTCCCACATCGTTAGTCTCTGCCTTCACCTCCTATGCTCCATTCTCGCTACGTGGCCTCTCCATTTCCATTTTAGTCTGTCCGCTGTGTTGATGACGTCTTTAATACTGGTTCTTCTGCGTATCTCCTCGTTCCTTATTCTGTCTTTCAGCGTGATATTGAGGATTTTTCGTTCTATCCTGCGTTGGACTATCTGGAGCGTTTTTCTTTGCTGTGAAGTTAGTGACCATGTTTGGCATCCATACAGCATTACTGGGATTACATATTTCTCTAGAACTTGTGTTTTCAGACTTAGTTTCTGAGATTTATCTCCTAAAATGAATTTCAAGGACCAGAATTTTGTCCATGCTTGCCCAATACGTCTTTTGATTTCTTTCTCCGTATTGTTAAGGAATGATATGTTTTGACCTAGGTATGTATTAGACCCAGCCTAATATTAATTATTCAGTAGCACAGCGCTATTACGAACACATTACACAATACAATAGAATCGAATACCACTCCAAAGATGTGCACACGCTGAAAACAGACAATCCATATATCCGCGCCAAATCGTAACCAATAAGCCCGTAGTGTTGGTTCAAAATCAACCAAAAGCGAGACTTGAGGATATCAGTTGACGTCCTCAGAGTGACATTATGCAGACCAAACCTTCCCCTTCCCTCTAAAGGGCTCCCATACATTTCTAAAGCTTTACACACGTGCTTTGAGGATGCAAGGCCTCTTTCCTCAGCTTTCTACTCTGGGCGGTGAAGGTCACACTTCACCCATCTAGGGGTGAAATGCAGAACTAGTGACAGTGACAGTGAGACAGAGCTTATCGAGGCGCAAAGTAGCCCCAAAGACTATTTTACAAAGCAATGAATTTAATTTTTTTAAACAGTTTCAGCTGAGAGCTGACTGCAGGATGATCTTCACGTCCTACATGGAGGAATCGCCACTCGGTTGGTAGGGCATATACCAGGAACCCCAGGAATGACAAACTTAGTTATGCAATGAATGGTGGAAAACAAGATAAACTACAGTAGGGGTAGACCAATACATTGTCTATAATGTGGACTATCATTACCCCCCGCGGCTTCGCCCGCGAATATTCTAGTTGTAAAGAGTACACTTAGCAAAATCTCAATCATGAATGCTATGACTGATTTATCCTTGGTATGAATAATCAGACTTTATCAATTCAGCTACTGGTGCAGTGGTTAGGGGTTTGTCATTCCTTCATAGGTATATCAGAGCGAAGTTAGTTTTCTGGGAATATCACAGACACTGTTAATTTAAGGGCCTTTAAATGTGGTTTTCGGAGACCCTTTATAGTCGGGTGAAAAACACCTTTCGTACCACACTCACACGTGAAAATTGCGTGAAAAAATCTACAGTGCCCCCTTGACCCCCTTAAGCGCATTATACTGTATGTATTGATGAATTTTACAGCTTAATTTGGTTCAGTGAAACCCTTATAACCGTCTGGAAACTTTAACAGTAATGTAATAATTGGAATTGCATTGCGTCTTACAGAAATAGATGGACCTGTGAGATTCTGTTATCATGGTTACCGTGTTGCATTCTTTCATTATTTCATTGTAAATATACATGTTTTAAGGTATTTATTTAATTGTGAGGCATTTAAAGAGTAAGTGAGTGTATTTCGCTTACGCATTGGATTATGCTGAACCTGTAGGTTCCCCATATGTGTAGGTTGGTGTTAATGGGACCTTATTTTCGGTACAAAACTGGAATATAGGGAGGGATTGTGGAAACATGAAGAGCGGCCGGAAAATGCTGGGATTGCACCTTACCAATATCCCTTACCCTAATCATTACAGAACATATGCTATTAGAACCTAGTGCACAGGGATGATAATCAGTGGCGTACGCAGGATTTCATTCATTAATAGAATAGGGTAATTGTGTACATTATTAAAGGGCAGATGACCTTGATGTTCCGTCCCTTAAAACGACAGTCATCATCTAATTAAAATTATATTTCGATTAATGTTCATAAAAAACAATAATTAAATACCGTAACCCTTCTCTTTGCATGAAAACTACTTTAGGCCTCATTATTTTATTGACACAATGAAAAATGAAAAGGATATGTATAAAAAAATATGGAAAACTGGAACGATGCAGTGGTATGATCATGACCATAGTTACGTGATTGCTTATAATATTGATATTATGTGGGAGAAAAATAATGTTTTGCTGACCGTGTTCCTACTGTCATTACTATTGACTCTCAAAATCTGCCTAACTTAAATCTTACATTAATCTGTATCATTAATTGGAATAAATTGCAGAAACTCCTCACGTACGGTGCTGAATTATCTTTAAAACGGACACACAATTACAGCAACCCGAAGCGACGTGAAAAAGGTTACCGATCGCACACTTCAACAGTAAAACTGATCCTTGGCTTGCTTCAACAATGAAGGAGGAGTCTCACTGCGAGTAGAGTGCAGGACATTTACCAAGTGAAGAACGTGATCACTTTTAAAATATATACAGGAGTAAAGACGCCTCACTAGTGGTACCGTAAAACAAGTGATAGATGGGACAATATAGCCTAGAGTTTCAAGTAAAGAAATGTCTCTGGAGGGGGGTTAAACCCTAAACCTCCCCCGTCGGTACGCCACTGATGATAACACCTTAGATGAATCAACAACAGCCATTATCATATAAAAAGAGCAAGAACCGGGAAAAAGAGCTGAGGTGGATCCTGATTTCTCTACTACATGGCAGCGCTACAGGGAACGTCCACGCCTGCTAGCTTATTG
This sequence comes from Meconema thalassinum, assembly GCA_946902985.2. Classification (NCBI taxonomy): domain Eukaryota; kingdom Metazoa; phylum Arthropoda; class Insecta; order Orthoptera; family Tettigoniidae; genus Meconema; species Meconema thalassinum. Next base: position 111,838,735 of record OX336395.1, on the reverse strand, counting down.
TGTACAATGGCAGTGTTTCCCAAACTTTTTTGTGTGTGTACCACTTTAAGGGATGAGAATCTTTCGCGTACCACCTAATGGTTGGGAGATACAGTAACTGTAACCCCACCACCACTACGTAGTAGACCAAAAGACGGGTTGTGAATTGTGTTTGTTAGAGTTAGACTGTTGGAGTTAGAGTTCAAATAAAAAAGTGTGTCCAGTTGTTTTATTATTTATTTCAATAAATATTCCATTCAAACATTCAGAAATGACACTCTACAAATAATATTAATAAAAGAACATGAAATATTTAGACATAAAAACCAAAGTTCATCTAACAACTTCAATGTGAAGGGTGAGGTTGAAGATTAGAAGCCAACTTAGAAAGGTCTGGTTTAAGATTGCCGAGTCTCAAACGAAGATAGTTTTCCACTGTAAGGAGCCTATTCCGGTATTTATTCTTGAGATAAACAAGTGAAGGAAATGCAGTCTCACACAAGTACGAAGTAGTGGAAGGCAGTAAAAGTCTAACTGCTTTGTCAGCTATATCTGCATAGTCTGCACGTCTCTCAACCCAATTGTTCACAAGAGCCATTTTTGAAAAAGTTTGCCTTAGTTCTGAATCACAATTCAATTCATAAAACTGTTCCTTATCATTTGGCCTTAAAGTCCTCCGGCAACATATCAATGTTTTTATATTTTATATTTCTATATTTTTCGTAACGTATCTAATATTATTTATATTTTTCGTAACATCACCGCGTACCAATGCAGCAGTACGAGCGTACCACCAGTGGTACTCGTACCACGGTTTGGGAAACGCTGTACTAGGAGACCCACTTCTCATCACACGCATGGTAATGACCTCAACAAACAGTTACCGTACATTTTTGTAACATCTGTAATTTATTGAGATTCGCCTTTTGAATCATTGTTTCGTGATCACACACAACCTCTACGAACGAATGCTGAAACAAGCGCTCCTCCCTTCACAACAATGACCTTGCTGAAAGAAATATTCGCGAACACACGCATGAGTCACGTAACGTATCTCAAACCAACAAGCGTCGTCCTTAGTTGTCCTTTCAGTTTTTAGAAGGAAAGAAGCTTGTAATTTTGATTGTACAAAAATCGCGCGCAGGGAAAATAGTCCCCACTCAGAAATGTGCGTAAATCGCGTGCAGTCTAGAAATTGTCCTCGTCCTCCAACAATGCTTTGGAAATTCCTCTGGAAATACCAACCCCTCCGGATTTCTCTCTACCATCCTTATTACTGCGGTAACTTTACTACTGTCGACCAAAGTATTATGTGTACTCGAGTTTGAAGGTTGTTTGTGAAGTAGCCAATAGACCTATATAAAATCCAATAACATCATCATTTTCGTCGTTCTATTGCACGTTAACTCATGTAGGTTTGGAATTTTAATTTACATTTTGATCTTTTTTGTCCCAGTTGAATCACAAAAAGTGCACGTTTTTAAGCGTGTTTCAACCATGCGTCACATTTAACAATTATTATCTCAAAAACCCGTCATCAGATCGAATCCAAATTTTAACACGATATACATTGGAATGTTGTATAACTGGTTTATTAATTTCAAAATTTTGCGTGTCCAAGAAAAAAAGTTGTTATCATTTTTGTAAGGTAACTTTTTCTCGGCTCGGGGTGGTTGGAAAATGTAGTTCTTGGTTGCGATGTAATCCTTATACATCAAAAGGTTATGCTGTATGACTGTGAAATACGTAAATTAACTCAATTATTTTATATCGGTTTGTATTTGTAGGCGGAAATAACACATCGTTCACCAGCTACCCGCTTCCGGAAAAGCTGTACAGCGTTGCCGAAATGGAGCCCATCACGCATCATGGCGTGCTTCGCTCGGAAGTGTTGGGCTCCATCACAGCAACGCTGTACAGCTTTCACGGAGCGGGTAGCAGGTGAACGATGTGTTAGTTCCACCTGCAAATACAAACCGATATAAAATAAGTGAGTTAATTTACGTATTTCACAGTCATACTGTGCCCGTTTAGACCGGAGTCCGCACGACCACATATGCATTTTACCAATAATCAGTCAGCACGAGAATCAAAATATCCCGGAGCGCCAGATGGGTTAAAGCAAATCGCAAAAACGACATCAAATTTATAAAAAATGCTTTGCTGATTTTTGGCTCAATGCAACAATAAGGATAGAAGGAGATTTAATTGGGTGAAACACATCTGGTAAAATTATCTCAGTTTATTTAAAGTTAAAATCTGACTGCAAGAATAATGCTCAAAGCAGCATCATCCACGTGTGGCGATCCACACTCTTATTTACACACAATATACAGAAATCTTCCAAACACATTTGACAATCTTTTTGAAAACACAAGTCCGATTGTTAGTCCTGTGGACTGTGTTCCAAAATTATTAACATTTTAACTCCAGTGCAAAATGAATTGTCCATACTGGAAATAACGTCGATCACTGTTTGACTATTTACATGATATTAACACTCGTAGAATAAATGTTTATAGAATTTCTTAGACTTTCATTTGTTTTCCAGTTTTCCAAAATATATCGTTGAAACTATTATTATCATCGTAGCAACACAAATTATTAACACATATTAACAACATCTGAAAAGTATTTGACCATTGAGCATAGCATCGAAGAACTGTGCGAAGCACAACAACAATTAATTGTTCTTCTGACATTAAACATTCGAGAAGTGACTCGATTATGAACTTCAAGTTCCAAACAAAACATATGATTTCTGAATCATCAACTTGATCAATAAATGGTTGAACCATTCAACTATTAGATTTTTCCACTTGGAATTATTATGAAAAAAATATTTATATTTATGGCCATTTTTAGCAACTTTCACAACTTGCAATTCTTCGACAGAATGCGGAAATTAGAATTGTAGTCTTATAATGAATTCATTTGGTTCATGGCACTAGGATTGAAAATATCCTTCAAATTATTCGTGGTTAAAGAATTATTTTAAATTGGCAGTGGCCCATTCTACTATTTGTGTAAGAACACAATATTATAACAACAACAACAACGGCAAAGGTCTTCCTCTGAAGAAGAATAAACTACTATCATGACAAATCCGGGTTCTAGCAAAATCAAATTCTAAATGGAATTCGTAAACAAGGTTGAAATAAGAACTGATGGTTTCAAAGAAATAACCTTCGGGTTATTCATACGACGAAATGTGTGGCTCCAATACTCCTCCTATAAACCTGAGCCATCGAACCTGCTATTTGATTGATGCTCGAAAAAACCTTCATTCCTGCGACTTAAACCTGCGCACCTGGGAATGGCATTTCAACTATTCCACACACATAAATTATCTTCCCAAAATTTATACAATAAATCAAGCCTCTGCTTGTTATCAACACTGGAAGATTAATAAACTGACAAGTTTATTTTATTTTACCATTCAGTTCAACCCGTGAATTTACCATACTCATGAAAAGCTTCATTTCACTTTCGAAGTGTATTTACGTCATGATTTTATATAAATACAAAAATCCTATTTGATACAAATATCAATTGCTTCCCGTTTCATGCCTCTCCGTGTTATATGAAACATATACTTTGCTCATTGCAAATATCAACTGTTCAACCAGAACTGAAATGTTGGTTGAATGCGGGCTTGCGCTAACCACTCTCCTTCGTAAAATCTCCTGTTCCATACTAGAAATGTTTCAACTACTTCATAGGCTCTTTCTCAATACATATGATTATTATAAAATATAATATCCAAGAATTATTTAGAAAAATTATGAAAATTATTATTATTATTATTAGTGGATTATTATTATTATTATTATTTCAAATATGTTTAATTATCATCTCATTATGTGAGAATCCACATGTTCGAACCTTCGAATATGGAAAAAATATCCATTCCTCAACAAAAATAAATTTAACTTTTACAGTTACATCGGCTGATTACCGTGATTTCCCAAAAATATGAAAAATTCAAATAAATGCTCAAAATGCTCGGTCATCGATCCTAAACTGTTCTGAGTGCTGAAAATGCTCAGAATAAATCTAACAAGTCTTGCGTAAATCATTACAAGCTTTAAATTACGACGAAAAAAATGTGTTGGTCATCTGCAGAAAAATAGTTTGTTCCAATTAGCTAGGCATAAAATAATTCAAATGTGGCTTACATTTCTTGATGTTCTTGAAGTGTCGTAAACCTGGTCTATACCAGATTCATCCGTAGACATGCCCTAGCGGACAAGCACGTATAATCCTTGTATCGGCCGCCATTGTAGACCCACAAATCGTCTAGTCAGACATAGTGGTAGTATCTTTCGACGTTTTAAATGACTGTGGTTCCATTTTATATGGGCTTCTAACAAAGCCATAACAGTTTGTTTGAAAAGGGTCAGATCTAAGCGATCTCTTCTTAAATGTGTCAGTTGTAACCTAACTCACTGTAATCTCATAAGTACAAGAAAAACGTTGACAGTCTAAGCAGTTAACGGCTGTTCTGAAGATCGTTCCCTGGGCATGGTTTGTATATCAAAATCTGCCATGCGCTAGACAACTTGCAGTTTCCCTTGCGTAGACTAATGAACGCCACCGTTATAGACTATTCTTCACTGTACTGACGGATCGAAGTGGTTAAATAGTTACAAAATATGAAACTGACTTTAAATGGATTTAAACATCCAAGTATTAATTTACTATTGGACTGTGACAAATACTAATTTTCTAGACCAAGTCTAGCATATGTCCTTTAAGAAATATAAATATTTCCACCAATGTCTGTAGAAAAACAATCACCTCAGTGATTCTCCTCACCAGAAACTTACTAAGTTCCAACTCGTTTGCGCAGCACTTCTCGTGACTATCACGATTTGAAAAGTACTTCTTCGTAGACGTGGCAACCATGTGCCTTGGCTCAGCGTAGACGCAACTTGTTCGCCAAGTGCTTGTGATGAATTGAGCTCACTAAGCATGCTCCAGCTTGCTTTTATACAAAAACGGTCAGGGTCACGCGTCATCGCCTGATATCTAGAAATCCTCATATCTCTTGAATCCCTGGTCCGATTTACTTGATATTAATTGCATTCTCTTTTATTTGGCCGTGCCAGTAATCTGATCCCAATCTCAAGTCTCTGCTCCATAGTTAACTATTTAATCAATAAATAGTCTCCACCTCTGCTGTTACTCGCTACGTCATTTACCATCCAACTATCGGTAATTTCCTTCGAATGGCTTCGAGAAGCAATGTAGCGCGATATTCAAATATCCGAACATTCAAACGCTGCTACAGCCTTTCCCTTGATATCTAGGTGTCTGAAACTCGGAATACCCATTCCTAGAGTTGGGCACATCCACCCCACACCTAGCAAAAAATAAAAATTGAAAAATTTTTATTTTTCCTATCTACACATTAAATTATCTGGTTCTTGAATAATAGATCTTCAAATTCGAAGCATTATAAGTTCCCACGATGTTACCAGTTCGTGTATTAGCTACTTCATAGCTTCCATTATTGTTTACTTCCACAATATTCAAACTCTTTAATTTTACCATTCCCCCGGGATTGTTGTGTTCCCGATGGACCTGGATCATTGGGCCTCTGTTCCACAAATTGTAAGTTATCTTGGTGTCTTGCTTCCAAGTTTTTCCTCGTGTCCTTGTTAAACTCTTCATTGGACTGACGAGTATCTACATTCCCTCTGTTATTATAGTTATTACCATAGGATCTTCTTTCCTGGTACCTTCCTTGAGTATCTCGTGGTCTTCTCCATCGAGTGTTGTATCGATTACCACCATCCGGTCTTGCATATGGTTTGTAACTGTATCTGTTACGGTATTGGTTCCATCCTCTCGTATTGGAATCTTCCCTCGGCGATTTCTCTTCTCGCTCCTCTCGAATCTCTCGAGGTGTCTGAGAATAACTGTCAGCCATAACAGCATACACAGCGTTATTACTCTTTACTCCCTTCTGATGGAAGAATTGAGCGTTTGTATGATCCAGCTTCTGCAATACTTCATCAAACTGTTCCATATTGTAGATATCAGCAGCGATCAAAGTCCTCTGGACGTCTGCTGGAAATTGACGTATCAAAGCAGTGATCAACTCGTTATCTGGCATTGGCGGATCTAAATGTTGGAGTTTAGACAGCTGTCCAGAAAAGTATGTAGAGTATCGAGTAGGTTGTGACGTCGAGAATCTCTTCGAATACAACTCTGCTCTAACTTGCTGTTGGGTTTCAGGGGACCAAAACTTCTTCAATAACCCACGAGAAAACTCCTCAAAAGTATTTAGAGTGGATCTAAATGCTCTAAACCACAAAAGTGCGGGACCTTCCAAGAACTTCCCTATTACCCTGATCTGTCTTTCTTTAGGGATCTTAGAATCTTTCAGATAATCACCTGCTTCTCTCAGAAATTCCACGGGTGTTACAGAATCTCGCCCTGAAAATTTAGAAGGCTTGTCTTCTATATTCTTAAATACAGTTATGGGGTTGGATTGAAATACTGTCCTGACCTCATCCTGTCTTTCAGTCTCTCTAGCTCCTCCTAGATTTATCTGTATCGGTTCCTTTCCCCTTACATTCGGCATTTTCAAAAGATGATCAGACTGTTTCTCATCCTTTATTTGAGTTTTCATAGCCTCAAGTTCCTTCTGGTTTTCTTCTGCCATCTTCTTGATTGCTTCAGTCTCCTTACAATTGTCTTTAACATCAATGGATATCTGGTTCATAACAGCCTCATGACTTTTCAATGACCCTGTCATATCTGATATGTCCTTATGAGTTGCTTGAATATCCTTGGCAATTACTTCAATGTGGGATGACAAAGATTCCCTAATCTCCTTGATTCCCTCTTGATTCTCCAGCTTGAGTGTGTCTTTTATTTCATTAACAACTGTGGTTTTAATCTCAGTTTGCAATTCATGAATCACTCCTTCTCTTATTTCTCCCATGACAAGTTCCTTGAATTGTTCCGTTAAACGCTGAACAACTAGAATTCCCATCTCGTTACTCTCCTTCTTCACTCTGACTTCCAGGTTGACCATGTCTTCACCAACTTTCCTAAGACCATGTTCTATCCTATCAGCTAAGCTTTGGGATCGAAGATCGGCATCGCGAAATTTATCGTCCATTAAACTAGCGTTAGTAGCTAATGAAGTTTCGAGCTCATGTGTTTTTTCGCATAATTTATTCATTTTACTTTCAAGTGTCATTTTCAAAATTTCAGAATTCTCTTTAAATTTGCTTTCCATTGAATTAAATTTACTGTTTAAATTTTCCTTTAAGTTATCTTTTAACCTGCTTTCTAACAAATCAGAATTTTCTTTGAGTTTATCAGAACTTTCTTTAAGTTTATTTTCCAAAGACTCAGAATTTTCTTTAAGTTTATTTTCCAAACTTTCTTTAAGTTTATTTTCTAAAGAATCAGAATTTTCTTTAAGTTTATCATTCAAATTTTCTTTAAGTTTATTTTCTAAAGAATCAGAATTTACTTTAAGTTTATCATCCAAATTTTCTCTAAGTTTATTCTCTAAAGAATCAGAATTTTCTTTAAGTTTACTTTCTAAAGAATCAGAATTTTCTTTAAGTTTCTTTTCTAAAGCCTCAGTATTTTCTTTCATAATAGCGGCTACACGCCGTCCAGCCTCTTTTGAACTCTCCTCCAAACTCCTCATCATCCTCATCATTTCTTCCATAATTTCAATTAATATTCAAAACTTAGGGGTATACAACAGTGGCAAACACAAGCTTATAACTAGAACAAGAAATATGAATAGCTAATTGGAACACTATAATAAAATGAGATTTGTCCTAATATCGACGTGATGGAAAAACAAAATTCTTTACTTTTACGAATTACATTTACCATAATATCACAAGAAAAATATGCTAGTTCTCAAATATCCTCCACCTGGATTCTAATAATGTGTATCTCCAGTCATCGAACGTTTACTACTGAATTTACTTGACGCCCTAATGGTTAAGCCATTATCAAAAATAATCAAACCCATTCTAATTATTAACCAAGTTAAATTTTTAATTTTCCCACTAATTGGGTTTCCTACTAATTTATTCATCCAAACCAGACATCTCTCAACTCCCAAAATATTTCTATAAAAATTATCACAATTTCAAATCGGCATGCGATTGACCATGTCTAAATCGGGACCCACGTTCGAAGCCATTTCTCTCTCTATCTTATTTTATGTGCCCGTTTAGACCGGAGTCCGCACGACCACATATGCATTTTACCAATAATCAGTCAGCACGAGAATCAAAATATCCCGGAGCGCCAGATGGGTTAAAGCAAATCGCAAAAACGACATCAAATTTATAAAAAATGCTTTGCTGATTTTTGGCTCAATGCAACAATAAGGATAGAAGGAGATTTAATTGGGTGAAACACATCTGGTAAAATTATCTCAGTTTATTTAAAGTTAAAATCTGACTGCAAGAATAATGCTCAAAGCAGCATCATCCACGTGTGGCGATCCACACTCTTATTTACACACAATATACAGAAATCTTCCAAACACATTTGACAATCTTTTTGAAAACACAAGTCCGATTGTTAGTCCTGTGGACTGTGTTCCAAAATTATTAACATTTTAACTCCAGTGCAAAATGAATTGTCCATACTGGAAATAACGTCGATCACTGTTTGACTATTTACATGATATTAACACTCGTAGAATAAATGTTTATAGAATTTCTTAGACTTTCATTTGTTTTCCAGTTTTCCAAAATATATCGTTGAAACTATTATTATCATCGTAGCAACACAAATTATTAACACATATTAACAACATCTGAAAAGTATTTGACCATTGAGCATAGCATCGAAGAACTGTGCGAAGCACAACAACAATTAATTGTTCTTCTGACATTAAACATTCGAGAAGTGACTCGATTATGAACTTCAAGTTCCAAACAAAACATATGATTTCTGAATCATCAACTTGATCAATAAATGGTTGAACCATTCAACTATTAGATTTTTCCACTTGGAATTATTATGAAAAAAATATTTATATTTATGGCCATTTTTAGCAACTTTCACAACTTGCAATTCTTCGACAGAATGCGGAAATTAGAATTGTAGTCTTATAATGAATTCATTTGGTTCATGGCACTAGGATTGAAAATATCCTTCAAATTATTCGTGGTTAAAGAATTATTTTAAATTGGCAGTGGCCCATTCTACTATTTGTGTAAGAACACAATATTATAACAACAACAACAACGGCAAAGGTCTTCCTCTGAAGAAGAATAAACTACTATCATGACAAATCCGGGTTCTAGCAAAATCAAATTCTAAATGGAATTCGTAAACAAGGTTGAAATAAGAACTGATGGTTTCAAAGAAATAACCTTCGGGTTATTCATACGACGAAATGTGTGGCTCCAATACTCCTCCTATAAACCTGAGCCATCGAACCTGCTATTTGATTGATGCTCGAAAAAACCTTCATTCCTGCGACTTAAACCTGCGCACCTGGGAATGGCATTTCAACTATTCCACACACATAAATTATCTTCCCAAAATTTATACAATAAATCAAGCCTCTGCTTGTTATCAACACTGGAAGATTAATAAACTGACAAGTTTATTTTATTTTACCATTCAGTTCAACCCGTGAATTTACCATACTCATGAAAAGCTTCATTTCACTTTCGACGTGTATTTACGTCATGATTTTATATAAATACAAAAATCCTATTTGATACAAATATCAATTGCTTCCCGTTTCATGCCTCTCCGTGTTATATGAAACATATACTTTGCTCATTGCAAATATCAACTGTTCAACCAGAACTGAAATGTTGGTTGAATGCGGGCTTGCGCTAACCACTCTCCTTCGTAAAATCTCCTGTTCCATACTAGAAATGTTTCAACTACTTCATAGGCTCTTTCTCAATACATATGATTATTATAAAATATAATATCCAAGAATTATTTAGAAAAATTATGAAAATTATTATTATTATTATTAGTGGATTATTATTATTATTATTATTTCAAATATGTTTAATTATCATCTCATTATGTGAGAATCCACATGTTCGAACCTTCGAATATGGAAAAAATATCCATTCCTCAACAAAAATAAATTTAACTTTTACAGTTACATCGGCTGATTACCGTGATTTCCCAAAAATATGAAAAATTCAAATAAATGCTCAAAATGCTCGGTCATCGATCCTAAACTGTTCTGAGTGCTAAAAATGCTCAGAATAAATCTAACAAGTCTTGCGTAAATCATTACAAGCTTTAAATTACGACGAAAAAAATGTGTTGGTCATCTGCAGAAAAATAGTTTGTTCCAATTAGCTAGGCATAAAATAATTCAAATGTGGCTTACATTTCTTGATGTTCTTGAAGTGTCGTAAACCTGGTCTATACCAGATTCATCCGTAGACATGCCCTAGCGGACAAGCACGTATAATCCTTGTATCGGCCGCCATTGTAGACCCACAAATCGTCTAGTCAGACATAGTGGTAGTATCTTTCGACGTTTTAAATGACTGTGGTTCCATTTTTATATGGGCTTCTAACAAAGCCATAACAGTTTGTTTGAAAAGGGTCAGATCTAAGCGATCTCTTCTTAAATGTGTCAGTTGTAACCTAACTCACTGTAATCTCATCAGTACAAGAAAAACGTTGACAGTCTAAGCAGTTAACGGCTGTTCTGAAGATCGTTCCCTGGGCATGGTTTGTATATCACCATCTGCCATGCGCTAGACAACTTGCAGTTTCCCTTGCGTAGACTAATGAACGCCACCGTTATAGACTATTCTTCACTGTACTGACGGATCGAAGTGGTTAAATAGTTACAAAATATGAAACTGACTTTAAATGGATTTAAACATCCAAGTATTAATTTACTATTGGACTGTGACAAATACTAATTTTCTAGACCAAGTCTAGCATATGTCCTTTAAGAAATATAAATATTTCCACCAATGTCTGTAGAAAAACAATCACCTCAGTGATTCTCCTCACCAGAAACTTACTAAGTTCCAACTCGTTTGCGCAGCACTTCTCGTGACTATCACGATTTGAAAAGTACTTCTTCGTAGACGTGGCAACCATGTGCCTTGGCTCAGCGTAGACGCAACTTGTTCGCCAAGTGCTTGTGATGAATTGAGCTCACTAAGCATGCTCCAGCTTGCTTTTATACAAAAACGGTCAGGGTCACGCGTCATCGCCTGATATCTAGAAATCCTCATATCTCTTGAATCCCTGGTCCGATTTACTTGATATTAATTGCATTCTCTTTTATTTGGCCGTGCCAGTAATCTGATCCCAATCTCAAGTCTCTGCTCCATAGTTAACTATTTAATCAATAAATAGTCTCCACCTCTGCTGTTACTCGCTACGTCATTTACCATCCAACTATCGGTAATTTCCTTCGAATGGCTTCGAGAAGCAATGTAGCGCGATATTCAAATATCCGAACATTCAAACGCTGCTACAGCCTTTCCCTTGATATCTAGGTGTCTGAAACTCGGAATACCCATTCCTAGAGTTGGGCACAATACAGCATAACTTTTTGATGTATAAGGATTACATCGCAACCAAGAACTACATTTTCCAACCACCCCGAGCCGAGAGAAAGTTACCTTACAAAAATGATAAAAACATTTTTTCTTGGACACGCAAAATTTTGAAATTAATAAACCAGTTATACAACATTCCAATGTATATTGTGTTAAAATTTGAATTCGATCTGATGACGGGTTTTTGAGATAATAATTCTTAAATGTGACGCATGGTTGAAACACTCTTAAAAACAGGCACTTTTTGTGATTCAACTGCGACAAAAAAGATCAAAATGTAAATTAAAATTCCAAACCTACATGAGTTAACTTGCAATAGAACGACGAAAATGATGATGTTATTGGATTTTATATAGATCTATTGGTTACTTCACAAACAACCTTCAAACTCGAGTGCACATAATACTTTGGTCGACAGTAGAGATCAGTTCGTGCGCTTAGGTTGATATGGAAGCCACAACGACCAGCCACGGTAAACCATGTGCCTACTATGAAGGATTTATTTATTTTTCGTATGGTACAAATGATCTACGTATACAACCTCTGTCCGAAAAGTTCGGTGAGTGACGTACTGCTCACGGTAGTAAAAGCGCGCCACTTTTGAATCCCGCACCGGAGAGGTCAAGGCAAATCTGAACAAGTTCCCGAGCGTTGGCGCTGTGCATGTGTTTTTCGTGTGTTAACAGCTCATTTTAGAGTGTGTAGTGCGTGCAGTCGAAACTAATCAATGGATCAGCGAGCGAACAACTCTCTTCTGTATCAAACTTGGGAATTTATGCTACCTGCCATGCACACCTGTTCGACTGGCGGCAGTGAGTAGGGTGAATTTATGCAACTTGCCATGCACACCTGTTCAACGGGCGGCAGTAAGAAGGGTGAATGTTCCATAGAATGGTCCTGATAACCATCGTCACGGGCGACGAGAACTGGTGCCTGAGGTACGAGACCCAAGCCAAGCGTCAAAGTATGGAATGGCAGGGTCAAGGGTCGCCAAAAGCCCTTAAGGGCCAAGCGTTTTCGGACATTCATCGTAATGAGACGACCCAGCTGAATGCTACCCCTAAAGAGGACTACGCCAGGAGTTTCCAGGACTTGTACAGCCGTTCTCAGAAGTGTATAACCATCCACGGGGCGTACTTCGAAGGACAGTAACTGCTGTTTCAGTTAAGCCAACAATCCGTTCGTAATATACTGTAGACCCATTCACCGAACTTTTCGTACGGATGTTGTATATACAAATATGTAGGCCTACATAGTAATCAGAAGTGAACATCAAGGAAAGCAAGAAAGCAACCAGGAAAGCACTGGAGCCGATGCTTTCATGAACTTTTTCCATACGCCTGCAAAGCTACGCTGTGGGCACTCCCGAATGCTGTGGTTCATCGTCTGTTCTTGAGCTCCGCAATCACAAGTTGGTGATTCTAGCCGTCCCCATTTGTGTAACATTGGCTTGCACCTTCCAAGACCAGCTCGAGCACGATTTAGTTAGCACCACGTAGCTCTTGGTAGATCAGTTCCTGGGATGTGCTGGGAAGGATCATCAAATTGGATTTGGTGAAGTGAACAAAAATCTCTCCTCCTTTCCTTCCAGATTTTGTTGGTATTGTAAGGCCCTTGCTGCTTAATAATGTCAACACCGCAAATTGGATTCCTGGATTCCAGGTGCATGTGTAGAGGATTACTCAGTACTGAGTGAACCGGAAGGTGCTTGAAGTCAGAACAAGCGTAAGTTTTCCAAGTGTGGGCAGGATACTCGTACATCGTAAAGAGAACCAATGAAGACGGAACTGTTATTTGGCGCTGTTCAAAACAACGATGGAAGCAGTGTTGAGGAATGCTTAAAACCAAAGACTCCAAGGTACTTACTTCAAACGACCATCATTGTGGACCTCCGGATGACGCTCGCCTAGAAGACTCTAACCATGGCGAGGAAGAGGAAGATACTCCGATTTGTAAAATAGCCTATACCTAGTATTCAGAGGAGTTAGGGGACCTGCATAATCGAGGTTATAATGCTGTCACGGAAATGCCGGAAACACAGGATGTTATACAACCAACGGGCCAAATCACAAGGAAACCAGAAGGAACCAAAATCATCCCAAGAAATTGCTCTTCGGCCAGAAGAACTAACAATGAGTGACTTGGTAAAAGAAATTCACTGAGTACGTAGGTTTGCTGCAACGGGGGGTTTTGAATCATTAACCTAGGTATATATACAGTATTTCATATGGCATGAAGATGCAATATAGAATTATTTACATCCTATACAGTATTTACAAGTAAATGTATACAGATTGAGACCTTGATCTGCAAGTTGATTCAGTGTTGCTAGAACTGGATATCTAATTTCTCTAACCATTCTACAGCTTCATCACTAGCTTGATGAATCTCCTTCATTGTACCATTGAACATTCGGAGTGGGCAATCCATAGCGGTGTGACTGATGGTCTGAGGGCACATCTGCACAGTTGCAGAAAGGATTCTCGGCAATTCTCCATTTGTGCTTCCAGAACTGACATCTACCGTGTTGAGTTCTTATACGATTCAGTGTCGTCCTGATTTCCCTGGGAGGGTCAAAACCAAGGGGTTGTTTAACTGGATCCGAGATAAGACCTAATCTGTCTGGATTTGAAGTCAGCCACTCGTTGCGCCAAGCTTCATTCACTTGAAATAGCTCTTGGACCAGCCTCTTAGATTTCAGCCTGAGATCTTTAGGTGAGCAGTCTACATGTATTGGCAGGAGAGGGTTTAAGCCATTCTCTCTTCAGTGCCATTTGTCTTCGAAGGTGAGGAGGCGGGATGTTGGCGAGCACTGGTAACCATTCCAAAGGTGTAGATTGGATGGTTCTTGATACAGTCCTCATTGTGTCGTTCAGCTGTACGTCTATCTTCTTTGCATAGGCACTGTTAAGCCATACTGGGCTGCAATACCGTATTCTGCTACTGGATACACTAGGGCAAGTGCTGTAGTTCTGAGGGTGGATGCTGTTGGGACCCAGCCCGTTCCTGTGAGTTTGTGCAGGATGTTGTTGCGGGTTTTGATCTTAGCAGATGATTAACCAATGTTAAATCTGGAAATACAGTATTTTAAGTAGCCTACATCTGTTTCAGCCATCGACACATCCGGTACATTTGGGGCGGAAGAAGGAATGTCTTCGAGCGCCGTATCAGCCACAAATAATCCAGGTAGAGGCTGTGATTGGCGCGCTTTACAGGACACCTGTAATTATTTTACGTGGCCATTAATCTCGCCATCATGAGCCACAAAACCTCCATTTTCGCGTCGAATCCGAACCACAGGATCTGATATTTCACTTGGAAAATATCACATCATTACCCGAAAATCGTTGCTGTTGTTGCTTATTTTAGAGGCTGCGACATTGTGGTCGTATAGCCCTGTGTATTTAGGTGTGTGTGTGGAATTTGTGTGTTAGTTATTATTACATAAAATATGGAACTATCAAAGAAGCGACTGGTTCAAGCTTTGGTATTTCCTGTCGTCACGTGTGGCTCTGAGTCCTGGACCATAAATGCTGCATGCCTTCGAGATGATGTGTTATCGAAGAATGCTACGAATATCGTGGGTAGCAAGAAGAACAAATGAATCTATTCTCAAGGAGCTAAGGATTGCTCTTAAAGCACGTTTACTCCCAAACATCCAAAGGCAAATGTTGAGATTTTTCGGTCATGTCATCCGGCGAGACAGCATTGAGAAGTGTATCATCCAGGGTAAAGTTGACGGAATACGTCTGAGGGGACGTGCCCCGAACCGGTAACTTGACCAGGTAAAGAGTCAGACTAATCTTCTCTGATATAACTTAATATTTTCCAATCAATTAGGTTGACAATTCAAACGACGCACTAACTGGTTGGCACCTGATACAAAATTCACACTCCATATTTCGGAAGAAGATTGTTTTACTTATTTCAAACACTGAGTTAAAATATTTGTTGATATTCTGCACTTGTTTTACTAAATTATTTAATTGTCTATATTTTTTAATTTTTAATATAAAGCCCAAATTTTATTTACACTTAGTATACTATTACAAAATTTCTTATTTTTAGCCTACTTTTCACATTTTGCAAAAATGAGGAAAAAGTAGACTTATGAGATCGATCCGGGGAAATGTGTGTCTGTCTGTCTGTCTGGCTGTGTGTGTGTATCCCCCTATCAACTCCTAAACGGCTGCAGCAATCAAAACCAAATTTAGTATGAGTAAAGATGTGCACCGGAATATCTCACGTCCATATCTGAAAATGATGTCAGTGCTACCAACTGCTGAAAAAACGCACTAGAAATTTGAGCTCCATGTTGGATATCTTGCAAGGTATGCATGGGAGCTATTCCAAAATTGGCACACACGTGGATAAGACTATTTCAGTTTAATTTCCAGGAGGCCAACCATGGCAGTGTTGCCAAAATAATTTTAAGCCTTCTAATAGGTCCAATGTTTAAATGCATATAACTTCTACACTATCAATTGGATTTCAACCAAATTTTGTATGTAATATCTGTTCACAAACAGATATGACTGCGCGTATTCTTAAGAGCCACCAGGGCTGCCAACTGTTAATAATTGCTCTCTCTATTTTTTTTATCCAAATACCAATATATCAGAAAGTATGCAAGCCAACAGCTTTAAACTATGCAAACGTATATTCTGACATTTTAGATTAATTTGGAGTAACTTATATACGTCAGTTCTACCAACATGATTATAAGCCTGCTGATAGTACCGATTCTTAAATACATGTAACTTCTATACTATCAGTTGGATTTCAACCAAATTTCGTATGTGCTATGTGTACCATAACATATATGACTTTAAGTATTGTTAAGAACAATCAGGGCTGCCAACTGTTAATAAATGCTGTCTATATTTTTTTACCCTAATATCAATATATCAGAAAGTATGCAAGCCAACAGCTCTATACTTTGCACACGTATAGCACCTGACATTCTAGATTAATTTGGAGTAATTAATACAAGGCAGTGCTGCCAACATGATTATATGCCTGCTGATATGTCCAATTTTAAAATACATGTAACTTCTATACTAACAAATGGATTTCATCCAAAATTGGCACAACAAGATATCATAATAATTCAGATTATTTCTGACCAGCACACGCTTGACATTGTTGGCAACATGCTTTTACGCGTGCTGATAGATCCAGTGTCTAACTGCATGTAACGTCCATTGGATTTCAACCAAATTTTGTATTCTGTAGCTTAAGAGATGGAACTAAGAATATATTGTCACCAGGGCTGCCAACTGTTGTGCTCTATTGGGCTACATTATACCAGGTATATTTTGAAGTAATTAGATATTTCGATATTACCAACTTAATTTAGTCATTATTCTAGATAGGTTCATATTCTCTAGAATAATCATTGGCATGAAAAGTAGGCTGTATAGTTCTTCACGGAACTTCTTGTTTTTCTAACTGTATTTTGAAAATTTATTGTGAAGCGCATTATTATATTTTATTTTATTTATTTACTATTAATATTACATTGTAAGGACATCCTTTTTAGCCTATTTTCATTTATGAAAAAATATTAGGCTTATGAGATCACCTTTTGTCCGTGTGTCTGTCTGTGTGTGCGTGTGTGTGTCCCCCTAATAAAATCTACACGGCTGTAGCGATTCTAATGAAAATCGGTAAGTTCACAGCACTATTCCGGACGACCCCGACGGTGCCCTTCAAATTTTGTTACGTCTCACCAATCCAACATGGCGGCTATGCGAAATATTTCACCAGCATTCAATATCTCCGAAACTATTACCGATATCACACTGGAATTTTGTACGGTGATGAAGGGAACTACTAGAAGTTCACCTATGTAACGTTTGAAAACCTGGTTACTACAAAACCAACATGGCGGCCAAGCGAAGTTGCGACATTTAAATAGACGTTTCTCGCGATTTAACCAACCAAATGAAATGAAACTTGGCACAGTATATATTTATAGACATTGTAATGCACCGACATCTAACTTCGTTCAATTGTTTACATAACCTCAAGATGGTGGCTGTGCGAAATATTTCACCGGCATTCTGTATCTCTGAAACTATTACCGGTATCACCCTGAAATTTTGTATGGAGATAAAGGGCACAACTGGAAGTTTATCTATGAGACTTTCAAAAACCGGTTAACTACAAAACGAACATGACGGCCAAGCGAAGTTGAAAGTTTTAAATAGACTTTTCTCGCGATTTAATGATCCAAACTCAATGAAACTTGCTACAGAAAATGTTTATACACATTGTAATGCACTGGTATCTAATTTAGTTCAATTGTTTCCATAACCACAAGATGGCAGCTGTGCGAAATTTTAAAATCTCGATTTTACTTCTTGTGTCCTAATCATGCGAATGAAGTTTGAATACTACACGTACACAATAATCTTCATGTAACAGTACATAACTCTAAGACCTACATATATAAAAATCTAACATGGCGACTATCCGCAATATCTACGAATCTATTGCAGCAATCAAACTGAAATGTTGTATGTTGATAGAGGCAATTAACATAAGTAGGTTATATGAAAATAGGCTTTAGTTCATCACGGAACTACTTGTTATTATTTTATTTCATCCTTTTAATTACAATTTATCTCATAAATATTTTTCGCATCAAACAAACATTAGACTTAAGTACATCTATAGTATTTTATCTTTATTCTTAATTGATTTCATTCTTAATTGAGCTGAAGAAAACCTCAATATCAGGTCGAAACATGTACGATATATAATCGATACTAGCGGACCCGTGCGATTTATCTCGCATGTTCTTAAACCACACTTTCCCCAATAGGTTTATGAGACACTTAAGGAGAAAGGTTATGCTTTTATTTCAATCAAATGATTATAGAACACAATTTACATTTCATGATAAAGGAAATACCTCAGAATGTTAGTATGACATGAAACAGGCGTCACAGCGGACAGCAATTATGGAGCGTATTTTCCGATATTAATGGTGTTTGCAAATCGCACACTTTGTACGTCGGGGAGGAAAGATGTGTTGAGAATAGTTCGAACCCAGAGCGGAGCATTTTACCGTGTGCGTGGACAGGTAACCGCAAGCAAGGCAGTTGTTGTTGTTGTTGTTTGAGTCTTTAGTCTTTTGACTGGTTTGATGCAGGTCTCCATGCCTCCCTGTCTTGAGCTAATCGTTTCATCTCTACATAGCTACCACACCCTACATCCGAAGCAATCTGTTTAACATATTCTAACCTTGGTCTACCCTTACAGTTCTTGTTCTCAACCCTTCCTTCCATAACTAAGCTTGCTATTCCTGGGTGTCTTAGTATGTGTCCTACTAACCTATCTCTTCTCTACATTAGCAGTCGCCAGAAACATCTCTCCTCTCCCACTCGTCTTAATACCTCTTCGTTTGTCACCCTATCTACCCATCTGATCTTCATCATTCTCCTGTAACACCGCATTTCAAATGCTTCAATTCTCCTCTTTTCTGCTGCACCAATAGTCCAAGTTTCACTTCCATAGAGCGCCACGCTCCAGACAAAGGCCTTCAAAAATGACTTCCTAATACCTAAATCTATATTCGATGTCAACAGATTCCTTTTTTGTAGAAAGGCTTTCCTTGCTTGAGCCAACCTACTTTTTATATCCTCTTTGCTTCATCATCACTGGTTATTTTGCTTCCTAAGTAACAGAAGACTCCTACTTCCTTCAGCTGCCAATTTGATGTCCATAGAGGTTTCTGATTTATTTCGGCTGCATTCCAGTATTTTTGTTTTACATTTATTAATTTTCATCATGTATTCATTCCGTAAGACGGAGTCCATACCATTCAATAACTCCTTCAAATCCTCAGGCGTGTCGGCCAAGATGACGATGTCATCAGCAAATCTCAGAGTTGAATTTATTTCTCCTTGAATCTTCACTCCCACTTTAAATTTTTCTCCATTTTCCTTCATTGCTTGTTCAATGTAAAGATTGAAGGCAGTAGCGAAGGTCCATTTATTGCGTGGCCGGACTCGGAGTGAAGTCAAACATTAAGCATGCATTTATAGCAACAATACGTGAGTGAATTTCGAAGTGAAATATTACAGTATTGAGTTCGACATATTTGAAAGAAAACATAGTAGTGAAATATACTTTCGGCATTGTGAACTACGGACAATTGAGGCAGCAAACATAAATATTTTACGCCATTCGCTAAGAAGAGAACTTTATTCCGAGGTGTCCTACAAGCATTGCGCATTCAATTAAAGCTTATACAGAGCTACAATCAGTGACGATATGAATTCATAGCAACGCTATCACTCAAATATCTTACAAACTGACGTGATTTCATGAACAGTATCGACGTGAGAATAAATAGTGGAATTATACAATTAAATAATTTACACTATGTTATTTGATTCAAAGTTGAAAGGAATGTTGACTAACGTTATTGAAGCGAATATGATGGAGTAGAGAATTACGGTATGCGCTAGGAACACATTGTATAGAGAGGGAAGATGGATACTTGGAGCAACAACAGCAACAACATCAGCTGCAATAAAATTAATTATTCGAAATTATGATGAAAATTAGACGGAAATACTCAGAAATGGATATCAACTTTAAAAGAAGAAGAAGACGACGCCTTGGCGATCTGCGCTTAGAAGAGACGAAGCAGATGAGATTAGGAACGAACCCAATCTAATGCATGAAGACTGGTACATTCGAATCCGAGGACCGGGGGAACGCTTTTCGAAACCCGAGGAAGCAGTTCGCACGGAGGAAGATGACGGAAGATACAAGACTCGGCAGGATGGAGAACGTTGAACATCACGGTATTACCTATACCGATGTACATCTAGATGCTTCGAAAGGCAGAAAGAAGATTTCGTTATCTGTAGTTTGAAGTAGTTTGAAAACTTTTAGAGCAAACCATTTTACCATGTTTTTAATAACTTAATTATTATTCGAATTTGGATTTTCATCATCCGTAAACTTAATTGTTAATTTATATCATGATTTCTAACTACGATTTCGACTTTGGAGATTTGAAGCTGAATTTCAGAACTTTAGAATTCTTGGATTTTCGATTTTTCGGATTTAAGGTTTTTTCTTAAATAATTTTTAACCAATTTTATTAACTATTTTCGATTAAAAATTTAAGAATGCTTTCTTAAATTTTTATTAGCAATTTTAGTTTGGGAATCTTAGCTGTAAGAAGAATATAGTTAGGAAGAAGAATATTACGATCAACACTGCGAATAAAACATAATTGTGATGTTTTATTAACACGATTACGACGATCTATGCAAGAACATTGGTGACGATATAATTAAACGATATATTGCCATAACGACGATGAGTTGAACTGGAACAGTATTCATGTTTAAATGAATTTGAATTTTACTATTATTAATAGAAAGCTTTGTTATTTCTTGAATTAAATTAAATTTTAGGAATAGTTCCACTTGAAAGGAATTGATATTTTATATTCGAGATTTGGGGGATTGCTAAATCCTTAGATCATAAACACAATAGATGGCTGATGACGTCACATTGGTGAAACCAACATCTCGATCAGCTGACTAAAGGGAACTGTCGGGAACTGCGGATAGTTTGGAGCACTGAAATACTACACGTGATGATAGAATTGGGCTATTCTATTCTATTCATTACCGTACTAAGCCAGAATGGTGTATTACTGCACAGCGTATGGATGTAAGGATACATTTAGAAAAGGATCGGGCATTTCTTTCCACAGATACGCCTAAGTTATTCATTGTAAAATAACCCTACAATTCTTGACTTCACTACTTGCATTTCTTTACGTTTCCTCAACTCCGAAACATGAAAGAAAAATAATTTAACATGTATTATTAAATTATTAAAATTTACCCTATCTCTTACTCCACTGAACAAGCATATGAAGCAAAATTAGGACCAACACAACATCAAAGAACCTTCCTTTTCAATCATGTTCAGAGTAAAATTGCAGGTTATGCTATTGATGTGACGATGCAGTCTTCGATAATAAATACGCTGAGGTAATATTTGTCATTTTATTAAACGTATGCACAGTGCGTTTGGTTGAGGAAATTTTCAGATTCTTCTGAAAATGTATGCAGCCCTAAATTAGCCAATTCTTCGTAGAATTTCAAAGGTTGCGAAGGTTTCTATGATTCATGGAGAATGGAATTTAAAAGGAAACAGTTCATTGCTTGTAATGTTTTCCTTTGTAGCAAATGTAGGCCTAATCCATAGTTGTTGAAAAAGCAACGCTTACTAATTCAAAATACTTCCTTATTTCCATTTGCCCATGTTTTGTTCACTTTCATAAAATACTGAAGTGGAAGCTAACGCTGAATAAGAGCTAATCGTTCGATAAAATTTTGTAAAGTATTGTACTGAAATTAGCCAAAATACATTTTCTAATGATGAAAAATAAATTAGGAAATGATGTAGTAATTGAACTTGTTTGGAGCTCTCGAGCGTACAATCAAAAATGATCAGCTCACAAACACACTTTCAAAATCAGTAGGCCTAATTCAGAGTTGGATTTGTTATTAATTATTTACAAGAGGGGATCCTGGATGTATGAGTATTACGGAACACGACAGCCAATTTTTACACAAACACAATTCTGTTCAAAAATCAGTAGGCCTAATTAAAATTGGATTTGTTATTAATTATGTACAAGAGGGGATCCTGGATGTATGAATATTACGGAACACGACAGCCACTTTTTTACACAAACACAATTATGTTCAAAAATCAGTAGGCCAAATTCAGAATTGGATTTGTTATTAATTATTTACAAGAGGGGATCCTGGATGTATGAATATTACGGAACACGACAGCCACTTTTAACACCAAATATGTTACATTCTTAACCTTTGCTACCTTCCGGTACGTAAAGAAACATGCGATGCTTTTCCCAATGTCGTATAAATTACGAAAATGTGTGTTTAAACCCTCATTAAAAGTCATTTCCCCACCTACTCCTATCACCTTCCATTACGAGTTCCTGTGTTTTCCCTTTAGTCAGCTGATCGAGATGTTGGTTTCACGCCACAGTACAGGCGCAGTGTGGCAATGCGCACTCTATTGTATTTATGCTCGAAGGCTAAATCCAGTATACATTTTGATATGTTGGACACTGAATAACATAATTGTTATTGAGCCTTATTGCAACATTATGCATTGTTGTTGACATTAATATTGTATTGTAGCAATAATTAAAAGAAACGATCAGTAAGGAGTTGTAAACTTCAGTGTTATTATTAAATATTAACATCGATTGTTGTAGAGTTAGTAGCTAATTTTAGTAAACCATCGGAGATCATGCATTGATGTACACGTATCACTATTAGAAGGAATGTAAAAGGACAAGGGAACTATTCTGAAAGGAAATATAAAGCAGGTTTTATGTGAAGAAATACGAGGAAATATACTGTAGTTGGATTTATGACGTGATTCTGATGTTAGTTACGCGAAGGAAAGGAATGCTCTATATAGGTAGGCTTGCCATACGTCCCGATTTGACCGGGACAGTCCCGGTATTTTGCTCTTGTCCCGGTGTCCCGCCCGGTTTTATCAATGTCCCGGAAAACGGCTGTAAGATGTAAAAAGTAATGAGTTTATATGTTTAAAAATATTTTATGAATGGGTTACTTTTCAGCAATCAACATCGTTTTGTTTGTAATTGTTTTTATAGTTAGACAAGAAGTTGTAGTTTTTCAAAGAATAATAAGTCTTAGTAATTGTTCAATAAAACAATGTTATGAAGTATTTTAAATTGCATTTTATCAACACTTCTTTCTAGAGGGTAGACCAGAAAAAATTATCATTAAAAAGGAAAAATTATATATTTTTATGTAGCAAAAATTCCTTTTTTTATTTTTAAAATGTGTGTAGAACTAACAATTTAAGGTGCCAGATTTCCCCCTCCCGTCACTTGCGAGGCTTAAAAAAGGCTTAAAACTCACCATTTTGCTTCTAATTTTAAAAATATCTCGGACCCCCCCGCTCAATACCCCATAGACCCCCGGTAAGGCCATCCCATATTAATGTGTCCCGGTTTCACTCACCAAAAATATGGCAAGCCTATATATAGGTATTACAAAGGAGGGATGTGCGATGAAATATTTAAGCTCTAAAGCCGCGTTTACCCCGGAGTTGATAACAGTGTTGGCAACAAATGTTGACAACATTTACAAAAATCATACTATTTTTTTTGTCAACATTGCTGCCAACAATGCTGTCAACACCGAAAAAGTGTGGGCAACATTACCCACCAGCAGTCGGTAAAGATCAAAGAGTGTTGTTAACATTTGTTGGCAGCAATGTTTACGGGACTTAAAGTGACCCGCAACAATGTTGGCAACAATTCCCCTTCATCTGTCCAGCGCACGTGGTTGGCTGACGTGGCTTCACTCTAGTCACGGCTGTTGATGGTAGTACTGGACTTCTGTTTGTGGTGTCGAACTGTCGAAGTGCAAGTCAATATGGACAACCTTTTAAGAGATTTTGATTGGTCGCGGGATATTGTCCTAAATTTGATCGAGCTCTATCGTGAGCAACCAGTTCTCTGGAACCCGATGGACCTAGAATTTAAAAACAAAAACCTGAAGAACTATGCCTGGAATGACATTTCGCGGGAAATGAAAACCACCAATTCTCTTTTTACCTATGATGACGCACGATGTTGCTATCGCCGCAAATTCCTCTAGTGTTGACATCTCGGAATGCAGATTTCAACTGGCAAAACGCGCCAAAAATGAGCTAAATTTTTGTCAACCAATCTTACCAGTCTTGATATTCGCCAACATTGTTGCCAGCATTTTTTGCCAACTTTTGTTGTCAACATGTTGTCAACGAAATTTGGCAACAACTTGTTGGCAACATTTTGTGTAAACGCGGCTTTACGGGATTGTTAACGTATTATGGAGGATTGTGATGATATATAGAGAAAGTGGTCAATGCTATTTAAAGCAATGATGGTGTATGAAGATAAGTTATCTATTGTAAATTATTCTTCTTCTTATTATTATTATTTTTGAATGATAACTTGGAGGCATGACAAGGAGGGAGTTGGCGGAAAAATGTAAGCGAGATGGATATGACTATTTTTTGATAATTATAATAAAGTCAGTTATCAAGGATTTGACGATAATTATTACATATGAGCTTGGCTTAGTTGCATGGCCATATGAGCAAGGATTTGACAGTAAACCATAAGAATTGAGACGACGGTAAAATAAGTTAAATAAATAAATGAGCATAAATATTTAAACATATTTTAACATATATAAATAAATATTTAAACAAATATTTAAACACATATTTAAATTAATATTTAAATAAACATAAATAAATACAAGTATAAATAAAGAGTTGTAAATATGTAAATAAACAATTAATCTATTTTTGTTGAAGTAACGATAAAGGAGAGAGGAGAGTAGGAATGCTGTACATCATAATTCTATTTAAAATAAACAGGTCGCCTCCGTAGCGTAGCGGTCAGCATGGTTCGCTGCCGCCCCGGAGGTCCTGGGTTCGATTCCCGGCTCTGCCACGAAATTTTAAAAGTGGCATGAGGACTGGAACGGGGTCTACTCAGCCTCGGGTGGCCCAAATGAGTAGAGGGGGTTCGATTCCCACCTCAGCCATCCTCGAAGTGGTTTTCCGTGGTTTCCCACATCGTCTTCGGGTAAATGCCGGGATGGTTCCTACTGTAAGGCTACAGCCGCCTCCTTCCCACTTCCTTGCCTAACCGTCCCATTCTTCCCATCCCTTCATCAGGCCCCCTGTTCGCTTTGCAGGTGAGGCCGCCAGGGCGTAGTGCTGGTCCGTGGGAGTCTGTGGGAAAAGCCAACCCTGGAGGGTAAAACGGTAGCGAAGCGAAAAAATAAGCAGTTTAAAGTATCGTGATATGAAAGTGAGGTGGAGATTAGTGTGTTAATGAAAGTTCAGTGATTGGTTTGAACTGAAGTATATTATTTCAAGTAGATGTTGATAGAAAACTTTATGATGCAAATAGGTGTATAAAGTAGAAGTAATTGTTGAAGTGAATGTTGATATTTGAGAAGGAAGAGGAAACAGCTGATCGGTAGAGGCTGGTTTGAGTAGAGCCGTTATGAATGTTTCATAGATTGAGAACGGAGTCATTAATGTATATATTAAAAGAAGCATTCTTATAGGAGGAATTCTGCGGATTTAAAAATTGATTATTATTATTCTTTTTTAAAATCGAGTTTACCCTCCAGGGTGGTGGCTCCCACGGACTCATTTTTCAGGCAGTGTTCTAGAGCTGGGAACATTTAATCGGAGTGTATATAACTGGTGAGATGGGATTAGCACCTCGCCCAGGCGGCCTCACCTGCAAAGCGAACAGGGGCCTCATGAGGGAAGTGAATGGAAGGTTACGATGGATAGGCAAGGAAGAGGGAAGGAGGCGGCCGTGGCCTTACAGGAGGGACCATCCTGGCATTTGCCTGAAGACGAAGTGGGAAACCACGGAAAACCACTTCGAGGATGGCAATGTGGGAATTGAACCCCCTCTACTCATTTGGACCACCCGAGGCTGAGTAGACCCCATTCCAGTCCTCATACCACTTTTCAAATTTCGTGGCAGAGCCGGGAATCGAACCCAGGGCCTCCGGGGCGGCAGCTAACCACGCTGACCGCTACGCTACGGATGCGACTTATTATTCTTTCTACGTGAGATATAATTTTATTTTTGGAACTTCGGAACAGCTGAGAAGTTAATTTTCTTTTATGAAGTGAAGCTGTCGCATGATACATGTTTTCTTTTTTATGACAAGCTTGTCATTGTGCTTCGACGATATTTTTTAATTCATGGATGAACTTTATTTTAATTTAAATGTGATATATTTTTGTTAACAAATATATTTCGTTTTTTTTTTTAATTCATCGACTTTCGTGATTTATATTAATTATAGAGAGATTGTGTTATCGAAGTGGATCAGGTATAAGGCACCCATTTTCCAGATCCAATTTCGCCCTGAGAATTGTAAGTTTCTCACTCCACCGATGTAGTTTGAGTTGTTGCCCCAGTAGAGTAGTCCATAACACAATCGCAGGACTGCTGTATCCTCATTTAGTGCTTGTCGGTAGGATTATCAGTTTTTTCTAGCCGGGGAACTTCGAGATTCTACGATCCAGTCAATCTTCGGATTTCGACAAGTGCATCCTCATGAATATACGGGTACAGTACCCACCGTAAAGCCACGGCCGCCTTCTTCCCTCTTCCTTGCCTATCCCTCCCAATCTTCCCCTCTCTTCCCATCCCTCAGTTGTATCCCCGGACTAGGTGTTTCAAGCTCCAGGACACTGCCCTGGCGGCGGTAATGGTGGGATCCCTCGCTGAGTCCGTGGGAAAAGCCAACCTGGAGAGTAAACCGACTAAAACAAAACAAAAGAGAAGATTACTAGGAGAGAAACGTAGAAGGCAGTGAAGTTAATGGGTCAACATTTCCCGTTCTACTTTATGACACGGATTCCATTTGCTCACCTGCAATAATGGGGCTTTGCACGGCTCCGGTGGCGTAGTCGGTAGCATGCTGAACTACATTGCCCAAGATCGCGGGTTCAAACCCGGCAGAAGTCGTCGGATTTTTAAGAGCGTTAAAATCCTTCAGTATGCTTTCCTTCGGAGGGGAAGGAAAGTGGCGGGCTTATGTAATAGATTTATGGCATGAAAAAGAACCTACCACTACAATTGGTAGTGTTTTTATTTATTTATTTATTATTTTACTTTTGTAAGTTGATTTACCCTCTAGGTTGGTGGCTCCCACGGACTCAGCGAGCGAACTCACCACTATCGCCTCTACGGGCAGTGTCCTGGAGCTTGGAACATCTAGTCGGGGTGGGTACAACTGGGGAGGTGTGATCAGAACTTCGACCAGGCGGCCTGCAAAGCGAACAGGGGTCTCACGAGGGATGGAAAGGGAGGTGAAGATAGGGATGGATATGCAAGGAAGAGGGAAGGAGGTGGCCGTGGCCTTACAGTAAGTACCATCCGGACATTTGCCCGAAGACGAAGTGGGAAACCACGGAAAACCACCCCGAGGATGACGGAGGTGGGAATCGAACCCCCCTCTACTCATTTGGACCACCCGAAGCTGAGTGGACCCCGTTCCAGTCCTCATACCACTTTTCAAATTTCGTGGCAGAGCCGGGAATCGAATCCAGGACCTCCGTGGTGGCAGCTAACCATGCTGACCGCTACGCAACGGAGGTGACATGTAATAGATTTATGGCATGGAAAAAAACCTACCACTACAATTGGTAGTGTGTAGCCAAATTTGTAGGTTATATTTGGCTTGTCATAAACGCTCTATCGAGTTCCAACGCTCGTTGCTAGGTGTCAGTGGCATCTGGTAGCGAAAGTTGGAACTAACTGAAATTGCTCATTCATTTCATCTCAACCACACGCGACGGTACTTGTAGCTCACCCCATGGGTGTCCGCATAGAAGCAGCTACAATCTCTGACGAGCCGAATATGTCCTCGGACACTCCCGGCAATAAAATCCATACGCTAACCTTGTGTTTACTCTAACTTACTACGCCTCAGATCAGTATTCAGCGTTCATTATTATTTTAATATTAACTCTGCAAGATCGAAACTGAACGCTCAAGCAGCCATAACCTCCCCATGAATGCTTCCAAAAAGATTGTATATTGGCTTACGTGGCCAGTGAATTAAAAGTCAGCAAATTTTCTAGGTTTGTGCCGTGTCTTGTGTGGGGTTTCACCTAGGACACCACGCTGGCTCATCAGCGGGCTCTTGGTGTCCCCGCCCGGACCCCCACAGGAGTAGTGAACTGCGCGCCACCTCCCTTTTTATGATGCGCACCTCTTTACTGCGAGAACTGAACGCTCAAGCAGCCATAACCTCCCCATGAAGGCTTCCAAAAAAAGATTGTATATTGGCTTACGTGGCCAGTGAATTAAAAGTCAGCAATTTTTCTAGGTTTGTGCCGTGTCTTGTGTGGGGTTTCACCTAGGACACCACGCTGGCTCATCAGCGGGCTCTTGGTGTCCCCGCCCGGACCCCCACAGGAGTAGTGAACTGCGCGCCACCTCCCTTTTTATGAAGCGCACCTACACCTCTTCACTGCGAGAACCAAAAACTAAAGCAGCCATAACCTCCCTATGAGGGCTTCCAAAAAGATGGTATATTGGCTTTCACCGCTGATGAGCCTAGCTTGGTGTTACTATGCGAAACCCCACACAAGACACGGCACAAACCTAGAAAATTTGCTGACTTTTAATTCACTGGCCATGAAAGCCAATATACAGTGAAACCTCTCTAAAAGACCGCCCCTATTAAAAGACCACTCCTCTAAAAGACCGATTCTTCATGAAACTGATTTAAAACCTCATAAGGTCAATGTATTTGTTACCTCTATTTAAGGACCACTCCTCTCCCCGACCAAAGACCAGGCATTTTCTCAGTCTGACTTCTTTCAAAAGACCACTTCTCGTGAAAGAGGCATGCAAGATAAAGTTACAGTACAGTGCATAAGTTCTAAATCTTTTTTTTTCCTCCAATCCCTGTAGATAAATCTGATTGCCTTCTCATTGGAGATGATGATGTGAACAATGGTTTGGTTGGCACAGAACTGCATCAGCATACAATGCCATTGGAAGAAGTGTTATGTAACGTATACGGACTACAAAAAAGTGGCTTTCCTAGAAGATTGTTGAACCCAGAACAAATTAATGGACTTTGGAACTCACTCAGAGATATTCTAGAAAGTACAATTGTTTAAAAAAAGCGATGTGCTAATCTAAAACAGACATCAATTTGTGACTTTTTAGCCTACTTTTCACATTTGGCAAAAATGAGGAAAAAGTAGACTTATGAGATCGATCCGGGAAAATGTGTGTCTGTCTGTCTGGCTGTGTGTGTGTCCCCCCCCCCCTATCAACTCCTAAACGGCTGCAGCAATCAAAACCAAATTTAGTATGAGTAAAGATGTGCACCGGAATATCTCACGTCCATATTTGAAAATGATGTCAGTGCTACCAACTGTTGAAAAAACGCACTAGAAATTTGAGCTCCATGCTGGATATCGTGCAAGGTATGCATGGGAGCTTTTCCAAAATTGGTACACATACAGATAATACTATTTCAGTTTAACTTCCAGGAGGCCAACCATGACAGTGTTGCCAAAATAATTTTAAGCCTTCTGATAGGTCCAATGTTTAAATGCATATAACTTCTACACTATCAATTGGATTTCAACCAAATTTTGTATGTAATATCTGTACATAAACAGATATGATTGAGCGTATTCTTAAGAGCCACCAGGGCTGCCAACTGTTAATAATTGCTCTCTCTATTTTTTTTCAAATACCAATATATCAGAAAGTATGCAAGCCAACAGCTTTAAACTATGCATGCGTATATTCTGACATTTTAGATTAATTTGGAGTAACTTATATACGTCAGTTCTACCAACATGATTATAAGCCTGCTGATAGTACCAATTTTTAAATACATGTAACTTCTATACTATCAGTTGGATTTCAACCAAATTTCGTATGTGCTATGTGTACCATAACAGATATGACTACACGTATTGTTACGGGCAATCAGGGCTGCCAACTGTTAATAAATGTTGTCTATATATTTTTTACCCTAATATCAATATATCAGAAAGTATGCAAGCCAACAGCTCTATACTTTGCACACGTATAGCACCTGACATTCTAGATTAATTTGGAGTAGGCTAATTAATACAAGGCAGTGCTGCCAACATGATTATATGCCTGCTGATATGTCCAATTTTAAAATACATGTAACTTCTATACTAACAAATGGATTTCATCCAAAATTGGCACAACAAGATATCATAATATTTCAGATTATTTCTGACCATCACACGCATGGTATTGTTGGCAACATGCTTTTACGCGTGCTGATAGATCCAGTGTCTAACTGCATGTAACGTCCATTGGACTTCAACCAAATTTTGTATTCTGTACCTTAAGAGGTGGAACTAAGAATATATTCAGTCACCAGGGCTGCCAACTGTAGTGCTCTATTAGGCTATATTATACCAGGTAAATTTTGAACTAATTTGATATTTCGATATTACCAACTTAATTTCGTCATTATTCTAGATAGGTTCATATACTGTAGAATAATCATTGGCATGAAAAGTAGGCTGTATAGTTCTTCACGGAACTTCTTGTTTGAAATGACAATGCTCATAAAGAAGCCTAATTGTTATTAATTTGTACTAAATGTGAACCAAGCAAATAAATTGTAATCAGCTATGTGTTCCAACAGTACTTTGTTAATATTGCCCTATACAATTATTTTAATGCCTACCCCTATTAACCCTTTGAATGCCAGGTTTGTAAGCCCACTGCCCAGCCGAAAATTTAGGTTGTTGCACATGATTGAAAAACAGCCTTCAACAGGCATCATATTTGAATGCACCAAATGAATTTAAACCAGTATGTTAACAAAGATATCACCTCCGTTGCGTAGTGGTCAGCGTGCTTAGCTGCCACCCCGGAGGTCCGAGGTTCGATTCCCGGCTCTGCCACGAAATTTGAAAAGTGGTACGAGGACTGGAACGGGGTCTACTCAGCCTCGAGTGGTCCAAATGAGTAGATGGTGTTCGATTCCCACCTCAGCCATCCTCGAAGTAGCTTTCCCACTTCATCTTCGAGCAAATGACGGGATGGTCTTGTAACGGCACTTTTGGCTGTTATGTTAATTTGGAACAATATATAAGACCAAAACCTGCCAGATTATTAATTTCTGCATCCAATTTTTTTACCTGACTTACCATTTGATATGACCCATCAGTGGTCACCGGATCTGAAGTTATATGTAAGAGTGTTGGGCGCCAAGGGTTCGATCTGAGAGCGATAACCCAATAAATCATAAATAACTTTACGTCCTAGCTCAGGTAGAACATTCACCAGACTCCATCGACTCAAGTCGTGGTATGACTTAGTCATTAACCTGAATAACATTTGCTTCGGGGAAAAGAGGATGGCTTATATCTATTTCTATCATCTAGAAAGGAGACAGACTGCATTTACTTTAAATAAAAATTTAATGGCATCAAAAACAAACAAGTTAGGAAAATGCATTAATTAATGAATTAACGTAGAAAGTAAACAAAAGAATTTAAGACAGGCAAAAGTTGCAAGAAAACGGAGGCGTTATGAATTTAATTTAATCTAGATCTGAATTTAATACTTTAGGTTGATTTATTCAAGAGTGAAGAAAGAGAGCTTGTGCATAAAGTCAATGAGCTTACCAAACGATGAATCGGCTTTATTGAAGAGTCTCTCCCCAAGAGAAAGCTGCTGTTGTAGGCGGTAGAAGTCCATCTTCATACGAGGAATTTATCTTAAATAACAGGCTACTATTAATTCTGAGGTTTGTAGGCTACTCAGAATGAATAATGGTGGTGGATTGTAAGTCCCTTAACCACTCTTATGATGTTAGCGCATGACACTGCCAACACCATAATGTATCGGACTGGCCTACGTCTTGAATACAACTCCTGCAATACTGTTCTCCCTGCGACCGTCTTCAACCAAGCCTCGTTGAGTTCTCCCTTCTTCACATAAAGGAGTCTCGTCCCAAGTCGTACCACGACCGTCTGTATTGTTCAGCTCACCTCTTTCCACTCATCTACCCTCGTCCTTGGCCGCACCCTTACTCATTACCGTGGGCTCGCCACGCGGCTTTTGTTGTTGAATAGGTACGCAGGTAAGTTATTTCTTCACATCGTGCTGTTCTGGGAGAAGACGCTAGCTCATGAAATGACCCTTAGTGCTCAAGCGCTAGCTAATTACAAAAACAGCCTCTGACTTCTGTCAACTTAATACCGTAACAAAACCTAATCATGATAATACATTATATAGACTAAACCTACACTTAATAACTTGTGGCTAATTAACTGCCGAAATAACACATGATATAAATAACGAATGTCAAATTTTGACATAACGTCAGTGGCGTAATCGTACCCTTCTAAATAAGGTTACATTCGTCCCGGAAAATCACGCAGACTATTGTTTACTATATTCCGCGTGATCTTCCTAAGACACGTGTAAATTAACATAGAACCCTAATATAACATAATACACATAATAAATTACCCTTATAGACATTTATATATACAATCAACATTTCTTCTTTTGGTTTAACACCAATGTTTTTTGCTTAGGCTATTATGTCTCAATCGCATATAGCTTATTGTTTTCTTTTTATTGTCTTGCGGTCATTACCGCTCATTGTTTATTTTACCTATATGTGTAAGAAAAAAGACATATATGTGTTCTCTTATTTCCCCTTTGTCACATTTTCTTATTTCAAATCACACGAGTTCACTTTGTGATCTGCAGTTTGATTTCCCAAACCACCTTGTAGTAAGTTCGTTGATTTTGGAATTCCCATTTTGAGTGCTTTGAGTAAGGTCAATCACACACACAATCACTAGTAATTTGGTTGTGCTATATGACTCTATCACCCAAACTCTCTCTCATATGTCATTACGTGTATATCACTGAAAAAAAGAACAACACTAGAAATACATACAATCCATCATATTTCTGTCCTGTTTGTCCCTTTAGATATAACTCCCTTTAAGTACCAAACTCCATACCAGTTCTCCCTTCATCTCGATTCCCTCTCTTCTTTAACAGTTCATCTCACACAGATCAATGATACTGACCACATCTGATACCTCATTAATACCTAGGTATATACCATTTTGATTTACCTGCTCAACAGCATAATGTTTGCAATATTGCCTGTTTCTGGGTCACTTAAGATATATACCTCCGAAGGCTATTTATGTTGTACGTGCCGTACAATCGAGTTGACGTATCGTCTTCTAGTACATAGGCAGTATTGCCTATACGTTTGGTAACCGTGTAAGGGCCTTCATATAAAAAAAAGAACTTGCTCATCACTTTCTCTAATTTATTCGACTGCTTCGGTACTCTTAACAGGACTCTGTCTCCCGGATTGAATAGGTCGAATTTCGTTTGCTTTTGTTGGCGAATTCTTTTTGCAGCTGACTTTGATAAATTATCTTTCGCCAACTGGACAATGTAATCTATCCCTGGTAGTTTCCCCTCATTTAAGCCCAATACTCTAGCTAGTTCATTCTGTGGTCTTTTACCGAAGTGAACTTCGTACGGTGTCATCTTCGTGCTCTCGTGCTGGACAGAATTCAGCCAAGTCTCGACTTTGGGAAGATGTCCAACCCAAGCCGAATGTTTGTCATTCACCGGAGTGCGAAAAAGACGAGCCACTTCCCTTAACGGTCTCTCTGCAGAATTTCCTTGGGGGTATCTTACAGAGGAATGAACCTGTGTGATACCAGCTTCCTGCATACTGGCTCTTCATTTCTTTGCAGTGAACTGTGGTCCACTGTCAGATAATATCCTGAGCGGAACGCCAAACTCGGGTATATACTTATTAATGATCAGTCGGCTACATGCGAGTCCCGTGGCTTTCCTTAGCGCATACAGTTTGATGTATTTACTGAATGCATCAATAATTATGAATATATATTCGTAGCCGTACTGACCTCGAATGACTGGGCCAAATAGGTCCACACACTACTTGTGAGAACTGCCTGTCTTTCCCCAACTAGATATCTTACTGGATACTTGCTCCTCTGACAGGTGTCACACTTAGCTATGGTTTTCTAATGTCCCTTCCCATTTTCTCCCAGATAAAGTCATGAGCAATTTCATAAAGTACTTTGCTGGCTCCAAAGTGTCCCAGCTCCTTATGCATAAACCATATTAATTCCTCCCTCAAAGTGCCAGGTACACATATTGCCCAGCGATCCTTCCTACATCTTCTTGCGAGAAGGCCGTCCTGCATTTTATATGCGAACCTTCCCACTTTCACTATGTCCAACCTTGCGAGTGCCTCACCCAAGATTACATCATCACGCTGTTCCACTAGCATGTCTTTCAGTTTCTGTAACGATGCCTTATTGCCTTGATCTACACAAGCGCACAATAAAATCCCTTCTTCTGCTTTAATAATAGAATTATCCCTGCTTAGACTGGAGTCACGTGATAACATGTCGGCTAGGATATTATCTTTACCCTTAATGTGCATAACTGTGAAGTCATATTCTTGTAATGCTAGAATCCAACGGCTTACTCTATTTGAACTTAATTTGCATGTTTTCATGTACAACAATGCGTGGTGATCTGTGTGGATCTCAAATTTACTTCCGAGTAGATACATACGGAATTTCCCTAAACTAAATACAATCCCAAGTAGCTCTAATTCTGTGATGGTGTAGCGTTTCTCAGCGGCAGAAAGTCCACGCGAGGCTAAGGATACAATCCGTAAATTTCCCTCCGTATCTCTCTGGCACAAGACTCCTGCTATACCTATATGTGAGGAATCTGTCATCACCACATATTCCTGATCTCTTATCGGATATTTTAAAACAACTGCTTGTTCAAAACCTCGTTTCAGAGCTTGAAATGCCTCGTCATGAGTCACATCCCATCTCCATCTGCTTCCTTGCTTTAAGAGGTCCCTGAATGGTTCTACTAACTTAGAATATTTTAACACAAATCGTCTAAAAAAATTACAGATTCCTAAATACGTCTTCAGCTGTTTAACATTTTGTGGCACACTTGCATCGAGGATTTTGTTAATCCGACTTTATTCTGGAGTTACCCCTGAACGTGACACACTATGACCCAGGAAAGTTACTTGTTACTTACAAAATGTAGATTTTGACAGTTTCAGGGTGAACCCTGCTTTATCTAGTCTCTTAAAAACCGTGTCCAAGTGAACCAAATGCTCTTGAAAAGTACGCGAACTGATTACAAGATCATCAATATATATAGTTACATAATCTCCCGTGTTATCACCTAAAGCTATGTTCAGTGCTCTTATCAGCGCTGCTGAACTGCTCTTTAATCCATAGTGTACCCTGCAAAATTGGTACAGATTGTACTGATGACTAAAAGCGGTAAAGGCTCTATCTTCAACTTTAAGAGGAACTTGCCAGAAACTAGAACTTAAATCAACACACGTAAAAAATTGTTTTCCCTCAAAAGTTTGCATTAGCTCCTCTATAGACATAGATTTTAATTGGTCTGATGAAATGTGTGCATTAACTAAACGCGCGTCTAAACATATCCTGACTTTTCCATCTGCCTTAGGTACTGTAATAAGTGAATTTACATAGGGACTGTTAGAATACTCAATTATACCGTCCTGAAGCATCTGATTGATCTGACTTTCTACGGCTTTCTGATAGACAAAAGGCACAGGATAGCGGTGACCGGTAAATACCGAATTGTCAACAACGTTCAATGAGTGGACATAACAATTGGCTCTACCAATTCGATCTTCAAATATCCTACTACTATTTGACAAAACATCGTAGAGAAGCATACACTTATCTTCCTCTACATCTCCAAGAAACGCAGCTTCACGTAACGAGTCATCTAGACTCTCGTTCGTAACCACACTGCCTACAAAAGTTACTGACTCTTGCTCTATAGCTTGAGACATCTCATTTAACGTACACATCACTCCTACTACACTACTCCTATATTGTTCATTGAACGGTATCACCACTTCCGCACCACCAAATTTAAATGTAATACAGCACTCTTCATAACATAAGTTTCCTGACACCCTAGTCAGCCAATCAGAACCCATAATAACGTCGTACACTAGATTTGGAATTACAAGGCACACTTGCTTCTCTACGTGACTGTTTATATTTATTTCTATTAACACCTGCTTTGATATAATTTTAGACTTCCTACCCACGGCTGTGATTACAAAAGTACTCTTAATTGGCAATTCTTCAAAGTTTATCCCAGTTCCCTTTAATTTATCATAATAAGCATTGCTTATGCAACTCCTTACACAGCCACTGTCTATTAACACATTGGTACACGTCCTGGACACGTGTAGCTTAATGATCGGACTTATATTACCCGCCACTGGTAATATTGCTTCGTCACATAGTTCTCTTAACAATTCATTCCTTACGTTTAGGTCATAGTGTTCCTGTATCAGGGTTAAAACAGGGCACGTTGCAGACTGAGATCCTGACCTTATGATGCAGTCTGGCTCGCGTTTAAATTACTATTATTGTCTCTACCTTCACAAGTGGTCGCAACGCTGGTCTGGCTATTACTATTCACATTCTGTTGGTTACTATTTTCATTATTACCTACGGGATTACCTCTCCCATATCCTCGGTTCTGATTAACATTAGGGTTATTACCGTAGTTACCCTGTCCGGGTCCGTTGCGTCCATCATTACCCCTACCTTGATTTCCTCGCGAATCATAATTCCTGCCTTGCGAGTAGTTATTCCTGTTTTGATAGGGCGTCACAAAATTATTACCCCGGTTTTGGTAATTGTTTCCACTCTGACCCCTATTTTGAGAATTGCCTCCTTCGCCACTGTTTCCCTGCGTTCCTTGATTTCTTGCATCCTGAGCCTGATTGTTATAATTACCCTGGTTTCTAGTGACTGTTTCTTCACTTGAACCTTTCCCTAGCGCATCAAAGGTACCAAGTAGGTTCTCTACTTGCGTGACAGTTTTTACATTTTGTATGCATGCCGCCTCTTTGATCCGGTAAGGGAAATGCCTTAACAGGAGCCTTACCACCTCTTTTTCCTCCCTCAGTCCATCCAAGTATTTACAAACCAACACTTGCCCCAGGAAATACTCCGTCATATTGAGATTACCCCTTGCGTTGTATTTTCCGCACACGATTCCCTCACGATACCGTGATTGTATGCTCTCACTCCAAAACTTATCACAAAAATTATGTCTGAAGTCTGTGATATCTTCAAAACCGTCCCTATAAACTGCAAACCAGTTTTTGGTTTCCCCTACGAAGGCCTGTTCTAATATTTCAACAACATTACACCATTCGATGTTTCCGTCCTCCAATCTTTCTTTAAACCTCACTTCAATAGTATTTAGAAACTCCATGGGGCATCCTTGCCGATTGCTAAATTTCCCTAACTCTATTTCTTTATGCGTACTATTCATATATGTCGTTCGACTCTGACCTGCTTCTTGTCTTATTCTAGACTTTAATTTATTTTCAAGCTCGGCAATTTTCTCCTCTGCTCGTTTCTCTATACTACTAACTTTTGCGTATATGCTCACATCTGTTGCTTCAACTTTATCATTCAGCCTATCCTGTGTTTCTTGAATTTTACATATACTTTCCTTACTCTGTTTCTTCAAATTTTCAACTTCTTTACTAATTTCTGCTTGAACCTTGTCGATTTTGCCGCCCAGCTGTTCTTTAATTTCCGTTGTTACTCCCTGAATCTTTTTAATTTCTCCCCCCAGCTGTTCTTTAACCTCCATAGCTGTACTCTGAACTTTTTCAATTTCTCCTCCCAATTGTTTCTTAATTTGCTTCGTCTCTAACTGTATTAACTCTTTAGATTCCTCTGCTCGCTTACTTATTTTACTCTCAAGATCATCTTGCACCCTCCTCAATCTACTCTCCATGTAAGCTAGGATTTCTTTCGTCTTCTCTTCCATCACACCCCTGATTTCACCCTTAATTTGCTCAAATCTCTTATCCATCTCCTTACTGTTTTGATACAATTTACTGTTAAATTCTTTATTACTTTCTTTAATTTCCCTACCGTTTTCCTCCAATTTATCGTTTAGTTTACTACTAATTTCATTACTGTTTTGATCAAATTTCGTATTTAATACCTGTATAAGACTCGCAAACATGCTCTTCATATCTCCCGGACTTTCTTTCTCACCATCATTACTGGGATTTACCTCCGACATCATCCCTGTGCTGCTTTCACCTTCCTCTACTAACTTACTACGTGCTTCATCCTCTTTCTCCTTCGTCATCTTACTCCCTAGCTGTTTTTGACTACGTAGTAACATATCGTCTTCTGAATCACTCATTCTGACTCACGTTGATATATAAAATCCCCCAAAATGCAGGTACAGAAATATGTCACTTTTCCCTCCACAAATGTAATCAGGTTTTCGTCCCACGTTTACGGCGACAATGTAACGGCACTTTTGGCTGTTATGTTAATTTGGAACAATATATAAGACCAAAACCTGCCAGATTATTAATTTCTGCATCCAATTTTTTTACCTGACTTACCATTTGATATGACCCATCAGTGGTCACCGGATCTGAAGTTATATGTAAGAGTGTTGGGCGCCAAGGGTTCGATCTGAGAGCGATAACCCAATAAATCATAAATAACTTTACGTCCTAGCTCAGGTAGAACATTCACCAGACTCCATCGACTCAAGTCGTGGTATGACTTAGTCATTAACCTGAATAACATTTGCTTCGGGGAAAAGAGGATGGCTTATATCTATTTCTATCATCTAGAAAGGAGACAGACTGCATTTACTTTAAATAAAAATTTAATGGCATCAAAAACAAACAAGTTAGGAAAATGCATTAATTAATGAATTAACGTAGAAAGTAAACAAAAGAATTTAAGACAGGCAAAAGTTGCAAGAAAACGGAGGCGTTATGAATTTAATTTAATCTAGATCTGAATTTAATACTTTAGGTTGATTTATTCAAGAGTGAAGAAAGA
The DNA here is from genome assembly GCA_946902985.2 of Meconema thalassinum. Classification (NCBI taxonomy): domain Eukaryota; kingdom Metazoa; phylum Arthropoda; class Insecta; order Orthoptera; family Tettigoniidae; genus Meconema; species Meconema thalassinum. The sequence continues at coordinate 111,799,577 of OX336395.1, read as the reverse complement.
GAGCTTGTGCATAAAGTCAATGAGCTTACCAAACGATGAATCGGCTTTATTGAAGAGTCTCTCCCCAAGAGAAAGCTGCTGTTGTAGGCGGTAGAAGTCCATCTTCATACGAGGAATTTATCTTAAATAACAGGCTACTATTAATTCTGAGGTTTGTAGGCTACTCAGAATGAATAATGGTGGTGGATTGTAAGTCCCTTAACCACTCTTATGATATTAGCGCATAACACTGCCAACACCATAATGTATCGGACTGGCCTACGTCTTGAATACAACTCCTGCAATACTGTTCTCCCTGCGACCGTCTTCAACCAAGCCTCGTTGAGTTCTCCCTTCTTCACATAAAGGAGTCTCGTCCCAAGTCGTACCACGACCGTCTGTATTGTTCAGCTCACCTCTTTCCACTCATCTACCCTCGTCCTTGGCCGCAGCCTTACTCATTACCGTGGGCTCGCCACGCGGCTTTTGTTGTTGAATAGGTACGCAGGTAAGTTATTTCTTCACATCGTGCTGTTCTGGGAGAAGACGTAAGCTCATGAAATGACCCTTAATGCTCAAGCGCTAGCTAATTACAAAAACAGCCTCTGACTTCTGTCAACTTAATACCGTAACAAAACCTAATCATGATAATACATTATATGGACTAAACCTACACTTAATAACTTGTGGCTAATTAACTGCCGAAATAACACATGATATAAATAACGAATGTCAAATTTTGACATAACGTCAGTGGCGTAATCGTACCCTTCTAAATAAGGTTACAGTCTCTCCCTCTTCCTTGTCTATCCCTCTCATTCTTCCCATCCCGTCCCATCCCTCAAGAGACCCCCTGTTCGATTTGCAGGTGAGGCTGCTTGGACGACGCGGCTAGCCCCGCCTCCCCAGTTGTATGCTCCGACCCGATGTCAAGCTCCAGGACACTGCCCTATGAGACGATAAAGATCGGATCCCTCGCTGAGTCCGTTGGAAAAGTCTACCTGGAGGGTAAACTGACTACGAAAAAAAACTAAGTTTTTTTAACAAAGCATCAAGCAACTTATTTAAGCACAACAATTGAGCAAAATCAGTCTCAGTAATGGTCAGCTCGACCGGATGCAGCCAAATTGATCTGTCGAGCGATTGACTCCCTAAAGCTGAAGACATCCGCTTGGAAAAAATGTCCTTCTAGCGCTCCCCATGGTGATAAAATCAATATAAAGATTTCAGAAAATCGCCAACAGATGTCAGGTGCTATCTGCATTTCAATCGTTGTCCAAAGATATACAGAAACAAAGATATGTCACTTTAAATTCCGACACGCAATATATTTCGCCGTGACCTTCAAAAGGTTAAGAGACCACCCCTCTAAAATACCATTTTTCCATGCAACTGTCACTGGTCTCTTAATAGAGGTTTCACTGTACCATCTTTTCAGTTTATAGAACTTTTCCTTAATAAGTGGTCTTCAATTACCTCTACAAAGCCGACCATATAGGAGTAGGTCTGGGGTCAGTCATATGCCATTCAATTCCTTAAGTTGAATGTCACTGAATGGTCTACTTAGTTTGTCCATCTGCTCGGAACATTCTCACTATAGTGTCCATTTGCCATCCCTCGAGTAATAGATCGATCCACTCCTTTGTGCTTTGATCATTTCACGGTGAAGTTTACAGCCGATGGAATTGGGAACAAAAGAAGCGAGGCTAAACTGCCCACAGAGACTTGTTGCTATGGTATCAAAGGTTACTTCCTGCATCGTCATAATCCATGTCATAATCGTATTATCAAATTTTGTAACAATAAAAAGAAGGCTAGTGGGGTGTCCGTAAGTAACTCAATTCCCAAACCGAATTAAATAGCAACTAGCAAAAGGCGATATAAACATAAGATGAGAAGTAAACGGCAGCCATACCATAAATCAAGTACTGACTAATCTATACAGAGTGGTTCACCAGCCACTTTTTATTTTTTATTTTTTAGAAGGGCAACCCAATTATGGTTGGTTGGATCCGAAGTTTGCGGGCTGCGACAACGCGGTCATGTAGCCCCGTGTACTTTGGGTGTGTGTAGAATCTGTCTGATAACCGGTGTTAATTGTGATGGCTGTATTAGTGTGTGTATCTGTTTTAATTCAAGTAAGGACTGTAGACATCTTTTTGGAAGCCTTCATAGGGAGGTTAAGGCTGCTTGAGCTTTTAGTTCTCGCAGTAAAGTAGTGCAGTTGCACTCTATATAAAGGGTGGTAGCACGCAGTTCGTTACTCCTGTGGAGGTACGGGTGGGGACACCAAGAGCCCGCCGATGAGCCAGCTTGGTGTCCTAAGTGAAACCCAACACAATACACGGCACAAACCTATAAGAATTGCTGAGTTTTTAAAATCTCATGATATGATTAGCAACCGAATGTAATTGCCCACGGAGGAGTTTCTCAGGATATAATTAGCACCTGAGGAGTGGTTATACCTAGAAGCAGCGATTTGTGACCTATTTTGGGGTGGCATGTACCAAAGAGGTCCAGTACATGAGTTTGGACCACATGAGATCATCACGTTCAGAGACCACCACTTGAGATGTGCGTGACATTCTTGAGAGGTGGTCCTGGACTGAACTTCAGCTTACTTGAGGTTGCACCTCCAACACTACCCTTTTCAGTCCATCCCGAATGTTGACTTCACGGCTTGGTGAAGTGTTCTGAAGTAACTGATCGCAACAACAACAAGTAGTTCATGAAGAACTATGCAGCCTATTTTCATATATCCTACTTAAGTTAATTGCCTCTAACAACATACAACATTTCAGTTTGATTGCTGTAATAGATTCGTAGATATTGAGAACCGACTAAATATTGCAGATGGTCGCCATGTTGGATTTTTATAGGTCTTAGAGTTATGTTCTGTTACATGAAGATTATTGTGTACGTGTAGTATTCAAACTTCAATAGCATGATTAGGACACAAGAAGTAAAAACGAGATTTTAAAATTTCCCACAGCTGCCATATTGAGGTTATGTAAACAATTGAACTAAATTAGATACCAGTGAATTACAATGTGTATAAACATTTCCTGTACCAAGTTTCATTTCGTTTGGATCGCGAGAAAGGTCTATTTAAAATGTTCAAATTCGCTTGGCCGCCATATTCGTTTTGTAGTTAACCGGTTTTTGAAAGTCTCATAGATGAACTTCCAGTTGTGCCCTTTATCTCCGTACAAAATGTCAGGGTGATACCGCTAATAGTTTCAGAGATATAGAATGCCGGTGAAATATTTCGTACAGCCGCCATCATGAGGTTATGTAAAAAATTGAACGAAGTTAGATGTCGGTGCATTACAATGTGCATAAACATATACTGTACCAAGTTGTATTGCCTTTGGTTGGTTAAATCGCGAGAAACATCTATTTAAAAGTCTCAACTTCGCTTGGCCGCCATGTTGGTTTTGTAGTTACCAGGTTTTCAAAAGTCACATAGGTGAACTTCTAGTAGTTCCCTTTATCACCGTAAAATATTCCAGGGTGATATCGGTAATAGTTTCGGAGATATTGAATGCTGGTGAAATATTTCGAACAGCCGCCATGTTGGATTGGCGAGACGTAACAAAATTTGAAGGGCACGGTCGGTGTCGTCCGGAATAGTGCTATGAACTTACCGAGTTTCATTGAAATCGCTCCTGCCGTTTAGAAGTTATTATGGGGGACATACACCATCACACACACACCATCACACACGCACACACAGACAGACACACGGACAAAAGGTGATCTCATAAGCCTATTTTTTTTCATAAATGAAAATAGGCTAAAAACACTTTGATTCCATACTGAATACAAGATGTGCATATAGCTCTTTGTGTTTATCAGGGAATATAATTTAATTTCCTTGTGAAGAACAAGAGTGGTTGTAATTTATCTTTTTCACCCCGAAGATTTTATTGGAATATTTGAAAGCGTACGCCATGAACATATAGAGTTGGTGATATTTAGAATTAGTCATAGGAAGATATAGGGTCATTATCTATGTGCGCCCCGATAAACACGGCTAGCTAAGTTGGCTGTGACAGGCGCAGATCGCGGGCGTGCGTACCCGGTTCAGACGATGATTAGCGCGCACTTTCACACTTTTACCAAACATGTTCAATAATGTGTACTTGCAGTGCTGGAAATATCCTCCCTCTCTTGTAACACACACCTGACATCACCTGATGACAGTCTGTGAACTCTTTTATTTTTTACGGAGCCTGTTTCCTTGAATCGTTTAGCGAGCCTCCTAATTGTACTGGCATTAGGCACAGGTCTTACTGGAAACTTGATTCGAAATTTTTGTCTCGTTCCAGAACAAGATTTTCTGCTTTTCGTATACGAATTATGGATATACATACGTTCGCGCAATGTGAATTGGTGTCTAGGCATGACCAACAATCACAGTAATCACAATACTCACTAAACGTGCAACACTAAAGTCTAAGTTTTGCAGATACACGTCCATATGAATGAGAAAACACGTGTGAACTAACGATATGAGTCAGCGGAGTTGCTACCACTGACTGAACCGCGTACGCGCCAGTCACAGCCGGCTTAGCTTGCCGTGTTTATCGAGGCGCACATAGATAATGACCCTGTATTATGAAGGTCTACGTTACCTCTAATTTATTTTAAGCAGGGGCGTATATAGAGTTTCATTTCGGGGGGGTGCCCAACTGGAGGTTAGGGGGATAGTATAGACGCAAAGAATAGGGGGTCCGGGGTTCTCCTCGGGAAACTTTTGTATAATTTGGTGCAAAATGATGAGTTTTAAGGCTATCTGGCATCACTTTTTCAACCAATTTGTTGTGATGTTTTATGTTTGGTTAACGTCGAACACAACTAAGACCATTTTATGTTACTTTTTATTAATACAGTCATCTTGCTCACTTGATAGTGTTTACATGGAAAGAATTAATGTTACTGTTTTGATTTACAACTCACACTATAATATAAAGTCAAGGTTTCTTGAAGCATTACCAAATCGGTTTATAACTTCATCGTCAGTGAGATGTATGACTCTGTGAATAGATGACAATACTAGACCGTTGAGTCTGTTTTCAGAAGTAGAATTTCTTAAGTATGTTTTCGCCCAACTCAAACTCCATTCGGCAGTACCAGTAGCTATACAGAGAGGCAAAATTGCCAAATGTTTGATAAGGGTATAAAAGTTAGGGAAAATACTTTTGTCACACGCTTCAAGGGCACTTGTTGCTGTTCCTGGTTCGTTCATAAGAGCGAAGGCACTGGAGAGTAATAAGAGGTTATGTTGTCACACTGTTTACATCGCTCTACCTTCGCCTTGCTTTGCAACGTTGCCATACGTCGCTTAGTAACAATAGTACATGAGTATATTGGTTTTAATATTTTAATAAATAAACTAATAATATATGTGACCAAAATTTCGGGGGGGGGGGTCCCACTGGTCCCCCCTTATATACGCCCCTGATTTTAAGGGACCCTTGTAGCCCAGTGGGGTCAAATCTGTGATTTTTTAAAATTGTTCAGTTTGATTACGCACATACTTTTGAATAAATCCACGTTATTTAATGTTAGTTTTTTTAATATAAACTATTTCCTTCCAGAGTGGTCACCTGAATATTGTGTTATAATTGAGAAATGTTCAACTTTTGAATTGAAGATACCATAAAAGTGTGTTTTTGTTGTTCTTTTGTTAGTTCCAGTTTTAGGTACGTGTTGCTTGAAACGTAAGAGAGCTGTAAGTGTGAAACTTACTCTGTTGCATAGAAGAGAAAATACTTGAGTAACAAACACTGAAAATTTGATTTTTATTTTAAAGAAATGATGATGATAATGATGATTATGATGATAATTGTTGTTTTAAGGGGCCTAACATCGAGGTTATCTGCCCCTAATGGTTTGCGTGATAATAATAATAATAATAATAATAATAGAGCGGAATGCCTAACAAACCGCGCAGCTGGCCCGATCGAGAGACTTGAAGTTAAGGAAAGAAAGATCATTAGAAAAATTCTTGGTCCTAAGTTCAAAGATGGAGGTTACGAGCTCTGGAGTAATTCAGGAATATACACCCACACTGAAAAGATGGCGGGTACGGTGGCGTAGTTGGTAGCATGCTGAGCTTCTATGGCCAAGATCGTGGGTTCAAATCCGGCCGAAGTCGTCGGATTTTTAAGAGCGTTAAAAATCCCGCAGTATGCCTTCCTTCGGAGGGGAAGTAAAGCCGGCGGTCCCATGTCATAGATTTATGACATGTTAAAAACCCTTCCACTAATTACATCTGTGTGAAGCTAAATTGTATAGGTTAAGAATATAAACAACGCTCTTAAGTTTCTACGTTCGCTGCCAAGAGCTGACTACGGTGGCGTCTGGTAGCTAAGTTCTGTACTAATAGTCGTTGACGGTGGCGTTTTACAGCAAAAGTAGGAACTATTTGAAAAATTCAAAAGTCTGCAGTCCTTACCTGAATTAAAAAAAACAGATAACACACACTAATACAGTCATCACAATTAACACCGGTTATCAGACAGATTCTACACACACCCAAAGTACACGGGGCTACATGACCGCGTTGTCGCAGCCCCTAAACTTAAGAACCAACCAACACTGAAAAGATCTCAAGTGTAATTCGGAAACGGAAAATACCTTTCTATGCCCACCTCCTCAGAATGCCAGTCTATTATCCTACTTCCCACGTTTAAAGGTGGCGCCTCTTTGGCTGGAGGAAGTGGATAAGGACTTGTTAAAGTTTGAAATTTCCGAACCAGATATCTTGCTCAGAATCCCATTGAAACAAAAACTCCGTCAAGTTCTTCAAGAGGATTTAAAAAAAATCAAGACATATGTTCACTCGGATGAATGGAAGAAATCCCTTTCCGAAAGGATGAAGGCGTGGTGGGCTAACAAGAAGAAATAGAGTTGAGATCTCGCGGTCCTTAGTGGCCACAACGATAAAAGTAAAGTAAGTAATAATAATAATAATAATATCGCTTGACCACGGGTGCCGTGTGCAAGCTTTGTTATTTGATGTCGAATTTTGTTGTTCCTTGGAGCGCTATGAAAGTGAAGGAGGTTAAATATCTAAGCTCCTTGAACACTATAGCGCTCTCTAGTAGAGAATGGAGGAACTTTTTATGTTGGCGGAAAATCCCGAGATTAATTTTGTCATTATGAACACGGCCTACTGAATTCTAATGGGTTCTTTAACATGCCAACAACGTATGCCATGCGTGTCGTGATTTTTGTCGCCTTTCAAAAATCACTTACCGCAGCCAGGAGGGAACCTGCAAGCTTGGGGTTGGTAGTCCGACATGATAACCACTCGCCCACAAGCTGAGTGATAGTGGAAGATGAGATGAGAATGAAAACTATAACTAATACCAACTGCAGACTTACATACTAGAAGAAGAAATGGTAAACAAAGTACAGGAAGAAAAGAAACACCCTCAACCCTCGAAGAATGAGGATTGAGGGACTTGGAAGGAAGGAGCGCCATGAAAGGCAGATAGGAAAGGGGAAAGAGGAGAGGGTCCGCCCCAAGGTCAGAGGAAAAAGGGGACAAAACGGACCCAGCTCAGGAATCCCCCGGGATCGGCAACTCCCAAACTCACCAGCCGTGAGCCCTTGAGGGTGTAGCACTAACCAGGATGCACCAGAAGTGGTGGGGCTACATACAACCTGCCTCCTTGAGGCAGAAGGCAGGAGATAACATGAAAAGAAAAAGAAGGGTGGCCCCTCGAAGAATGAGGGTATCATGAAAGATGAAACAAGGGCCAATTAAGGTGGGAAAGTGAAAGACTCCCTAGGCCTCGGATACCCTAATACCGTCGGGGTTGGAACAAAACAAGAGTTGACCAAGAGAGATCGACAGGAAAGAAGACGGAGAGGAGCCGGGCACAAGTAATGCCGGACTCAGCTGCGGTCCCGTAGTTGTCAACCCACGTCCCAAGATGTGAGCCCCTGGGGGGTTAAATAAATGAATCGCATTGTTATTTCATTATAACTGAGACCTCATCAGAGCTAATCTGCATGGTATTGTTAATATCCCACATCCATGATATTCTAGTGGCCATTTTGTCTACAAAGTTTACTCCAATGTGATAAATTTTAGCGTTGGATTAAATAGGACATTTGTTTGTCCCCTTAAAATACTTTCTATTATTCATTATCATAATTATTCTATATTTTCAAGATGGCTGCATCGTGTTGTATTCAGTGTGAGTTTATATTATATCTTATTTCAGCAAGGTCCCTTACTGTTGTTGTTGTTGTTTGAGTCTTCAGTCTTTTGACTGGTTTGATGCAGCTTTCCATGCCTCCCTGTCCTGAGTTAATCGTTTCATCTCTACCTAACTACCACACCCTACATCTGAGGCAATCTGTTTAACATATTCTAACCTTGGTCTACCCCTACAGTTCTTGCCCTCGACCTTTCATTCCTTAACTAAGCTTGCTATTCCTGGGTGTCTTAGTATGTGTCCTACCAACCTATCTCTCCTCCTCATTAGCAATCGCCAGAAACATCTCTCCTCTCCCACTAGTCTTAATACCTCTTCGTTTGTAACCCTATCTACCCATCTGATCTTCACCTTTCTCCTGTAACACCACATTTCAAATGCTTCAATTCTCCTCTTTTCTGCTGCACCAGTAGTCCAAGTTTCACTTCCATAGAGCGCCACGCTCCAGACAAAGGCTTTCAAAAATGACTTCCTAATACCTAAATCTATATTCGATGTCAACAGATTACTTTTCTGTAGAAATGCTTTCCTTGCCTGAGCCAACCTACTTTTTATATCCTCTTTGCTTTGTCCATCACTGGTTATTTTGCTTCCCAAGTAACAGAAGTCTCCTACTTCCTTTAGTTTTTCATCTGCCAATTTGATGTCCATAGAGGTTTCTGATTTATTTCGGCTGCATTCCAGTTTTTTTTTTTGTTTTTCTTACATTTATTAATGTTCATCATGAATTCTTTCCTCAAGACGGAGTCCATACCATTCAAAAACTCGAACTAAGTTTCATTTTAATTGTGCAATTTATTTATTTATTTATGTATTAAGGTAATAAATAGGGAACGGACATTTATGCACTGAAAACGATTAAAATATACATGCAATTAATTATGCGCTGAAATATAGAAAATATGGATTGAAAATCCACAGCCTGCTTCCAGCCTCCGACCGGGTCAGGAATGGAATGCATGAAGCCCCCATCTAGCGGCGAGGATATGAACTGTGCCGGCTGCCGATGCCTGACGCACTCCTCTGGGGAAATGATTAAATGAATGACAGATGAAATGAAATGATAGTGGAGAGTGTTGCTGGAATTAAATTTTGACAGGGAAAACTGGAGTACCCGGGGAAAAACCTGTCTGCCTCCGTTTTGTCCAGCACAGATCTCACATGGAGTGACCGGGATTTGAACCACGGACCCAGCGGTGAGAGGCCGGCGTGCTGCCGCCTAAGCCACGGAGGCTTTAGAAAATATGGATTAAAAATTGAAAATATATGCCCTTAACAATAAGCCAATCTTATTCACTCGCTTTATACTTGTAGCATTCACTGCAGAAAGAAGCATCACAATAGATAATTGCAAGTTCTTCAATGTTTTCAGGAGACATATTACGTCTATTTTAATCGTTTTCAGTGCATAAATGTCCGGTCCCTAGCCATCAGTTTAATAATAACTATTACCTGACACTAGGGACCTGAAAAAATCGCATTTGCGATAAATGCGAATTTTTAAATTTCGTACAGAATCCAAGCCTACGTTAATTTTAATGTGAAAATAAAACATTTTTACGCGTAAATCAAAGTGCGACAAAAAGCGAATTGTGACCCAAAATGCGGAAACACCAAATAAGTGCGATTTTATAGCGAAATTACTTTAAATCTGCTAATTTATTTGCGAATTTGTTTATCAAACAAAAGAAAGTGTTTAGTAGGTGGCCTAATCGCTCGCTAGCGATACCTCATCTCGGACTCGCAGTGTGTTACGCATATAGCTCGATATAACAATCGATTTCTGTATCGATACGAACTTTCGTCTATCTATAACCAAATAGCTTATATGATCATATTAAGCTATTTGCTATAACTTATTCAGATGGCTCACGAACCAAACTCGTTTGTGTACTTGGCGCATTGTGGCGACTGGTGGGTGGTTTGTCGAACAAGTGGACTTCGCTAAACGGAAAATTTTGCGGCTTGCCGCTTGAATAGTAACCTTATTCTTTTTGTAACATTCAAGCACTTCAAGGTTCAAAGTTCTTTTTTCTAGAAATGGGACGTACTGCTGTAGATCTTTTGTGGACACCACCAAACAATGTGGACAGTGAGCGTGTTTTGTCGCACTACAATACAATTGTTACAGACAGAAGGCGTAACTTGAAAGAGTGCAACGCAGAGTTATTTACAATGCTTTCATTTGAACATTAAATTGTATCTCAAGTGTCGCCAATAAAGTCATATAGTCCGTAAGAATCCGGAAAAAATTAGATGCTAATTTTCCAAAAATAGATGCTAAATAGGGAAAAAATAAATGCTAATTTAAAGGAAAATAGATGCTAAATTTTCAGGTCCCTGCCTGACACCCACTGTTTTAATAAATACTTTCTACTGCTCTCCTCTTTAGACATTTTGAGTTAAGGATACGCAGACTAAGAATAAAGTAACGCATTTAAGTCCTCACAAAACTAACCCCGGGCTACTGGCTGTCGAGATGGTGAAAGGAATGTCCCACCCCATTCCCTTCTTCAAATAGCCAGGCAGCATGTTTGCGTAAAATATTAGTTATTAATCTGTTGCTCAGAAGGTTTCTTACAAGAGATGTCCAACACTCAGGTGATCTATTTTGTTCAATATGTTTTAAATTATACTTAAATTCAACTGTATATGCTAAAATATGCTGTTATGTTCAGAATATGCAAAAAATCAAATATGCATTTGCATATGCGCATATGCATTTTCAATAAATCCGGTTCCTAGTCATAAATCCAATTCAGTACCTTCTGGATACAAATACAAAGTAGATAATAATTTTAGGAAAAGACAAGGAGAGAAAGAATTAAAACTACAATATAACGAAACTTAGAAACATAATTAGTCACCCTAATGCTTAGTTATGAATAAAACAAACTAAGAATAATACAAAACAAAGCATAAACACGAACCCCTGGACGAAGCATGGACAGTGGACAGGAACAGCTTAGTTTAGACTCAAATACTTTTAGTTTGTTATTGAACACAAGGTCTGATATAACGTGAAGCGACACAAAATTCATTAATTCTATAGAATCATATTTACTTGTTATTATCGTTATTATTTTCCTCAATGTTTGCCTTCAGTGATGAGAATTTTCTCTTAACAGTTGCGTAAGGACTAAGGTGATCTTTGTTACCGTGAGATTGAGATAACGTCTTAACCGATTGACTTAGTAATGCATTCTAACGAGAGCTCTTGGCTTGTAGATTTGCAGAGTGTCTTTCAAAGGAAATTACATGTTAGGGTATATTTATAAATTTAAAGAAAAATGTAATATTTGTCGCTCCCGTGCTTACGCACAATGGCTCTAATCCACCAGAGAAATGGCGGATCCGGCCGCGTCTTACTGAGATCATTGTTTATGGCTCGAACGTTTAGAGTACGGTAAGTATATGTAGAGGCAAATGACTTAATGGGCAGAGAGCTATAAACCTTCGACTTAATTTAACATCTTCAGATAAAACACTTAAATTTTCTAATTTCCAATTCGCTTGCCGTACTTTATCAAAATCAATAAAGCTCAAGGGGAAACTCAGGAACGTGTAGGTCTCTATTTGCCTCATCAAGGTTTCAGTCATGACCAGTTATATGCTGCGAAGTTGATCTTTCGGCCCTTAAAACTGCAACAGCGTCAACAAGTAATCTATCAAAGAATGCATAATGTATAAGAGAATCCTTCAGTAAATATTTTCCCAATGACCGTCATGTTTTGACGGGTATCAACTAGTATATTTAATTACACTCACTCTTATGTTTTATTAGGTCTGGCCAGCATCTTGTAAATTTAAAGTTGCTGTTATTTTCCTTTCAGCGTGCGAGACTCCACACCTTTCTACTTTATCACTAATTTCCGTTATTGTAATTCTAGAATATTTATTTTTTACATTTTGATTTTTCGAGGTGGCTGCTGTGCGCTATATTCACTTTCAGTTTATCACTAACAATACTGACTCCTATTGTACCAAGTTTCGTTTTAATTGTGAAATAGCATCCTCTGTTACTAATTTGTAAAACGTAAAAGTACGCCTTCTTGAAAATATGGAATCAGTGATCTTTTACTTTGGGCATACGTAGCAACTTATAAAGTTCTATTACATTACTAAGTTTTGTTACTGCGGATTTAGGATACCGACAGTTATTAATTTGTTTTGAAATTCAAGATGGCCGCTTTGCGCTGTACTCAGTGAGATAATCTTCTGACTAATTTACGTGAGAGTTCTAGTATGATGCTGACCTCTTGCCAAGATTTGTCTTAATTACCCAATTCCATTCGGAGTTGTCGATTTTAATGTTCTAATAGTTCGCATATCCACCAACTGGAATTATGAAGAGTCGGCCGTGACCACACAAGGCCACATATACGGTTCTAACTTGTCACTAATTTTCGTTACAGTAGTTCTTTGTCATAAGTTATTTAATTTGTATTTTATAATTTCAAGATGGTGGCTGCGCGTAGCATACAGTCTCTACAACAGAGGGTCCTGAATGCCAAATCCATTGCATCTTAAGTTATGAATGATTCGCATGGCCGTCATCTTGAAGTGGTATGTCTGATGATCTTACATTTTGGGCACAAGACGCTTCGTATACGAACGTGTGTTTTTCCGAAATTTGATAGAAATCCTGTGATTAGTTTAGTCGTAATTTGATTTATGCTTCGAACAATTTGGTGGTCGCCATTTTGTTTACGTGAAGTTGGTGGCCTTATAAAACATGACCTGGGGACAAAGACATAGACACATGGACATTTTGGCTAGGGTAGATCTCAAAAAACTAATTCCATTTTTTTTTCTTCTTTTCAAAAATCGAATGTAGGTTTAAAATATTGTCTAAAACTGCATCAGGTGCTCCGAGTTGCAAACTACAGTATTACTCGGCATTTGCTTGGAGGAATTGAGGAATGCCAGGACTCGAACCCCTAATCTCTGAACTTCCTACAACTGCACCGATTACATCAAAAAATCCCCACTACCAACCAAACGTGTCCTCTTAATTCCCGAGCATCGTCTGAATGGAAAACAGATACAACGCCCTCTAGAAATAAAAATATTCAACTTACCTTGTTGTCGAGTCGAGTTCGCGTGCACTCGGTGATTACAGACCGTTAACTGCAAGGAGCAGTCCCACTTTACTGCTGATAAACTATGCTCGTGGGCGGGACTTAGCCTGGGACGACCTTCTCTCAATAGCCAGCAAGTTACTTGTGGAGCCATCTAGAAACGCGAAATTATCGCTAACTAAAATAAAACACTGTCAACTTCAATAACAATAGTTTTGACATTAGAAACGCACAGCATGGACTTCTAGATCCTCGACACCATCACTAGTTAACAAACACTTGCCAGAGATACTAGTGAAGCATACCATGGCCCTCTCAGGCGCGGATCTAGAGTTTGGTTTTTCTTTTTTTTTTTGGGGGGGGGGGGGGGGTCACAGAATCGAAATTGTTAAGAAATATGGTATCACTAACTACGCGATCACAAAATAACCAAACGTACAAAACCAGACCATTATTTTTTTGCAAGCTACATGTATAGAAATTTGATGCGTTTAGCGCACCAAAAATATTCGTACAAATTGCAACGGCGTGTTTTACGACTTTTACATCGAGCTTCGAGAAAAGTATCAAGGTACGTTACAGTTTCGGCAAGTCGAGTTGGTACCGACAAAGGGAGAAAGTCACAGCTTAAATTGCCAACCAAGCTTGCAGTTTGGACGTAGGCAAAATTTTTTGGTGCGAAAAAAGACCCAAATTCCTATCCGTGCATTGCTGCACATTCATCGTGACATCTCTATAGACATCGATTCGGTAATCACAAGGTTTGCTAAACAAAATAGACGAGTTGATTTTGTTATTTAAATAATCGTTTTTATATAACAGGTATGAAGTTGTAAATATGTACAGTTCTAACAGAACATAATAATTGCAATAAAGATATTTTCAGTATTGAATAAAATGAAACAAGAAACTGTTTTTCAGTATAAATTCGTTAAGATTTATTTGTCTGGTTATTGTGTTTCCGTTTTTTGAGTTTGCAAAAAAAATTGGTCTCCGTTTGGGGGGGGGGGGGGGTCATGACCCCCGTGGAACCCCCCCCCCCCCCTTGAATCCGCGCCTGGGCCCTCTAGAGTCTAGACCAACCGACACAATCGCTAACAAACACTATCATCTCCAGTCACCCTTAAGGTGCCAGTACACTGGAGAGTGATTTTCATAGAGCAAGTCTAGCTAGACCGCTCTAGCTAAACTGAGTGCGTGAACACTGTAGAGTAATTTTCCCTAGGTAGAGCATTCGTAGAGTGGAGATAGACAAATCTACCTAGAGCACTCTCTGAACCTGTGTACACTGTCAAACGTAAATGCACTAGGTAGAGCAGCGCTAAAACATTCTGAGAGCAGTGTGAGGCTAGGTTTAATACGCTGTGTTGTGAATTTAAAATGTCTTCAAGAGAAGGTTTAGCATATGTGGTGGTTGTGTGTGCCTTGTAAAAAAGAAAACTATGAAGAGGAAAAAAAGGTTGTGGGTGAGGAATTGGATATCAAAAAGAGAATACGAGGAGATGCAAACTAAATATTATTTCAAGAGTTATGTTCAGAAGATTCTGAAGCGTGCAAGAACTTCTTAAAATTGAGCAAAAATGACTATTCTTTCAGAGTACAATTCCAAGTTTCTGGATGTTCAATTAATGTTACTGTTTTTTCGCGACTCCACACAAATTCAGCCATAATCAAACACTATAATTAACAACATACAAATAACCCCAACAATCCGCCACTGACTCTACATAGAGCACTTTCCCCTCCCTATTCTCATTTCCTATCTTAGCACTTCTCATAGGCTACTTCCCAAACACACACAAAAAGATCACACAAGATCTACTGTGTATGCTACTGCCTAATTAGGAATTCAACTACCAGTTACATTAATAATAATAATAATAATAATAATAATAATAACACACAATTCATTATTCTTAGAGCACATCAAAGTACAACAACGTTTTGTAAAAAAATGTCATGCATATGTAAAACAAAAATATTGGAATGCAGCCGCAATAAATCAGAAACCTCTATGGACATCAAATTGGTAGGGGAGAAACTAAAGGAAGTAGGAGACTTCTGTTACTTAGGAAGAAAAATAACCAGTGATGGACAAAGCAAAGAGGATATAAAAAGCAGGTTGGCTCAGGCAAGGGAAGCATTTCTACAGAAAAGGAATCTGTTGACATCGAATATAGATTTAGGTATTATGAAGACATTTTTGAAAGCCTTTGTCTGGAGCGTGGCGCTCTATGCAAGTGAAACTTGGACTATTTGTGCAGCAGAAAAGAGGAGAATTGAAGCGTTTGAAATGTGGTGTTACAGGAGAATGATGAAGATCAGATGGGTAGATAGGGTTACAAACGAAGAGGTATTAAGATGAGTGGGAGAGGAGAGATGTTTCTGGCGAATGCTAATGAAGAGAAGAGATAGGTTGGTAGGACACATAATAAGACACCCAGGAATAGCAAGCTTAGTTATGGAAGGAAGGGTCGAGGACAAGAACTGCAGGGGTGGACCAAGGTTAGAATATGTTAAACAGATTGCCTCGGATGTAGGGTGTGGTAGCTATGTAGAGATGAAACGATTTGCTCAGGACAGGGAGGCATGGAGTGCTGCATCAAACCAGTCAACAGACTGAAGACTCAAACAACAACAACAATATATTACTTTTGCTTATAAAAATAAAAACAACTGTTGCGCATGCAGTTATTGGAATTGAGCAAATTTTGTTTGTTTCACTAATTAGCTCTTTAGCTCTGACACCTGTGTTCAGTAATGCTTTTCATATTTGAAAGCTCGTGATTTATAAATTACAATAGAAATAATATATACAATTTTCAAGATTTCACTGTGAATTTGAAAAATGTTATGTTAAAACTCTTCACCCATGAAAAAGTAAAACAGGAGAATAAAAGTGTACATGGATCAGAATTCGGTAATTCTCAGACACTTATGGAGTTAGTGTGATGTGTGAGCTTGAATTTGAGATTAAAGTAAATCCAGTCTTGGTTGGATGTTTGAAAGAGCAACCCGCAGATCCCCTTCCAGCTGCAGCCGAGACCGATGCTTCGTCTTGACGGATGCCATTGCGGAAAATGTTGACTCACACAAGTAAGTTGAAGCGAAGGGTAATAACTGGCCCACTGCTTTTCTTGATAAAATGGGTTATTCATTCCGAATCTGCACCCAAAAATTTTCAAGAGACTTCGATTTAAATTCATTTCGAAGTATTCTGTCACTTGAGAGTTCTATTAGTTCCTCCTGTTCTGCCGTTGACAGTTGGGCTGTTACGTTCGTTTTAAACGGACTGCGAATCCAGTCATTCTCAGTTGAAGGTTATGGAAACTACCCTCGAATTGTTGACGAAGGTTTTGGAGGTGTTCTACGACAATTCCACTAATTTGACAAATGTCTAACTCATTTTCTTCCAGGAATTCATTCAGACAATGAAACATCTCACAGTTACCTTTGTCCATCTGGGCTTTCCAAAGTTCAAGTTTTCTCTTAAAAGCAAGCACTTTGTCGCTTAGAATGAAAATATTACTATTTCGTCCTTGAAGTGACACGGTAAGTTCATTCAGTATTTCAAATACGTCAGCCAAGTAGCACAGTATTAGAAGCCATTTCTCATCCAGAAACAGGGTTGCGAGTGTAGGACTGCTGTCCAATAGGAAAATACGAAGTTCATTCTCCAACTCCCCAACGCGACGAAGGACTCGACCACGAGACAACCAACGTACCTCCGTGTGCAATAGAAGCGAATCATGTGTAGATCCCATCTCCTCGCAAAGAATGGAAAATAGCCGACTGTTTAAAGCTCTTGATTTCACAAAATTTACAACACTTATTACATCGTTCAGCACTTTATTGACTTCCGGTTGTAGTACTTTTGAAGCCAATGCCTCCCTGTGTATCATGCAATGTGTGAATTTTACAGAATTAGTTGTAACAGTAGCCTCATCCCTCCTTACCCTGTTTATTAGCCAAAATGATAATAATAATAATAATATTAGCATATCAAAATAAATGATCACATGACATTACCACACCCAGAATTAATAATAAAAAAACATATGAAAAGGCTAATTTAATTACTCACTAGGTCAGCTGAGTTCACAGCAAATAAAACCTAGGAGTGAATGTTCCAAATTTTCGTGGTTTTCAAGAACATCCCCGGTTTGAATTAGGAGAAAAGATAAGGCGGGACGAAGTATGTGTCAAGACCAGCTTGTTGAGTGGAACGCTGAATGCGTACCTCAGCAGGCCGTATTAAATTGACCCTGCCAAAGATGAAGAATGAAAAGGGGAATAATCTTCCTAGTGACTTCATGCAACAAATAACATGACAAATCGAAATAAGCTAACATGTATTGCGCAGTAAAATAAAACAATTACAAGAGACAGCCTTCCACCACTTAATTAACTAACTGACAAATATGATCTAATTAAAACACCAATGAATCACTTAACCTAAACTAACCAGGCACTTGCCCGGGTGGCAAGATTACACGCATCTACATTTGTGATAGAAATGAAATTGATTAGAATGATTCCCCTGACGACAAACTAAAGGAATAACAACATGAGAAAGGCAATGCCTTCTCAAAAACAATGCTGCATCAAACAACCGAAACGGCCCTTAATGGAACGGAAAAGGTCTGACAACCTCCACAGTCCAGCATTGACCGTCCCGTCAAGACTGTCTGACCGAGAATTCAAACCCACGAGGTTCCCATCCAGCTAACCGGAAATAGGGCAATTATAATCCACCCTGCAGTAATTACATATAAAGGTACTACCAAATTGTACAAACCCTTCCAAAATATTACATACTAAAAATAATGTCAGTCCGCTCAAAATACGGTCCATCGTCACATGGCCTTAACGACATAGCAAAATGACACAGTCTAGTGTTCCACCGAAAGGTTGCCCCTTCTAACCAAAACTTCATACCACCTGGTTTATTTCAGCCCTCCGGAGGAACTGGCTGTAGTTCCCCCGGAGGCGATCGCTTTTAAGTCCTTCCGTCACCAAGCTCCCTCTCGTACTGTGTCTTAGTCACAGATTCCACCCTAGTATATCAGCGCATCCCCCACCACAAACCTCCAGTAGTACCAACTGCGACCAGCCGCTCAACCGGCCAAAACAAAGCCAGAGTTCAAGGTCTTGAGTGGGTACAATAGAATATCAGCTCATGCAGGTTACTGCGTAGAAACCTTCTTGGAGTCGAGGCGTTACACAATGTCCTTTGTAAGATTTTCTCAGAATAAGAGCTTGGCGAATGCAGCTGACAGTAAATGTTCGCTTTTCCAAAGTTTGCAGACACAAAGCTCGATTTTCTCTCTTGACAAGTGTCTATCACGATAAGCCAATAAGTGACAGCACACACAAAGGCACAAATCCTGGCAGGAAGGCCTCGGCGAACCCATTTCAGCAGTAGCCAGGTGCCAACTTGGTGAATGGGATTCTCAGAAGAGGGCTGGTGTATTTTCTCATGAGAATCTGCCCAGACCTGGAGCTCCAGCTGCGTCTCGAAGATAAGATGAACATGTACCGATTTGCAAAATTGGTACATCCTCCTCCTCCAAAGGAAGACGATGGGGAGATGATGAACAGGGTGATGGTGTCCAGCTGGTCTCTTGGCAGCTGAAGAGGCCACTCCAATCTCCGCCAGCGGACCTTGAAGTAGATCTCCTCGGGTAGAATGATGCCATGGGACCTAGATGATACCTCCAAACTGGGCCCAGATTGGTAGTACACGTCCCACATAGTGACCGCTGAAACACACATCAGAACAGCAGCGTATGGTCCAAATACAGTTCCCTTAGAGGGAACAATCGTTCCAGGCCAGCCAACCAGCCCATAACAGCTGAAGTTATCCCAGGAAGGATAAAAAAAAACATCACTCGAAGCATTAGTGTGCCATCGAAGTTCACTTAAGAGTCTTTCATGTCACAAGGGATACTTGAGGCTTCAAACAAGGTTCTACGCAAGGAGATAGTGTTCAGGGCATAATTAAAGGTCCACTGAAGTATTAAAATCACACGAAAGGGGCAACCAACCATACGATATGACTGACGTTAACAAGCTTAATTGAAGTTCACTACAATACTTAGCAAGAATAACTAAATCAACTTATATCAATCAATTTTTGACTAAAGCATCCAGAAACCATAATATTTACAAAATTTCAGATATTTTCCCACCGAAATTCCCTGAAATTTTATGGGCAACACCATAAAAATAGAAACAATGCAATGGGGAACTCACTGGTACCCTTCCAAAACAGTTAAACATACTCAAAAATGAATTTACATTTACCTTGATGGCCTCACGCAGTACCGTAGGAAAACAGAACACATTTAGGAAACACCAAAACATTTTAAAACAAACACAACATACCATAATCAAACCATATGGATCGTCTCAGGTATGTGACACATATAAAAACATAATGAATATCAAAAGCCACTGTCTCATTTCACCAGTCGCTGCCCCTAACCGTCCACGGTGGCCATCCGACGAACGACAGAAAACAGCAACTACCTTCCACAAGAACAATAACCAAATGGGGAGACCACCCTAATCAATAGACATCACGATCCAACCAATTCATATACAAGCACCTAACCAAATTTCACCAAATAATTTCATCGCTACTCGCCAACGCATCCTAACAGTCTACAAACTCCCAAGAGTTCCTGTAGGATGACCAACCGAACTCAGGACACCAAGGTGATCACACCTATCCTGAGAACCAACTTACCACAGTTACACCAAGTGTTCAAAATTAAAACATCTTCTCAAAATCAAGATGCCATCTTCTAGGCACGGAACCCAACCAATATCAAACCAACAACAACTACGAGCCTGGTGCAGAGGCTACACTAATTCTACACCCAAAGCACATAGCTCAGCAGAATTAGACACAAATTCAAGTTGGTACCAACCAATTTTCAAGACATACCTAAACGAACGTGGCTCCACCATTTAAAAAAACACACAAATTACTTATAACGTTTACTCCCACACAGACAACAACCCACTTCCATGGTCCCATACACAGATCTACCTCACTACAACGAACACCCATAGGTGTCATGTGACACATTTCTACAAGCACAAGGTGATTAATATCCTCAAAACTTCAGATTCTCTAACCTAGCGGTCCCCGACATGCCACAGCATGCTCAAAATACAGAATTACAGGATCACAGATGTGATGGCATGATAATTTTTTTTTTAAATGCACGGGGCGGTTACTGCCCCCAAATTCACATGTTCTCCACTTTAACATCTCGCACACACTGCATCATGTTCCACACACAGAATTACAAGGTCACTGAGGTGACAAAAATGATAAATTTTTAAAATGCACGGGGTGGTTAATAGTCCCCAAAGAAAATGCACCTTACACAGAACGAGAGTTAGCTCACCAACTAATAGATACCTCAAATTTCTCCAGAACAGGTACGACATCTCCAGTGCAACACTATCTCGATGCATAGAACAACTGACTAACGCTATAGCCTGGCTACCAGCTCGAAGCTGATGCTAATCGAACTTTTTTTTTCACACCCAAGTATACGGGGATACATGAACTATGATTCCAACTACAATCACATGAACGTTGTGACAATACCAGCAAGTCAGCAGTCTAACAGTATATACCGCAGATTACAAGTAACCTACTGACTAACCTAACCAGATACATTTTCAACCGACAAGAGATTGCAATTCGAAGATTTTCCAGATCACTGATACAATTTCTAAAGCCCTCACGTCAGCAGCTGAACAACACAGCGAAATGAGCATCACTCTGAAGCATTACACCTTATTTCCACATAAAATCGAAATTTCACTACCAACCTAACAAAATTATCACTAAATTATCCAAAAAATTTACTCAAAAAATATCAACCACGAATACGATGAACAAAACTCAGCTAACAGAAGCAGATCACAGCCTTTCTTGAGGATTACTAAAAATGACATAAGAGATTTGACTTCAGCGGAACAACTAGACCATCTCCCATTGCTCTGAACTTCATATCATCGCATTCACAGGAAATAGAACATCATAATTTCACCCTTTACACATCTCGAGTTTCTCGTTCACTAGCAGGTTTACAATTCGATATATGAGTCCTAAAAACACGTTTCCTAGACAGATCCTCTAATAACACTGTTACTTCAGAAGGAAAGGACAGAATCTCATAGGGGCCCTCATATTTTGGCTGCAGCTTACCTGATACCTGACGACCTGGGGCCTTAGCCCAGAAGTTTTTTGCATAGACAAAATCTCCGACAGAATATCCACCCTGTTTTCGGCCCAAATTATATCTCTCAGCCAGCTTATCATGCGAGATCTTTATAGCAGCTTTGGCCTCCTTCCAGATTTCTCTGACACGATCTGGAGAGGGTTGGTCAGGAAGCAGATCATGAAGTGACCACAGATTCGTTAGAGGGGAATTTGGGACGAAAGCATACATAAGTGAGAACGGCGTTTTCCCATGGGATTCATGCTCAGCAGTATTAAAAGCGTAGGGTAACCAATGTAATGACGAATCCCACTTGGCATGATTGTCTCGATGATATGCGATAAGTGCAGCTCTCAAATTTCGGTTAACTCTCTCTGCCAAACTAGGGTTGGGGTAATAGGGTGTCGTGGTGACATGAGAAATAGCATAATCAAAACAAAATTTTCTAAACTGATGAGAAACAAAGGCCTTGGCATTATCTGACACCAAGTATTGACTAGGACCAAAGGAAGAGAAAACAGACTTTAAACATCTTATGACAGTAGCAGAGTCACAATTTCTAGTGGGAAAAATCCATGAAAAGCGAGAGAAACCATCGACACAAACAAAAGCAAAACGGTTACCCAGTTTAGACCTCGGCATGGGTCCAACAAAATCCACATACAAGCGTTCCATGGGCCTAGACGCAGATTCAGAAGCTAACTTACCAACCTTACCACTGACGGTAGGCTTACTTACTTTACAATCATGAAACCCCAGCACAAACTTTCTCACATCCTTATCGAGACCCTTCCAAACAAAAGACTGCCTTATTTTCTGTCGAGTTTTGAAAATTCCTAGGTGGCCTCCAGCGGGTGACTCGTGAAAATACATTAGCATGCCATTTATCAGCTGAGTAGGCAAAACAACCTTAGGCTTCCTATCACGCCTAGTTACACAACATAATACACCAGACTTTAAAATATAAGGCTTTATCTCAGTGGCGGCTCGTAGATCAAATATCAGGTGAAAAGCCAAACTCCTAATTTCATCAGTGCATGATGTTTGCGTTTGTGAATATTGACATCCTTTTCCTATTTTAATGCTAAAATATCTACTAAGAGCCTAGTACTTAAAACCAAACCAAACATAAGTTATCGCACTAAAAAGTCAAACTCGCTTATTTGTATAGCTTAAATGAATCCTCCGTTCTCTAAGGTTGGCAATCTTATCTATGATGTCCTCATAGAAGGTCTTCAATCAATTTCAACTACAATTCACGATTTATGGAGATAGCCAATGATGTAATTCTGGAGTCAGATATTGTGTTACATGCAAAAGTATTGAATCTTTTCAAACAAGAGAAACTGCGTTGTACTGATGCACTTGTAGAAGGTATTGCCAGTACCCAATTAAGGTCGCCACGTACTCTTACACGATGAAAAAGTCTATTTTTGTGGCATCACTTTACTAAGTATTTTCTGGATTTATGCTAAAGGTACAGCTATGATTCTTGTCACATATAAGAAGCGGTATATTCTGAGCTGTTTATGACCATGTAGTGCTACTTTGCTTTTATAGGATGTGTGAAATGAATACAAATTTGGACAGATACGTTTTCAAAAAAATGTTGTATAATTTGCTTCAGGTACACATTTCTCAGTTGTTTTTCAATCAAATATTCTCAAATTCTGTTCACACACTTGGAATGGATTATGGCAGATGAGTACCGGTAACCACTTTGTTTCATTATTATTGGGACAGAATGCAAGAAAAAAGAATCCGAACTCTTTCTTTTTAAATTTATTCAAAAACATGTATTAATTTTTCTCTTCCCAATCCATGCCTACTATGTTTTGGAAGTGCAAATAGGTTAATATTCAAGTACTCCATTAGGTAAGTTAATGTAAAAAAATTAGCCCTCTATCTTAAATGGTTTCCTTGTTATTGGTACCTAAACATGGAAAATGAGTATTAACGGAAAACAGCTGGCAAAGTTAAAAGTGAATTATTCAGAGCATGGGACGCTAATTTAAAAAAAACGAATTTAAGCTAGTTGTAGACATAAAAAAAAACACAAACTATATATATTTGGATTCAGAAAAGAATGAAGAATTTTATGGCGCCAAAATCAAAAAATCGATATTTTCATCATGCAAGAGTACGTCGTGTCCTTAAGCAAAAGTTTGTAAGTCTCTTCTATTCACGGAGTTCTTGATGCATTTCTCCCGACTATTTTTACGTTGTAGGATTCATGAGTATAAAAGAGTGACAGTTCATTTCTTAAATGTGGGGTAGGCCTATTGTTGATTATGTTTGTTATACAGCTCAAATTTGTCGGAATCTATAAGACTTATTTAAGAATTGTAATTTATCACAGCCATGCGTTAGCATAGAAAAAAGCGGAACATTATTAAGAAAAAAAATGAAAATTCACAGCCTGCTTCTAGTCTCCGATTGGGTCAGGAATGGAATGAATGAAGCCCCCCCCCCCCCCCATCTAGCAGCGAGGATATGAACTGTGCCGGCTGCCGAGGCCTGACGCACTCCTCTGGGGCAATGATGAAATGAATGACAGATGAAATGAAATGATAGTGGAGAGTGTTGCTGGAATTAAATTTTTGACAGGGAAAACCGGAGTACCCGGAGAAAAACCTGTCTGCCTCCGTTTTGTCCAGCACAGATCTCACATGGAGTGACCGGGATTTGAACCACGGACCCAGCGGTGAGAGGCCGGCGTGCTGCCGCCTAAGCCACGGAGGCTCTAACATTATTAAGTCGGTCCTTAATATGATCTCTGATGTACTCTGATGTTGCATCAGTTATTTCCAGAGAACACACTTTGAATTTTATTTTAATAATTTTGAGGTTCTAAGGACTTTTTAGATGTCAGTATCTTCAATAATTCCTTAAAGCGCACACGGTTTAAAGAGGTCTTGTCATGTCCTCTAGAAGACGATGATGATGATGATAATTGTTGCTTTAAGAGGCCTAACATCTAGGTTATCGGCCCTCCTCTCTAGAAGAGAGTTCCTGTAAACTTAAGTATAGAACAACTCTAATCACAAGTCCCAGGATCTGCCTATTTAAAGTCACATTCACATTACATTTAAGTGCACTTAGTCTTGCATTTTCCCGTAAAGTGCCAGATATCGTGCTTGTGTGCGTGTTCTAAGTGGTAACTGGTTCTTTAAATGTTGCTCACTGTCTTTGTGTTTGTCCAACCCGCGCGTAATGTTTTGGAAATTTGTTACTGTTACTGTATAGTAAGCAAGGCCAACAGAACAGTTCTATAACTACTGCACAACTATGTGAACTGTTCGAACCAAGATCCCTTGCGATGAAGGCTATAGGACTTTCCGGTTTTATATCTTTAGTGCACAGTTCTATTAATTTCTTTGGCCGCCCACAAATTAATAAATTGATTAATAAATCCCTTTTTGTCTTCATCTTTCCACCTACTGAAGGGAATTTCTAATAAAATTAGTAACGTGTCTTTCACTGCAAACATTATACACTAAAAGCCATCAACCTTCATCAACAACAGGGTAGATAACGTTATAAATACATACTATTCATTGGGAAAGTAAATAAAAGCCTCAATATAAAAGAAAAAGAAGCCTGTTGCAATGTAAACTTTCATCAACTGAACTAGACGATATTGCCTTGCCGACACAGGAACATCTTCACTCGTCTGTCTAACGGCAGGTAATGACGTCACAACTGACGTCAGGTTACCATGGCAACGAGACGATGTAGCTGACATAAACAAGACACTTCGTCTCCTGCTTCCTTCCAAGTTACGGCAGTACAATCTAGCGACAGGGAGTACAACTGCTACAAGGACGTCATGCCGCCTTGCTTGCGCACCATCTAGCGACGGAGTGTAGAAATAACAGTACACTAAGTGAAAAAGTAGCCCAAGACAATGACAACATTTTTATTTAAATAAGAAAAAATAATGTTAATTTTATTTAAGAGATGGCATGTGAAGAGGCTCTTCACTCTCTTCACCTGAATAGCCGCTACTGCTTTATCTCTTCTCCAGAAACTAATCGAGCAATTAAATCACACAACACGGGATCTTCCTTCTGATGGTTAGCAATGTCTCCAAACAATAACGGTGAATTTACTAACATGTGTTGAGCTGAATTAGCCCCAACGACAACAGGTTCCTCTAAAGAGGGAGTTTCACACCCGTCAGGAATTTCTCCATAGAGACGCTTAAGTGACACAGCACAAATATTTTCATGATTTTCCTCGGGAACGAGATTCTTACATTTATTAGGAACTTCTTCATACATGCGGCTAAGGGAGTCGGCTATGACATTTTCACAACCCTTTATATGACGAACGGTGAACTGAAATGATGAAATACGGGTTGCCCACCTGGCGATTCGCCCAGTGGTTCGAGGTCTAGCCAGGACCCAGCTCAGGGCCTGGTTATCGGTTTCAAGTTCGAAAGGAACATGTTCGACATACATTCGGAATTTCTCCAGTCCAAACATCACTGCGAGCCCCTCAAGCTCATACACGGAATAATTTACTTCAGCAGGGGACAGAGTTCGAGAAGCAAAACCAATAGGTCGTCTACCTAACTCACTTTCTTGTAACAACACAGCAGCTACAGCACCGAGCGACGCATCAGTCTGGATTATAAACTTCTTACTGAAATCAGGGACAGCGAGGACAGGAGCGCTACACAGTGCCTCCTTCAAATCGTCAAAAGCTGCTTGCTGCGACGGACCCCATTCAAATTTCACGTCAGACCTTCGCAGATGATTAAGTGGCAACGCCCGCTGTGCAAAATTGGGTATAAATTTGCGCAGAAAGCCAACCATTCCCACGAATCGGGCTACTCCTTTCACATTTTTAGGGGGTGCAAAATCTCTAATTCCCTGGGTTCGGGAGTCATCGACCGAAACACCTTCAGCAGAAACAACATGACCAAGAAAGGCAATTTTAGGTTTAGCAAGGGACACTTTAGACAACTTTACGGTTAGACCAGCAGATTTTAACCTCTCAAATACTTCACGAAGATGGCGCACGTGGTCTTCGAACGTCTCGCTATAAACAACAACATCGTCCAGGTAGTGATACAAATAATCAAATTTGATGCCAGAAAACACGTGATCAAGAAGCCTACTAAGCACAGCGCCCCCTGTAGAGATACCAAAAGGTAATCTGCAATATTCATAGAGATTCCAATCGGTGGCGAATGCAGTCAGATGCTTAGATTCTTCAGCTAACGGAATTTGGAAATATGCCTGCGTCAGGTCAATGAGGCTATAATAGGAGGCATTTTTGAACCAGGAAAAACAGCTATGTAAATCAGGAAGAGGGATGGATTCTAAAACAATCTTTTTGTTTAACCTACGATAATCTACGACTGGCCGAAAACCACCATTTGGCTTAGGTACTAAGAACACAGGTGAGGAATATGCTGATGTGGAGGGTCGAATCACTCCATCTAGTAACATCTGATCGATTAATTTCTTTAATTCCAACATTTTGGGTGGACTCAAACGGTAGGGAGGATGTCTGACGGGTATAGTATCCGTTACTTCAATTTTATACTCCAGGATCTTAGTCATTCCTAATTCGTCAGTGAACACCTCGGGAAAATACCCACACAAATCTCGAATCTCTTTAGCTTGAGCGTCAGATAAATTACTTAAATCCAAGGATTCAACCCCGGTGGACAAGACGGGTTCAGCATCACGGTTGGCAACATGAGCACTCGCGCTAGGGACAGCAGTAGAAAAGAATTTAAATTTTACCTCTGAACAAAACCTGAACCAGAATGATTCGTGTTGCATATCTAGCAGTAAGCCAGTATGAGCAAAAAAATTAGCGCCCAGAATAATAGGACATGACAAATTCTTAATGACCCAAAAGGAAAATTTCCAACAAAATTTATGAATCCGAACCTTAAATTTCACAGAACCAAGAACGTTCAATTGAGCACCGTTGGCAGAAACCAACTTAACATCTACATTCGACAGGTTACTGAATTTACAAATGAGTTTCATAGACAAATACCAATTTTCGCTAACCAATGAAGCAGCGCTTCCCGAGTCTAACAAAGCTATTACACAAGCGTCATTAATTGCAATTTCAACCATAGGAGAGGGTAGAACTAGATCAGAAACTTTAGAACAGACACCATTTGCTCCGATAACTTTGGCATCATCCCTCGTCACCTTATTTCCCAATGCACATCGCTGATCCTTGGCAAGGAGGATTTCAGGATGCTTGTCTCGGAATAGTCAATTTCTTTTTACCGGACAGTTCCACGCTATGTGGCCCTGCTGCCCACAGTTGAAGCACGTCACAGGACGATTACTATTATTCCTAGGCGAATTATGGGAAGGACGACCGGCCCCAGGTGGTGGTCGAACCGAGGGAGGTCGAACAAACGGAACAGGGTTAATGAAAGGAGGGGGCATGCTAGTTGCATACCTTATGATATCAACCGAACGCACGGATTCGGCTTGAATAGCGGCTTCACGTAGTTCCTTAATCGTACTTGGATTAGTTCCAACACACAGGCAATTCCGAAATTCCGGCGTAGCACCGGCCAAAATAAGTCTTACCACTTCTGCCTCAGGCATATCTATTCTAAAGACCTTTACGAACCTGGATATGTCCACAATGTATGAATTTAACGGCTCGTTAATACCCTGCGCTCGGTACAGGTAACGTCCCTTCACAGTATCGAGCGACCTGATGGGCACAAATACTCGCAACACCTCGGACATAAAATTCTCCACACTCCAACCTTCACACATGGCACTAGTCACATAGGCCCCCAACGTATCGGACACATGGGAGGATATTAATTGAAATACCACTTGGTCGCTGACACCGAATTGGATAGCACACTCATGAATATCGACCAATATTCTCAAAAAATCAACAACGCCTTCAACCGTGTCCATACTTTTACCCGATAACTTTGAAACAAAACCCAAAATGGGGTGACTGACAGAACCAAAGCTGGCCTTAGAAAAAACAGAATAATTAGAATGCTCGACATTGGACACGTCACGCCCCGGCATTTCGGCACAGGGATTTCCTTGCACATAATTTTGGTTTCCGGAACAAGATAAAGAAACGAGGTTACGCCCTGAATTTGAAACACTCCCCTGAGAGTCTCGACAAACAGAATTTAAATCCCTAACCGGTTCGGAAGGAGAATTTTGTGTCACTGTAGGCCCCTGATGACCTGAGTTACCCGGCACTTTAAATGATGAAACAGACCCGGAATTATCCCTAGAATTTATTTCTCGACCACCGACACTAACAGGATTACAACTAGATGAGGGGATATTTAAGACAGACTGGGGTTCGATTACCGACCTCCTTACACGAGGCGAGCCGACAACAGCAGAGAAGGAGTTACAAGTTATACAGTTACAACTACAAGTACAATTTTCGCGTCCGGGGAGGCTGAAGGTTACGTTGCTGGTATTATTTGGCACAGAACTCATCACAGCATTAGGGTTAATGGTATTCGAAACTGGTATCACCGCATCAGGACCTAACGGTGCCTGGCCGAACCCAGAATTAGTTGTCACAGTTTCATGATTAGAAATACGGTTACCCACAATAGGAAAAATCTCTCGACTCTCACAGCTGTCGGGCAGGCGAGCTATTCCATTGCCACGGGGCGCGGCAGGTTCAGTGACAGGATTACCAACGTGGCCAGTGGCATTTTCAGCCAGACTGGCGCCTAGATTTGTCGAGACATTACGGCTACATGCAGGAGTCGAATTCAATAAATCCCCACCCCCACTAACACGATTAACAGTGTCCAAAGTCTGAGCACATTCTACTAAATTAACTTCGGCCTCTAATAGACCTTTCAAATCGGCGATGGGACGTTCTTCATCAGATTGTAACAAATCCCCACATCGGAGATATAGGTAATCAATTCTAGCTTTCAACTTGGTGAGATCAACAGGGCTACATTCTACTTCACTGAAACAATACTTAATTACATTACAAATTTCCCTAATTGCATCACATAACTTTGACTCACCGAGTTTGAATTCAGCAGTTGACAGCTTTGGAAGGGTTGCCGCAAAATTGACGGCATACTCTAGACTCTGGCGCGCTTGTTCTGCGTCCCTGGGCACTTCAAGGTTACGTAACAGCAATTCGTAGGTTACCTCTTCATCCGATAAGTATTTCACGATGATTTTGCGGGAAGCCATCGTACATAAATTTCATGTAACAGAACACAAATTAATCATTACACAGAGTTTAAATCAATCCTACCTATGTGGAGAAAAGATTAATAAGGAGGGCCCAATCTACATTAATTAAGTTACTGAATTTAATTTTAATAATTAAGTTACTGAATTTAATTTTTAATTAATTACTGCAATCAGTCAGCAGGAAGGATTATATGCTAATGGCAAGATCACAGAGCAAAACCATGCTCATTGCTACCATTGTAACAGTAGCCTCATCCCTCCTTACCCTGTTTATTAGCCAAAATGATAATAATAATAATAATATTAGCATATCAAAATAAATGATCACATGACATTACCACACCCAGAATTAATAATAAAAAAACATATGAAAAGGCTAATTTAATTACTCACTAGGTCAGCTGAGTTCACAGCAAATAAAACCTAGGAGTGAATGTTCCAAATTTTCGTGGTTTTCAAGAACATCCCCGGTTTGAATTAGGAGAAAAGATAAGGCGGGACGAAGTATGTGTCAAGACCAGCTTGTTGAGTGGAACGCTGAATGCGTACCTCAGCAGGCCGTATTAAATTGACCCTGCCAAAGATGAAGAATGAAAAGGGGAATAATCTTCCTAGTGACTTCATGCAACAAATAACATGACAAATCGAAATAAGCTAACATGTATTGCGCAGTAAAATAAAACAATTACAAGAGACAGCCTTCCACCACTTAATTAACTAACTGACAAATATGATCTAATTAAAACACCAATGAATCACTTAACCTAAACTAACCAGGCACTTGCCCGGGTGGCAAGATTACACGCATCTACATTTGTGATAGAAATGAAATTGATTAGAATGATTCCCCTGACGACAAACTAAAGGAATAACAACATGAGAAAGGCAATGCCTTCTCAAAAACAATGCTGCATCAAACAACCGAAACGGCCCTTAATGGAACGGAAAAGGTCTGACAACCTCCACAGTCCAGCATTGACCGTCCCGTCAAGACTGTCTGACCGAGAATTCAAACCCACGAGGTTCCCATCCAGCTAACCGGAAATAGGGCAATTATAATCCACCCTGCAGTAATTACATATAAAGGTACTACCAAATTGTACAAACCCTTCCAAAATATTACATACTAAAAATAATAATGTCAGTCCGCTCAAAATACGGTCCATCGTCACATGGCCTTAACGACATAGCAAAATGACACAGTCTAGTGTTCCACCGAAAGGTTGCCCCTTCTAACCAAAACTTCATACCACCTGGTTTATTTCAGCCCTCCGGAGGAACTGGCTGTAGTTCCCCCGGAGGCGATCGCTTTTAAGTCCTTCCGTCACCAAGCTCCCTCTCGTACTGTGTCTTAGTCACAGATTCCACCCTAGTATATCAGCGCATCCCCCACCACAAACCTCCAGTAGTACCAACTGCGACCAGCCGCTCAACCGGCCAAAACAAAGCCAGAGTTCAAGGTCTTGAGTGGGTACAATAGAATATCAGCTCATGCAGGTTACTGCGTAGAAACCTTCTTGGAGTCGAGGCGTTACACAATGTCCTTTGTAAGATTTTCTCAGAATAAGAGCTTGGCGAATGCAGCTGACAGTAAATGTTCGCTTTTCCAAAGTTTGCAGACACAAAGCTCGATTTTCTCTCTTGACAAGTGTCTATCACGATAAGCCAATAAGTGACAGCACACACAAAGGCACAAATCCTGGCAGGAAGGCCTCGGCGAACCCATTTCAGCAGTAGCCAGGTGCCAACTTGGTGAATGGGATTCTCAGAAGAGGGCTGGTGTATTTTCTCATGAGAATCTGCCCAGACCTGGAGCTCCAGCTGCGTCTCGAAGATAAGATGAACATGTACCGATTTGCAAAATTGGTACATTAGTTACAGCTTTCACTCTTGCTCTGAAACCCTTTTTAGTTCC
Organism: Meconema thalassinum; assembly: GCA_946902985.2. NCBI lineage: Eukaryota > Metazoa > Arthropoda > Insecta > Orthoptera > Tettigoniidae > Meconema > Meconema thalassinum. The sequence continues at coordinate 111,767,918 of OX336395.1, read as the reverse complement.
AGTAAATGCCGACGCCCCATCAGTACATATACCAACACAATTTGTCCATGAGAGAAAAAATATCTTCGCCTGTAGTCCACCCTTCCAGAGCTTTACAGAATAGAAAATCCTCGTGCATTTCATTTTCATGACAGTAGCGTACAAAAACAAGAAGCTGGGCACTGTTTACGACATCAGTACTGTCATCAAGTTGCAGGACAAATTTTGGGCTATCATCAAGATGTGGTTGCAATTGATTTTTATGTCAGAGGCTATTACATAAATACGACGAGTTACTGTATCACTTGAGAGCAGTATCGACTTCAAACACTCGCCGAACTTGTCTCCATGCATGATCGCGCACATTTTCACGCCTGCAGGAAGAAGTAATTTCTCACCAATAATATGTGGTGATTTGGATTTTGCAATTAAATAGGATACCTCCAAGGATGCTCTTAGCGCTTCCTTAGGAACTGTTGCGTGCTTTTCTAGGAATCTTAACATTTCCTTTTAGTTGTTGCTCGTGGCGCTTAAAAAATGCTAAAGGTTTACTTACACAGTAGTCTGTTTAGTCTGCAAGTGTCTATTAAGTTTCACAGGCTTCAAACTGTCGTTTGCTAAAATCGCCAAACAAAGAACGCATTGAGGTTGTTCCTGATTATTATCTGAAAGAATGCTGGTAAAGCCTAATGTCAGATACCACCACAATCATCATCTTTCAATGAGGTTTGTACAGCCCTTAAAGATAACATTTCGTTTGCTAATGCCAATCGGCGAATGTGCTGGTGAAACGCCAACGAGCTTAATGCCTATGTTAAAGTTAACAACGCATTTAGTGACGGCCAGTTAACGCTGCGTTGGTGAACCCGGCCCTAAATGACCAGTATTGATACTGGTGGAGCATGACATGGCCTTCTAGATCCTTGACTCTATAGCTAGCTGACAAAACACTGGCATCCACAATCACCCGTATTGAAACTAGGGGATTAAAGATGTAGATCGTTGACCTTCCAAAACACTAATTACACTGTTCTACAAAATTAAACCTGTTGTAATCATTAGAAATAAAACTACCGGTATGCGTATATAGATCGGTTTGCGACGCTGATTACGAAGATCCTGTCCAAGTTGTTCTAGCACGTACAGTTGCATTGAAATCCGCCACTGTTGTATATCTAGGACGATAAACATACCTTCTGTTATTGAAATATTGCGCGGTGTCTGGAACATCCCTGTTGTATAACATCCAGCAGTAATCACCCATCATGGAATCATTCCAGAAACCTTGAAACATTAACTTTATGTCCTGGTTGAAACGCTCACGTTGCTCAACACTTACGTCACCAAGATTTTCTGGGAAGAAGTCCAGATGGGAATGCAGAATATGAACCTTTGGTGACATACGACACCCAAGCTCCTTGTATGCGTGCACAAGTTAGCGGAAACCATTTTTGAAATCAGGATCCTTCTTCATACAAATCAAATTAATGCAAATCCATTTGAAATGTTTCCAAACTTCTTGTTCTTTGTCAGTCAAAATACTAAAGAAAGCTGCATCTTTCAGTATTTCTCGGATTTGAGGCACCTATTTGTACCATTTCCATATAGTTTCCAGCCCTCCTTAACGCAGAAACTATACGTACTAGGTTAAAACCGGCAACGGATTTGGAATCGGCAGCCCCACATTAGTTAAATCCACATACCAGTTTCCTTGGTGATTTTGCGTTGTAGACCAGTGTTATAAGTTTGTAAGCACCAATCAAGCATATGTAATTATTGTTTGTCAATACGGAACTTTGTATTTGACCAGCATGGCTATTATTTTATCATTTTAAATGATTATGTCGACTTCGCTGAGGTCTGGCGTTACGTTACGATGACGGGACGAAATGTACCGAGAATGCACTGAGGTGTGTGGCGTCATAGTACTGCTTGAGCCTCCTCCTTTCCCCGCGCACTCCGGTGAGCGTGACGTCATCCAGCCAGCTACCTTCTTTGATCTTGGTTTGCACTTGTTTTTTTTTTCTAACGGACTTTGAGGTCACGCAGCATTTGTAGCATTTAAAATTATATAAAGCCTAGTCTTTCAGACTGATTGTCAGTGTTTTTCCTTACTAACAAAGCACTGCCAACTTTTTTTTACCCCCCCCCCCCCCCTCCAGGTTGGTGGAACCCACGGACTCAGCGAGGGAACTCACCACAACCGCCTCTACGGGCAGTGTCCTAGAGCTGGGAACATCGAATCGGAAGGGATACAACTGGTGATGTGGGTTTGGCACCTCGCCCAGGCGGCCTCACCTGCAAAGCGAACAGGGGCCTCATGAGGGATGGTTAGGAGGGATGGACAAGGAAGAGGGAAGGAGGCGGCCGTGGCCTTGAAGAAGGTACCATCCCGGCATTTGCCCGAAGACGAAGTGGGAAACCACGGAAAACCACTTCGAGGATGGCTGAGGGGGAATCGAACCCCCTCTACTCATTTGGGCCACCCGAGGCTGAGTATACCCCGTTCCAGTCCTCGTACCACTTTTCAAATTTCGTGGCAGAGCCGGGAATCGAACCCAGGACCTCTGGGGCGGCAGCTAACCATTCTGACCGCTACGCTACGGAGGCGACACTGACAACTTTAATCACAAGTAATTACCAGTATTGTTATTGGAAAATGCGTTTAGATCCTCGACATTACCACTAGCTAACAACACATTGACATCTTCTACCGCCAGTATTGAAACTAGCAGACCATCGCATTGATGAAAATGAAAATCCACAGCCTGCTTCCAGTCTCCGACCGGGTCAGGAATGGAATGAATGAAGCCCCCATCTAGCGGCGAGGATATGGACTGTGCCGGCTGCCGAGGCCTGACGCACTCCTCTGGGGCAATGATTAAATGGATGACAGATGAAATGAAATGATAGTGGAGAGTGTTGCTGGAATGGAATTTAGACAGGGAAAACCGTAGTACGCGGAGAAAAACCGGTCTGCCTCCGTTTTGTCCAGCACAGATCTCACATGGAGTGACCGGGATTTGAACCATGGACCCAGCGGTGAGAGGCCGGCGTGCTGCCGCCTAAGCCACGGAGGCTTCGGCATGGATTGCATTGATACTCGAAACAATTCCTAGCTAACACACACTGTCATCTTCAATCACCAATTTTAGTACTAGCAGAGCATTAATTGACCTCTAGATCCTTGACACTATCGCTTGCTAACGAATGTTATAATCTTCAATAAACAGTATTGCTACTAGTTGAGCAGCATATAGCCTTCTAGATCCCAGACATGTTAGTAGGTAATTTCAATCACCACTCAGTAGTCTAGTTGCCAACGTGTTTATTATCAGTCTAGAGAACGAATTCCTTCAAGGAAATTTTCCTATTGAAGTAGATTCGTGGATGACGTCATTTTCAAATACGACACGGAAATACCTATCGAAGATACATTACTCAGAACAACGCTTGTCACGGTGGGTGAGTGGTTATCGTGTCGGTCTACTAACCCCAAGCTTGCAGGTTCGCTCCTGGCCGTGGTAATAGATTATTTTTTTAAGGCTGCAAAAATCACGACACGCATGTCATACGATATTGGCATGTCAAAGAACCCATTTGAATTCAGTAGGCCGTGTTCATAATGTCAAAATTAATCGCGGGATTTTCCGCCAATAAAAAGTTCCTCATTTTTCTACTAGATAGCGCTATAGTATTCAAGGAGCTTAGATATCTAACATCCTTGACTTTCATAGTGCTTCAAGGAACAACGAAATTCGACATGCAAGCTACCCTCTGGGTGTCAAATAACAAAGCTTTCACCCGGCACCTGAGGCCATACGATATTATTATTATTATTATTATTATTATTATTATTATTATTATTATTATTATTATTATTATTATTATTATTATTATTATTACTCAGAGCAATCAATAACTTGCACCAATCCATTGGATTCACTGTGGAAACGGAAAAAAATCGACGGATAAACTACTTAGACTAAACAATCCCTCCAGAGGACTATAATCTAATGTATTCCACATCACACACATTGTTGATAACCCTTCAAACCACCCAAATTAGCACAAATTGCAGGCGCCAAATCTATGGTAAACGGGACTATAGATTTAGTTATTAGGAAGTCATTTTTAAAGGCCTTTGTCAACTCAAAAATGCAATAAAGCAATTGAAACGAATAGACAAGTAGTTGTTGTTGTTTAAATGGTTTGATGCAGCCCTCTAGGCAATCCCGTCCTGAGTTAATCGTTTCATCTCTACATAGTTACCACACCCTACATCCAAGGCAATCTGTTTAATATATTCTAACCTTGGTCTACCCCTACAGTTCTTGTCTTCGACCCTTCCTTCCATAACTAAGCTTGCTATTCCTGGGTGTCTTAGTATGTGTCCTACCAACCTATCTCTTCTCTTCATTAGCAGTCGCCAGAAACATCTCTCCTCTCCCACTAGTCTTAATACCTCTTCGTTTGTAACCCTATCTACCCATCTGATCTTCATCAGTCTCCTGTAACACCACATTTCAAACGCTTCAATTCTCCTCTTTTCTGCTGCACCAATAGTCCAAGTTTCACTTCCATAGAGCGCCACGCTCCAGACAAAGGCTTTCAAAAATGACTTTCTAATACCGAAATCTATATTCGATGTCAACAGATTCCTTTTCTGTAGAAATACTTTCTTTGCTAACCTACATTTTATATCCTCTTTGCTCCGTCCATCACTGGTTATTTTGCTTCCTAAGTAAAAGATATCCTACTTCTTTCAGCTTTTCACCTGCCAATTCTACGTCCATAGGGGTTTCTGATTTCCTTCGGCTGCATTCCAATATTTTTGTTTTACATTTATTAATTTTCATCATGAATTATTTCCTCAAGACGGAGTCCATATCATTTAAAATCTCACTCAAATCCTCTATCGTGTCGGCCAAGATGACGATGTCATCAGCAAATCTTATTCTCCTTGATTCTTTACTCCTACTTTGAATTTTTTCTCCAATTTCCTTAATTGCTTTTTCAATGCATAGATTGAAAAATATGGGTGATAAGTTGCAGCCTTTTCTGAATATCAGCTTCTCTCTCATGTCCTTCGGGTCGAATAAATGCTGTCTGGTTTCTGTATAGATTGTAGAGCACCCAACTATCCCTGTACTGTAGTCCAATCGTTTTCAAAATGCCATACAACTTACTCCAATCAACGTTATAAAAAGCCTTTTCTAAGTCTACAAATGCCATGAACGTTCTCTTATCCTTCGTTATTCTACTGTAGCTTCCAAAATCAGCCTAAGACTTAGTACAGCTTCCCTTGTTCCTACATTTCACCTGAAACCAAACTGCTCTTCACCCAACTCTGTTTCTATCTTATAAATTATTCTAATCAGGATCTGAGTGATCAAGCTGATTGTACGGTAGTCTTGATATCTGTCAGCTCTATCTTCGGTATAGGGATGATAACATTCTTCTTGAAATCAGAGAGAACGTCACCTGTGTCATAAATCCTACACACCCAAGTGAAATAAATAGACAATTACTAGCAACAGAGAATAGCACGGTTGACCAGATACTAACAAATCAACGGAGGAGAAAAAAGGACAATTATATTCATCAACCCGAAATGAGAACAAGTACGTACGATTCAATTTCTTGAACAATAACACATACAGATTAACAAATATACTTAAGAAACAAAGACTTAATATACTGTAGCTATCAGAAAAATATCTCACTCGGTAAGCACCTACATAATAGCAACTTAACAAAGAAAAACCTACATTCCAAATCAGGTGTATATTTGTTCACAGGCCAAGATGAAGAATGTAATGCTAACTATGTCGGACAAAGTGGAAGACAGATGGGAACACGTTACAAAGAACACATAAATGTGATTACAACAAACATTCTGATATAATATGCGAACACATGTATGACGACCATCATTTCACTAACGTTGAAACGGACCTGAAAATTCTACACCACGAAGCAAAGTGCGAAGCTCTCGACATTAAAGAATCCATAGAAATATATCTAGCCAAGAAAGATAATCCGGCGAATCTGAACGAATACATGTTTATAGAAAAGTCCCTACTTTTCGTGTTGTTAAATAATGAAAATCCACACCCGTAACGAAAATGAGGTTATTATTACTTACGGGAAGGAATAGGCTAATTGGGGAAATATGTTATAGAAAGCTTTCCAATCAGTCAACACATTAGGCGGGAAACAAGTATTCACATGCCCTAACCTGAAAGAAATATAAGGTGCGTTCAAAAAGTAACGAGCCGAAGGCATAATTACACAAACCAGTTCCTGTATGTTAGAAGTATTGGCCCTGGCTGTTGAGGCACTTGTCCCACTGTGACACGAGGCGGTGAATGGCTGTCTCATAAAATTCCCTGGGCTGCGATGTGAACCAGTTCCGAACGTACAGCTGGACGTCGGCGTCCGAGGCGAATCGTTGGCCCCGCAGAGCCCATTTCAGGGGACCAAACATGGCGTAATCACAGGGAGAGAGGTCTGGACTATATGGAGGGTGCTGAGAATCTTCCATTTGAATTTCTGTAGGACTGCCGCGACTGCCGTATGAGGTCGTGCAATGTCGTGGAGCGACCACGGCGGCTATGGCGTTCACTGTCACTCGGCGGTCCTGGGTAATGAGTGCATCAACCAGCTGGACGTTGTCATCGGTAATGCAGGGGGGTGCCCCAGACCGGGCATCATCGGCTAACGACACCCGTCCTTCCCTGAAGCGCTTGTGCCACGCCTTGACCCTTGCAAGGGACATGCAGTGTTCGCCGTACACTTGTGACATTCGGCGATGAATGTCCGTTCCCCCTATTCCTTCCGCTGTCAGAAATCGAACAACACCTCTTTGCTCTTCGGTTGACGCCTCCATGTCACTGTTTGCAATGCGACTGGCAGCGTTGGACGATTGGTGCTTGCTGCTGCTCGCTTTGTATCGTCACGTGACGTAAACGCGTGCCCTCTAGCGACGGGCTGTGACCTTCCACGGTCTGGTCGGAACCACACCTCATTACACACGGCACTATTAGCCGATGTAGTCACCGGTTTGCGCATTCCAGTCTCCGGCTTGTTACGTTTTGAACGCACCTTATAAGATATTACAAATTAACACGCTTATATGTATAAAATGGGGTATTTAATTGGATGACATATTTCGAACATCAAGCGTTCATCTTCAGATACTGCTCACAAATATATAGTAACAGTATAACAATGTTTAGATTATATAAGTTTATAAAAAATTGTGTAACGCGTCAAACTTATCTATAAATAGTATAGTTCACTTCTATGGTTGTTGCGTTATTATTATTATTTAATCGATTGTTCCCCTTTAGGAGAACGATTGAACTCGAATACATGATTAATTCATCTTCTGGCGTTTTCCCGTTTCTCTTCCCAAAATCTCTTCGTCCTCTCAGAATGCTCCTTCTTCCGCTCAGCTGTCCATTTTCTTCCAGGCTGTCGTGATGGTCTATGCTCAAACTTAACATTGTTGATTTTATTCCGGCATTCAGTGCGGTCCAGGAGATTTTGTATGTTGACCTGGTTTAAGTCCCCCTGGACCTATATCAGCCTCTCCGTGCCACACTTACTCTGTGTTATAACGTTGAGCAATTTCTTCGCCGTTCTGAAGTTTTCCATCCTGTAAATGTGTGTATAAAACTGTGCTCGAGACTGATTACGTCCGTTATCGTGTGAATCTTTTGGTAGAGTTCGTATTGAGGTCTCTTCATCCAAATACCGTTATTATTAACTGCCATTAAATCTTTCTGAGAATTTTTCTTTCCTGTTTTTTTGTTATATCCTTAATTTTGGAATGACCGTCGATCACGATTGTTTCGGCAGCGTAAGTTGCTTCCGGAAGAATCACCGTCGTATAATGCCTTAATTTTGCGTCTAGCGAGATGCACTTCTTGTTGTAGAGAGCCCACGTTAGCTTATAGGCCGTCTGTAGTTTGGTGATTCTTTGTTCATTGGTGATTAGGTTTAGTCCGGAGGACTGTAAGATTTCACCAAGGTACTTAAAATGGGGGACTTGTGTTATTTTACCGTATTGTGTGATTAATGATGGGTTATTTTCTGGTCGTCTTTCCATATAGTGTGTTTTTTTTTTCATAAGAAATTTGTAGTTCTGTTCTTTGCGCAATTTAATGTAATTTTTCCACTGCGTTATTACTATTATTAATGTGGTTTAAGTATGTTCGTCTGTGATCTTTTGAATTGTAATTGTGAATAACTCCAGTAGTGATGTTGTCTACACTATTTTGTTATTCATGTTCTAAATCAATCGTTGCTATTTAAACTACGGTACTGGCATAATTGTGTTGTTATATCTCGACGTGGCGAATATATTGTAAGGTACCTGTGAGGGTGGCCTGTACAAAGAATTAACCTAAGGGATGAAATTAGTCTAATTAGGGGGCGAGCTTGGCAATTGCTGTAAGAGGTATGAATTATTTAGTGATTTGCGATCGTCAGTGCGATCTGCAAGGAGAACTCCCCAATGTACTGCTTGACGGGGTAGTTCCGGGTGAGGGGGTGTTTGGAAAGGTAATTTAATTACTAATCTGTGCGCGCTAGCGATACCAAGCGGTCTAAAGCAAGTCGTACGCAGGCCAGCTGACTGGTAGCCTGCTTGTGTCAGCGCGGTGCGGTAGCACTCGGCTGACGTCACGGAACAATTAAACAGTAAACAGTGAAGCTAATTCTAGATCCTACCTAATGGGGAAGCTAAGAGGGTAGGATCTTATTAGCTAAATAAATAAAGGATAAGGCCAGTGGCTTCTATTACTTTTAAATTTAATGTGTACCTCGATTTTGAGGTACGCTTGCAGGTAGCAGTTCAAATGATAAAAATAAACAATTATTACAGTCCAAGCACAGGGGGATGTAAGTGTAGTGTGATGGTGAGTGTAGTGATCGCTTGAGTCACTTACCTAACAGCAGCGGTTCGTCACGTCGGTAGCACATCGACAGACTGAATGATCCCGAGGGCATGACCTCCCGTCGTACTTATAGGCTTTTCGTGCTACGTCTGCGGAATCCGTACAATCCTCCCAAGTCATAGTCCTTTCTAGGGTCGTTGACTGGGACACGAGGCTACTTGAGCTCATGTAGGTGCTAACTTATTAGACTTATAATTTTGTAATTGTAATTTGTAGGTTTTTAAAGTAATTTCTTGGAATTTGGATTAGTCGGAGATTTTATTTAGGGGATGGGGGTAGCGTACCCTAGGGGTACAACAACCCCCTTTGTAGGGTTAGTTATCGTCCTCGATAACTGGATGAAGACGTGGGGGTGGATTTTGTTGGTTAGGACCTGGGTGTTCAGCGTGGTTGTTAGATACCGTGCTGAAGGAGTTAGGTTAGCATTTTATGCTCTGAACTGGCATGCAGGGTAAAAATGTTGGATTTAAAAATAAAACAATGCATGCACTGGTGTTAGCGGGAAGGGATGGGATTCGTTACGGCGTGGCACTTCCTCCTGGTATTGCGAATAATAGTTCGCCTCTCTTACCGGGGGTGAATTGCGCCAATGGGGGTGGTTAGGTCTACCATGATCCTGTTGATCGCCCCTTGGTGATCGCCATGTATCCCTAGGGTCATCCCTACGAGGGCGGGCTTTAGGGCTAGCGTGGATGGCCGTAATCTGCATCTCTTTCATCTGTTTGGTCAGATCGCGGATTTGTTGATGCAAATCACCGTTATCCGTGCGGATGTGCTGATCCACGGCATTTTGCGTCATTTTATTGCCCTCTTCGATGAATCTAAAATTTGCTTGTAACTCGAGTACGGTGTTGCTTTGCAATGTGCAGAGCTTGTCCACTAAGGTAGGGCGCATTCTCTGCATAAGGAGCCGTACTTTCTGCCTGTCTGGCATCTCCCTATAATATCCTTCACACATTAATAATTTTGCATTAATGTATGTCTGTGTACCTTCCGTGGGACCTTGTGTGTGTGCGCGGATTTTGTCATACAAATCATCCTCATCAGGGGTCAATTGAAATGTATTGACGAGGGCAGCTGAAAATTGTTCCCACGTGGCATCGGCCAAGGTGCCTTCATGGAGTTCGTACCATGTGAGGGCCGATTTAGTGAGGTAGGCTGGTAAGAGGCGTTTTTTTATCCTCAGCTGTCCAGCCGTTAATCTTAGCCGTTCGATTGAAGGCTCTCAGATATTCCTCGGGGTCCTGCTTGTCACCTGGGTATTTAGCAGGTTGTATCATTGGGTACTTCGTAGGCATGGCCATGTCCGCGCTGTAGGAAGTGTTGGGGGGTAAATAAGGGGGTGCGCTCAACTGGGGAATCTAAGTCGCTATTATGTAATGCAACGTTAGAGTGTGCGTGGCTTAGGGGTTTCTGGTGAACCTGAATTGGTGTGATATAGGCATTTCCGCTTTGGTAGGTGCCTGGTTGAGGGGTAGAGTGTGGAGCGTCCTGAGGGTTGAATTGCTCAGTCCCCTGGATATTATCCAGCGACAAGTTATACTCAATATTAACCTCCTGTAGTGCGGAAAGCGCCTTGTTAATCTGTTCGCCTAGAGTTAAGGCGATGGTGTGTATATCTGCGATTAGTCTCCCGTTTGAAGAATTGTGTGGAATTTCGTCTAACTGTTGTAACAGGACCTGCAACCAGTTGTAGGTTTGCTGCGTGTCACTGACGTGTTGTAATAAAGCGTGTGGTAATGTGGGGGTTAATTCCTCACTATCACCGCTATCTGGGCGCGACTGTTGAGCGTTCTGTGTCTGTGCCCGTGTGATGGGACGTTTTTGTCTGATTGCTCTTGGGTATTTGAGTTTAAGATGTATAACTGCGTCCTCAAGTTCGGTAAGTAATTGGCCTGCGTTATGTTCTGTTATCAAGTAAGGGTTTTTAACGAGGGTTTTAGGGCGTAGTGGTTTGGTGGTAACGGCCAGGTTGTGTGTTGTATCTCTAAATGCACGTCTGACCTTACTAGGATGTTGGAATTTGAGCATGGATCTCTACTGTACGTCCTTCTGTAAGGGCGTATCTATGAGGATATAAATTGTGTATGGCTAGGTAGCGGTGGCGTTTAAAAATGTATTACCTATCGGGGCGGGCTTGGGTTGGGTATAAAAATCTTATTGGACCCTTATTTCAAAAAAAAATCCCTAATTTTGGATGGCGTTTGCTTGGCTAGTATGAGGTTTTAGGTTCTAGGGATCTTTTCCGCGGAATACGTTGTCTGTATTCCTGTTGGCGTTGTTTTAATACAACGTCGCGGTACCCCGCGCCTCCACCATTTGTAAGGTACCTGTGAGGGTGGCCTGTACAAAGAATTAACCTAAGGGATGAAATTAGTCTAATTAGGGGGCGAGCTTGGCAATTGCTGTAAGAGGTATGGATTATTTAGTGATTTGCGGTCGTCAGTGCGATCTGCAAGGAGAACTCCCCAATGTACTGCTTGACGGGGTAGTTCCGGGTGAGGGGGTGTTTGGAAGGGTAATTTAATTACTACTCTGTGCGCGCTAGCGATACCCAGCGGTCTAAAGCAAGTCGTACGCAGGCAAGCTGACTGGTAGCCTGCTTGTGTCAGCGCGGTGCGGTAGCACTCGGCTGACGTCACGGAACAATTAAACAGTAAACAGTGAAGCTAATTCTAGATCCTACCTAATGGGGAAGCTAAGAGGGTAGGATCTTATTAGCTAAATAAATAAAGGATAAGGCCAGTGGCTTCTATTACTTTTAAATTTAATGCGTACCTCGATTTTGAGGTACGCTTGCAGATAACAGTTCAAATGATAAAAATAAACAATTATTACAGTCCAAGCACTGGGGGATATAAGTGTAGTGTGATGGTGAGTGTAGTGATCGCACGAGTCACTTACCTAACAGCAGCGGTTCGTCACGTCGGTAGCACATAGACAGACTGAATGATCCCGAGGGCATGACTTCCCGTCGTACTTATAGGCTTTTCGTGCTCTTTTCCAACCTGGGGGGTGGATGGTTGAGGTTTGTGAGGCGATTTGTGAGTGAGAGGGCTGTAGTGACCCACATTTGGATTGCCCGTGAACAGAAGGTATAGATGTTGGTCATATCCCACTGTGGAAAAAGTGGGTTCCATTTTGTCCAGTGTATAGACATGGATGTTTGTCTTAAGGACATGGCCTAGAGCGGTAACCTCCGTTGCGCCAGCGTAGGTGCCATTTCGATGCATATAATCCCCAGATGCATATTTATTGGGGAATAAGGCATCATTACCGTCGGCGAGGAAATATTTGTACTCGTCCCAGTGTGCCATAACATACATGACCAGCTGTGTTCTGAGCTCTTTATGCTGGTCCTCATTTTTTTGTTTTAGATGCCTTAGTTGGGGTGGGTTAGGGCTAAAGCATATATGTTATTGTATTAATTTGGAAGGTGATTCCTAGAGAGGGCAGCTTCCCGTAGCTGGGTAAGCTTACCAGTGTAGAGTGTTGTTTAGTGTTAAAATACTAGGGGGTGCTCCTATAAAGACGTAAGTGTCGTTTAGGGGATGAGCCTCTGGGCGCAGGTTAACGTACCTGCCTCCTAGCTGGTTGGAATAAGTTATATAACAGACGTGCTGATGTCAGCTATGCCGGCGGCTCGCTGTCTACGCAGTCGAGTCGCTGCGGGAAACACAATGGAACTTGAGCAGGCGATTACTGGCTACTAGTCACTGTCAAACGTGACGAGAGTCAGGAAGGGTATCAGGATGTGAAGAGGCGTGTAATTATGAGTACAACGTGTAGTTTACTGACCAAGTGTTTATTGGCCAGTGAGTATGAAATTGTAAGTCCCTTCTAGGGAAATGTGAATAATGTAAATAATGGTACAAATTAGGTGTACAAGTTTGTGGATGAGTGATACAAAGTAAAGGATTGTCTGAACACTTGCTGATGCTCACCTGATGACATCAGCTGTAGCAGAGCCTCCGGCGACACACACTGTATGACAGATACATCTCCCAAAAGGCCATACTTCTTATAGGTCTTGCCGTTGTACAGTCAGCATTCCATTGATATAGCTGCCCTAGTTAGCTATAGCGTAGATGTTTGTGAGTGTGTTGCAAGAGGTTGGCTAGCCTCCAGAGCTGGTCGGCCGCCCTTGCTGTGTAAGAAGTACTGTTCTGGACTTATGATGTTTGCCAGTTAGGGGTGGTTTTAACAGATGATTGGGGGGGTGGCTTTCAGGGGGTGCAGCTCCCCCGGGGCCTGTACAAGTCTCCTCCTTTGATTAGTTCGCGTCCCCGCGAACGGGAACGGAACGTGGAGTGCGGGTGTTGATGTAGTAGGTCGTTGTTGAATCCTCCTTGTATCTCTTCGTCGTTTCTTCTGGGTTGATGTCGTGTAGAGGTAGTGATGTCGTGTTGATGTAGCGATGTCGTGTAGATGTGAGATCAGCTTGTGTTCAGTGGGGTAGGTTTTGGGATATATGCATATACATGTGATAATTAAAAACAGTTCATAAAAAAGCTGACATTGAAATATTGAAAAGTACAAAAACAACAACAAAATATTTGGTTTAGCCATGATGTATATATTGGTATTGTGCAGGGAGGAAAAAACCCAGGGCTGGACGGGTGAATGTGCCGTCCGGCGCTGTATTGGGGAAAAAATTGCTCCCTGCAATGTGAAAGATGGAAGAAATAGAAAAGAAATAGGTGTCGCAAGGTATAAGTTAAAGGAATACGTAAAATATAATTTATTGTGCTGGGGTAAAACAGGACGCCTTCACAAATTTTGACGTTAGAAGGAAGAAAAATGAAAGATACAAAAGCATAATTGTTGTGTACATGTGTGTGATAAAAATATATGTATTCACAATATGTGGCATCATTGGTAATAATTTTGTATGCGGTGCCTTTTAACAATATTACGGTATTTTCTATTACATTATTTACTTATATCTATCTATCTTAATTATTAATTATGTTATACCTAGCCGGCCGTGTCTATTGTACCTGGCGTGCACGCTACCCTTTGTATTTATGTGCCGTCTCACGGCTAATCCTGTCCAGCCGCTTCCCGGTGCAGTTTAGTGGCCGTGCCTCTGATATATATACCCCTATCCTGTGAATCATTCTCTGTGGGCGAATGCCTTCACACTTGACAGTGAGAGTCGCCGCCAAAAATCGGTTGCGCCCTCATTGCCGTAAATTGCGTCGCATCTTTGACGCTTTATTTTCTTCGTTTATGTTGATCTGCCAGCGAGCCTGATACCCCACAGGTATCAGCCCTGCTGTGCAGATTTTTGTGTTGCTGTAAGAGAATGTGGTGAGTGTGTTAGATTGTGTTAGGATTAGTGCAAATTGATGAGTAACAAATGGTACGTAATAATGGCATGGCACAAAGAACATGTTGCTGCTGTATGGCAGTGAAATCATTGTCACCAGTGTCATATATCTGGTGACGCCGCCTGAAAAATGGAGAGGTTAAAAAAAACATGTTAATATTGCATATTCTCTATATCGGTTCCTGTGTCAGTGTGTCCACTGGCTGAAGCTCTTTTTCCTCTGGAATAAATGACATGATTAGTATTGTGTGATCGGTCTTACCCTAGACGGTGCCGTAATGTTTTTTCTTAACTTTACTTATCCTAGTATAATCTAACTTAATGTATTATCGGGCTTACCCTGATGGCGGGTTTGTTGGTCATCAGGTGCCGAATATTCTACCTTAGTCATACTTATTTTAATGTATTATCGGGCTTACCCTGATGACGGGGTTGTTGGTCATCAGGTGCCGAGAGATTTTACCTTAATTATTATAAGTAAAAAGAATGATTGAACTTAGTCTATTGCCGAAATATGCTGTGCTATTATTTAGCAACAGCGGTTAGTAAATTTGCTTAATTCTAAGTTGCGTGTCAAATGCAACTGTCTTACATGCTAAAATTTCGACCAGGGCGATCGCCTGAGGCAATTTACTTCCTCAGGGCACCACCCGTACGTATTCTAGAAACACCGGTTGTCTCTAGAACCGCCGGATTCTGCCCCCTTAATACTAGTTGTCGACACTTATATTAATGCTTACTAACTAGTATTAATAAAGTTGCAGGCGACTACGGTGCCACAAAGCAAACCGCATCGCTCGTTGTACTTGCCTGTTCATTGCCGTTGTATTTGCATGTTGTCATCGATGTATTCATTATTGTTGGGTCTGCCCCCTGTACCCCTGTGAGTGCTCGCAATGCTCCTCATTTAATATCTTTGGCTGCCCGATGCGTCACCATTTAAGCTCTGGTGACCCATTGTCAGCCATTTATGTGGGCGTTGGACATCGTCCGATAAAATAATACCCTCCGGGAATGGTGGCGTCCGGAGTCCTCTTCGCCCATATGGGCAGTAATAATATCCTCCGGGAATGGTGGCGTCCGGATCCTCTTCGCCCATATTGGCAGTAATAATATCCTCCGGGAATGGTGGCGTCCGGGTCCTCTTCGCCCATATTGGCAGTGGGTTGGTCCACCTGAACCCTAAAATCCTGCTTCACTCCTTCGCGTAGGAGACTTACTTCCCGCCCTGGAAGTTCTACTTACTTACATGCTGCTAATAGTCTGGTCGTAATTTGGTCGTCCCTAGGGTCATCTCCTGAGTCCGGTGTGGAGCTGGCTATTTCTCCCACCATCCTCAGAAAGTCTTCCCTGCAGGTCTGGCTTCGATGCCCGTAGCACATGGTGGGTGTAACTTTTCTTTGTCCCGGGGGCAGGCTAGGCCTTCCGGGACTCCGACGTTTGCCCGTGCTAGGTCATCGGTGCTTCGACCTTACGTAGTTCGTCTCTTTGGTCTGGGTCAGTGAGCCAACTGGGGTAGGGCTTTATCATCGCCTTCCCCAGCTTTGCTCCTTTGTGGTGCCTCTGGCCTTCTGCTTACGCTGTCATCATCATTCAGCGTGTCACAGATTCCTTTTTATATATAAAAAAATGAGTGTACTGTATAAATAATTTGTTGTGTAAAAAATGTTTTTTTTTAGTGTTCTGGGGTTGTAGAATCTTCTAAATGCATAGACTACTTCAGATCTACTGTGCTATGTCGGACTTGCAGCTGTAATGCCTTGTTAATTTTCATGGAGGCGTTAATAGGGTTTTATGGCGTTGTGTTCCCTGTTATTGGGCTCCGGGGGTTGTTAGCTGTTGAATAGGCTTAAAGCATGGTAGGAAGGGGTTGCGCATCTTTGGGCTGCATGTTAATGGTGGCCTGGGGTCGGTGATGCTTCTACAGTGAGTGGACGGGGGTAGGTATTTCCCAGGTTTTCAAAAATTTTCACAAAGTATCATGCAGGTTCAATAATAATAACCCTTGGTATGTGGGTGGGATATTCCATGCATGTGTCTGGATATGAGGCGTATCCGCTCTCATTTAAGGATAGGTATCGGTTGAGGCGTAATAATACTATGTCCCTTTCATGCGGGATTATTTAATAAAAAAGAATTGTTAATATAAATTTGGCCTCATCTCTTGCTTAGAGATGTGCATTACGCTTGCCATTCTTTCCGACACACCCCTAATACTCAGGTGTTAGCATTGAGAGCCAGGGCGTAGTGAGCCCTCTCTTTAAACGCATGAAGTCTATCAACCCCGATGTATATTTTGGTATGTAGCTTAGCTGTTTTTATGTGTTTATGTGTCTGTGTTGGCTAATGTTGTAAGTGGGAAGGTTATGGCAGTAGGAGGGTGGTACGATGGTAGCCTGTAGGTGGTATATTGGCTATCTGGCTGGCCCTATCCATCTCTGCTCTTGTCATCCTCACTTGGTCAATGTCTGTTTTCTATTGCTCCTTGGGATAGTAAAGTATGGTGACGCTGTGACGTCACGGCCTAATCTGGTCTCTCATTTGTAATGTTAATGTAGCAAGTGATCGTAGTGTGACTGGTCATGTCCTGATCGGCTATGATGGTTTTGGGACTAAAAAGTAAAAAGAGCAGTAATTATTGGGGAGGTCTGTTCCCCTCTGAGTCCCTGTCTGTATTCGCCCCTGATTAGTGAGCGCGTGTGTGTGGGACTATGTTCCGTTACATCACGCGGGCGGGTGGGCTGTTATAGCCTAAGTCCTATCGTGTGTCGCGTGTCTGAGTGTCAGATGGCGTGTGTAACCTGTTATTGCACTTGTGAACATGTCCCTGTGGCCCTAAGATAAGTCCGGCCTATTATTTCTGTACATTGCTAAATGCCATAACTGTTGTAACAGTGCTGGAAAATGTATGGCATTATTATTGGTTTGTTTTGGTCACTTCATGGTCACTTCCGATATAACAATAGTGTCTGTCGACAGCAGTGTTGCAATGCGGTGGAATCTGAAAGTCAGTATTTTGTCATGTTATGTTTTCATATGTTTGTGTACATGAAGTCTCTGACGTTGCGTATGTCAGCATGTTTTCACTGTTTGGGATTCCGGGAGTGCCAGTGTGCTAATCTGTCCCGTTTTTGCTAGCACTGTTGTGTGGACACTTATTCCATAAGACCTTTGCCTTGTGAAATTTCTATACTTGTGTTTGGGAAATCTATTTCCTATGTTTGGTGTAATCGAAATTTTTGCATGGTGTTTGGCCGGAGGAAATGTGGTATTACCTGTTTATGTATTTGTATGGGGCCAATTTCGTTCTAATTGGGAGTCTGGATAGTTGTTTTCCACGGTGTCCGATTTTTACTGGGCATTCAGACCCGCAATCCCATGTAATTCTCTGTGTTCTATGTCTGCGTTGTCTGTTGGGATTTGATTGTCCCCAGTGTGGCTTTTGATTGTGTTTTTCGCGCCAAAAATACCGTTGGTTAGTTTGTTTTTGGCACGACTGTGTTGTGTGGTCGTGAGTTCGCACCCGCCTTGGTTTAAGGTGCTGGTGTTACGATTTTTCGTGCTGTATGTCCCCTGGTGCGTGTATGGTGAATTTGAGGCGCGCAGATGAAAGTACGCTTTGGTGTGAAAAATTTGGGTGTTTTGGAATGCTCCTCGTAGTGTAATTTTGGAAGTTATAGGGCTTTGAAACTCCCGTAAATGATGGTGTCTTTTACCTTCAGAGCTGCGTGCATGTTAGCTGTCCGTAGCTAGCGAAGGCCGCCCAGTCACGGGTGTTTTATCGCTGACGGCGATAGTATCTAATTACATTGACGTGTGTACTATCTATTACTTGTCTGACAATGTTCTTGTGTCCAGCACGTGTGTATGTGGAAGCCTGATTGTCCGCTCCGATGTTGTGAGCCTGGCTTTCCGTTATGGAAAAGAACCTTCCATTAAATACATTCGTGTCCCCAAGTTTTGTGTTAATGTAAGCGTGTGTCGAATATATCCCTGTTAGTGGTACTTGGCTGTGTCTGTACACGAGTGTCTCCGGGCCGCTAGTCGCGGGTTTGGTGACTAGGTGTCGGAGGTGATTTGATTGTTTTGTGCGTATGTATATGTGTTAGTGGAACTGTCCTTTATTATTATATCCTCCCATTGGATAATTACCCGACCTTGCACTCCTGGTATCCAGGAGGGTGCGGGTTCGAGACCGTCTTTAACCAGGGTAATTATTCCTGGTGCCATTCAGGCTTGTGTCTTCGGGACAGTTCTGCCAAGTGTTAGGGTCGTATCCCGGTGTGGTCAGCGGGGTCCGAAGGCTATTTCTTGGCCTTCTTTCCACGTCTGCCAGTGGGATCATTTCCCTTCCTTTTGACAGCGTTCCCGCCTTTACGTGTGGGTGTGGGAGCTTTGTGGGTATGATATGCCTTCAGGAATAAGTAATGGTGTTTCCCCCTTGAGCTGTGATTGCTACCCCATGGTGTTTATGGTTAGTTTGTGCGCTGTTATGGGGGACGAGAAAAATTCATGTTATAGGCAGTGTAATGTATTACGTGTACCTATGGGTTAAATACATACAGTTCAACTTGGATAATGTTCCTTTCACAGGATTAGTGAAAGAGGCGAAAAGAAAAAAATGAGTTATGCAACGATCCGAATTAAGAGAGCTCTTTGAAAAGAGTATAGAAAATATATTGTATCCCGCCTGCGTAATGCTTTATGCTTATTAAAGCGGGTTGCCAGGCAGCTGTAATCTATAAAGATTGTATCGTAAATGATGTCAAAATGTTTCAAAATGAAAGGTAGGGCCTGAATGTACTATTCACCTGTTGGGCGACGTTAGTACAACAGTAATCTAGTTGCGTCTCAGGGAAATCTACCATTTTTGAAAAATAGTTTGAGATTCTTAATTCGCGCTTACGCTTAGGGCCCTCGGCCATCACAAGAGAATCTATCAAACTGTGGGACCGGGACATAGAACACTTAGTCATTTCTACTTAGAAAGACCCGCCTAAGCTCTATGCTGTGGTTTGTTGTTTAGGCTGTGTTCGAAATAGCTCTTTCCGACCCTGAGCCGCGTGGCCCGCCTGATTGGCTTCCGCTCGGCTTTGCATATTAAAATCTTTGCATTGTCCCACAATACATCCTGAATTAATCACGATTGTAAACCATTGATGGCCTAAAAAAAATGCTAGGGGCCAGGAAAAAACTAGGCAGAATTTTGAATTATACCTTTTGACTTAGCCATGTTCCACTGTATATACATGAAAAATGTGCAGTTTTTGTCTGTGAGTCTCCGTGTGTCTACCGTTTACAGGGATGGGGCCTGCCCTTTGTGTGTCCATTGTAGTGTTTCCTTCATGTAAAAAAAACCACCTATGTCTGTAATTGTGGTGCAAATGACATTGGTGTATGTTGTTTTCCTGGTGAAAGTTGTTATTCCCTTCCGAGCGTCCTTGCTCGGAAAGGTGAATACTTTCGCCCTGCCACTAAGGTGTAGGCCCCTGAAACCCACCGAGGTGCTTCTTTGCTATTTTCCGGAGGAATTTGTAGCAAAGTAAGCCTGGGCCTGCTTTCACCGTAGTGCCTGGATGTTGGCCTTAATGTGGTTATGTCTGAGGGATTGATTGCGCTTCGCGCTACCCTAGTAGAGTTTATGGGGGGGTGTATATTCTTGACTGCCCGGTCTCGTGGGGTAGGTAATAAGACCTTTCTTATACCCCGTGTACTGTGTGTCTGCGCCTGGGCAGAGTGTGCATGTGTGTGTTGTGCACCCTGAGGGCCTGAAGGCAACACCCTCTTATGCATTCGCACCTGGGGTACAAATGCCGGTGCCCGCTTCCATTCTGGCAAAATTGCCCTTTGAACTAGCGGTAAAGGCCGTTTAATTGCCTGTCTTTGCCCTGGCAATGTATTTGAGCGTAGTCTGACCGATTTCTGGCCTATGGCCACGGTAGACTCCTGCCCTTGTGTTTGCCTACGTGTGTAGGCTTGTGTGGGCTTAATGTGCTGTGGGACGGGCTCTATGTCCTCAGCCCATGACGTAGTTACCTCCAGTTTTCTCCCTGTTATGTCATGTGTACTCGAGAGTCCTGGCGTCAACTCCCTCTCGTTCGTCCGTTTTGAGGGGGTTGGCCTAGGTTCTGCTCCTCGGTTTGGCAAAATTGCCTTCTGATCCGGAGCTGAGGGACGTGTGTTGTTGTGACTTTGGCCCTGCAGTGTGTTGGAGTCTAACCTGGCCGTCTTCTGGACTGTGACCACGGTGAACTCCTTCCCTTGTGGGGTAGTACGTGGCGAGAGGGTCATCCTCGCAAATTGCCGAGTTAGCGTATCTACGCTTATGTCCTCTCTCGGCTGGGCTGGCGGCCCTGCCATGAACTCAAAGATGGCCTTGTTAGCCTGGATTTCCTTATATTCCTCCCAAATTTGGGAGTACTGCCTATTGAGGCATATGGCCTGTTCAGCGACTTTGGTGCCATTAGTCCCTATCCGTTGGTGTTCCCTGATGAGTGTTTCCCATTGCTGGAACATGAACTCGTGTCGGCAGTGTAGTTGCCAGTGCGCCTTAATGATTTGTGTACGGAGGGTGGGGATTTTCGCCCGAATCTTGCGATTCTTAGCGCTGCGGCGTGGCCGGACAAGTGCCCTTATAATCCGCATATACTGGGCGTGCAGGAGCTGCTGAAACCTTCTGAGGTAGTCCTGCCATGTTTCAAAGACCTTGTGCCAGGCAATTAATTCCTGGTACTCCCCAATGCTCCTCAGCACAGCTAGGCGGTATAGAGGGGCCATGCCGAATCAAGTGTATGTGTCTTTTAAAAAAATGTGCGTGTTTGGCAATGTATCTTATATCTCTCTGATTCTCTCGGGGGGGGGGGGTGGGGGTTGTTTTGGGGGAAAAATTCCCTTGTGTAGTTAGTTTGAAGCAAAAATAATGCTGTCTGTCAGAGAAAAAGAAAAAAAAATCACTATTTTGCTTGGCTGTGTGCGGTTCGGACCGTTTCTACCACGAGAACTCGTTGCATGAGCCCTTCCTTTACTGTGCGTGGTACCCGGCCTCCACCAATTGTTTTAGATCCCTTAGTTGGGGTGGGTTAGGGCTAAAACATATATGTTATTGTATTAATTTGGAAGGTGATTCCTAGAGAGGGCAGCTTCCCGTAGCTGGGTAAGCTTACCAGTGTAGAGTGTTGTTTAGTGTTAAAATACTAGGGGGTGCTCCTATAAAGACGTAAGTGTCGTTTAGGGGATGAGCCTCTGGGCGCAGGTTAACGTACCTGCCTCCCAGCTGGTTGGAATAAGTTATATAACAGACGTGCTGATGTCAGCTATGCCGGCGGCTCGCTGTCTACGCAGTCGAGTCGCTGCGGGAAACACAATGGAACTTGAGCAGGCGATTACTGGCTACTAGTCACGGTCAAACGTGACGAGAGTCAGGAAGGGTATCAGGATGTGAAGAGGCGTGTAATTATGAGTACAACGTGTAGTTTACTGACCAAGTGTTTATTGGCCAGTGAGTATGAAATTGTAAGTCCCTTCTAGGGAAATGTGAATAATGTAAATAATGGTACAAATTAGGTGTACAAGTTTGTGGATGAGTGATACAAAGTAAAGGATTGTCTGAACACTTGCTGATGCTCACCGATGACAGCAGCTGTAGCAGAGCCTCCGGGGACACACACTGTATGACAGATACAGCTTCCAAAAGGCCTTACTTCTTATAGGTCTTGCCGTTGTACAGTCAGCATTCCATTGACATAGCTGCCCTAGTTAGCTATAGTGTAGATGTTTGTGAGTGTGTTGCAAGAGGTTGGCTAGCCTCCCGAGCTAATCGGCCACCCTTGCTGTGTAAAAAGTACTGTTCTGGACTTATGATGTTTGCCAGTTAGGGGTGGTTTTAATAGATGATGGGGGTGGCTTTCAGGGGGTGCAGCCCCCCCCCCCCGGGGCCTGGACATTATGGAGCAGGAAACTGAGTGCTCGAAAGAGGCAGTTACCGTCTCCTTTGACCGTATGTGCCTGGAGCTGCGATCGGGGAGGTATTTCCTGCACTGTATTCTGGCGGGCGGAAGTTGGGGGGATTTTCGGCTTACTGGATTTAACAGGGCAATTGATCTGCGAGGGTTGATTGGAATGCTTAATGGTTACCGGGGAAGGGTTATCCGATTGTGTGGGTGCTGGCCCTTCCCTAGCTAATAGTTTTTTGGCTGGGAATAACCTCTGTTGTCTGTATAACGAGGTTGTCCCCTGGGCGCCTCGTTTCGCCAGTTGTGTGGCCGGGGTTGATATTGGGGGTTGGGGTGTAAGCCTCGTCTATCACGCGGGGGTGAATGCCTTCGTGAATCCCGTGGAGGGTGGTCGGGCAGTGGATAATCCTCCGGTCCTCTTTCTCTTTGGACAGGGACGTATTGAGGGTATGCTGGGGTAGACCTTTCGTATTGAGGCTCATCCGTTCCTGCTGCGGGGGAGTGTTTGGCCGACGGTATTGAGGGGCATTGGGTGGTTGTGTGTATCTGGTGTTCTGGTTACGATGCCAATTTCGGTCGTCCCTATATTGGGGATTACGGTTTGGTGTACGATCTGGGGATGGATTGCCGCGTGGGCGAGTATTTGTCAGATACTGTGTCTGCGGGAAGGGATGGAATTCGTTACGGCGTGGCACTTCCTCCTGGTATTGCGAATAATAGTTCGCCTCTCTTACCGGGGGTGAATTGCGCCAATGGGGGTGGTTAGGTCTACCATGATCCTGTTGATCGCCCCTTGGTGATCGCCATGTATCCCTAGGGTCATCCCTACGAGGGCGGGCTTTAGCCCTTTCAGCCCCGAATTACGAAACCCTGCATAAAAAAATCACCACGGTAATTTTTGGAACTAAGTAGGTTGTCTAAGATAGAAAATTAGTGTCATTAATTTTTTGACCATTTATTTTACAAAATATAGGGTGATGCCAAATGGCATCATTGGTACCAGAAGGGTAACTGTTATATTGGAAATCATGTGTCTGTATGTTAGCAAATATTTTATTTTAGCAACTGATATGTATGATTAAAGCAGAGTTTTTCCTTCCTGAAATTCAACATAAATTCACTAACTTCAGAAAATAAAAAATTCAACATAAATTCACTAACTTCAGAAAATAAAAAATCAGTTCATTAGAATACAAATTTTAACAATATTTCAGCCAAATCATTTTTCCTTACTTCAATGCTAGGTAACTAAGGCAGTCTATTCCAACAGTACAAGTTCCAACACTCACTTTACATGGTAACGCTCAAAACAATTGTTATTCCTATTCATACACAGAGCTACATGACATTTTTTGCATTGTACCCGCGAGTAACACTTTATGCAGAGTTTGCACCTTTGTTTGTTATCTACATGCTGAGGCCAGTGGGCCAGTTGATCAAACCGAGCATCAGCAACTGGATGAGGAGTCGGTTGTTTTCTTCTTGCAGGAGAGTCGATTTCATCTGAGGGCCGACCTCTCTTCCTGACTGTTGGTACTTTCCCTGCTTCCATCAGGCCTAAAGCAACTTGAGATCTGAATTGTACTAGGGGCATGTACTTGAAATCCATTTGCTGGCGTAAACCTCGCCTGTACAATAACCAGGCATTTACAATGCAGACATCTATAAGATGAAACACAATCCTCAAATAGTAACGTTTTCCTTTTATATCTACCCTGTAGAGTGCCACCAACATGTCCAGAAGATCCAATCCACCCATCCCTTGATTGTAAACCTTTATCATCACAGGCCTCTCAACTTCCATGTGGCTTTTGGTTCCAACGGACCAACGTCTAACTTTACTAATTGGTTGTACACCAACAAAAGAGGAAATTGCATTGACACACTTGTTGTCAAGCCAACGAACCACTGTAATGTTGTTTGTAGTGTCTGTTCTGTAATCAAAGCTTCCTCTCCCGTCTTTCTTCAACTGTTTCTCTTCTTTCATCTGACATCCAGGTACTCGGTTTATTCGGACAGTACCTGCCATCCAAATACCCTTTTCTTTTAGAGCAACTGCGAGAGCATGAGAAGCAAACCAGTTGTCTACGTAAAGTTTGTAATTCTTATTCTCAGGTATTACTTCGGCTAAGCGCAACACAATATCCCCACTGATACCTAACTTCGTCTTCTCCTTTACTGTTTCCTTGCCAACATAGATTTCGAAGTCATACATCATGCCACTTGACCCTGCAAGGCCAAAAACTTTAATTCCCCATTTGTGAGGTTTGCTCTGAATGTACTGTTTCATTCCACTCCTTCCCTTGAATGGTATCAAAAATTCATCCACACTGAGATGTTCTTCGAGCTCTGTCTTCCTCATTGCGCTTTTCAAATTGTCTACAAACGGCCGGACTTTGAAGAGTTTATCGTGTTCAGGATGTTCACGTGGTAATGCCTTGGAGTTATCATTGATATGGAAATATGTTCTTAGATTGTAGAACCGATTTCTTGTCATTACATCGGCTATACGAGGATATCGTGTCTCTTCAGCCCAGTACATTTTGTATGATGGCATTCGAACGATTCCAGATAAGACATGAATACCTAAAAATTGTTCTATTTCTGCCTTTGATGTATTCACAGATTTTCCAGTCTTTTGGCAGGAGTAAAGATTTGTTTGATAGGAGAGATTCTCGATCATAGCATCAGTACAAAACCTCTTGAAGAACTGAAGAGGTGTATCATCACAACCTAAATCCTGCATACGATCTTCTTCAAAGGTAGTGTCAAATTCTTCAATATCTTTGTGTCTCCATTTGATAGTGTTATTACTTTGATTTCCTGTCCTAATCTTGTTTGACACTTGTTCGTCTTCGATCCCCTCCTCCTCTTCACTATCATATTCTTCTTCCAGTATTCTTTCTCTTTCATGTACTTCAATATCTATAGAACACTGGACTTCTGAAGCTTTCTGATGAATAGAATCCACGAACGAACTTCTTTCTTGCAGAGGAGCATCGTATTCATCATCCGACTCGTCAGTCAGTTCTGCCTCAGATACATCTCCTGATACTAATAAAATAATTTGATCTTCAGATAATTTCGATCTTTTGGTTGCCATCTAGAAGAAAAAGAGAGAAAAATATAGCCTATAACAGCAGTTCTAAGAATTTCCTGCTAAGGATTTAACATAAGAAATAATCTACAGAGATGCAGTAGAATATTCAACACTACAGGAGAGGTAAAACATTTTGGGACGAATTACTTACCTGGGTCCCAATGATTCCAAATGGAGTCGTGACTTTCAGGTGGGATGTTCAAGAAACCAATTTACAGAAATCGTCCGTAATCATCACTTAACACTAATCGACAGAACTTTAACTGTTACAAGAAACAACCTTTTCGCTCAACAATGCACAGTATTCCAGTATAATTCAAATTATTTCACCAGCTGACACCAGGCACTCAGAACATACACTGCAGGAGTAACTCCTATTGTTTCCAGTAGGATACAGCACTATGTAAAGTCAAGGAAGCTAAAGTAAATCGGCAGTAGGGAGCTGACACATTAGTATTACACCATTCACAGCGATTTAGTGAAATGCCATTATGACTAAAATAATACCAAAAACAGATGATGCCATTTGGCATCACTGGGGCTGAAAGGGTTAGGGCTAGCGTGGATGGCCGCAATCTGCATCTCTTTCATCTGTTTGGTCAGATCGCGGATTTGTTGATGCAAATCACCGTTATCCGTGCGGATGTGCTGATCCACGGCTTTTTGCGTCATTTTATTGCCCTCTTCGATGAATCTAAAATTTGCTTGTAACTCGAGTACGGTGTTGCTTTGCAATGTGCAGAGCTTGTCCACTAAGGTAGGGCGCATTCTCTGCATAAGGAGCCGTACTTTCTGCCTGTCTGGCATCTCCCTATTATATCT
The DNA here is from genome assembly GCA_946902985.2 of Meconema thalassinum. Classification (NCBI taxonomy): domain Eukaryota; kingdom Metazoa; phylum Arthropoda; class Insecta; order Orthoptera; family Tettigoniidae; genus Meconema; species Meconema thalassinum. The sequence goes on along the minus strand of OX336395.1, from coordinate 111,741,767 downwards.
TTCACACGTTAATAATTTTGCATTAATGTATGTCTGTGTACCTTCCGTGGGACCTTGTGTGTGTGCGCGGATTTTGTCATACAAATCATCCTCATCAGGGGTCAATTGAAATGTATTGACGAGGGCAGCTGAAAATTGTTCCCACGTGGCATCGGCCAAGGTGGCTTCATGGAGTTCGTACCACGTGAGGGCCGATTTAGTGAGGTAGGCTGGTAAGAGGCGTTTTTTATCCTCAGCTGTCCAGCCGTTAATCTTAGCCGTTCGATTGAAGGCTCTCAGATATTCCTCGGGGTCCTGCTTGTCACCTGGGTATTTAGCATGTTGTATCATTGGGTACTTCGTAGGCATGGCCATGTCCGCGCTGTAGGAAGTGTTGGGGGGTAAATAAGGGGGTAATATCAACTGGGGAATCTAAGTCGCTATTATGTAATGCAACGTTAGAGTGTGCGTGGCTTAGGGGTTTCTGGTGAACCTGAATTGGTGTGATATAGGTATTTCCGCTTTGGTAGGTGCCTGGTTGAGGGGTAGAGTGTGGAGCGTCCTGAGGGTTGAATTGCTCAGTCCCCTGGATATTATCCAGCGACAAGTTATGCTCAATATTAACCTCCTGTAGTGCGGAAAGCGCCTTGTTAATCTGTTCGCCTAGAGTTAAGGCGATGGTGTGTATATCTGCGATTAGTCTCCCGATTGAAGAATTGTGTGGAATTTCGTCTAACTGTTGTAACAAGACCTGCAACCCGTTGTAGGTTTGCTGCGTGTCATTGACGTGTTATAATAAAGCGTGTGGTAATGTGGGGGTTAATTCCTCACTATCACCGCTATCTGGGGGCGACTGTTGAGCGATCTGTGTCTGTGCCCGTGTGATGGGACGTTTTTGTCTGATTGCTCTTGGGTATTTGTTTTTAAGATGTATATCTGCGTCCTCATGTTCGGTAAGTAATCGGCCTGCGTTATGTTCTGTTATCAAGTCAGGGTTTTTAACGAGGATTTTAGGGCGTAGTGGTTTGGTGGTAACGGCGAGGTTGTGTGCTGTATCTCTAAATGCACGCCTGACCTTACTAGGATGTTGGAATTTGAGCATGGATCTCTACTGTACGTCCTTCTGTAAGGGCGTATCTATGGGGATATAAATTGTGTATGGCTAGGTGAGGTACCTGTGAGGGAGGCCTGTACAAAGAATTAACCTAAGGGATGAAATTAGTCTAATTAGGGGGCGAGCTTGGCAATTGCTGTAAGAGGTATGAATTATTTAGTGATTTGCGATCGTCAGTGCGATCTGCAAGGAGAACTCCCCAATGTACTGCTTGACGGGGTAGTTCCGGGTGAGGGGGTGTTTGGAAAGGTAATTTAATTACTACTCTGTGCGCGCTAGCGATACCCAGCGGTCTAAAGCAAGTCGTACGCAGGCAAGCTGACTGGTAGCCTGCTTGTGTCAGCGCGGTGCGGTAGCACTCGGCTGACGTCACGGAACAATTAAACAGTAAACAGTGAAGCTAATTCTAGATCCTACCTAATGGGGAAGCTAAGAGGGTAGGATCTTATTAGCTAAATAAATAAAGGATAAGGCCAGTGGCTTCTATTACTTTTAAATTTAATGTGTACCTCGATTTTGAGGTGCGCTTGCAGATAGCAGTTCAAATGATAAAAATGAACAATTATTACAGTCCAAGCACAGGGGGATGTAAGTGTAGTGTGATGGTGAGTGTAGTGATCGCTTGAGTCACTTACCTAACAGCAGCGGTTCGTCACGTCGGTAGCACTTAGACAGACTGAATGATCCCGAGGGCCTGACCTTCCGTCGTACTTATAGGCTTTTCGTGCTACGTCTGCGGAATCCGTACATTCCTCCCAAGTCATAGTCCTTTCTAGGGTCGTTGCCTGGGACACTAGGCTACTTGAGCTCATGTAGGTGCTAACTTATTAGTCTTATAATTTTGTAATTGTAATTTGTAGGGTTTTAAAGTAATTTCTTGGAATTTGGATTAGTCGGAGATTTTATTTAGAGGATGGGGGTAGCGTACCCTAGGGGTACAACAATACATACGATACACTGCACTAGAATGGAATAAGGTTATGTCATCTTATCTGGTTTTAGAAACTTGAGTCCTGTAGCGTCCGTTCTCGCACCAAACTCCCCTCGGACTGAAAGTTCCAAGACTTGTCAGCTTCATGCCTACCGTCAGTGGTGCTCTCTACTTGTTGTTCTGAGTACTATGTCACTAAAGCTACGTCTAAGTGCTCTCCGGGCCATTTGTTGTTGCTACTTAAAAACATTTAATGGTTTAATTAGTTGATGTCGTGTCAACTATTAACGACCTATCTCTTCTCCACCTCAGTAGTGGTTTTTGGACAGTTCTAGACCCTCCTACGGCTTTCCTCCTACAAGATGGCGGAGGCGCGATATCTTTCGAACGCATGGTCGGAATTTGACGATTGAGGTATCATCGAACTCGGGCTGACACCCCCTTTCCAATGGATAACATATTTCCAACTCAAAAATAAAACCTACCCCCTACTAGGGGGTGAAATTGTAATTTTTTTGAGAATATCGCTTTTCAAGTGCAACATGTGAGAGTTTGATTGCCAATATGGAATTAAACGTTGTTCCACACAAGAGACATGTGTACGGTGAAAATCCACTATGATTTAACATGCTTGTTTTTTGTTTTTACGCATGCCCAATCATAGTTTTTGTAAGAGGGCGGGCTTTTTAAAGATGGCGGCTGTAGTGTAACCTAACCTAACCCAACCCACGAGGAGTGATCAAAAAGTATTCCAAGCGACGCTTGTCGATAGGCAAACCAATAATAAATGAGGACATGTAAGGCCTTGAGGCGATAACCCCTTTTGATTAATCCCTGTTGATTTGTTCCTCTGGACTGGTTCCTGTTTACGGGCCATTGCTGACGAGTCCCTTTGGACCGGTCATTTTTGACGAGTCCCTGTGGACGGGTCCTTGTTGACGAGTCCCTGTGGACGGGTGCCTGTTGACAGGTCATTGTTGACAGGTCATTTTTGACAGGTCATTGTTGACGGGTCATTGTTGACAAGTCCCTGTTGATGGGTTCCTGTTGACTGGTCCTTTTAGAATAATCTGTTTAGACCGGTCCCTTTGGACTGGTCCCAATGGATTGGCCCATGGCCCTTATGCTATGATGAAATTAAACGTTGTTCCTCATGAAACGCATGTGAAGAGCCGATTCCTATTAAGAATTAACATATTTGTTTTTTGTTTTTACGCAAGCGCACTTGGGGTTTTGTAACCGGGCGGGCTTTTTGAATAATGATTTATAGATGAGTTATTTTTTTATTACCAAAAGATCCATAACTAATATCTCATGACCTAATAATGATAGGGACTTGTATGAGAGGTCGCTGGACTTGAGGTGACATTCTGTTTTTTTTTTTTTTTTTCAAAAAGGCCTAACTGCACTTTTGTTATTATCTCGCTAACTAATAATCAGAGAGGGTCAAGTGAGGGGTCATGGGACTCAGGATGGTCAATCCTTTTCCATGACCAACGAATTTACCCAAAAGATCTAAGGCAGCAAGGTCATTGACCTATGATTTTATAAACTAATAATCGGAGAGGGTCAAGTGAGGTGTCATAGGACTTAGAATGGTTAACCCTTCCCGTGACCAGTGAATTTACCCCAAAAATCCAAAACAGCATGGTCATTGACCTAACATTTTATAAACTAATAATTGAATATCAACATGCGAGGTGTCATAGGACTTAGAATGGTCAACCCTTTCCCATGGCCAATGAATTTACCCAAAATACCCAATACTCAAGGTCATCGACCTGAGATTTTATAAACTAATAATCGGATACGAATATGTGAGATGTATACCATGTGTGATGAAACATAGCTAGGTAGAGAAAGAATTAGTGTAGGCTACATATATGGTGACTGACAAGGCCTTTACCATTGAAACTTGTTTTCAGATCAAACTGCAGTATAGAGAGAGTATAGGTTGCAGGTATGGGTTAATAAATGACAAACGGTGTACACAAATTCTGATTTATCGATTCAAGAATTAAGAGTAGACTATCTTTAATTGATTGGTTAAAGAGGATAGCTAAAACACAAAAATGCTCAGTGGTTACCGGGACAAGATGGTCGCTACACACAACAAGCTTTAAATACTTGAGGCTAATAATCTATACACACACACTCGCTTGTTCTAAACTAAACTGTGTTGCTGTCAGTGCTCAGACAGTAGGCAGATGACAAAATGCATTGCTAACAGAAATATAATCATTTCCGGTTGTATAATGTTACCAGCTATCCATTTTGTGTTGCAGTGGTAAGCAGTTTTAGCTTTTGTACTGGTGGTCTTAACTCGATTTCCAGGTCTGAGGCCTAGAACGAGTCAAACTAAGAAACAAGGGCATGGTGGTGCAGTGGTTAAGCTGTTAGCCTTTTCACCAGGGTGCGATTTCCGGTTAATAAGCATGGCATAAACATATTAAACAAAACAAAACAGAGATAACGTTTAAAACTGATTACATTTGTGTCTTTACAAATTATTACTTGAATTACAAATACAAATATGAACTGGGTTTGATATACAGTTAATGCTGTCTATCACACACTAGACTGTAAGAAAGCCAAAAGAGCAAAAGGCGTAGGTAGAGCAGTGGTAAAATTGCTATATGTAGAGAACTACCTAGCGGTATTATGAACTGGCAAAGCTATATCGCATAAGAAGTGCAGGATACAATCCAGCAATCAAATTTGTGTCTTGTGGAACAGAGAAAATGCACTTTTACCTTGATGGATAGCAAATGAGTGCAGATGAATGACCTATGCATTAGCCTACCATAGGGTTATAACCACGAGGTGGAGGTGTGATTTCTATATTTTATTGTTTAGAGACATGGCTTTTTTTGTAACCAGTAGATTTAGTAGATTTAGTATTTTGTAAATATTCATTTTTGTAATTGTAAATAGTAGAATCTTATTTTTGTGATAGTAAATGTTAAATGTATAACTAAAAGTTCTTTGGGATAAGTGTGCATGTCAACGATAAATAGCGTGGTTGTACTTGCTTTTCAGAGACAGGTATGGTTGTGTGAATGTATGACTATAGATAGAATGATAGAGAGAGAGAGAACTTGTGTGTGTGTGTGTGTGTGTGCGTGGGTAGCATTGATTGTTCAACCAAAGCAAACACGGCAAGGTAGGATGGTGGGGTAATTAATGTATATGGCAAATGGTAAATAGTATACTGTAGTAATTTTAATACTTGTGTTTTTTTAATGCAGCGGTAGATATGTGTTATTTTGTAAAACAGTCTTACCTACAATAGTAGTAGTAGTAGTAGTAGTAGTAGGTCTATACGTTTTTGGAAACAAACAGAAAGAGAATGCACTATTGCCATGGTCAAGCACTTCCATTAAGACGATTTCAAGAAAATTTAAATCAGCAAATGTGTGTTTAACAAACTAAACTTTCAACGTGGACTAAATAATAAACGTGTCATTAGTGATATGGAAAAAATAGGAAATCCATGTTTCCATATCAAAACAATATCTTCTATATATTTAAAACACTAAGGCGATTTTTGTTACCACGAGATTGAGAGAACGACAGAACCGATTTACTTCGTAGAGCACTCTAACGTAAGCTCTTGGCCTGTAGATTTGCAGAGTGTCTATAAAATAAACTAATATATTACGGTATATTTTTAAATAAATATAGAAAATAGCAGAATTTCCCCTCACGCATGCGCACAATCTGCCTGGGCTCATGACAAAATGGCGGTGAGAAGTCCATTTAAATGTAAGTTATTTAATAAGCTTCCATGTAATTGAAAACATACATTAACCAAGTCCTGACAATAAAATATAATAACAGTATGAACATATACGAATTTGCAATATTGATTTTATTGATAATGAATTGGATTATTTTCTTCAGATACCGGCTTTTGAAGATACTAAATGGTTGCGTCTGCGGCTAGACGAGAGTGCGTGAATAGCTATTTGGTTAAGGCGATTGACTGTGGATCCAAGAATTACTGGTTCGATCCCAGCTCCCGCCAGTATTTTTATTTTTTTACTACTGAAATATTGTTTTATCAAGGAGTATTAGTAAGGTTTTATGTCAGTTAAAGATACATATTTCTACATTCCCTCTCAATACGTTTTATTTCCGTTTTGCCTTTGCATTACAGCATGTGGTCAAAAGAGCTAATATCTGCCATCAGTTCCAGTAACTGACAACAGATGGCAGTGCCTCGCCCATATAGTTCCAGTAACTAACAGATGGCAGCACCATTGCATCGATATATTTAAAACACAAGACATCGCGCGTTTTCACGTGAGGGAGAATTATAAAGGAGGGGAATTTTTAAGAAGGGAAACGTTGAAGAACATTTACTGACAGTTGAGTGTGTAGGCTATGTTGTTTATGTACCTTAATATTGCAATTTCTTCCCAATGCTTCGGTGGTCAAGTTGGTAGCATCCTAGACTAAAAGTTATAATTATGCATCGTCGATATACTCTTAAATTATTAGAGAAAAGGTAGTTTTCCAGGCCCTGGCGCGTGTCCACAATTGCTTTCGCCACGAGAGACACTTGGCAAACATAATTCGTTTGAAGGGCTCCGACATCGTGGTCACTTAGCCCCGTGTACTTTGGTGTGTACGTGTAAAATTTCCTCTGATAACCCGTGTTATTGTGATGGCTGCATTACTGTGTGTATTTGTAATTAAGGTGGGAAATGGCAAGGTGACGGCCGAGGCCTTAAGTTTGGAACCATCCCGGTATTTGTCTTGAGTGGAAGTGGGAAACCACAGAAAACCACATCCAAGATTGTCGAGGTGGGAATCAAACCTTCCTCTTCTTAGTTAAACCTCAAGAGACTGAATGTGCCCCGTTTTTGCCCTCAGACCAGAATTAAATTTCTTGGCAGAGCAGGAAATGTAACACGGGTCTCCGAGGCGATAGCCAAGAATGGGTGGGCTTCCATGTGTTAATACGATTTTTGACATGCACGGGACATAGAATTCTAAAACTGCCTCCATTAGGGTGACTGCCGAAGTGAGTATTGAGTTTAGACCTATGCTCATTCCAGTAGTTGGCGAAGTGATTCTATGTTCTCCTGCAAAATGTACTGCCATAAACTATAACAGGTGATGGAAATAGCTTATTTAGAACAGTTTTGTACTGTTTATATCAAAATGAAGAACGTGATTCTGAGCTGCGTTTTCAAGCTATTGCAAAAAATTTCGCTGGCAGGAACAATTATAAGGAATTTACTTTTAAGCGTTCAGTCTCATCGCATTCTCCTCACCAACCAACTTGAGTATGAAAGTCTCTGGACGGTCATGTTGAACTTCATTGTATAAGGCAATTGTTTAATGATTATTTGTTTAGAGTACTGAATCTAACTACGCAGTTGATTTCGGCAATGGAAGTATTTTTTGCCATTTAATATTTAGCGCCTCCGATATTGCAAGACACTATAGTGTTATCGAATAATACGAAGCCACATTTAAAATCCAATATAATTAGGCCATTTCAAAAACAATTCCAGATGTTATGCAGTACAGTGTAAGGTCTTTGACGATCAAATGTAAACGTCGTTCTACATTGTATTTCTCTTGCGTAAAATCTACGCGCGGTTACTTCGGCCTTTACTGTTGTGATTGTAAAATTGATCTACTGGAATATAAAATATTTGCCAAGCTGCAACAATGTAATGATATTAATTTAAAAGTCATTGAACTTATATCCAGTAGTTCAAAAACATACATCAGCGTTAACAAATTGGCGAACATAATTCATTTGATGGACTCAGACATCGTGGTCACTCAGCCCCGTCTATTTTGGTGTGCGAGTGTAAACTTTTCTCTGATAACCTGTGTTAATGTGATGGCTGTGTTGATGTGTGCATTTGTAATTAATGTGGGGAATGGGGAGTTAACGACCGAGGCTTTAAGTTAGGTATTTGCCTGGAGTGGAAGTGGGAAACCACGGAAACCAAATCCAAGATTGTTGAGATGGGAATCAAACTTTGCTCTTCTTAGTTTTGCCTCACGAGTGCGCCCCGTTCCAGTCCTCAGACCAGAATAAAATTTCGTGCAGAGCGGGGATCGAACCTGGAATCCGGGGCAATAGCTCAGAATGTAGTCTTAAGAGTGGGCTTCCCTGTGTTAATACGATCTTTGACAAGCACTGAACATATAATTCTAAAACTCCCTCCATTACGGTGGCTGGCGAAGTGAGTCTATGCTCATTCCAGTAGTAGCGAAGTGATTCTATGCTCCCTTGCATAATTTACTGTCATGGGAATGCAAAGTATTGTACTTTCAACAGGTGATGGAAATTGATTATTTACAGCAATTTCATTCTGTTTATTTCAAAATGAAGATCGTCAGCCTGAGTGGCGTTTGCAAGCAAATTGCAAAAATTGCAAGGATTGTATTATTGGCGATCAGTCTCATCGCATTCTCATCAGCAACCAACTTGAGAATGGAAGTCTCTGAACTTCATTGTATATGTGAATATTATTGTTTATTGATTATTTGTTTAGAGTACATAACAATGGGTCTAACCACGCAGTTGATTTTGGTAATGGAAGTAAGTTATTATTTGCCATTTAATATTTGGCGGCTGCGTTGATGCAGGCCACTATAGTGTTATTTAAAATGACGTTAATTTGGGGAGAAATGCTGCTATAAATAAACCCATTTGACGAAATGGAACACTAGCCGCAAAAAAAGTGGGAAATCGGAGAAAAATACGAAGCCACTTTTAAAATCTAACATAAATATGGCATTTCAGAAACAATTCCAGATACTATGCCGTTACAGTTTAGGGTACTTGACGAACAAATGTAAACATTGTTCTGCACTGTATATCTCTTGCGAGAAATCTACACTTGGTTACTTTGACCTTTGCTGCTGTAATGGTAAAATTAATCTGAATAAATATAAAATATTTGACAGGCTGCAACAATTATTTTTCACTGGAGATGATATCTCAAGGAATTTCAGAGAGACTAATCGGCAGTGCAATGCTATGTTCTTCGTTTCATTTGGTGCAAATGTTACTGTGCCACACGCACACGGTCCACATTGTTTTAAAATGTATGGAATTGCACATCATCGCATTTCTTCGTTATATTCCAAAATTAAAAGCGACGGTTTGCGGCCAGTTGTATTAGACTCCTCAGAGTTCTTGAATTCCTTGGAACTAAATGACTGGCCGCCACATACTCCAAACGCTTGACCCGTTATTCTGCTTAGAAATCTGAACGTTTCCCAAGGACTCCTAAATGCAACCATATTGCTTGGATATGGAAATAATAGGTGCAGTTAAAATTAGGCAGAGAGGTCTAATCCTTCGACTTGATTTAACACCGTCCGATAAAACACTATCATTTTCTTTTAAGCGGCAATATTTTCCAATTCATTTGGCATACTTTATCACTATCAATAAAGCTCAAGGGGAAACTCTGGAACGTATAGGCCTCAATTTGCCCCAACAATTTTTCAGTCATGGCCAGCAGTATTTTGCAGTGTTGAGAGTGCAATCATTTGACGCCCTTATAGTTTCAATAGATTCAAAAAATAATCGTACAAAAAATGTACAGTAGGCCTATATAAGAAAATTCTTCAGTAGCCTAAATATTTTTCTATTGACCGTCATGTTTTGACGGGTTTCAACTAGTAAAAACTTAAAACTAATATTTTAAAAAATGTAAATGGGAAATTGACAAATGTGTAAACAACAAAATGGAAAATTCTTGTTTCCATATCATGAAATCCAATAATTTTAAACTGACATTTTCAAATCGTGTATATGGAAAATTGACAAATGGCAATGTGTGAAAAGTGAAAATGATAAAAATGAACAAATGGCTATCATTATTTTAAAAAAAAGTCGTGTTCTATCGTTGAAGTGTGAATCAAACCACATCTACTTATTTGGATCACCCGAGACTGAGTAGACCTGTTTTAGTCCTAATATACTTTTAAAATTTAGTTAAAGCTGGAATTGAACTCAAGAGCTTTAGAGTGCCAGCTAACTATGCTAACCGTTACGTCACAAAGACAACTTTACACTACTCTTAATGAACAATAATAAGAAAAAGAATAATAAATGTTGAATTTTTTTTTAGGATGAACATGGTGACACTGTTTCTGTTGCACAGTCTGCTAGCCACTAGCCAGCAGCTGGGGTCTTAGAAAACGATACAGTTGACATTTTGTAATGAGATGTGACATGTTTCAAAGTACAGTATTATGGGTTGCTGTTGAGTAAAAACGAATCCTGTACAAGTAAGCAAGGCTTCGAACCCCTTATCTAACATTACTATTGCCTGAACATGGCTTGACGACACTGTATTATTATGATACTCGCTACACAAACCATAGATAGGGTGTATTGTTTAAAATCACTTTCTTTCTGAACATAGGTGGAGACTGTTGATGGTTAACAATGGCATTAATATAGTAGGACGTGGGGATAGCAATTAAGAAAAAAACAGACAATACCCATACAATATTTTTATTTATTTAATGTAAGTACTTGTACGATAGTTACATTCAAAATACATTTCTTTTTTCTCTATTACTATTTAGTCCATTCTGATTCTCTTGCATATGAAGGGTAGATAACCTTGTAGTTCAGCCCCTTAAAACAACAGCAACAACACAACCTTTTGCATAGTCTGTGATGTTGATGACTCTTGGGATGTGGAAGATGGATTAAACATAACTTTTACAGCAGGGGTTATATGTTGCTCAATTAACCCTGCACTATTTTGAGTAGCAACATTTTTTTTCTTGTACTAGCTTTTTAGCATTGTCATGATTATTTGTTGACACCAACAGTGTTTCATCTGGTACACCACATTGACGATCACTCACACTTAAAACCTTAACATTTCTACTTTTTAGATTGTCTCGACATCTTTTTGACCTCACTTTTGAGCATCGCAAAAATATTATTCCTTTTACATTTTGACGATTATAGTTATAAGTGTAGCCTTTATAGAGTACACGTTGTTTACCTTTGTAGTTGTAGTAAATTCCATAGTAGCCACTAACCTGTTAGTATGATTTGCTCACTACAAAGGTTATAACTGTTCTAATAGTAAAATAATTTTGCGTTGGCTTTTATATTTAATATGTACAGTTTGAAGTGATAGCAAAAGTGAGAGCAAAATGGTAGCAGAGTGGTAGAAAATACTACATGTATTGTTAAGAAATAATTTAAGCGGTTATGTGCATCCATTAGATAATAATTTTGGCACGACGAAGCTCATTTTCTATATCCAATAGTTCTTCCTCATATTCAGTATAATCCGCCTGTTTATAGACATGCAGTTGCTGAAGCCGCCGGATTAGTTTACTTGGATTTTTCCAGTAGACAAAATTTAACAAATGATTTTTTGGTGTAAACAAAGCATTGCCATTATCATTATTATTATTATTATCATCATCATCATCATATTCATCATCATAACCATTATCATTATCATCATCATCATCATCATCATCATTATATTCCTCATCACTATTACTATATAGTCCTTTTTGATCCTTTTGCAATACCACATTTTGCACAGTCTGTGTTGCCTTTGATAATGTTGGGAGTTTTTCAGACATTGACAACTGTCCTAACACGACTTTCTGAGGAGATGATAAATGCTTTTTAACAAACAATGCACTATCTTGAGCTGCAATATCTTTTTCTGGGACTATTGTTTTAGCATTTTGAAGAGTTTTTTTTAAACAGCAACGATTTTTTATCTGGTACACTACTTTGATGATCACTCACACTTAAGACATCACTATTTTTAGCCTACTTTTCACATTTTGCAAAAATGAAGAAAAAGTAGTCTTATGAGATCAATCCGGGAAAATGTGTGTCTGTCTGTCTGTCTGTCTGTCTGTCTGTCCTTCTGTCTGTCTGTCTGTCTGGCTGTGTGTGTGTCCCCCCCTATCAACTCCTAAACGGCTGCAGCAATCAAAACCAAATTTAGTATGAGTAAAGATGTGCATCGGAATAGCTCACGTCCATATTTGAAAATGATGTCAGTGCTACCAACTGCTGAAAAAACGCACTAGATATTTGAGCTCCATGTTGGATATCTTGCATGGTATGCATGGGAGCTATTTCAAAATTGGCACACATGTAGATAATACTAATTTAGTTTAATTTCCAGGAGGCCAAGCATGACAGTGTTGCCAAAATAATTTTAAGCCTTCTGATAGCTCCAATGTTTAAATGCATATAACATCTACACTATCAACTGGATTTCAACAAAATTTTGTATGTAATATCTGTACATAAACAGATATGACTGAGAGTATTCTTAAGAGCCACCAGGGCTGCCAACTGTTAATAATTGCTCTCTCTATTTGTTATCCAAATACCCATATATATCAGAAAGTATGCAAGCCAACAGCTTTAAACTATGCACACGTATATTTTGACATTTTAGATTAATTTGGAGTAACTTATATAAGTCAGTTCTACCAACATGATTATAAGCCTGCTGATAGTACCAATTTTTAAATACATGTAACTTCTATACTATCAGTTGGATTTCAACCAAATTTCGTATGTACAATGTGTACCATAACAGATATGACTATAAGTATTGTTAAGAGCAATCAGGGCTGCCAACTGTTAATAAATGCTGTCTATATTCTTTTTACCCTAATATCAATATATCAGAAAGTATGCAAGCCAACAGCTCTATACTTTGCACACGTATAGCACCTGACATTCTAGATTAATTTGGAGTACGGTAATTATTACAAGGCGGTGCTGCCAACATGATTCTATGCCTGCTGATAAGTCCAATTTTAAAATACATGTAACTTCTATACTAACAAATGGATTTCATCCTAAATTGGCACAACAAGATATCATAATAATTCAGATTATTTCTGACCAGCACACGCATGGTATTGTTGACAACATGCCTTTACGCGTGCTGATAGATCCAGTGTCTAACTGCATGTAACGTCCATTGGACTTCAACCAAATTTTGTATTCTGACCCTTAAGAGGTGGAACTAAGAATATATTCAGTCACCAAGGCTGCCAACTGTAGTGCTCTATTAGGCTACATTATACCAGGTATATATTGAACTAATTAGATATTTCGATATTACCAACTTAATTTCGTCATTATTCAAGATAGGTTCATATACTGTAGAATAATCATTGGCCTGAAAAGTAGGCTGTATATTTCTTCACGGAACTTCTTGTTACTTTTCAGCTCACATCGACACTGTTTTGAACGATGTTTTGAACAACGCCGAATAACAGTTCCATTTTTATTGGTTCGTTTTACAATATATGTATATCCTTTATAGAATGCATATGGCTTACCATTGCTATTTGTTGATACTTCCATGTCAATTGTCAAGCATGAACTAATATCTTGCAAAGTCCACTCGATAATATAAATAATAGTTTAAAGTGAGAGGAAAAGTAGGTGCAATGGTGGATGCAAGAATGGGTGCAAACGTGCGTGCAAAAGTGGGTGCAAAAGTCAATGTAAAAGTGGGTGCAAAAGTGGGTGCAGGAGTGGGTGCAAAAGTGGGTGCAAAAGTGGGTGTAAAAATGGGTGCAAAAGATGGTGCAAAAGTGAGTGCAAAGGTCAGTGTAAAAGTGAGTGCAAAAGTGGGTGCAAAAGTGAGTGCAAAGGTGGGTGCAAAAGTGGGTGCAAAAGTCAGTGTAAAAGGGAGTGCAAAAGTGGGGGTAAAAGTGGGTGCAAAAGTGGGTGTAAAAGAGGTTCCAAAAGTGGGTGCAAAAGTGAGTGCAAAAGTGGATGTAAATGTGGGTGCAAAAGTGGGTGCCGTTTATAGTAGGCATGAATTTTACTAGAATGTGATTTCAGTAAATGTAATTTCTAAACCCATGTAGTGAGTAGTCATTTGGTTTTGATCTATGTAAGCGTAAACATGTCACATACACTGGTGATGGATATTCAAGGCTTTAAGGTCAACGAAAACAAAAATATATTTAAAGAGGTGGCTATTAATGATTGCACAACACGTGGGTTACCATATCTTTTTTCGGACTAGTGTTTTAACAATTGAAGATTTTTTAAAACAGCAACGATATTTTATCTGTTACACTACATTGATGATCACTCACACTTAAGACCTCACTATTTTTACTTTTTAGCTCACTCTGACACTGTTTTGAACGATGTTTTGAACAACGCCAAATAACAGTTCCATTTTATTGATTCGTTTTACAATATACGTATAACCTTTATAATATGCATATGGCTTACCATAACTATTCGTTGATACTTCCATATCAATTGTCAAGCATGAAATAATCTCCAATAAATTTCTCTCGTTAATAGAAATAATAGTTTAAAGTGGGTGCAAAAGTGGGTGTAAAAGTGAGTGCAAAAGTGGGTGCAAAAGTGAGTGTAAAAGTAGGTGCAAAAGTGAGTGCAAAAGTGAATGTAAAAGTGGGTGCAGTTTATAGTAGGCACGATTTTTACTAGAATGTGATTTGAGTAAATGTAATTTCTTAACCCAAGTAGTGAGTAGTCAGTTGGTTTTGATCTATGCAAGCGTAAACATGTCACATACACTGGTGATGGATACTCAAGGCTTTATGGTCAACAAAAACAAGTATATATAGTTAAAGAGGTGGCTATTATTGATTGCACAACACTGAATCTATTTTGGCATTTTGACAAAGGGCCTAAGTGCACTTTTGTTAATATCTCGCGAACCAATAAGACAAGGGCATTGTATGAGGTATTGTTGGACTTTTGGCCGAAGACTGCTGGTAAACACCTGTTCCCACGGCCTTTTTAAAGATGGCGGCTGTAGTGTAACCTAACCTGACCCAACCCACGAGGGATGATTAAAAAGTATTCCAAGCGGCGATTGTCGATAGGCAAAACAATAATAAAAGAGGGGTATGACAGACCTTTAGGCGATAACCCCTTTTGATTGATCCCTGTTGATTTGCCCCTTTGGACTGGTCCCTGTTGACTAGCCCCTTTGGACGGGTCCTTTTTGAAGGGAGTCATTTTGACGGGCCCCTGCTGACGGGTCACTGTGGACGAATCCCTGTGGACGGGTCCCTGTTGACATTTCCTTTTGACTAATCCCTTTGGACCGGTCCCTTTGGACTTATCCCTATGGGTTGGCCCACGCATTTATCCAAATTTTGTCAAAGGGACCGGTCCAAAGGGATTAGTCAAAAGGACCTGTCAACAGGGACCCGTCCACAGGGTCCGTCCAAAGTGACCCGTCAGCAGGGGCCCGTCAAAGACGACTCCCTTCAAAAAGGACCCGTCCAAAGGGGCTAGTCAACAGGGACCAGTCCAAAGGGGCAAATAAACAGGGATCAATCAAAAGGGGTTATCGCCTCAAGGTCTGTCATACCCCTCTTTGATTATTGGTTTGCCTATCTACAAGCGCCGCTTGGAATATTTTTAATCACCCCTCGTGGGTTGGGTTAGGTTAGGTTAGGTTACACTACAGCCGCCATCTTTAAAACGGCCGTGGGAACATTGGTGTTTACCAGCAGTCTTCGGCCAAAAGTCCAACAATACCTCATACAATGCCCTAGTCTTATTGGTTCGTGAGATATTAACAAAAGTACACTTAGGCCTTTGTCAAAATGTCAAAAATAGATTCAGTGTTGTGCAATCAAATATAACCACCTCTTTAACTATATACTTGTTTTTGTTGACCATAAAGCCTTGAGTATCCATCATCAGTATATGTGACATGTTTACGCTTGCATAGATCAAAACCAACTGACTACTTACTACTTGGGTTTAGAAATTACATTTACTCAAATCACATTCTAGTAAAAATCGTGCCTACTATAAACTGCACCCACTTTTGCACCCACTTTTACATTCACTTTGCACTCACTTTTGCACCCACTTTTACACTCGATTTCGCACCCACTTTTACACCCACTTTTGCACCCACATTAAACTAATATTTCTATTATCGAGCGAAATGTATTGGAGATTATTTCAGGTTTGACAATTGATATGGAAGTATCAACGAATAGTTATGGTAAGCCATATGCATACTATAAAGGTTATACATATATAGTAAAACGAACCAATAAAAATGGAACTGTTATTTGGCGTTGTTCAAAACATCGTTCAAAACAGTGTCAAAGTGTACTAAAAAGTAAAAATAGTGAGGGCTTATGTGTGAGTGATCATCAATGTAGTGTAACAGATAAAACATCGTGCAGTTTTAAAAAACTCTTCAAATGTTAAAACACTAGTCCGAAAAAAAGATATGGTAACCCGCGTGTTGTGCAATCAATAATAGCCACCTCTTTAAATATATACTTGTTTTCGTTGACCTTAAAGCCTTGAGTACCCATCACCAGTGTATGTGACATGTTTACGCTTACATAGATCAAAACCAACCGACTATTCACTACTTGGGTTTAGAAATTACATTTACTCAAATCACATTCTAGTAAAATTCATGCTTTCTATAAACGGAACCCACTTTTGCACCCACATTTATATCCACTTTTGCACTCACGTTTGCACCCTCTTTTGCACCCACTTTTACACCCACTTTGCACACACTTTTACACCCACTTTTGCACTCCCTTTTACACTGACTTTTGCACCCACTTTTGCACCCACTTTTGCACCCACCTTTGCACTCACTTTTGCACCCACTTTTGCACTCACATTTAAACTGACCTTTGCGCTCACTTTTGCACCCACTTTTGCATCCACTTTTGCACTCACTTTTGCAACCACTTTTGCACCCACTTTTGCACCCATTATTGCATCCATTCTTGCACCCACTTTTGCACCCACTTTTCCTCTCACTTTAAGCTATTATTTATATTATCGAGTGAACTTTGCTAGAGATTAGTTCATGCTTGACAATTGACATGGATGTATCAACAAATAGCAATGGTAAGCCATATGCATTCTATAAAGGATATACATATATTGTAAAACGAACCAATAAAAATGGAACTGTTATTTGGCGTTGTTCAAAACATCGTTCAAAACAGTGTCGATGTGAGCTGAAAAGTAAAAATAGTGATGTCTTAAGTGTGAGTGATCATCAATGTAGTGTACCAGATAAAACATCGTTGCTGTTTAAAAAACTCTTCAAAATGTTAAAACACTAGTCCCAGAAAAAGATATTGCAGCTCAAGATAGTGCATTGTTTGTTAAAAAGCATTTATCATCTCCTCAGAAAGTCGTGTTAGGACAGTTGTCAATGTCTGAAAAACTCCCAACATTATCAAAGGCAACACAGACTGTGCAAAATGTGGTATTGCAAAAGGATCAAAAAGGACTATATCGTAATAGTGATGAGGATAATAATGATGATGATGATGATGATAATGATAATGGTTATGATGATGATGATGATGATGATGATGATTATAATAATGATAATGGCAATGCTTTGTTTACAACAAAAAATCATTTGTTAAATTTGTCTACTGGAGCAATCCACGTAAGCTAATCCGGCGGCTTCAGCAACTGCATGTCTATAAACAGGCTGGTTATACTGAATATGAGGAAGAACTATTTGATATAGAAAATGAGCTTCGTCGAGCCAAAATTATTATATAATGGATCCACATAACCGCTTAAACTATTTCTTAACAATACATGTAATATTTTCTACCACTCTGCTACCATTTTGCTCTCACTTTTGCTATCACTTCAAACTGTACATATTAAATATAAAAAAGCCAACGTTAGATTATTTTATTATTAGAACAGTTATAATCTTTGTAGTGAGCAAATCATACTAACTGGTTAGTGGCTACTATGGAACTTACTACAACTACAAAGGTAAACAACGTGTACTCTATAAAGGCTACTCTTATAACTATAATCGTCAAAATGTAAAAGGAATAATATTTTGGCGATGCTCAAAAGAGAGGTCAAAAAGATATCGAGACAATCTAAAAAGTAGAAATGGTAAGGTTATAAGTGTGAGTGATCGTCAATGTGGTGTATCAGATGAAACACTGTTGGTGTTGTAGCGTTAATTAATGCCCCATGTTGGTAGCAACAAGTGTAACGGTTTTGCTTGCCCACACGTTGAGCGACAAGTGTAACGGTTTGACTGCCCCTAACTGTTGGGAGATAAATGTAACTGTTTACCTTTGCCTAAGCTATGTTGTTTTAATGGGCGCCAAGACCTCAACGCAATGTTGAAATCTAAATTTGTATTTAACAACGTCTAGCTCTGGTAGAACACCTTCAAGAATCAATTCACTCAGATCGTGGTATGATTTGATCATTAACCCAACAAACAATTGTATCAGGAGAAGGAATTGGTCTATATCTAATGCTACCTACTGAAAGCAAAGATTGCATTGTAAAAGAAATGAATTTATTATATAAAACAAGAATAGCAAAATTAATAATAATAATAAGTTTAAAATTTAAATTGGAGCGTTGCGATTTTAATATTACCGATAGAAAATTACGTGAAAACGGAGTCTGATAAATTATTGATTTTACTCTTATTCCCAAGCTATGAAGTTACTGAAATATGAAATATAAAACAAAGAGAAATGAGAGATTGCGTATTTCTGCGTCATTCGCGCTTGCCACTGGAAATGGCCGAAGCCTTTCCCTCGTACTGGATGATGCTGTGAGCTTCCCACAGTCTCCTGGACGTCTCCATCTCCGTCGATATTTGATGATATTCTGGTAGATTACATAATTCTATGGTCCGTACATCGGACCCAAACACTCGTAAAACCACACTGGTTAAGTTTTACAAAAGTTAGTCCTCCACTCCACGGAACATCGGAGCGACTCCCGCGTACAACCGTACTCGTTAACTTCTATACAGATAGTCTTCGTTCCACGGAACATCGGAGCGACTCCCGCGTATAACCATACTCGGCTAGTTCTACACAGATAGTCTTCGTTCCACGGAACATCGGAGCGACTCCCGCGTATAATCATACTCGGCAAGTCCTACACAGATAGTCCTCGTTCCACGGCGCGCTGAACGATATATCCACACGTCGCATCCCCACTCTTCATCCGACTTCTAGCTTACGTGGTCTCCACTGATTGGCTGCACCCCACGCGCTATATTCCCCTCCTCTGGCTCATTACACTCGGCGGTAGGGTGAAGTCGTATTCCGTTCCATACACCCGCCTTTTCGTTAAGCTGCAACGCAGGATTGCGTCATGCTTCCCGACAAGATTAATCCTGTATATGAATTTCCAGTGACTCATGTCTCTCAAAATATCCTAACTGACGAAAACTCCGTAAAATTCCGCAATCACATAATTTTCTATGATATTGTCGTTCGTAATAATTTGCTTGATAGCGTTTTCTACGACATAGAAAACCTATCTGAATGCTAATAATTTTTATAAAATGCTCCGAAAATACCTTAATAATAATTATAATAAATTAATAATAATAATAAATTAACATGAAAAATTCTCTTGGCTGAACAATTTGCCGCGTAAATAAATATAGAATGGCTTCCTACTGACTTATGCCAGTTGCATAAAAAACCCTCGAAAAACACGTTACATATTCGCCTCGGATCATCGGATGATTTACCGTGACGACGGTCCATTATCCGATTATCCCAGACACGTTAATAAACCCCATCCAAAATACATATTACATAATTGAGATCACCCTAAATTACAGATATATACACTCATAATTTTTCTTCACGCACATTGCGTCAAAGTTTGTTGTCACTATGGATTGCACTTTGCAACCAGTCCAATGTTTTACATATAGAAGAGTGTTCCACGGATATTTCTGCCTCTCAAATTTCTCTATGTTGGAGAAATAGACATAATTAATGTGTGAGCACTATGTATTTATGATGTCATATCACACGCATTGAAGGTGTTCTGATATATTTATATCTCCATAGAACTTCCTAATTTCACTGGAGGTCCCTTCCTTATGGTGAAATTTAATCTCACTTATCACTGAGCACACGATCACACTATTGTGGCAGCGCCTCGTGACCATAATACTTAATCTCTCTTTAAAGTAGATTAAATTAATATTGACTTCTGAAAAAAAAAACAGTAAATGCGCATTACATATAACACCAAATATTTCTGTGCCGTAATCGCCCTGTCTTGTTAAGTTCCCGTAGACCATATTCTACTTAATACTAGTTCTCAACACAGACCAGTTCTCCTGACACAAATAATTCCTTTGTACAAAATACCTTAAATTACACACTTACAAATCTTACATGGCGAGGCCGTAAACAGAAATCACGTGTGCCGTTATGTATGAGTTTCATGAAGGACTGTCTCGCATTCTGATGGCCCATATTTTGTCCCGTGGACGCCTTCAGCAAAAATACCCTGTCCAAGCGCTCACCCATCTCTAGGAGGCAAATGGGAATTCACCAGCGCTACCAAATTCTGGCCTTGGTGTATCGAGACATTTTAGTGCTCAAGAGCATCCGACAATCCCATCATATTTCCCTGTACCTTAAAAACTCTCATTTACTTACATACTACCCCCCTGTGCGACTTCTGATACGCCTGCCTGGAAGACCATCTACTCCCACGCACCAAATACCACACTTACTCATTTGATAGGCTGGCTCGCCAGCTAAACATCCTCACTTTATGACACATATTTTCGTAGACTATGTATATTATACGTCCCGTATAATCTGTTTACCTCACTATTCTCCAGCACATATGCTGTTTTCCTAATACGTTTGGAAACTATAAATGTTTCTGTGTCACCTGCTTCCAACCTTGCAAGTGGCTCCCTTTAAATGAACGTCATCACGTTGCCCTACTAGCATATTTCTCAATGTCTGTAACGATGCCCTGTTGCTACTGTCCACACCTGCTAACCCTACTTTCCTCTGGTGTAACACCTCTACTTGACACTCTATGACCTAAAAATGTCACTTCTGACTGACAGAATGACGACTTAGACAGCTTCAAAGTGAACCCTGCCTGATCTAACTTCTGAGAAACTATATCTAAATGACGTAGATGCTCCTCAAAACTGCGTGAACTAATTACCATATCATCTATGTAAATGGTTACAAACTCTCCTGTGTCATCCCCTAATGCGATGTTTAAAGCCCTAATTAAAGCTGCTGAACTACTCTTTAACCCATAAGGTGTTCTACTAAAAGCTGTAAATGGTCTATCTTCGTACATAAGGGGCACTTGCCAAAAACTGGAACTCAAATCTACACAAGTGAAATACTTCTTCCCCTGAAATGTTTGCATTAATTCCTCTATTGACATAGATTTCAGCTGATCTGAACTAATTCTACTGTTAACGAAACGAGCGTCTAAACAAATACGAACCGTGCCGTCGGTCTTGGGTACCGTGATCAAAGAATTAACATACGGACTGTTAGAGTGCTCAATAATCCTATCTTCAAGCATCTGGTTAATTTGTGCCTCAACTGCACTCTGATAAGCGAAAGGTACAGGATATCTATGTCCTGTGAATATTGACCTATCAATAACGTTCATTGAATGTGTATAGCAATTGGCCATACCAATGCGATCCTCAAAAACTCTCCTATTACACCATAACACATCATAGAGCCGAACACATTGTTCCAACTCTATATTTCCCTGAAATGCAGCATCACGTAACGAGTCCTCTAGACATCCGTTCGTAATCACACTGCCCACAAAACATGGAGAACCCCGCTCTACGGCTGGCGATATCTCATTTAAAGTACAAATCACACCTACAATACTACTCCTCTGAATATGGTCATTGAACGCTACTTCTACTTCAGAATCTCCCCATTTAAATGTCAAACTCCCTACATCATAACATAAGTTACCAGAAACTCTACTTAGCCACTCTGAACCCAAGATAACATTGAATACTAAATTTGGAATTACAAGACAAATCTGCTTCTCTACATGATTGTTAATTTTAATGTCTACTAAAACTTGCTTAGAAATTACTTTAGACCTCTTCCCAACAGCTGTGATAACAAAAGTGCTTTTAATTGGCATCTCCTCAAAATTTACTCCAGTTCCTTTCATTTTATCATAAAATGCACTACTTATGCAACTCTTCATACAACCACTATCAATTAAAACATCTGTGTACGCCTCGGACACGTTAAATTTAACTATGGGACTCTTACTAACCACTTCCTGAATAATACCTTCATCATTTAGTTCATGTAATAATTCATTCCTTACATTTAGGTCATAGGGTTCCTGTATAATTGTATGGACAGGGCATGCTACAGACTGAGATTATGACCTTACTTCGCAGCCTGATCCGTGTTTAAAGTATTGCTACCGCTTGGTGTAGTACTACTGACTACCGCATAGGTCTGGTTGTTCTGGGCTGTGTTGTCATTGTTTGGCTGTATATTACTACCACTAGGCTGTCCTCTTCCTTGACCCCTATTCTGGTTGTAATTATTGTCATTATAATTTCTCCCTTGATTTCCCCTGAAAGCATTGTTTCTCCCTTGATTTCCCCTGTAATCATTGTTCCTCCCTTGATTTCCCCTGAAATCATTGTTCCTCCCTAGATACTGATTACCATAGCCATTTCCTCTGTTCTGATTTAGCTGATTATTGTTATTTCTATTTTGAGCGTTGGCCCCTTCGCCACCGTTCCCTTGAACTTCTTGATGCCTGGCTTCATTAGGTCTATTATTATTATTACCCTGGTTCCGATTGAAATTGTCCTCATAACCCCCTCTCCCTAGTGCATCAAATGTGCTTAACAAATTTTCTACTTGTGATATTGTCTTTACAGTCTGGATACAAGCAGCCTCCTTGATCCTATTGACGTCAGAAAAGTTGGATGGCGCAGCCACGCGGCAGAATGTTGAAGCTGTAACATTGTGACTGGTGAGATTTATTTAGATGGTGAAGCATTGACGTCGTGATGGAAACAGAAAGAAATTTGTCAAATTCGAGGAGGTACTGCTCTGTATACGGTTGCAAATCGTATAAAACGGCTACGAAATATCTTCACTACTTTCCTGTACAAAAAGTTCAGAGAGAAAGATGGGCTTCGGCGCTGTCAATTGGAAGACGTGTTACATGTTACATGACAGTGTGCAGTCTGCATTTTTGTGAAGACGACTTCTTTCCACCGGTACTGTTGATTATTGATAGTTATTGTCTCTAATTTGTATTCACATGGATTTAGCTACATCAAAAATACTGATAAACTTATAGCCTATTACTTCTGTGCCGTACAAAGAATGTAATCCGCTCTTCGTAAACTTATTTTAGGGGTTCCTCCGATTGACAATAGCCGAATGGTTAGAAAACTTAAGAAAAATGCTGTTCCTAGCCTTAATTTGCCAGAGAATTTATATTCTTGCCTTTGAACAGCAAGTATGTAGGTCATTGAAGTATGATTTGGCTTAAATTGTGTTTTTGGCTATGATCTCCCTACTGTTGAATTTAGTTAATTAAAATGTAAAATCTTAGTTTTAAGTACCGGTTCGGTGACCCATCATCCCAGGCAGGCCGGCAACACCTATACTACTCAGGCAGATAGGTCACTTAGCCGTAATATTGAAGTTATAGTGATGTTAAGTATACATATGCGGTAATGTTGCAGGAGACCGGATCGGCCTAGGCTATTCTAACTTTAATTAGTTCCCATTTCAGGGTTTTACAGTTTTCAGTGCGAATAGTTGTTTTGAAAGTTGTACAACAGTAAGGAGAGTATGTTTTGTATAGGTTTTAATTGGTATTTTGGTTTATGTCGAGCTGAGGAATGAATTTGGTTTGGCTTATAGTGTAATTTTTGATCTGTTCCGTTTGCTTATGACAAGTTCAAATGGAGACTCCAGCTTTGTTAAATATCTGTATTTTAAATATTTAATTAAATATATTGATAAAGAGGATGTCTCCATTTTAACTTGCCTGTGGCATGAGATTAATAAATTAACATTCCTGCCTTTGAACAGCAAGTATGTAGGTCAATATTTGCAATATTGAAGTATGATTTGAGCATCCCAAGTAACGCTTCTTTGAACCCAAAACATTCATGCAAATTCAGGGTTGCTTAATTCAATTTATTATCAGGGAGTCGTCCTTTGTGTTATGTGAGATATATATATATATATTGTGAAATTAATAAAAACATCGATACCGCTAGGCTCCCAAGTACAGGCTTCATATATGTAACAGCAGACAGTAAATTAACTATCTACATGTGGGTAATATTTTTAACTGGTATTAATTAGGCAGTGCATTTAAATTGATTATAAAAAATATTTCTATCAATGAAAGGAAATATGTAGTATTTTGCCATCATAAATTAGAAGCCATAACAAACGCACACCCAATTACTTTACGTCACTATATCGCCGCCATGTTGCAAACAGCTGACCGTAAGCTCCTCCCCCGTTTCGGACGTCAATAGGGAAAGTGCCTAAGTAGAAACCTTACCACATCACTTTCCTCCTTCAACCCATCCAGATATTTACACACTAATACCTGCCCTAAAAAGTATTCGGTCATGGTGGAGCTTCCTTTAGGGTTATATTTACCACACACTACTCCCTCACGATGCTGCGACTGAATAACCTCATTCCAGAACTTTTCACAGAATTTCATTTTAAAATCATTGATATCAGTAAACTTGTCTCTGTAGACAGCAAACCAATTCCTCGTTTCCCCCACAAACACTTGTTCTAAAATTTCAACTACCTGGCACCACTCAATACTACCATTTTCCAACCTCTCCCCGAATTTATTTTCTATAGTGTTCATGAACTCCATTGGGCACCCCTGTCGATTGCTGAACTTACCCAGTTCTACCTCCCTGTGTGTGCTATTCACAAAAATTGGCCTATTCTGACTATTTTCTTGCCTGATCCTAGCTTTTAATTTTAACTCTAATTCTGCGATTTTCTCCTCAGCCTTCCTCTCAATACTGTTTACTGTTAATTTAATGTTTCCTTCTGATTCTTCTACTTTATCATATAGCTTTGCTTGTTTCTCCTCAATCTTGCTAATGCTCTCTCTATTACTCTCTCTTAAATCATTTACTTCTGCAACTATTTGCGAGTGGACTTTCTCAATTCTACCCCCCAGCTGTTCCTTAACCTCTTTAGTTGATACTTGAATCTTGTCAATTTCTCCCCCCAATTGCTTTTTGATCTGCTGTGTTTCCAGTTGCACTAGTTCTTTTAAATTTTCAGCCTGTGTACTGATTCTAATTTCTAACTCCTCCTGTACTTTTCCTAATTTCTTGTCTACATCTGCAATGATCTCTTTAACCTTCTCTTCCATTACTCCTCTGATTTCTCCTCTAATCTGCTCCATTTTCACACTAATTTCCTTGTTGTTCTTATCTAATTTTGCATTATTCTGTTCTAATTTTATATTTAAAGCTTCTGTACTTTCTTTATTTTCCCTACTGTTTTGTTCTAATTTAGCGTTGTTTTGTTCCAGTTGAGCATTTAAAGCGTCTGTACTTTCTTTATTTTCCCTACTGTTTTGTTCTAATCTGGCGTTTAAGGCATCTGTACTTTCTTTATTTTCCCTACTGTTTTGTTCTAATTTAGCGTTTGCATTTAAGGCATCACTACTAACTTTGTTCTGATACATGAACTCGAGAAGTAAAGTTTTTAATTCTGGTTGGCCGCCTACACTCCCTGTTTCAGTATCGGGATTTACCTCCGCTACCCCAGTACTACCATCACTCGACATACTGCTCGTATCATCACTCTCCCGTTGATGACCACTACGTGACCTCATCTGTCTTTCTTTCTCATCCCCCATAATGATATACACTGATACAGACAAATAACCCCCAAAATACAGGCACAGAAATATATACCCTTCTCCTTCCACAAATGTTATTAGGTTTTCATCCCCAAGTTGTCGGCGACAAGTGTAGCGTTAATTAATGCCCCATGTTGGTAGCAACAAGTGTAACGGTTTTGCTTGCCCACACGTTGAGCGACAAGTGTAACGGTTTGACTGCCCCTAACTGTTGGGAGATAAATGTAACTGTTTACCTTTGCCTAAGCTATGTTGTTTTAATGGGCGCCAAGACCTCAACGCAATGTTGAAATCTAAATTTGTATTTAACAACGTCTAGCTCTGGTAGAACACCTTCAAGAATCTATTCACTCAGATCGTGGTATGATTTGATCATTAGCCCAACAAACAATTGTATCAGGAGAAGGAATTGGTCTATATCTAATGCTACCTACTGAAAGCAAAGATTGCATTGTAAAAGAAATGAATTTATTATATAAAACAAGAATAGCAAAATTAATAATAATAATAAGTTTAAAATTTAAATTGGAGCGTTGCAATTTTAATATTACCGATAGAAAATTACGTGAAAACGGAGTCTGATAAATTGTTGATTTTACTCTTATTCCCAAGCTATGAAATTACTGAAATATGGAATATAAAACAAAGAGAAATGAGAGATTGCGTATTTCTGCGTCATTCGCGCTTGCCACTGGAAATGGCCGAAGCCTTTCCCTCGTACTGGATGATGCTGTGAGCTTCCCACAGTCTCCTGGACGTCTCCATCTCCGTCGATATTTGATGATATTCTGGTAGATTAGATAATTCTATGGTCAGTACATCGGACCCAAACACTCGTACAACCACACTGGTTAAGTTTTACAAAAGTTAGTCCTCCACTCCACGGAACATCGGAGCGACTCCCGCGTACAACCGTACTCGTTAACTTCTATACAGATAGTCTTCGTTCCACGGAACATCGGAGCGACTCCCGCGTATAACCATACTCGGCAAGTTCTACACAGATAGTCTTCGTTCCACGGAACATCGGAGCGACTCCCGCGTATAACCATACACGGCAAGTTCTACACAGATAGTCCTCGTTCCACGGCGCGCTGAACGATATATCCACACGTCGCATCCCCACTCTTCATCCGACTTCTAGCTTACGTGGTCTCCACTGATTGGCTGCACCCCACGCGCTATATTCCCCTCCTCTGGCTCATTACACTCGGCGGTAGGGTGAAGTCGTATTCCGTTCCATACATCCGCCTTTTCGTTAAGCTGCAACGCAGGATTGCGTCATGCTTCCCGACAAGATTAATCCTGTATATGAATTTCCAGTGACTCATGTCTCTCAAAATATCCTAACTGACGAAAACTCCGTAAAATTCCGCAATCACATAATATTTTGTCGTTCGTAATAATTTGCTTGATAGCGTTTTCTAAGACATAGAAAACCTATCTGAATGCTAATAATTTTTATAAAATGCTCCGAAAATACCTTAATAATAATTATAATAAATTAATAATAATAATAAATTAACATGAAAAATTCTCTTGGCTGAACAATTTGCCGCGTAAATAAATATAGAATGGCTTCCTACTGACTTATGCCAGTTGCATAAAAAACCCTCGAAAAACACGTTACCGTGCCAACAAATAATCATGACAATGCTAAAAGGCTAGTACAAGAAAAAAATGTTGCTACTCAAAATAGCGCAGTGTTTATTGAGCAACATTTAACCCCTGCTGTAAAAGTTATGTTTAATCCATCTTCCACATCTCAAGAGTCATCAACATCACAGACTATGCAAAAGGTTGTGTTGTTGTTGTTTTAAGGGGCTGAACTACAAGGTTATCTACCCTTCATATGCAAGAGAATCAGAATGGACTAAATAGTAATAGAGAAAAAAGAAATGTATTTTGAATGTAACTATCGTACAAGTACTTACATTAAATAAATAAAAATATTGTATGGGTATTGTCTGTTTTTTTCTTAATTGCTATCCCCACGTCCTACTATATTAATGCCATTGTTAACCATCAACAGTCTCCACCTATGTTCAGAAAGAAAGTGATTTTAAACAATACACCCTATCTATGGTTTGTGTAGCGAGTATCATAATAATACAGTGTCGTCAAGCCATGTTTAGGCAATAGTAATGTTAGATAAGGGGTTCGAAGCCTTGCTTACTTGTACAGGATTCGTTTTTACTCAACAGCAACCCATAATACTGTACTTTGAAACATGTCACATCTCATTACAAAATGTCAACTGTATCGTTTTCTAAGACCCCAGCTGCTGGCTAGTGGCTAGCAGACTGTGCAACAGAAACAGTGTCACCATGTTCATCCTTAAAAAAATTCAACATTTATTATTCTTTTTCTTATTATTGTTCATTAAGAGTAGTGTAAAGTTGTCTTTGTGACGTAACGGTTAGCATAGTTAGCTGGCACTCTAAAGCTCTTGAGTTCAATTCCAACTTTAACATAAAATTTAAAAGTATATTAGGACTAAAACAGGTCTACTCAGTCTCGGGTGATCCAAATAAGTAGATGTGGTTTGATTCACACTTTAACGATAGAACACGACGGTTTTTTTAAAATAATGATAGCCATTTGTTCATTTCTTTTTTCATTTCCACATTTCACACATTTCACATTTCACACATTGCCATTTGTCAATTTTCCATGTACATGATTTGAAAATGCCAGTTTAAAGTTTTTGGATTTCATGATATGGAAACAAGAATTTTCCATTTTGTTTACACATTTGTCAATTTCCCATTTACATTTTTTTAAATGTCAGTTTTAAGTTTTTAAACATGGAAACATGGATTTCCTATTTTTTCCATATCACTAACGACACGTTTATTATTTATTCCATGTCGAAAGTGTAGTTTTGTAAAACACACATTTGCTGATTTAAATTTTCTTGAAATCGTCTTAATGGAAGTGCTTGACCATGGCAATAGTGCATTCTCTTTCTGTTTGTTTCCAAAAACGTATAGGCCTACTACTACTACTATTACTACTACTACTACTACTACTGTAGGTAAGACTGTTTTACAAAATAACACCTATCTACCGCTGCATTTAAAAAAACACAAGTATTAAAAATACTACAGTATACTATTTACCATTTGCTATATACATTAATTACCCCCAATGCTACCCACACACACACACACACACACACACACACACAAGTTCTCTCTCTCTCTCTCTATCATTCTATCTATATCATACATTCACACAACCATACCTGTCTCTGAAAAACAAGTACAACCACGCTGTTTATCCTTGACATGCACACTTATCCCAAAGAACTTTTAGTTATACATTTAACATTTACTATCACAAAAATAAGATTCTACTATTTACAATTATAAAAATGAATATTTACAAAATACTAAATCTACTAAATCTACTGGTTACAAAAAAGCCATGACTCTAAACAATAAAATATAGAAATCACACCTCCACCTCGTGGTTATAACCCTATGGTAGGCTAATGCATAGGTCATTCATCTGCACTCATTTGCTATCCATCAAGGTAAAAGTGCATTTTCTCTGTTCCACAAGATACAAATTTGATTGCAGGATTTTATCTTGCACTGTTTATGCGATATAGCTTTGCCAGTTCATAAAACCGCTAGGTAGTTCTCTACATATAGCAATTTTACCACTGCTCTACCTACGCCTTTTGCTCTTTTGGCTTTCTTACAGTCTAGTTTGTGATAGACAGCATTAACTGTATATCAAACCCAGTTCACCTTTGTATTTCTAATCCAAGTAATAATTTGAAAAGACACAAATGTAATTAGTTTTAAACGTTATCTCTGTTTTGTTTAATATGTTTATGACATGCATATTAACCTGAAATTGATCCCTCGTGAAAAGGCTAACAGCTTAACCACTGCACCACCATGCCCTTGTTTCTTAGTTTGACTCGTTCTAGGCCTCAGACCTGGAAATCGAGTTAAGACCACCAGTAAAAGAGCTCAAAGTGCTTACCACTGCAACACAAAATGGATAGCTGGTAACATTAGACAATCGGAAGTGATTATATTTCTGTTAGCAATGCATTTTGTCTTCAGCCTACTGTCTAAGCACTGACAGCAACACAGTTTAGTTTAGAACAAGCGAGTGTGTGTGTACAGATTATTAGCCTCAAGTATTTAAAGCTTGTTGTGTGTAGCGACCATCTTGTCTCGGTAACCACTGAGCATTTTTGTGTTTTAACTATCCTCTTTAACCAATCAATTAAAGATAGTCTACTCTTAATTCTTGAATCGATAAATCAGAGTTTGTGTACACCGTTTGTCATTTATTAACCCATACCTGCAACCTATACTCTCTCTATACTGCAGTTTGATCTGAAAACAAGTTTCAGTGGTAAAAGACTTGTCAGTCACCATACATGTAGCCTACACTAATTCTTTCTCTACCTAGCTGTGTTTCATCACACATGGTAAACATCTCACATATTCGTATCCTTGCTGTTTTGGATTTTTGGGGTAAATTCATTGGTCATGGGAAAGGGTTTACCATTCTAAGTCCTATGACACCTCACTTGACCCTCTCCGAATATTAGTTTATAAAATCATAGGTCAATGACCTTGCTGTTTTAGATCTTTTGGGTAAATTCGTTGGTCATGGAAAAGGGTTGACCATCCTGAGTCCCATGACACCTCATTTGACCCTCTCTGATTATTAGTTAGCGAGATATTAACAAAAGTGCAGTTAGGCCCTTTTGACAAAAATAAATAATACATTCAAAAACAGAATGTCCCCTCAAGTCCAACGACCTCTCATACAAGTCCCTAGCCTTATTGGTTCATGAGATATTTAAAAGCTAATGACTTATTAGTTTTGGATCTTTTGGTATTATATTTTTTAAATAACTCGTCTATAAATCATTATTCAAAAAGCCCGCCCGCTTACACAAACCCGAAGTGAGCATGCGTAAAAACAAAAAACAAACATGTTATTCTTAGTAGCAATCGGCTCTTCACATGCGTTTCATGTGGAACAACGTTTAATTTCATCATAGCATTAGGGACCATGGGCCTGTCCATATGGACCAGTCCCAAGTGACTGGTCTAAAGGGATTAGTCAAAAAGGACCAGTCAACAGGAACCCATCAACAGGGACTTGTCAACAAGGACCCCTCAACAATGATCCGTCAACAATGGCCTGTCAAAAATGACCTGTCAACAATGACCTGTCAACAGGGACCCGTCCACAGGGACTCATCAACAAGGACCCGTCCACAGGGACTCGTCAACAATGACCCGTCCAAAGGGACTTGTCAGCAATGACCCGTCAACAGGAACTAGTCCAAAGGAACAAATCAACAGGGATTAATCAAAAGGGGTTATCGCCTCAAGGCCTTACATGTCCTCATTGATTATTGGTTTGCCTATCGACAAGCGTCGCTTGGAATACTTTTTGATCACCCCGCGTGGGTTGGGTTAGGTTAGGTTACACTACAGCCGCCATCTTTAAAAATCCCGCCCTCTTACAAAAACTATGAGTGGGCATGCGTAAAAACAAAACAAAAAACAAGCATGCTAAATCATAGTGGCTTTCCACCGTACACATGTCTCCTGTGTGGAACAACGTTTAATTTCATATTGGCATTCAAACTCTCAGATGTTGCACTTGAAAAGCGAGATTCTCTACAAAATTACAATTTCACCCCCTAGTAGGGGTAGGTTTTATTATTGAGGTGGAAATATGTTATCCATTGGAAAGGGGGTGTCAGCCCGAGTTCAATGACACCTCATTCGTCAAAATCCGACCATGCGTTCGAGAGATATCGCGCCACCGCCATCGTGTAGGAGGAAAGCCGTAGGAGGGTCTAGAACTGTCCAAAAACCACTACTCACCTCGCATAACTTGAGTACTCTTTAAGTGCTCCAGGTCATATAGGGACTTCTTGATCTCATTAATATTGCCTAACTTAGGTCTTGGTTTATTGAGAATATGGTACAATAAACATCCTTCCCGCTTAGCATTTTTCCCATGTTATCCTCCGTGTTTATTAATTGCCTGGCTTCTTTCGTTTGATGGCTGGACTGTTGCCTAATAGTGCAAATAGGGATGTACTCTCCGAGAATGTGAGTTCATTTAGATTATCTGGGTTGTTTAGTTTAGCTGAATTTCTATGGCTTCTTTTATGTCAAGTTGGTAAGCTTTCTTTAATAGAAGAAGGCGACACTGAAAGATGGCGTTTCTCACTTCAATAGGACACCAGCGTAGCTCACCACTGCGGAGAGACTTTGCGTGTACAGAAACATGAATGTGCTGCCAACCTAACACGTCCTGCAAGGCGAGACCAGCGTAGCTCACCACTGCAGACAGACTTTGAGGTTTTTGGAAATAATTTCATAGAAAACCACTTCTCCATTTAAAATGTGTAACGTTTGAATTTCCAAAATCTGACATGGAAAATAAAATTCTTGGACTATATAAAAAAATGTTAGATACATTTTGGAAAAGTGTGTAAATAAAAGTGTTGACAGGACAGTGACAATTTTGAGTGAATCAAAATTATAGATAACAGACAGGGCTTATAAAGTGTCTGCTCGTCGTGGAAACAGTTTGTAAATACAGAGTGGTTCACCAGCCCCTTGTTATTTAGCTTTATGAAACCCAACTAACATTGCATTTCTCCCAATGGTCGATATTACTCTGCGCTCTGACTGTGTGACAGCAATGTAATTGAGTCATGGGTCTAGCAAAGAAAAAACGACCGTAAACATTTCCCCGCCAAATACTAACTGTAAGGCCCATTCTACTAACATGTGACTTATTGCTCCTTGAAATAACACACATACACGTAATACGATCGAATTAATAGCTTACGCCACGTGATCTGTAATAGTAGAAAGTTAAATCAACACCATAAACCATGATTGAAGACTCTGACATGGAGTTAAACGTTTGAGGTGGGACGGTCACAGTAACTGGTGAACGTGCAGCACACGGTGGTCTTCCATGTATTGGTGGCTGAATCGGCTAAAGCCTGGCCGTACATGGTGGGCGAGAACGGGTAGAATAGTGCTTCGAATCCAGTGGTAGGCATACTTTTTTGAACGACAGCTTGTTCACTTACGATGTATTCCTGTTAAGAGTACGTCGAATTTTGCTGATTTATATGGAGAATTCGATCGAATTGGTAGGTTATGCCACGTAACCTGTAATGAGAGAAAGTTTAAAAAAAACTGTCATGGATATCAACATAACATATCGAAGTGTCGCTCCGGAGGTCTGGGTTCGGTTCCCGGCTCTGCCAAGAAATGTAATACTGGTCTGGGGGCTGAAATGGAGTACACTCAGTCTCGTGAAGCGAATCTGAGAAGAGGTGGGTTCTATTCCCACCTCAGTCACCCTGGAAGTGGTTTTCCGTGGTTTCCCAATTCTACTCCGGCCAAATGCCGGGAGGGTTTCTATCTTAAGGCCAAGGCCACCTCCTTCCCAATACTTAATTGTAAATACACACGTTATCAGACAAATTCTACACACGCCCAAGTATACGGGGATAAATTACCGTGATGTTCTAGCCCCTCAAATGAATCAACAACGACACATCGAAGGAGATTCTGATCGCCAGTGCTCGCATCGAAATATGCGTATTCCTTAGAATTTCCCTTGTTATTATTTTGTTATTACCGACATTAGTGGCTACGCTGGCTAAAGCGAAGCATTAGGTCATGGGGCCAAGCTCTCTGCTGACTCGGTAGACGCGTGGGTTCTAGCCCCACCGTCGGCCGTCCTTGAAATGGTTTTCCGTGAGTAGTGGAGTAGTGGGTGTTCCAAGCCACTCTAGAACCCTCCTCTTACCACTACTAAGCCTTAGTCATGTTAAATATTTGTCGAACGCGTGGTCCGATTTTGACAAATGAGGTATTGTTGGACTCGGGCTGACGTCCTCTTTGCTATGGACCACTCGTTATATTTTTCAAAATTTTTTTGAAAATTTTTGTTTTCGAAACTATGTGATAGTTTGAAAACCAAACAGGATAGAACGTTGTGCCATGGCTCAAACGAACAGTCTTTATGACCTTTATTTTTTGTAATAAAACTTTTTTATTTTTTATATTTTTTTGAAAACACTTTAATTTTGAAAATCCTATATTTTGGAAACTAGGAACTCTACAAAAAAAATTGTTTAACGTAAATCAATGGTCCCTACCCCCTCTACCCCCAAAATAAATTTAAAGTCTCTAGAATGAAAACCTGCAGTAGTGGGATGGTGGGGGAGCTGCTTACAAAAGCAAGTGGTGAGCCCCTGCGACCTTGGAATGGAACGAGCCATGCTAGGAGGGCGTGCTTGGATTCGTTTTTTTCGTCTCGTCGTGCTCTTTACGGGAATGTCGGTGTCGAAAAGGTGAAAATCTGGAAACACAGTCTTTTTGGGGTAAAAACGTGATTTTAGACTTTTTACTATATCTCGCGAACCAATCATGCTAGAGGCATGTTCGACAGGTCCAAGGACTCGGGGTGACGTCCTCTCTGCTATGGACCACTCGTTATAATTTTTAATAAAATTGGAAACTCGGTTTTGGGGTAAACACATGCTTTTTGTGATTTTGCCGATATCTCACGAAGCAATAACGCTAGAGGCATGTACGATGGGTCCAAGGACTCGGGGTGACGTCCTCTTTGCTATGGACCACTCGTTGTAATTAAAAAAAAATGGGAAATGCGATTTTGGGGTAAACACGTGTTTTTTATGATTTTTGCCGATATGTCACGAACCAATAACGCTAGAGACGTGTACGAGGTGTCCTAGGACTCGGGCTAACGCCCCCTTTCAAATGTGGTAGATATTTTTTTTCAAAAAATAATTCACATGGGTCTAACGCCATACATGTTGAAAAAACGTTTTCTTTTTCTTTACCTGTTTATAATGTTTATAAAGCGTGGTGGTTGAGAGAGAGAGACCATATGGCTGGGTGTGTGTGTTTCAACGAACCTGTCGCTAACCACAAGGACCATGCTTAATAGAACAATCGCTATTTCGACGGGTCGGTGTATGACAGAGCGAGCGTGCGTTTTTCTGATATTTTACCTTTAACGTGTAAACGGTAATGAGAGCTAGGTTCTATGTTGGTCGAAGCGAGTAGAGAAAACAAACTTGCCGAGGAGGTGAAGGTCATTTGAACTTATTGGAAGGCATTGATCTGACTTGACAACAAGTGCAATGGAAAAAATGACCAAGACGCTTGAAGGTGAAATAATCTGACCATCGTGGTGGCAGGGGAGTGCGAAAGGCGTGCACACATGTGTGAAACCACAGGCACGCTAAACCAGTGACATCCTGTCTTGCTTCGTACGTGACAAAATGCAAGTCCATGTGAAATTTGATCTACCGCAGGTGTTCACCTTGGACGTTATCTGTCCACGTGCATGATAACTGTTAACAAGTCACATCCTGTTTTGCTTCGTACGTGACAAAATGCAAGTTCATGTGAAATTTGATCCGGCACAGGTGTTCGCCTGGGACGTTAGCTGCCCACGTGCACGATAAGAGAATGTTCAAAGCGTGGGAAAAAAAAAAGATTATACATGCAATGTGATATATAAAGACACGTCGCTGACATTTCCACTCGCACTTATGTGACTACTTTTGAACACGCTACAGCGTTGTGTGAAACACTTGGCCTTGTTTAACAGTTTTGGTGTTGGTGGAAAATACTTATTCTTGTTGTGAGGTAGGTATATATTTATTCATTTATACATTTATTGATTTATATATAAATACATGCAATTATTTATTGATTAGGTAATTAATGATTTTATTTATTTATTTGTTTGCAGATAACCGGCATACCTTACATGTCAGAGGGAGAAGAAACTATTGCACTTTTGAGCCCACTAGAAGGGAAGAGTAACAAGTCACTGCAAGTAAAGGTGAGATGATTTTTTTTAAACTAACTTGTTTCATTTTTTTGTTTTATGTTTTATTTTATGAAATGTATGTATTAACTTGAATTTAGGTATTTATAGCGGTTTATTTTATTTATTTTTAGAAACTTGGAAAGAATAGCCTTACCGCCGTAGCAGTCGCTGAAAAAAACCAGAAACGCACTAAAGCGAAACCACTGCCAAAGAGTGAACTGTTTAAAACTCAGGTAAGTCCAACTTAAAAATGCTATTCCATTTTACCACTACTGAAAACTCGTAGACAAAAAAAAAATTCATTACCTGTACATGACTGGGACAATGATTGCTTTCTTGATTAATGGCTATGTTGTTGTTGTTGACTGGGAAAAGTACAATGCCATGTTGGATTTTCTAAAAATAAAATAATAAATTTAATTTATGGGTGGTTCCCTATGGACTCAACGAATATCCACAGGTTTGAACATGATAATGTGAACAAAATGACATGACATTCATTTTTGTTTATATATTGGTTAAAGGGAGGGTGGGGGAATGTAAATGACTGTAGCTTTATAAAAAAGAAAATAAGTACATGGGTTACTGTTTGTGCCAACATACAGTTTATTTTTAATGGTGTTTTGATATATTAATGCCAATTAACGTTAACGTTTTATTTACAAGTATTGATTGATTGATTGATTGATTGATTGATTGATTGAGTGATGGGTTATTTTGTTTGCTTTTAGGTGTCGTCATGTGCCATTAACGTAATGAACAGACAGTGAACAAGCATGCATTATGCTTTAAAGTACTCTGTGCAATGTTAATAACTTACAATAAGAAAACGTTTTATTATAACACATGGCGTTAGTACCAAATACAACAAGTGAGCAAGTTGGTTTACCACGTGGGTTAAATTTAAAATCAGAACATGATCGATGGTTAACATTTGAATCCTGGCCTGTAGGCTTTTTGTCGACGCATGAACTTGCAAAAGCCGGGTTTTTTTACTTGAACCGAGGAGATGTGGTGCGCTGTGTGTTTTGTCGTATTGAACTTTCACACTGGGAAGAAGGGGATGATCCCTTTAGAGACCATTTGCGATGGTCTCCTCACTGTCCATACATGCTTGGAAAGCAAGTGGGTAACCTACCCGTGCATTCATTTTACCGAACCACAAGGCCTATGGCCGCTACTTACGTTGCTGAATCACAAATAAATAATAATAATGATGTATTACCAGCCAACGGTAGTGTCGATATATGTGGTCCATATGCCATAGACAGTGTTGAATTGGCGTGTGCTTTTGAAAAATTGGGAGTTTGCAAGACTAAAGCACTAGCACACCCAGAGTACAGCTCTGTTGAAAAACGTTTCGAATCTTATAAAAATGTTTGGCCATTAATATTAAAACACCTTACCAAACAGCTAAGTGAAGCTGGATTTTTTTATACTGGTGAAGGGGATAAAACAATATGTTTTTATTGTGGATTTGCTTTAAAGGATTGGCAAATGACTGATGACCCTTTTGTGCAACACGCTCGTTGGTTACCAAACTGTAAATACATGGTGTTGCTTAAAGGTCAGGAATTTGTGAACACTATTCGTAAAGAAAAAGTGATTGCAGCACAAGACATAAAAGTGCCTTTAGAGTTAGAGCACGCGGAGCAAATACATAAGGCTGAAAGAAAAGACTTGTCTCACGAACAGATACAAAAGTGTGACCAACAATTATGTAAAATTTGTTATCAAGATGAACTAGGTGTTGTATTTTTACCCTGTGGACACATGATAGCCTGTGTCAAGTGTGCA
Source organism: Meconema thalassinum (assembly GCA_946902985.2). Lineage (NCBI taxonomy): Eukaryota > Metazoa > Arthropoda > Insecta > Orthoptera > Tettigoniidae > Meconema > Meconema thalassinum. The sequence continues at coordinate 111,704,324 of OX336395.1, read as the reverse complement.
TTAGAACTTAACACTTGTGCTATATGCAGAAAAGTAGTATCTGCAACAGTTAGGGCATTTCTTGCATAACTAGTATAATTTATTCGCCATGGATAGTGCAAAATCCCTAATTGCACAATATTATTAAAGCTGTTTTAGAGTGTAATAGATATGCTTTTGTTTTGTTTATAGACTACTACAATGAATGTTTTGAATGCTGTGGGACAATCATGTGGCTTAGAGACAAAGAAGCTCAGCGAATTGCCAATGCATATTCCATTCCGCATTATCAAGATTCGGAAATTGAAAACAGCATATGGTGATCGTGTACTTTGTGTATGTGAAAACTTTGAGACATTTCTGCCTATACGGTTTAATGATATGTCGGAGAGTGTTTTTGATGAAGTCAATAATGCTGTGCAACCTGTACACTTAATTTATGAAGGTTTTAAAAACAATAGGTGCATGGTTCGTTTTAATTAAATAAATAAATAATGTGAAATAATAATGGAAATTATAAGTAATGACAATATACTGAAAAAGAAAGAAAATATGTGCATAGAATAGTAATGTTTTAGTGTTTAGTGTTGTCTTTAAAAATATTATGATGAAACCAAAAAAAATGTATATAAAGTTTGTAAATAAATGCAAAATGATGTTACAATGCTGTTTTATTTTATACAAAGTTAGTATATTTAACATTGCAGAGTATACATGATTATGACAATAAATGCATACTGAATACAAGCCTTTCTCACATTACAATAGTCTGTTATAGTTTTAAACACAAGGCTTGTTGTAGATCATTTTATAGCAATGTCCCTTTAATGTTGTTTTCGAAAAGTGGGGAAGCCACAATGGTTGTATTGACATAAAAACCTTATGGTTATTACTATTTAGTCACTTTGATCCCCTTGCAGATCAACAGTAGATGACCTAGTTGTTCCACTCTTTAAAACGACAACAACAACACTACCTCTTGCATAGTTTGTGATGTTGATGGCTCTTGCGACGTGGAAGATGGATTAAAAATAACTTTGAGAACAGGGGTTAAACGTTGATCATTAAACAATGCACTATTTTGAGTAGCAATATGGTTTTCTTGATTTTTTGTCGACGGCAACTGTGTTTCATGCGGTACACTACATTGATGATCACTGACACTTAAAACCTCACTATTTTTACTTTTTAGGTCACTACGACAATGTTTGGAACGTTGCTTTGAACAACGCCAAATAACAGTTCCATTTTTATTGGTTCGTTTCACAATATATGAATATCCTTTATAGTATGCGTAAGGCTTACCATACCTAGTCACTGATACTTCCATATCAACTGTCGAGCATAGACTAAGCTCTAGTAAAGTCAACTTGGTAATAAGAATACTAGTTTAATGTGAGAGCAAATATGGATCCAAAGAGTTCAGGTAAAAGTGAAAGCAAATAAGCAAATATTAGAAACAAGAGTTGGGGTGAAAGTGGTCGCAAAGTGGTAGACCCATTACACAATAATTTCAGCACGACGAAGCTCTTGTTCAATTTCTTTGATTTCCCAATCGTGACCAGTATGGCCAGATTGACGTGAGGCATGCAACAACTGTAGCCGCTGGACGAGCTTATTGGGATTGTGCCAGTATACAAATTTAACAAATGGATTTTTAGGTGTAAACAAAGCATTACCATTATCATGATCATTATCATCATCGTCATTATCATCATCATGATCACCATTATCATCATGACCATCATCACTGTTACTATATAGTCCTTTTTGATCCTCTTGCAATACCACTTTATTTATAGTCTGAGTTGATTTTGACAGTGTTGAAGGTTTCTTGGACGTTGACAACTGTCCTAACATGACGTTTTGAGGACATGATAAGTCCTTTTGAACAAACACTGTACTATCTTTAGCCGCAATATCGTTTTCTTGAACTTGCTTTTTAGCATTTTGATAATTGTTTGTAAACAGTAAGCGTGGTTCGTTTCGAGCACTACATTGATGAACACTCACACTTAAAACCTTTCCATTTTTACTTTTCAGATTGCCTCGACATTTTGTTGACCTCTCTTTTGAGCATCGCCAGAATATTATTCCATTCACATTCTGGCGATTATAGTTATAGGAGTAGCCTTGATAGAGTGCACGTAGCCTACCTTTGTTGGTTGTAATAAGTTCCATAGTAGTAACTGACCTGTCAGTACGATGTTCACACTACAAAGGTTACAACTGTTTTGCTGATGGAGTGACCTACTATAAGCTTATATATTGGCTTATGTGTTGGCTTTTTGTGTTGGCTTTTCGTGTTGGCTTTTGTGTTGGCTTATGTGTTGGCTTTTTGTGTTGGCTTTTTGTGTTGGCTTTTCATGTTGGCTTTTCGTGTTGGCTTATGTGTTTGGCTTTTTGTGTTGGCTTTTTGTGTTGGCTTTTCGTGTTGGCTTTTGTGTTGGCTTTTGTGTTGGCTTTTTGTGTTGGCTTTTTGTGTTGGCTTTTCATGTTGACTTTTCGTGTTGGCTTTTCGTGTTGGCTTTTTGTGTTGGCTTTTCGTGTTGGCATTTCGTGTTGGCTTTTGTGTTGGCTTTTCGTGTTGGCTTTTTGTGTTGGCTTTTCGTGTTGGCATTTCGTGTTGGCTTTTCGTGTTGGCTTTTTTTGTATTGGCCTTTCGTGTTGGCTTTTTGTATTGGCTTTTCGTGTTGGCTTTTTGTGTTGGCTTTAGTATTGGCTTTTGTATTGGCTTATTTGACAAGTTATTTGTGTCAATGTATTTAGTGGATTTTTTCTTGGTGTTGGAAAGTAGTTGAAAGAGAGGGAATATTTAAAGACTTAACCTCAGCTCACTAACCTAACCTAACCTTTCAACTCTCAGATGTTAATTAAATTCTGTGCATTGTCGAGTTGGAGCCCAAGACCTCAGGGGTTAAAAAAACAATTATTTTTGACGACTTATTTTGGTAACTTATTTTAATGGCTAACCTAACTTTACCTAACCTAACCTAACCTAACCTCAGTTCACTTTGGATATTACTAGTAAGTGTTCATATCCTCTGCTAGGTAGCATGCTAGTAGTACAGGTAGTGCTCATATTTACCGCTAGATAGCGGAAACATACTTTGCATGTTGCATGTGACACTTGTGAAGTTTAACCACATGCAAGACGTGCTTGTATAAGTTCTCTATTTAAACTCAATATACAATTAACCACTAAATGTTCAGAACTAACATGTATAGCCATGTTTAGGGTATATAGGAGACCCTTAGCAAGAAAGGCTGTCTAACCCACGAGTGTACAGCCTTGTCATACGCAGTAAGCCCCTGTTGGCAGAAAACAACAACAACAACAATTTGAGAAAGCCAACAGGGGCTTACTGCGTATGACAAGGCTGTACACTCGTGGGTTAGACAGCCTTTCTTGCTAAGGGTCTCCTATATACCCTAAACATGGCTATACATGTTAGTTCTGAACATTTAGTGGTTAATTGTATATTGAGTTTAAATAGAGAACTTATACAAGCACGTCTTGCATGTGGTTAAACTTCACAAGTGTCACATGCAACATGCAAAGTATGTTTCCGCTATCTAGCGGTAAATATGAGCACTACCTGTACTACTAGCATGCTACCTAGCAGAGGATATGAACACTTACTAGTAATATCCAAAGTGAACTGAGGTTAGGTTAGGTTAGGTTAGGTTAGGTAAAGTTAGGTTAGCCATTAAAATAAGTTACCAAAATAAGTCGTCAAAAATAATTGTTTTTTTAACCCCTGAGGTCTTGGGCTCCAACTCGACAATGCACAGAATTTAATTAACATCTGAGAGTTGAAAGGTTAGGTTAGGTTAGTGAGCTGAGGTTAAGTCTTTAAATATTCCCTCTCTTTCAACTACTTTCCAACACCAAGAAAAAATCCACTAAATACATTGACACAAATAACTTGTCAAATAAGCCAATACAAAAGCCAATACTAAAGCCAACACAAAAAGCCAACACGAAAAGCCAATACAAAAAGCCAACACGAAAGGCCAATACAAAAAAAGCCAACACGAAAAGCCAACACGAAATGCCAACACGAAAAGCCAACACAAAAAGCCAACACGAAAAGCCAACACAAAAGCCAACACGAAATGCCAACACGAAAAGCCAACACAAAAAGCCAACACGAAAAGCCAACACGAAAAGTCAACATGAAAAGCCAACACAAAAAGCCAACACAAAAAGCCAACACAAAAGCCAACACAAAAGCCAACACGAAAAGCCAACACAAAAAGCCAACACAAAAAGCCAACACATAAGCCAACACGAAAAGCCAACATGAAAAGCCAACACAAAAAGCCAACACAAAAAGCCAACACATAAGCCAACACAAAAGCCAACACGAAAAGCCAACACAAAAAGCCAACACATAAGCCAATATATAAGCTTATAGTAGGTCACTCCATCAGCAAAACAGTTGTAACCTTTGTAGTGTGAACATCGTACTGACAGGTCAGTTACTACTATGGAACTTATTACAACCAACAAAGGTAGGCTACGTGCACTCTATCAAGGCTACTCCTATAACTATAATCGCCAGAATGTGAATGGAATAATATTCTGGCGATGCTCAAAAGAGAGGTCAACAAAATGTCGAGGCAATCTGAAAAGTAAAAATGGAAAGGTTTTAAGTGTGAGTGTTCATCAATGTAGTGCTCGAAACGAACCACGCTTACTGTTTACAAACAATTATCAAAATGCTAAAAAGCAAGTTCAAGAAAACGATATTGCGGCTAAAGATAGTACAGTGTTTGTTCAAAAGGACTTATCATGTCCTCAAAACGTCATGTTAGGACAGTTGTCAACGTCCAAGAAACCTTCAACACTGTCAAAATCAACTCAGACTATAAATAAAGTGGTATTGCAAGAGGATCAAAAAGGACTATATAGTAACAGTGATGATGGTCATGATGATAATGGTGATCATGATGATGATAATGACGATGATGATAATGATCATGATAATGGTAATGCTTTGTTTACACCTAAAAATCCATTTGTTAAATTTGTATACTGGCACAATCCCAATAAGCTCGTCCAGCGGCTACAGTTGTTGCATGCCTCACGTCAATCTGGCCATACTGGTCACGATTGGGAAATCAAAGAAATTGAACAAGAGCTTCGTCGTGCTGAAATTATTGTGTAATGGGTCTACCACTTTGCGACCACTTTCACCCCAACTCTTGTTTCTAATATTTGCTTATTTGCTTTCACTTTTACCTGAACTCTTTGGATCCATATTTGCTCTCACATTAAACTAGTATTCTTATTACCAAGTTGACTTTACTAGAGCTTAGTCTATGCTCGACAGTTGATATGGAAGTATCAGTGACTAGGTATGGTAAGCCTTACGCATACTATAAAGGATATTCATATATTGTGAAACGAACCAATAAAAATGGAACTGTTATTTGGCGTTGTTCAAAGCAACGTTCCAAACATTGTCGTAGTGACCTAAAAAGTAAAAATAGTGAGGTTTTAAGTGTCAGTGATCATCAATGTAGTGTACCGCATGAAACACAGTTGCCGTCGACAAAAAATCAAGAAAACCATATTGCTACTCAAAATAGTGCATTGTTTAATGATCAACGTTTAACCCCTGTTCTCAAAGTTATTTTTAATCCATCTTCCACGTCGCAAGAGCCATCAACATCACAAACTATGCAAGAGGTAGTGTTGTTGTTGTCGTTTTAAAGAGTGGAACAACTAGGTCATCTACTGTTGATCTGCAAGGGGATCAAAGTGACTAAATAGTAATAACCATAAGGTTTTTATGTCAATACAACCATTGTGGCTTCCCCACTTTTCGAAAACAACATTAAAGGGACATTGCTATAAAATGATCTACAACAAGCCTTGTGTTTAAAACTATAACAGACTATTGTAATGTGAGAAAGGCTTGTATTCAGTATGCATTTATTGTCATAATCATGTATACTCTGCAATGTTAAATATACTAACTTTGTATAAAATAAAACAGCATTGTAACATCATTTTGCATTTATTTACAAACTTTATATACATTTTTTTTGGTTTCATCATAATATTTTTAAAGACAACACTAAACACTAAAACATTACTATTCTATGCACATATTTTCTTTCTTTTTCAGTATATTGTCATTACTTATAATTTCCATTATTATTTCACATTATTTATTTATTTAATTAAAACGAACCATGCACCTATTGTTTTTAAAACCTTCATAAATTAAGTGTACAGGTTGCACAGCATTATTGACTTCATCAAAAACACTCTCCGACATATCATTAAACCGTATAGGCAGAAATGTCTCAAAGTTTTCACATACACAAAGTACACGATCACCATATGCTGTTTTCAATTTCCGAATCTTGATAATGCGGAATGGAATATGCATTGGCAATTCGCTGAGCTTCTTTGTCTCTAAGCCACATGATTGTCCCACAGCATTCAAAACATTCATTGTAGTAGTCTATAAACAAAACAAAAGCATATCTATTACACTCTAAAACAGCTTTAATAATATTGTGCAATTAGGGATTTTGCACTATCCATGGCGAATAAATTATACTAGTTATGCAAGAAATGCCCTAACTGTTGCAGATACTACTTTTCTGCATATAGCACAAGTGTTAAGTTCTAATGCACACTTGACACAGGCTATCATGTGTCCACAGGGTAAAAATACAACACCTAGTTCATCTTGATAACAAATTTTACATAATTGTTGGTCACACTTTTGTATCTGTTCGTGAGACAAGTCTTTTCTTTCAGCCTTATGTATTTGCTCCGCGTGCTCTAACTCTAAAGGCACTTTTATGTCTTGTGCTGCAATCACTTTTTCTTTACGAATAGTGTTCACAAATTCCTGACCTTTAAGCAACACCATGTATTTACAGTTTGGTAACCAACGAGCGTGTTGCACAAAAGGGTCATCAGTCATTTGCCAATCCTTTAAAGCAAATCCACAATAAAAACATATTGTTTTATCCCCTTCACCAGTATAAAAAAATCCAGCTTCACTTAGCTGTTTGGTAAGGTGTTTTAATATTAATGGCCAAACATTTTTATAAGATTCGAAACGTTTTTCAACAGAGCTGTACTCTGGGTGTGCTAGTGCTTTAGTCTTGCAAACTCCCAATTTTTCAAAAGCACACGCCAATTCAACACTGTCTATGGCATATGGACCACATATATCGACACTACCGTTGGCTGGTAATACATCATTATTATTATTTATTTGTGATTCAGCAACGTAAGTAGCGGCCATAGGCCTTGTGGTTCGGTAAAATGAATGCACGGGTAGGTTACCCACTTGCTTTCCAAGCATGTATGGACAGTGAGGAGACCATCGCAAATGGTCTCTAAAGGGATCATCCCCTTCTTCCCAGTGTGAAAGTTCAATACGACAAAACACACAGCGCACCACATCTCCTCGGTTCAAGTAAAAAAACCCGGCTTTTGCAAGTTCATGCGTCGACAAAAAGCCTACAGGCCAGGATTCAAATGTTAACCATCGATCATGTTCTGATTTTAAATTTAACCCACGTGGTAAACCAACTTGCTCACTTGTTGTATTTGGTACTAACGCCATGTGTTATAATAAAACGTTTTCTTATTGTAAGTTATTAACATTGCACAGAGTACTTTAAAGCATAATGCATGCTTGTTCACTGTCTGTTCATTACGTTAATGGCACATGACGACACCTAAAAGCAAACAAAATAACCCATCACTCAATCAATCAATCAATCAATCAATCAATCAATCAATACTTGTAAATAAAACGTTAACGTTAATTGGCATTAATATATCAAAACACCATTAAAAATAAACTGTATGTTGGCACAAACAGTAACCCATGTACTTATTTTCTTTTTTATAAAGCTACAGTCATTTACATTCCCCCACCCTCCCTTTAACCAATATATAAACAAAAATGAATGTCATGTCATTTTGTTCACATTATCATGTTCAAACCTGTGGATATTCGTTGAGTCCATAGGGAACCACCCATAAATTAAATTTATTATTTTATTTTTAGAAAATCCAACATGGCATTGTACTTTTCCCAGTCAACAACAACAACATAGCCATTAATCAAGAAAGCAATCATTGTCCCAGTCATGTACAGGTAATGAATTTTTTTTTTGTCTACGAGTTTTCAGTAGTGGTAAAATGGAATAGCATTTTTAAGTTGGACTTACCTGAGTTTTAAACAGTTCACTCTTTGGCAGTGGTTTCGCTTTAGTGCGTTTCTGGTTTTTTTCAGCGACTGCTACGGCGGTAAGGCTATTCTTTCCAAGTTTCTAAAAATAAATAAAATAAACCGCTATAAATACCTAAATTCAAGTTAATACATACATTTCATAAAATAAAACATAAAACAAAAAAATGAAACAAGTTAGTTTAAAAAAAATCATCTCACCTTTACTTGCAGTGACTTGTTACTCTTCCCTTCTAGTGGGCTCAAAAGTGCAATAGTTTCTTCTCCCTCTGACATGTAAGGTATGCCGGTTATCTGCAAACAAATAAATAAATAAAATCATTAATTACCTAATCAATAAATAATTGCATGTATTTATATATAAATCAATAAATGTATAAATGAATAAATATATACCTACCTCACAACAAGAATAAGTATTTTCCACCAACACCAAAACTGTTAAACAAGGCCAAGTGTTTCACACAACGCTGTAGCGTGTTCAAAAGTAGTCACATAAGTGCGAGTGGAAATGTCAGCGACGTGTCTTTATATATCACATTGCATGTATAATCTTTTTTTTTTCCCACGCTTTGAACATTCTCTTATCGTGCACGTGGGCAGCTAACGTCCCAGGCGAACACCTGTGCCGGATCAAATTTCACATGAACTTGCATTTTGTCACGTACGAAGCAAAACAGGATGTGACTTGTTAACAGTTATCATGCACGTGGACAGATAACGTCCAAGGTGAACACCTGCGGTAGATCAAATTTCACATGGACTTGCATTTTGTCACGTACGAAGCAAGACAGGATGTCACTGGTTTAGCGTGCCTGTGGTTTCACACATGTGTGCACGCCTTTCGCACTCCCCTGCCACCACGATGGTCAGATTATTTCACCTTCAAGCGTCTTGGTCATTTTTTCCATTGCACTTGTTGTCAAGTCAGATCAATGCCTTCCAATAAGTTCAAATGACCTTCACCTCCTCGGCAAGTTTGTTTTCTCTACTCGCTTCGACCAACATAGAACCTAGCTCTCATTACCGTTTACACGTTAAAGGTAAAATATCAGAAAAACGCACGCTCGCTCTGTCATACACCGACCCGTCGAAATAGCGATTGTTCTATTAAGCATGGTCCTTGTGGTTAGCGACAGGTTCGTTGAAACACACACACCCAGCCATATGGTCTCTCTCTCTCAACCACCACGCTTTATAAACATTATAAACAGGTAAAGAAAAAGAAAACGTTTTTTCAACATGTATGGCGTTAGGCCCTTTGTGAATTATCTTTTTTGAAAAAAAATATCTACCACATTTGAAAGGGGGCGTTAGCCCGAGTCCTAGGACACCTCGTACACGTCTCTAGCGTTATTGGTTCGTGACATATCGGCAAAAATCATAAAAAACACGTGTTTACCCCAAAATCGCATTTCCCATTTTTTTTTAATTACAACGAGTGGTCCATAGCAAAGAGGACGTCACCCCGAGTCCTTGGACCCATCGTACATGCCTCTAGCGTTATTGCTTCGTGAGATATCGGCAAAATCACAAAAAGCATGTGTTTACCCCAAAACCGAGTTTCCAATTTTATTAAAAATTATAACGAGTGGTCCATAGCAGAGAGGACGTCACCCCGAGTCCTTGGACCTGTCGAACATGCCTCTAGCATGATTGGTTCGCGAGATATAGCAAAAAGTCTAAAATCACGTTTTTACCCCAAAAAGACTGTGTTTCCAGATTTTCACCTTTTCGACACCGACATTCCCGTAAAGAGCACAACGAGACGAAAAAAACGAATCCAAGCACGCCCTCCTAGCATGGCTCCTTCCATTCCAAGGTCCCAGGGGCTCACCACTTGCTTTTATAAGCAGCTCCCCCACCATCCCACTACTGCAGGTTTTCATTCTAGAGACTTTAAATTTATTTTGGGGGTAGAGGGGGTAGGGACCATTGATTTACGTTAAACAATTTTTTTTGTAGAGTTCCTAGTTTCCAAAATATAGGATTTTCAAAATTAAAGTGTTTTCAAAAAAATATAAAAAATAAAAAAGTTTTATTACAAAAAATAAAGGTCATAAAGACTGTTCGTTTGAGCCATGGCACAACGTTCTATCCTGTTTGGTTTTCAAACTATCACATAGTTTCGAAAACAAAAATTTTCAAAAAAATTTTGAAAAATATAACGAGTGGTCCATAGCAAAGAGGACGTCAGCCCGAGTCCAACAATACCTCATTTGTCAAAATCGGACCACGCGTTCGACAAATATTTAACATGACTAAGGCTTAGTAGTGGTAAGAGGAGGGTTCTAGAGTGGCTTGGAACACCCACTACTCCACTACTTCCGTGGTTTCCCATTTTCAACACCAGGCAAATGCTGGGACGGTACCTTCTGACAGGCCACGGCCGCTTCGTTTCACATCCTTGTCCAGTTTCATTCACCATCATTCATTTCATCTCTTCATCTCTCATTAACTCCTCTCATGAGGTTGGCGTCAGGAAGGGCATCCGGCCGTAAAAACCATGCCACAAAGGCTTCCATCGCATCTCATCCCCGACCCCGTTGGAAAAACGGGAATAATAAGGGGTAGACATACGTTATTTTGTTATTAAATTTTAATAAGTCTTAGCATATCTTTAGTGAGAAAAGTCATGTTAACAGTCTGATGAACTCAATAGACTACGGTATTTCTCATAAGTAGATCACTTTTTATATATTAATTTTGTCAAACGTAAGAATGAGGTTATATCCCGGGTTTACAGATGACTTTGACTTGACACGTGCGGCGGCCTGAGTGAGTCGAGTTTTCCTTTAAACCAAGGTGTTCAACATTTGGAACTCTTGGTACCCTGAATATACAGGATACCTTGCTTTTGTTCTACAGATCATTATGTCGTCGTCCAATCTGGCTACGTACCATCGGATAAATACGGTCCTTTTCAGGACCAAATAAAATATCACTAGGCTAGTTACTTTTTTTTATTTAGTCAATTTACCCTCTAGGTTGGTGGTTCCCACGGACTCAGCGAGGGAACTCACGACTACCGCCTCTATGGGCAGTGTCCTGGAGCATGGAACATCTGGTCGAGATGGATACAACTGGGGAGGTGTGATCAGCACTTCGCCCAGGCGGCCTCACTTGCAAAGCGAACAGAGGCCTCATGAGGGATGGGAAGTGATGGAAGATTGGGATGGATAGGCGAGGAAGAGGGAAGGAGGCGGCGTGGTCTTACAGTAGGTACCATCCCGGCATTTTCCCGAAGACGAAGTGGGAAACCACGGAAAACCACTTCGAGGATGGCTGAGGTGGGAATCGAACCCCGAGACATTGACCGCTGCTAACGCTGAGCGACACTATCTCCAAAGCGGGACTTCGAAGACATCAGAGATATATTTTCAGAATTAGTGAACTGAAATATCAAGTAAGTGAAAGTGTGTATGATCAGCTGATTGAGGTCCAATGCGACTTTTCTCAAATCGTTAAAACACAAATAAAAATGTAGAAAGAAGAAAAAACGTTACAAGACCATGTGGAAAAAGTAGTTTTATGAGATCACCCGGGCAGATGTGTATCTGTCTGTATGCCCTTGTGTCTGTGTGTGTGTGTCCCCACTATCAATCCCTAAACGGCTGCAGCTATCGAACTTAAATTTGGTATGAGTAAAGATCTGTACCTGAATATCTCATGACCATAATTTAAAATGACGTCAGTGCTACCAACTGATGAAAAATCACAAGTGAAATTGCAGCTCTATGTTGGATATCTAAGAAGTTATGCATGCGAAGTGTTCCTAAATTGGCACACACATAGATAACAACATTCCAGATTAATTTTCAGGAGCCCATACATGACAGTATTGCCAACATTATTCTAAGCCTGCTGTTAAGTGCAATTTTTAATGCATTTAACTTCTATACTATCAAATGGATTTCATCCAAAATTGGCACAATAATAGATCAAAATATTTCAGATTAATTCTAAGCAACACATACATGAGATTGTTGCCAACATGATTTTACGTGCGCTGATAGATCCAATGTCTAACTGAATGTAACGTCCTTACTATTCATTGGACTTCAACCAAATTTTGTATGTGTATTCTGTACCTAATAATATGTTAAGAATCACAAGGGCTGCCAACTGTAGTGTTCTATTAGGCTTCACTATTTCAGATATATTTCGAACCAATTATAAATGTCAGTATTACCAACTTATTCTCGTCATTATCCTAGATAGGCCTATAGACTATAGATTAATCATTGGCATGAATCTTGAATTTTAAGAAAAGTAGGCTCTTTAGTTCGTCACGGAACTATTTATTTGTTAAGATATTGTTAGTGGTGATTGACCAAGTAACTTGCTTAGTGTGATAACTGTGATTGATATTATTAGGATGTCTCATAAGTAATGTCACTTTTAAAGTTTGGTGTTTGGTTGGTTGGTTCCTCAGTTTAGGGGCTGCGATAACGCGGTCATGTAGCCCCGTGAACTTTGGGTGTGTGTAGAATCTATCTGATAACCGGTGTTAATTGTGATGGCTGTATTAGTGTGTGTTATCTGTCTTTAATTCAAGTAAGGACTGCAGACATTCGATTTTCAAGTACAGTAGAACGTCGTTTATACGGACTAATTGGGACCGAAAGTGTTCCGGATAACGATTTTTTCGGATAATCGAACATGCGTTTATTTCATAGTACAACCATACCACAATGGCGCAGTTTCTAATGCAGTAAAAGCTTCTCCATGAATTGGTCCATCTTCATCCTCCTAATCTAGGCTTTCATCCTTTTCGCCATCCCCACTTACTTCTTGCACTAGAGAAGCAATTTCATCATCATCATCATCATCATCATCTAAGATTTGAAAACCTGGGACTCTGTCGCTTTCCAATCAAGCTTGTGCGTCTTCTCTATCACAGTCGGAAAATCCAGCAATTTGGGGGAATAACTCATTTGTCACTTCATCCAAACCTTCATCAACAGTGTCTGTGGTCTTAACGGTCTCTTCTTCTCCTACCAATTTATTCCATGCATTTTGAAGATTCTGTGATGTTAAAGTGTTCCACCCATCAGCTATCATGTAACAGTAGACCTTAAGAGAAACCTATTTTGAAAAAGATATCACACACTCCTCATCTTTTGCCAACAGTAAACGACGTAAAACTTCCTTCTTGTACAGCCGTTTTTTTCTCGTCCAGTTAATTGACGTTCCGGTTGTTTGACGTCCGGATAAACGACATTCTACTGTAGTTCTAAGTTTTGCTACCAAACGCCACTGTCATCGACTAACTAGTTCTGCACTTTGTTACTAGATGCCACCGCAGTTGACTCCTGGCGACGAACGTTGGAACCTAGAGCTTTAGTCAAAGATAACCTGTAATTTAGCTTCGCACATGTGTAATTAGTGGAAGGTTTTATCATGGGACCACCGGCTTTTCTTCCCTTCCGAAGGAATGCATACTGAGGGATTTTTAACGCCCGTGACCTTGGGTATAGAAGTTCAGCATGTTACCAACTAGGCCACCGAAGCCGCCATTTGGTGTTTCATAAGATCGAATTGTTTTTCTTTGGTTCGCCAATGCTACAGTATTTACAAGAGGCCATGCGCATATTGCGAGAATGTATCAGTCGTAAGCGGCTTCGGTGACGTAGTCAGTAGCATGCTGAACTGCTATGCCCGAGGTCGTGGATTCAGACCCGGCAGAAGTCGTCGGATTTTTTTAAGAGCGTTAAAAATCCCTCAGTATGCATTCCTTCGGAGGGGAAGTAAAGCCGGTGGTCCCATGCCATAGATTTATGGCGTGAAAAAAATCGTCAAGTTGCCCCCTTAGCGTAGCGGTCAGCATGGTTAGCTGCCGCCCCGGCGGTCCTGGGTTCGATTCCCGGCTCTGCCACGAAAATTTGAAAAGTGGTATGAGGACTGGAACGGGGTCTACTCAGTCTCGGGTAGTCCAAATGAGTAGAGGGGGTTCGATTCCCACCTCAGCCATCCTCGAAGTGGTTTTCCGTGGTTTCCCACTTCGTCTTCGGGCAAATGCCGGGATGGTACCTACTGTAAGGCCACGGCCACCTCCTTCCCCATTCCTAGCCTATCCATCCCAATCTTCCATCCCTTCCCATCCCTCATGAGGCCCCTGTTCGCTTTGCAGGTGAGGCGAAGTGCTGATCACACCTCCCCAGTTGTATCCATCCCGACCAGATGTTCCAAGCTCCAGGACACTGCCCATAGAGGCGGTAGTGGTGAGTTCCCTCGCTGAGTCCGTGGGAACCACCAACCTAGAGGGTAAATTGTGTAGGAAAATGTGTAGGTTATATTGGGCCGGTTAGGGAACACACTATTCAAGTTCCAACGTTCGCCGCTAGGTGTTAGTGACAGTGGCATCTGATAGCCGAAGTTGGAACTACTTGCAATTGAACTTTCATCTCTCATTAACTCCTCCCGTGAGGCTGGCGTCAGGAAGGACATCCGGACGTAGAAACTATCAGCCACGTGGTTCATCGCATCTCATCCCCGACCCCGTTGGAAAACGGGACTAATAATATAGATTTAGCCTAGGTATTAGGAAGACATTTTTCAAAACATTTGTCTGGAGCGTGGCGCTCTATGGAAGTGAAACTTGGATTATTGGTGCAGCAGAAAAGAGGAGAATTGAAGCGTTTGAAATGTGGTGTTACAGGAGAATGAAGAAGATCAGATGGGTAGATAGGGTTACAAACGAAGTGGTATTAAGACCAGTGGGAGAGGAGAGATGTTTCCGGCGAATATTAATGAAGAGAAGAGATAGGTTGGTAGGACACATACTAAGACACCCAGGAATAGCAAGCTTAGTTATGGAAGGAAGGGTCGAGGACAAGAACTGTAGGGGTAGACCAAGGTTAGAATATGTTAAACAGATTGCCTTGGATGTAGGGTGTGCTAGCTATGTAGAGATGAAACGATTAGCTCAGAGTAGGGAGGCATGGAGAGCTGCATCAAACCAGTCAAAAATCTGAAGACTCAAACAAGAACACAAGGGGTCGTCATCGGCTGCAGCTCGTTTCTAAGTATACAATTTTCGGATAATACACTTCCAAAATCAAGGCATTTTATGAGTGAATTTCTGGTGACTAAACAGGCCGATTCTTGCGTGGAACATGTGGCCATATACTGGGCATCTTATAGTTGGAGGAGAGCGTGGACGGGTTTGACTAACCTTGCGTTGGAGTCGCTTCATTTCTGCCAGTCTGCGACGTTCCTGTTCAAAATAATGTACTGAAGCAGATATAGTTTGCCTCCAAAGTACACGATCTTCAGCCAGTGCCTCCCTGTTAGAGGGTTATTTTCTGTCAACTTCAAGGTTTGTTTTAGCTGGTCTTTGAAGCGCCTTAAAGGTGCACCCTGTGGCCTTTTACCAGAGCAAAATTCACCGTAGAGGAATTGGCGTGGCAACCTGCTGTTATTCATGCGGCGGACATGTCCTGTCCATCTTTGTCAATGACCAAAGATGATAGGTTCTACACTCTTGGTACATGCTTTCTCGAGGTAATAAGGGGGTAGATATAGAATATATATCAGTCGTCAGTTGTTGGTATGCAATCACAAATGGAACTTACAAAGTTGGAGGTTAGGGTCCTTCTGAAGCACTACTGGAAGCAAGATTACAAAGCTGCTGCCGCGACTCGATGAATATGTCAAGTGGAAGGAGAAGGTGTCGTTAGTGAGCGTATGGCACAACCATGGTTCCAAAGTTTCAACACTGGAGAAGGAACACTACAGATTTACCGCGTTCTGGAAGATCTTAACCATGGGATATTGAGAATACACGCAAGAATCTCCGCAAAGAAGTACTCGTTGGCTGTCAGAAGAGCTTGGTGCATCAAAAGATACCATACTTGGAAAATCAAACAGAAGCTGTAGATCTGTACTTCATGAATTGTCCCCTGAACAGGCTCAACGTAGACTGGATATCTGTCGTCAGCTTATCGGTAACCCCTTGTGATGGATGATAGATTTATCAGGAGAACTGTCATAAGTGATGTGACGCCTCGTAACAGTGGCTCAGTCCCTGTCAACCTGCCAAATTCATCGTTACAAAGGATCGGTTCGGCCCCAAAGTGATGTGTGTCTGGTGGAATTTTGAAGGAGTAATTCACTGGGAGTTTGTTCCAAACGGGCGAGCAGTCAATGCGGATCTTAATTCTCAACAACTGGAACGAGTTCGCGAAATTTTGAGACGGAGATACCCAGCATTAGTTAACCAAAACAGAGTTCTCTTGCAGCAGGACAATGCGAGACCTCATACTGCACGAACGACCATGGCAAAACTCCAGCGTACAGTCCTGATCTTGCGCCTTCAGATTACCATATTTTTCGATCCATTGCCCATTTCTTGTGTGGAAGAAATTTCGTAAACATTGAGGCCATGGAAGTGGGTCTCGCTGAATCCTTTGCATCAAACCCAGAGACTTGTACGGTCGCGGGATAAGAAACCTCGCTGAAAGATGGCTCAAGACCATAGAATCTGGCCTCTACTTTGAAGAATAGTTTAATTTCTTCTCAGAAAACTTTCCAACTAATATTTTCTTTAAAAAACGACATTACTTATGAGTAAAGCCCGGATAGTAATGTGTTTAAATTCTTTTTATTTAACTAAATATTTTTTATTTATTTACATATTTTTGCCATTTTTATAAATAAATACATATTCTGGCGAATTTATTGATAAATATATACAAATTTCCTATATTTGGTGGTATGTTGCACTCCTTAGATTACTGCTGCCTGCATTTTCGACCCTTGGCAATTCCGGTAATTTCCTGCTCTATTTCGTGAATGCACCCTTGTCTCGTCCTAATCTTGACAGGAAATGAAAAATCCACAGCCTGCTTCCAGTCGACCGCGCCGACCGGGTCAGGGAATGGAATGAATGAAACCCCAATCTAGTGGCGAGTATATGAACTGTGCCGGCTGACAGGAAATATTACTTAAAATTATAGTGGTCTGCGAAACGTGTTAATATTGACAGAGTGCTATGAAAGTTATTGAAGTGACCTTTTCTTTTGCTCTTTAGAATGAAATTCGAAAACAGGACATACATGATTTCGTACGCACATTTGTAGCAAGTATTGTAGTATTCGGAAACTGAGGCAAGCCCCGGCCTATTAAGCGGGAACATTTGTGCTGTAGACAGGATTATGGATTATTCGAGCGGCTAGACGTTTGAACTATATTTCGAGTATGTTCTACAAATTTAAGAACATATTTTGGAAATTTAATCACATATTTTTCACTTTTAAGCACATACTTAAATACATATTTCTGAAAAGTTAAGCACCTAATTATCCGGGTCCTGCTTATGAAGCATCCCCTGTAAATAGTCAGGGTAGAATGTGGGATCCGTTCTCGTGCAGCTGCAACCAACCACTGTCTTCATTCTGCAGTATCTTTGTTTCTTACCATTCTTGGCCATTCTTCGCATTCTTAACTGTCTATGTTCGTCTCGCAATGTAACATATGTGTGCTGCAAAGTTCAGATTATCCTACTATGGTGTATGTTACTACATTCTGGTTATCTTCAACTATTAATAGTCAATTTTCATTCTCGCTTTGTGTAAGCTCAACAGCGCTCTTTAAGCGCACACGTTTTATTGAGAATGCCTTGGAACCTTAAATACTGCCGTTAATGCCAGCCTTGGTTTATTGAAGATATGGTATAAAGTACATCCTAATCCAATAACATGTTTCCCTTGTTGTCCTTTATCTAGTCTGGCTGGAACGTTATGTTGTTTCTCGAGAGAAGGACAACGGTACCAGTGGCGCAGGCAGTGCAGAGAACGGCTGATGCTACAAACCAGTTGTTCCTCAGTTATTGCAATCGGGGAGGAGAAGTGCCGTGCCGAGGAGCAAGGGGCTGGGAAGATTGAAACACCGGGTAAGAACAGGAATCAATCCAAACGAGTTCCAAATATAGACAGTTTTCAGCAAGATCCTATAAGTTGGCATATTTATGCGTACCTTTTATCGCAGAAAGAAACATCTGACACTTCGCTAACCGTAGTTGTGAATGACCTGGGGTTTAGGTATAAGAAAGTGCTAATGGAGAGAAGTGACATTGTAATGTGGCGCTGTAGATTACTTAGAGAAATTATCGAAGAGGACTTCGATTCTATTGTATAGCTTGATGAAAGGCGAGTAAATTGCAATCATACCCTGGATAAAGGATGGACATATGAATATCTTGAAGGAACGATGTCGGCACCAACTGGGAAGGGGGGAAGAATTGTCGTGTTATCGTGTTGGACCCTATTATTTATTTATTTACATAGCTTACGCTTACATTAGAGCACTTAAATCAAACCAAATACATTTAATGCAAACACATTTGCCATTGGAAACAAATGTCATAAATATCCGTGTTGACAGTAGAATTAAAAGTTTACAATTATACGCCGAATCAATACTATATTTTTTCTCTCTTATGTGCCTCATTTAATTTGTTCGAAATGTAATCTTAAATATAAACTTTGTCTTAAGTATTTAATTGCATTAGGAAAGTAGTGTAGTAAGTGTGTTTCTTTGTATATTAATTGTCATTTGGCTTTATATCTTAGTTGAAATATATAATTCATTGGGATAAAGGTTTAAGTAAATAGCATCTCATAGGTAACGGAAGCCTCCGTGGCTTAGGCGGCAGCACGCCGGCCTCTCACCGCTGGGTCCGTGGTTCAAATCCCGGTCACTCCATGTGAGATCTGTGCTGGACAAAACGGAGGCAGACAGGTTTTTCTCCGGGTACTCCGGTTTTCCCTGTCAAAATTTCATTCCGGCAACACTCTCCACTATCATTTCATTTCATCTGTCATTCATTTCATCATTGCCCCAGAGGAGTGCGTCAGGCCTCGGTAGCCGGCACAGTTCATATCCTCGCCGCTAGATGGGGGCTTCATTCATTCCATTCCTGACCCGGTCGGAGACTGGAAGCTGGCTGTGGATTTACATTTTCATCTCATAGGTAACGAAATGTAATGGATAGTTTCCAAGGAGATATGAAGATGAATTAAATAAATTTGCCGTTGTAGCGTTGCTATGTATATGGTTAAGTTAACTTATTAACTACTTCAAGTCGCCTCCGTAGCGTAGCGGTCAGCACGGTTAGCTGCCGCCCCGGAGGTCCTGGGTTCGATTCCTGGCTCTGCCACGAAATTTGAAAAGTGGTATGAGGACTGGAACGGGGTCTACTCAGCCTCGGGTGTTCCAAATGAGTAGAGGGGGTTCGATTCCCACCTCAGCCATCCTCGAAGTGGTTTTCCGTGGTTTCCCACATCGTCTTCGGGCAAATACCGGGATGGTACTGCCTCCGTAAATTGAATTATATTGAGACCACGGTGGTTGTATTGGCAAATATGAAGAAAGTTATGGCTGTCATAGTTGTGACGTGGATATTCATGACGTAAGCACGGATGACGCAGACTTCATGGAAGTAGGCTGGTTGAGCTGAGATTCTTGGTGACGTCAGGATTTTGTTCGAGAAAGATCTGAGATTTACGACGCAGTCGCAGGGAAACATGGAATTGTGCTGAGGAAGAAGTTACGCGATTGGAGGAGAGACTCGAACCAATGAACGATAGTTTGGAGGGAGACGGATATTACTGAATCTATCATATTTAATTACTTTTGGAATTTTGAAGAAATTATTTTTGAGTTTTTGAAATTTGAAAATCCGTCAAGTATTGCCAAAGTTAGAACTTCTAGCTATGACGGAGGAACGAGCTATGGAAGGGATGGATACGCCCCTTAAGAAGTTGATAAAAGGTCTTGCACAGCAGAGACAAGCTCTCATATCGCATATATATCGCATATCGCATATATATCTCATACCGCATATATATTTCAGATGTCATATAGTCGTTTTCGAGTGAATAAGTGAAACAAGTTGTCTTTAGCGCGTGTGGTTAAGCCCACCGCATTGAACGAGCACGGAGCAGCGCCGCAGCTCCATTTTACGCTGTTTGAAACTAGGCGAAGTTGAAACGCACACATTAACGCGTCTATAAGAAAATATATCAAGAGTTGACTAACGCCTTTAAGCTAATTCGATTGTGCAGTACTATATTAAAGTGTGTAGAAAGATTGAACATTTTCAAGATTATAATTTGAAAGATATTGGCATTTTAAGACGGCAGACAAAATGATTTTCTCGCCACCTGAGAAGCACTTTTAAAATATCATATTCTACGCTACGGCTGAAACGTGTATTGCAACCGTGCTACTACATATTGCATTTGATGATACAACGCTGCATTCTAACATGGAACAATATAATATGGCAGTTCTTTCAACTATTATAACGGAAATGGAGATGGAAGGCTAAGAACTTTAATGCAATTGGGACATATATCAATGGAGTGAAATAGCAGCATGGAACTTCGCTAATCGTCTTTCTACAAAAGCGAGCATGTAGTGAACATCCAACTACACTCATGCATCGTTGTTCAACGCTGAATTATATCAAATGGCAGTGGAAACATATTCATACTCCACAAATTTGAATATTTCTGCGGAAATAACTGCAATAAACTTCATGGCGAATTTCTACCAGAACTTCAGGGAACTATCAAGAGAGGCCAGGGTAGACCCGGCTCACAAAGAAGAGTTTTGCCAGAAGGATGTCTATTGTCTACACGGAGCAGTGCAATTTCCGGAGGAGGAAGCAGTTCTATTCTCCGAGGGCGCTGGTTCCAGGTTCGAGGTCGGAGCACATCTTTTTGGTGAAATGGAACCATCACCAGTCTTCTTTGGAAGATTTTCCTCTAGAGCTTCAATCAACAGATAAGGTAGTCGTGAACGTTTCTTGTTTTATTTGAGTCATTTAGCGATGTCTGAGCAACCATTTTTCTCATATTTTCTGTCCTATATTTTGCCCCATATTCTTGCTTGATAATTCTGTACTCAGTACACTTTGATGATTTATGCCTTTTTCTACGATTTATTAAGACATTGTTATGTCATTGGCAGATTTAAATAATTTTGGATCAGTTGAGACTGATATAAATATATTCTTTCAGTAATTTGCATACTTTGAAGTCACGATTTGACTGTAAAGTTAACGATTTTCTATGGTAGATTTGAATTCAGACAGCGTGTCATTCTATTAAAGTAATTCTATTCAGTAAATTACTTTGACCAATTTTCTGTCATCCTCAAGAAAGAAGAATAATTAAAAGATTTTAGAGCGTTAAAATCTATTTCTGTATCGACGATCTTGGAAATACTAGTCGTTTTATGAACATGATTGCAACATAAACATTTATCGTCAGTTCTGAATTACCATTGCATTATAGACAATTTTATGAAATATGAACTTTGATCACGATTTATTGAATACACTATAGTAATGAACATTTGATAGGAATTTTTCTCAATACTAGATTGGAACAATAATGTTTGCATTCCACAGTCTAATTGTATTCTATTCGACTATTATGCAGTTTAGATGAACTTTGATAGAAGATAGTATTTTTATACTACGATACTTAGGAGATATTAATCTCAATTTTGATAGACCAGAGAGGCGTGTATAATCGTATTTGCTATTAAATTTATTTGTGATTGGCAAATTTTTACTTCATATCGATTCATGAATGAAACCCACGAAGGTTAAATAAATAACAGTTTGATACAATGAATGAATATAAGAATTTTTAAAGTGGAATTATGGATGTATAATCGTTAGTTCAGTGGACGTGTAAAAGTCGCTGATGAATAATGCCCTTGAATAAGTGAAGGAGATTCCCACAGTAATGTTAATGATGTTGAAGAATTTGTAAGTGGAGGTTTTTTGTAGATATTGTGGAAGATTTTTATGCCATATATATGGAAATATATGATGAATTCTGGGCCTATTTTGTGCAATTTTGTGCGTTTGAGCGAAGTATTTTTCCGCTGAGATTATTGTCCAGGTCCTTTGAAAATTAATCATGTGAAATTACTGTTAAAATTAACAAGAGTGTTAAATAATTTGAGATAACGATTTTGAATGGAGGTTACCGTCACAAATAATAATAATAATTATTAAAACTTATTAAACCTGAATATAAGCATAAATATAACTAACCTTCATTGGTCGATTATATTAACCTGATTTGAGTAATTATCAACCGGATAAACGTGTGGTTTAATGTATTTCTAAAATAAATAATATTAATATTGTAAATAATTGTGTAAATATCTTTAATAATAATTGGAAATGAAAGGAATTAAGAGAGGCGTGTATAAATTTTTCAATTGTCGTTTGACAATATTATAAACAATTTATAATTGTTATAAACAATTAATGAGCATTTGTTATAAACATTAAGAGTTTTGTTAATATACTCTAAACAACGCTAATGAAACATATGGATTATGTAATTAAACAAGTTTTGGGTTTATTAGAGTAATCCAGTAACATGTGATTGAAGCATTTAAAAGATTTGCGTGATAATATTTGAGTTGAGTTGAGGACATTTAAAGTGTTTGAAAAGGAGCTAGGCTCTGAGGTTACGAGCATATGCTAAGATTGGCCGGACAGGTGGGTCCACTTGACGACGTAGGCATGCGACATGTTGTAGGGTGGATCGCAGCTGGCCTGACAACTGTATGTTAGAGGCCAAGGTCGACTACATAACAGGCTTCCAGTTATAAATAAAGTGTGATGTTTATGAAAAAGGAAAACAATTGCTACATGTCTCGTTCCAATTCCCTCATCCATTCCAAGTGTATTACTATTATTACGTTCTTTATAAGCAAGTGAAAGATAAAATTTTGTATGTAACGTCTATAAGTCCTACAGGAGGACATGATTATATTGACAATGGCTTCTGATTGCCACGTGTATTTTGTTGTCTATTTGTTAGAATCATTCCCTTTATGTGAAATAAATTATTGTACAGTTTAAGGTTTCTTGTTTCCGTCTTGGTTCATTTTAAATATCATGGTGGAGGTTATTGTGTGGGCATACTTTAAGTGATCCAGTTGGCAACCCATACCCGAGATTAATTAGAAGAGGTAAGTAAAGGTAAGTATGAACCCCCGTATATTTTGGTGTGTTCCATAATAATTTCTTGTTAACTGCTGTGCTCTAATCTCGGTAGTATCTGTCGGTGCCATTTTCATTGATGTAGCTGTGCCGGTGCGTTTGATTATTGGCAATCCGATTGAGGGGGCGGATATCTGACAGCCTACTATCCGGATTTACGGGGACAGTAGGATTGGCGCCGCAATTACGTGGGGCTCGACAAAACTGGATTACCAGGTTGAACGCCAGTAGAATTGACACGTTCGATCAGCAAAACATTGGATTACCAAGTTATTGCAGTAGAATTGGCACCGCAATTTTTGGAGTGTTCGAATAACATTGGATTACCAAGTTATCGATGTCAATGGGATTGTGAAGACTCAAATAAAGAGGTTGATTCTTTGTTAGATGTCTTGGCCAATTGTAGAATTTGAGAGTGTGATTATATAGGGATTAAATGTTGTGTTGTATTAGGAAAATTACACTCAGAAAAGATCAGATCTTATACAACTTGAGAGAGGTTAAATAGGCTGGAAACTTAGAAAAATCGCCTATGATCTGGAGTCTTATTTTATTTGACCGGCTTATGACATGTTTCGTCATATTAAAGATAAAATTAAACTATTTGGATTGTAAATGTAAATTATATGTGTTAGGATATTTTAAAATGAACCAAAGAAACTTGAACATGTGCTTGAGTTTATTTCAACATGAAGTGTCTACGAAGGTTAATTATAAGGTAATTAAAAGTTAGATTTAAGACAGAAAATTGCTCAAACTTATATATGGTGAAAAATGTTGCTCAGATGTTGTTATTTTGCTCTGTTTGTTGTATGTCCCTAACGCAGTCTATTTTTGAATAATATTGAAATGGCAGATGAAAGTATGAGGAAAATGTTGGAGGAGATGTCCAACAATTTGTCTATTAGGCTGGATGAAAGTGCGAGGGAGATGAAAGCTAGCATGAATAGCAGTATAAAGCAGATGCTGGATGAAGATCTGAAAGTTCTTCAGACCAGTTCTGCAAACTTAGAAAATGATATGTCGCGTTTACAGATCAGTACCCAGGGAATCGAGAATGCTGTAACTGACATGCGCACAGACGTGTCCAATGTCCATAAAGATTTGTCCAATGTGCATAAAGATGTTTCAGAGGTTAAGACTGATGTTTCTAAGGTACAGAAAGATCTTACTATGTTGAATCTTGATGTTGCTAATGTCCGGGGTGATATTTCATGTGCTAGAGCTGAGGTAATTGTTGTTAGGAACGATGTTGCTACTGTACAAGATAAAGTAGAAGAGGTTCAAAGAGAGATTATAAATGTCCGAACCGATGTGTCAAATGTTCAAGTAGACATTAATAACATTCATTCCGATGTAAATGAGATACAAAGCGACATAACTAAGATACAAGTAGAAGTTAACACTGTTTTTGTAGACATTGCTAAAGTTCAAACTGATGTTAATAAAGTTAGAGAAGAAATTGAAACTTCAAAAACACTTTGTACTCGTAACATTAGTGCATTAACAACTAGGTTAGTTGACGAGTCTGTTAGGACAACAGCTTCTTTAGCAGGTTTAAAGTATGATGTAGAGGTCATGAGAACCCAAGTATTAGATCATAATCGTTTACTTAAGGAAGACATTGAAGTAGATATTGCGGAAATGTTAACTGCAAATGTAACGGTGTGGAAAGATGAATGGAATAGGTCAAGTGGGGAACATGTAACTCAGATTCAGGAACGAATTGAAAGAAAACTTGCCAGTACACAAGTAGACATAAATAATGAAGTAGTTCAAATTAGGAAAGATTTGAGTATAAGGATGGATTCGCTATCCGAAAAGCAGGTAGAGGATAGAACTCAAATAGGTCAGGACGTGCAAGCATTAAAATCCGCGTTAGAGGAACAAATTCATAAGGTTGTCTCTGATGTTAATGAAACTACGAGCAAACTTCAGAATTTGAAACTAGGAGAAGCCAGCATGATGGAAACCTATAAAGAAGTGTTGATCAGGAAAGTCATCACGGAAATCACGGATAAGGATCCAGAAGGCTTGACTTGCGAAGACGATAGGAATTACGTCAGAAGATGTAACCTCGCTACAGAAGAGAGAGATATTAGTCCTGAGGAACGTATATCCAGATTCCGGGAAGAAGAAGAGGATAGGAATATTGAACCTGAATGGAGATATCGTGATAGTGGGAAGAATTACATGGATTCAAATCCGAGAAATGTGACAGTCATCCGGAACTTCGAGGACAAACCTCAAAAATTTAGCAATACTGATAGTCTAACACCGATAGAATATATCAGGAACCTGAAAGACTATTTCATTGAAGCTCACATTCCCAGAGAAAGAGAGATGAGGATAGTGGAGAGATTTCTAGCTGGAGGACCCCTTGAATGGTTCAGAACATTTCGCTACACGTTCAGTAATTTTGACGAATTTGCAGAGGCACTGATAAAACGATTCTGGTCCATCGAAGCACAGAATTCATTAAGAGCTGAGGTATACTCGAGGAAGTATTCAGGTACTCTTCCAACACGGTACGCTGATTTCTTCACGAGCCAGTTATCGCGCTTGAGATTTTTGCAACCCCCATTGTCAACAGAGCAGTTGATAGATGCGATTTCTCGTATGCTGCCTGTGGAGGTGAGAAGACTCATCATATCGTCAAACATCAGGGATTTGACCAGTATGGACGAATTGTTGAGAAGGCTTGACTACACGAGTCCAATGCCAAATGTGGTACAAAAAGGTCAGAGGCACGAATTCAAAGACATCAATACAGTCTATATGGATCAAGTTCAGCAAACTGACAAGCCCAACGAAGAGAAAACTGAAAATGTAGGTCCTCACAGGAACCATCACTTTCGCAACCACAGATCGCAAGGTTACCGTCCATATCAGCAAAGAAGAGGCTGGATTAACAATAGAGGAAACTACAATAATGGAAGAGGTAGATACTACAATAACCAGGGCTACAATAGGAATTACAATAGAAATTACCAGAATCGAAATCAGAATTCTCAAGGTCAGGTTATGACACCCGACAAATATCAAGAGAGAGAGAAAGAAAGTCAGCAGTATCTAAAGGAATTACGGGAGAAGGAAGCTGAAAACCAAAAGAAAAGACAGGATGTAGTGATCGATCCTGGTCCTTCTACAAGTCAGCAGAACTTAGAGAACAGGAATTCAGGACAGAAGAGAAAGTAGAGAGGAGAGAATGCATTAGCCACACACAAACCAGAGTAGAAGAGACTTATGATTAAGGAACATAGAAGAAATATCATATAAGAGTAAGCCAATGATAATTCAATTTCGTGTTCAAGTGAATTGAGATATTTAAAACACAGAGTTTAAAAACAATTTGCAACTGTTTTTAAAAACGTGGTGAAGGGAGAATGCCCCCGTAAATTGAATTATATTGAGACCACGGTGGTTGTATTGGCAAATATGAAGAAAGTTATGGCTGTCATAGTTGTGACGTGGATATTCATGACGTAAGCACGGATGACGCAGACTTCATGGAAGTAGGCTGGTTGAGCTGAGATTCTTGGTGACGTCATGATTTTGTTCGAGAAAGATCTGAGATTTACGACGCAGTCGCAGGGAAACATGGAATTGTGCTGAGGAAGAAGTTACGCGATTGGAGGAGAGACTCGAACCAATGAACGATAGTTTGGAGGGAGACGGAGATTACTGAAACTATCATATTTAATTACTTTTGGAATTTTGAAGAAATTATTTTTGAGTTTTTGAAATTCGAAAATCCGTCAAGTATTGCCAAAGTTATAACTTCTAGCTATGACGGAGGAACGAGCTATGGAAGGGATGGATACGACCCTTAAGAAGTTGATAATAGGTCTTGCACAGCAGAGACAAGCTCTCATATCGCATATATATATCGCATATCGCATATATATCTCATACCGCATATATATTTCAGATGTCATATAGTCGTTTTCGAGTGAATAAGTGAAACAAGTTGTCTTTAGCGCGTGTGGTAAAGCCCACCGCATTGAACGAGCACGGAGCAGCGCCGCAGTTCCATTTTACGGTGTTTGAAACTAGGCGAAGTTGAAACGCACACATTAACGCGTCTATAAGATAATATATCAAGAGTTGACTAACGCCTTTAAGCTAATTCGATTGTGCAGTACTATATTAAAGTGTGTAGAAAGATTGAACATTTTCAAGATTATAATTTGAAAGATATTGGCATTTTAAGACGGCAGACAAAAGTGATTTTCTCGCCACCTGAGAAGCACTTTTAAAATATCACATTCTACGCTACGGCTGACACGTGTATTGCAACCGTGCTACTACATATTGCATTTGATGATACAACGCTGCATTCTAACATGGAACAATATAATATGGCAGTTCTTTCAACTAATATAACGGAAATGGAGATGGAAGGCTAAGGAATTTAATGCAATTGGGACATATATCAATGGAGTGAAATAGCAGCATGGAACTTCGCTAATCGTCTTTCTACAAAAGCGAGCATGTAGTGAACATCCAACTACACTCATGCATCGTTGTCCAACGCTGAATTATATCAAATGGCAGTGGAAACATATTCATACTCCACAAATATGAATATTTCTGCGGAAATAACTGCAATAAACTTCATGGCGAATTTCTACCAGAACTTCAGGGAACTATCAAGAGAGGCCAGGGTAGACCCGGCTCACAAAGAAGAGTTTTGCCAGAAGGATGTCTATTGTCTACACGGAGCAGTGCAATTTCCGGAGGAGGAAGCAGTTCTATTCTCCGAGGGCGCTGGTTCCAGGTTCGAGGTCGGAGCACATCTTTTTGGTGAAATGGAACCATCACCAGTCTTCTTTGGAAGATTTTCCTCTAGAGCTTCAATCAACAGATAAGGTAGTCGTGAACGTTTCTTGTTTTATTTGAGTCATTTAGCGATGTCTGAGCAACCATTTTTCTCATATTTTCTGTCCTATATTTTGCCCCATATTCTTGCTTGATAATTCTGTACTCAGTACACTTTGATGATTTATGCCTTTTTCTACGATTTATTAAGACATTGTTATGTCATTGGCAGATTTAAATAATTTTGGATCAGTTGAGACTGATATAAATATATTCTTTCAGTAATTTGCATATTTTGAAGTCACGATTTGACTGTAAAGTTCCGATTTTCTATGGTAGATTTGAATTCAGACAGCGTGTCATTCTATTAAAGTAATTCTATTCAGTAAATTACTTTGACCAATTTTCTGTCATCCTCAAGAAAGAAGAATAATTAAAAGATTTTAGAGCGTTAAAATCTATTTCTGTATCGACGATCTTGGAAATACTAGTCGTTTTATGAACATGATTGCAACAAAAACATTTATCGTCAGTTCAGAATTACCATTGCATTATAGACAATTTTATGAAATATGAACTTTGATCACGATTTATTGAATACACTATAGTAATGAACATTTGATAGGAATTTTTCTCAATACTAGATTGGAAAAATAATGTTTGCATTCCACAGTCTAATTGTATTCTATTCGACTATTATGCAGTTTAGATGAACTTTGATAGAAGATAGTATTTTTATACTACGATACTTAGGAGATATTAATCTCAATTTTGATAGACCAGAGAGGCGTGTATAATCGTATTTGCTATTAAATTTATTTGTGATTGGCAAATTTTTACTTCATATCGATTCATGAATGAAACCCACGAAGGTTAAATAAATAACAGTTTGATACAATGAATGAATATAAGAATTTTTAAAGTGGAATTATGGATGTATAATCGTTAGTTCAGTGGACGTGTAAAAGTCGCTGATGAATAATGCCCTTGAATAAGTGAAGGAGATTCCCACAGTAATGTTAATGATGTTGAAGAATTTGTAAGTGGAGGTTTTTTGTAGATATTGTGGAAGATTTTTATACCATATATATGGAAATATATGATGAATTCTGGGCCTATTTTGTGCAATTTTGTGCGTTTGAGCGAAGTATTTTTCCGCTGAGTTTATTGTCCAGGTCCTTTGAAAATTAATCATGTGAAATTACTGTTAAAATTAACAAGAGTGTTAAATAATTTGAGATAACGATTTTGAATGGAGGTTACCGTCACAAATAATAATAATAATTATTAAAACTTATTAAACCTGAATATAAGCATAAATATAACTAACCTTCATTGGTCGATTATATTAACCTGATTTGAGTAATTATCAACCGGATAAACGTGTGGTTTAATGTATTTCTAAAATAAATAATATTAATATTGTAAATAATTGTGTGAATATCTTTAATAATAATTGGAAATGAAAGGAATTAAGAGAGGCGTGTATAAATTTTTCAATTGTCTTTTGACAATATTATAAACAATTTATAATTGTTATAAACAATTAATGAGCATTTGTTATAAACATTAAGAGTTTTGTTAATATACTCTAAACAACGCTAATGAAACATATGGATTATGTAATTAAACAAGTTTTGGGATTATTAGAGTAATCCAGTAACATGTGATTGAAGCATTTAAAAGATTTGCGTGATAATATTTGAGTTGAGTTGAGGACATTTAAAGTGTTTGAAAAGGAGCTAGGCTCTGAGGTTACGAGCATATGCTAAGATTGGCCGGACAGGTGGGTCCACTTGACGACGTAGGCATGCGACATGTTGTAGGGTGGATCGCAGCTGGCCTGACAACTGTATGTTAGAGGCCAAGGTCGTCTACATAACAGGCTTCCAGTTATAAATAAAGTGTGATGTTTATGAAAGAGGAAAACAATTGCTACATGTCTCGTTCCAATTCCCTCATCCATTCCAAGTGTATTACTATTATTACGTTCTTTATAAGCAAGTGAAAGATAAAATTTTGTATGTAACGTCTACAAGTCCTACAGGAGGACATGATTATATTGACAATGGCTTCTGATTGCCACGTGTATTTTGTTGTCTATTTGTTAGAATCATTCCCTTTATGTGAAATAAATTATTGTACAGTTTAAGGTTTCTTGTTTCCGTCTTGGTTCATTTTAAATATCATGGTGGAGGTTATTGTGTGGGCATACTTTAAGTGATCCAGTTGGCAACCCATACCCGAGATTAATTTGAAGAGGTAAGTAAAGGTAAGTATGAACCCCCGTATATTTTGGTGTGTTCCACAATAATTTCTTGTTAACTGCTGTGCTCTAATCTCGGTAGTATCTGTCAGTGCCATTTTCATTGATGTAGCTGTGCCGGTGCGTTTGATTATTGGCAATCCGATTGAGGGGGCGGATATCTGACAGCCTACTATCCGGATTTACGGGGACAGTACCTTCTTCAAGGCCACGGCCGCCTCCTTCCCCCTTCCTTGCCTATCCATCCTGACCATCCATTACCTTCCCTCATGAGGCCCCTGTTCGCTTTGCAGGTGAGGCCGCCTGGGCGAGGTGCCAATCACACCTCACCAGTTGTATCCACTCCGATTAGATGTTCCCAGCTCTAGGACACTGCCCGTAGAGGCGGTAGTGGTGAGTTCCCTCGCTGAGTCCGTGGGTTCCACCAACCTGGAGGGTAAACGACTAAGGAAAGAAGAACTACTTCAAAATGGTCAATTAAAATGCGTATTAAATCTTTGTTTTACAATTATTAAATGAAATATATGAATTATTATGTTAAAAAGTTGTAATATTCGAAGGATAGGATTAGATTACCTCAATATTAAATTTAAGTATCTGTTTATAAGTGTAATTTAATCCTTTTTAACCAAATATAATGAATTTTTATCAAGTAATTGTGGGAAAATGAATGTAATATGTAGTATTGATTCAGCGTATAATTATAAACTTTTAATTTTAAAAATACATTTAAGTCCTTTACGGATTCACAGGAAATTTAGCTGTCATCTTCCTCCTCTCCCAAAACCTGGCTGCCCTTTCCTCATCGGTTATGATATATTGTGTCTTTGTTGATTAAGCCTTAAATGTTTGTTCTTCAGAATCCCTTTGTCTTCTCTATTTTCAATTGGTTTGATTCAACTCTTCTAAATCATTTTGAACTTCTTTGAACCAATTATTTTTTGTTTAATTTTTTCTAAGTAGTTAAACAGTCTGTTGTCATGTAATCTCGATAAATGACAGAAAAAGGTAATTCTCTTTTTTCTCCTCGTGTCTTTTATTGAATCGCCTTTCCCGGTAGACAACTGCATTCGGCAACAACCTCCATTGTCCATCCACCTGGTGATTATATATTAATGATTGTTTTGAAATTATCATTCTGTCAACCTTCTGCAGTTGATGTGGCGCAAACCACTACTTACACGTCATATCAAAAAGACTACCGTACCTGCAGTACCTAAACATTACACACTCATCATCATTAACATAATATAGTGATATACATTATAGTCTATAATGTGTTTTTTTCTTAGTTCTTTTGTGACGTATCTAACGTTCTGGTTTTCACTTCTAATATGTTAATTCATAAATGTACAACATCTTCATTTAGTGTTATAAAAGGAAATATAACATAAACAAAGAAGAAAATTAATAATGTAACAAGAAATGTTCATGTTCTTATTTATCCTGCTCTCTTGTACTCTATGTCTCAAACTGGATGTAACTAGTATATATTTATTTACACTGTTTGCGCCCACATTGGAGCACCAAAAATCAAACCTTATATACAAAGTCTTCAAATAGTAAGTTCAGTTCTTAATACTTGATAATTTTTTTCTTTTCCAATACTTCTTAGTTCTGGAAGTTCTTGCAGCTCGTTCTTCTGCTGATATAACATTATGCTTACGCTGTGACATTTTGAATGCTAGTCGAGTGTATTTGTTATTCAGAAGCCGTTTCTCTTCTCTATGTTCAATTTGATGCTTAGTAATTTTCAATTCGTCTAAATCCATTTGTATTTCTTTAAACCAGGTGATTTTTGTTTTACTGTTCCATAAGAAGTCAAAAAGTTGTTTCAGGAGTCTAGAATTTGGCAATCGGGATATGTGTCCAAAAACCTCAATTCTTGGTTTTCGCATCGAGTCAATGATAAGTGTGATTCTTTTGCTGGAGCGGGACGGGCAACCGGCTGCCAGGCGCGCGCGCCTTCCGCCAGTCAACCGAGCTCGCGCCGCGGATTGTGCGCAGGAGGAAACCGTAACAAAGTACATTAATAAATGGTAAATTCACCAGCAAATCATAATTAAAGAACTTACCTTTTCACAGAAGATGCTGAAAATGTTCTCCTTAGACTGACAGACAGGCGTTGTACCGTGTAAATAAATTAGCGTTTACACGTTGCAATTTCCTTCTGTTGTGAGGGATATCTGCTGCCGTATATTGTTCTCCAGCTCCACTAGAGTACGGGCAGGGGCGGTTCGACCTTGTACGTCTAGGGGGGGGGGAGAATTTAAAAAATGCCGACTGGCTGTTTAACATTGCCGACTATACGCTTCAAAACTGAGCAACGGGAGGGAGAGGGGCGCGGAAGGGGAGGGGAGCGGGGAGGTGGAGGGGGGGGGGGCGGTGGCAAACGATACTCAAGACAAATATACTTAATTAACGGCTTTCATTTAAAATGTATTTTTTATTAGTTCCAGAATTTTGAATGGCAGGAAAAATTGATAAATGAACAAAATAAGTGTTTAAATATTACAAGAAAAAAAACTTTCTAAATCCCTACTCTACGATGTTTTAACAAGGGCCACGTCTCCACTTTCTCCGTAATTTCAATGTCGTCGACCTTAACTTTCGTTGAAAACAACATCATGGGGGAATCTAAGCGGTCGTCACCCATCGATGTCCGCAAATGATTGAAAATGAGCTTCAACTTGCTGAAGGACCGTTCGGAAGAAGCAGAAGACACTGGGAATGTTAGAATCAGTCGATCTACTTGATAACCACCCGGGATAATCTCTTTAATTTAACAGCAACTTTTGCGATTCCTTTAAAAGATGAGCATTGTTTACTGGCATCAAGCAGGATTTCAAGCTCAGCCAGCACAAGCTCTTCATCTTGAAGGATGATTTTCGGGTGTGATTGCTTCATAGATCGGACGCGCTCGATGGTGCAGTTATTTCTGTCAGCGGGCATCTTGAAAATTATGTGGAAAGGCTCTAGCAAAGAAATTAGTTTTGCGAGATTGTCTTGCACGCTTGTAGTAAATACATCCACAAGTATTCGGAACTCCTTTCTGTAGAATGTAAGGAAAGAAATTTCTGCTGTCGTTTCAGCATGCATGTCATACTTCTTTGCAAGTCGCTGGTCCTGTGGTGCTTTAAGAAGTCTTCCTCCGCATTTACTTGCATACTTTTGGTAAATGACGATGCACTCTTTATTAAAGCGTTCATCTTGCCGTCGTCGTCGATATCTTCAAAAGACTTCTAAGCGCTCTGAATCAGCTGAATCGCGTCTACTACAATCAGCTCCTTAAAGCTCGGTTGCGTTCTTAATTTTAAACATTCATGATGTTTTTGGTGAAGTACATGCCACAGATAAATTAAAGTCTAAAAGCATTTTGTGCAAGCCTGACGCAAAATTTCGGTTTTTACTGTCAAATTCAGAATCGAATGAGGTTTTCATCGTTTCCAATGTTGTGACTATCTCTTCATAAGACGTAGAAACAGCTCTCACCGATTCGGTGCGCGCAGTCCACCTTGTTTTTGTTAAATTCTTAAGTCGAAGTGAATTTTCAATTTTATCCAGCTCTTTCTGCAAGCGTAAAAGCCGTTTCGTGCTAACCGAAAAAAAAACGTACAATGCTAAAAGAGTGTCAAAAAACTCTCGTATAAGCACGCTAGCATTAAAAGCTGTCTCGACGAAAATATTTAACATGTGAGCTTGGCATGGAACGTACGGAATATCTATTTTGTTATTATTTCGAAGACGCATACTCCATAACCGCGGAAAGTGAAAGTAGTTTTAGAGCTGTATGTAAAGGGGGCAAAATATATAAAAATAACTAAACTTTTAACAGGGAAAATGTTTACTACAGTGAAAGCTTAGTTATACGACGCTTAGTTGTACGACGATCCCGTTAATACGACGTTTCTAGCCTGCCCCTACAGCAAAATAAGCTCAGTTAAACGACGCCTATCAGAGAAGTGCTGCTTTTGTAAGACGTTTCCCAGATCTAAATCGCATTAAGAGTGAGAATGAATGCCTTATATGATAAGACAGGTGAAAGCAAGCACACATTAAATTATACGACGCTCTCAACGACGTTTTTGGCCAGTACCCTCCATTGGACGACGTATAACCGAGCTTTCACCGCAACAAAGCGCGAAAAATGAATGACAAAAGGAAAAAATCGACCGGACTGGTATAAGGGTGCTGACTAAGATTTAATAGTTTTTAAGGTATACGCGCTCAATAACGCCTTTGAAAGAAAGGAGGAGGTAAAACATGAAAATATATAACACGTGCAACACACTAAAATAACGATACATAACAGATCGAAAAATAAATGCACACTATACGAGGATACAAGGCAAAATAACTCTCATAATGAGGTAGTCAGATTGGTACAGTCTGGTTTGAAAATTGTTCATTTTACACATTGGTTTGAAGTACGCAAAAATTATGTAGGGTGTTTACAGATGTCTAATCTACAATTCATGAACAAAATCAGTAAAGAGCAGGCCCGCGTTTGGCCAAATCGTTTTGGAGAGTACCGTATACAGGTGTTCCAAAACTCAGTGACAAGAAAACCGAGTCGGGGTGGAGGAGACAATTCTAAGCCACTTACGAGGGAACGGTACGAAGTCGGACGGCGAATTTTGATTTTATTTTCACATAGTCGTGAAGGTCTTTTTACGCTGAAACAGGTAGTTGAGGTCTAATTTTTCGCTGGTCCTTTTTAAGGGGGCATTTGGGGGCTACAAGTCACCGGTGCGCGCTCTGAATTGTACAGTACATGACGGCGCACGTCAGAGCGCACAGCCAGCGCCTGTCTAGCCTCGCCTACCCTCTCCACTCGTTAGGTTCTCTACTATCACCCCCCCCCCTCATACGGCTGCCAAGAGTTGTGTATTTTTTTTCTTTTACACAGGATGGGGGGATAGAAACACTAACAGTAGTTTACAAATAATCATATAATACATAATCACATATCATCTTCATCATCATGCCGTTCAAACTGTTCAAGAAATGCCTCTATTCTAACACAGTATGGCATGGGTGCATTGTTCATGGCATGATAGTGAAAATCTAACACAAAATGTGAATAACAAAACACAAGAAAACAATGTGAACACAATTTTAATCAGTCAAATTACGAAAATTAGTTTGCGAGACAGTGTGAAATTGTGGTATATTGTCAGTAATGGCATAACCACCCGCTTTCCAAGCATATTTCAGCATTGGTACAAGACAATCAGCTTGTAGTTGGTTATGCGCTAGCATTTGACTAGTTATAATGAAAAGTCTAATGTTGACTGACCGTGTAAATTCCTTGCTCGGCAAATGTTTTCCATTCGACGGACTAAACATTTTAGTTGTCGGAAGAGTCCAAGATCACACGGCTGGCAAAGGTACGTAGTTTCTAACGATATGTATTCAATTTGTACATGTTTGTTCGTCAGAGATTCAAGTTGTGCATTTTTGCCCTGGCCTCTGAATGAATCTAGGTGAAGAAGATTTCTTGCGTCGTCCTGTAATTGCGGATGGAAAACGTTTTGGATCCAGGTACGTGCATGTCCTTTCCCCATTTTCCCGGAAGGTAAATAATCAATGTCGACATATTTAAAGACATCCATGTACTGTAGGTGTGCTACTTTCTTGTACCCTAGGTCCTACCATTAATTTCTTGGAAAACGATCAAGAACAAATGTCCCATTTCTCCGGCTTTAGAAATGTGATATTGCACTGTTTGGGAGTGCGTAAAACTATTTCGGCAAACAAGCGTAGCAAGAACGTCTTTCACGCCACGAAAATCATAACTTCTCTGTGTTTACATTTCGTACTCGAATCGGGACTGGTCCGAATAACAGATATTGGCATCCAGGATATCTTTCTCTTCTTGAAATTCATTGATGAATTTTACAAACCTTTTAGCCTCTTCTTGTCGTACTTCTTCGTCTGTTTTAAACGTTTTATCGACGAGTTTGGTTACTTTTTGGAACCGAATTTTCAAACGCCTTTTAAGGTTTGTCAAGTAGGAGTCGCTCTGGAGAGAGTGTTTGTGGCAAAATAACTTTCTACCCTCACCAATACAACACCCAATGTCCGATTTTATGACATAAATAACGCATCCTTGCCTTGGTGAACTCTTTCTTCACATAAGCTCGAACCATTGCACATTTGCTAATTCACTGTGTTCAACGTGGTTGACGATTCCGTAAATTTGTCGCCGAGTCTTCTTATACTTCCGTACAGCGTACATGTGTCCTTGTTCCTTTATTGTTTGATACATGTCTAACAATAACTCGGAATCATAATCTTCCACTGACTTACAGAGTATTCCTCGGCTATCACATGACAAGTTCTCATATCCGTGTTTACGTTTCTCCTCAACGCCATCGTCGTCTTCTGAATCAACGGAGAAGGCTTCTTCCACCTGAATAAGTTCGCATTTGTCCTCCAAAATTGCATCAAACTTTGTATTTATTTGTATGTACTTTATTTGCTCTTGATCAAAGAGCTGCAATAAAGTTGCAAGCGGTCATTACGACGCAAGTACAGGGCTATTACAAATGATTGAAGCGATTTCATAAATTCACTGTAGCTCCATTCATTGACATATGGTCACGACTCATTACAGATACGTAGAAAAACTCATAAAGTTTTGTTTGGCTGAAGCCGCACTTCAGGTTTCTGCCGCCAGAGCGC
Source organism: Meconema thalassinum (assembly GCA_946902985.2). Taxonomy (NCBI): domain Eukaryota; kingdom Metazoa; phylum Arthropoda; class Insecta; order Orthoptera; family Tettigoniidae; genus Meconema; species Meconema thalassinum. Next base: position 111,667,294 of record OX336395.1, on the reverse strand, counting down.
TCGAGAGCTCAGTGAGACAAAATGGCGACAGGAGCCGAGAAAGCGTTTGTCGTGCTTGAAATGCACTCACATCAGTCAGTCATAACAGTGCAACGACACTTCAGGACGAAGTTCAACAAAGATCCACCAACTGCTAACTCCATTCGGCGATGGTATGCTTAGTTTAAAGCTTCTGGATGCCTCTGTAAGGGGAAATCAACGGGTCGGCCTGCAGTGAGCGAAGAAACGGTTGACCGCGTGCGGGCAAGTTTCACGCGTAGCCCGCGGAAGTCGACGAATAAAGCAAGCAGGGAGCTAAACGTACCACAGCCGACGGTTTGGAAAATCTTACGGAAAAGGCTAAAGCAGAAGCCTTACCGTTTACAATTGCTACAAGCCCTGACACCCGATGACAAAGTCAAACGCTTTGAATTTTCGGCGCTGTTGCTACAGCTCATAGAAGAGGATGCGTTCTGTGCAAAACTTGTTTTCAGTGATGAAGCAACATTTTTTCTTAATGGTGCAGTGAACAGACACAATGTGCGAATCTGGGCTGTAGAGAATCCTCACGCATTCGTGCAGCACATTCGCAATTCACCAAAAGTTAACGTGTTTTGTGCAATCTCACGGTTTAAAGTTTACGGCCCCTTTTTCTTCTGCGAAAAAAACGTTACAGGACACGTGTATCTGGACATGCTGGAAAATTGGCTCATGCCACAACTGGAGACCGACAGCGCCGACTTCATCTTTCAACAGGATGGTGCTCCACCGCACTTCCATCATGATGTTCGGCATTTTTTAAACAGGAGATTGGAAAACCGATGGATCGGTCGTGGTGGAGATCATGATCAGCAATTCATGTCATGGCCTCCACGCTCTCCCGACTTAACCCCATGCGATTTATTTCTGTGGGGTTATGTGAAAGATTCAGTGTTTAAACCTCCTCTACCAAGAAACGTGCCAGAACTGCGAGCTCGCATCAACGATGCTTTCGAACTCATTGATGGGGACATGCTGCGCCGAGTGTGGGAGGAACTTGATTATCGGCTTGATGTCTGCCGAATCACTAAAGGGGCACATATCGAACATTTGTGAATGCCTAAAAAAAACTTTTTGAGTTTTTGTATGTGTGTGCAAAGCATTGTTAAAATATCTCAAATAATAAAGTTATTGTAGAGCTGTGAAATCGCTTCAATGCGATCTCCTGTATGTGGAATAGCCATCAGTTGTGGAGAACTTGACCGTATAGAATAGGATTCTCCGTACCATATACACAACCACTGTAGGCAGCCGTATGTGGGGGGATAGTGGAGTGCACACAAAGAACATTACCTCTGTCCCACTATGTAAAAGACTGAACGGTTGCTATATTGTGTAACATGATCCTACTATACTTACTGTATGGCCTTTGGCTGCAATAAATTATACAAGCGGACCCGTGCGAGAAATCTTGCATGTCCATAAGCCACACTTTCCCCAATAGGTTTATAATAAGAGACTTAAGGAGAAATGTTGTTATGTTTTTATTTGAACCAAATGATTATAGAACACTCTTTACGTTTCAGGCGACCCTACGGCCAAAATGCGAACTGAACAGCAATGATGTCGCGTATTTTCAGACAGCAACAGTATTTATGAAATTTGAATGCAATCAGTCACTACTAATGTCATTTTTGTGCTGAGTCCATTGATTGACAGTTTAGCCGTAACGCTCACCAGTTATTCGATAATTATGAAATTATACGATTTGAGTACTCATTCCTTTAAATTACTGTTTCTGAAATCCTTGCAAAATGATCAAGAAAAGACCTCAGAATGTTAAAATGACATGAAACAGGCGTCACAGCGGCCAAAATGTGAAGTGGACAGCAATTATGGAGCGTATCTCCCTGCAGCAACAGTATCTGCAAATCGCACACTTCGTACAGTTTTTTAGTCTTCTTTTTAAGAAATTATAGATATTTTTGAAATTAGAGTGCAATGCGTCACTGGTAATGTATATTCACTTTCATTTGAATGCTCATTTTTCACGATCGGTCGCTTGTGAGCGCCGCAGGAGGGATCTATACTACAGAAATAATATATATGATTATTATAGTGGAGAGGGTAGGCGAGGCTAGACAACCGCTGGCTGTGCACTCTGACGTGGGCCGTCATGTACTGTACAATTCAGAGCAGGCACCGGTAACACCCAAATTCCCCCTTAAAAAGGACCAGTGAAAAATTAGACCCCCACTACCTATTTCAGCGTAAGAAGACCTTCACGACTATGTGAAAATAAAATCAAAATTCGCCGTCCGACTTCGTACCGTTCCCTCGTTAGTCTAAACACGAAGACCCTGAAATACTCCCCTACGACGCTGGACTTTGTCAAAGTGGGCAGATGGCTTAATTTGGTATCTGTCGGATAGCTTCATTACTTATTATATCAGATTAAATCTTAGCGGAATGGATAGAGTACATAAATATGAGTAAACTTCATATGGAGAGATTTTCTGGTAACGTGTAAGGTTTATGCGCTAGTCACCAAAAATTATGTGTGTGAATTATTGCCTACTATACAGGGTAAAGGCATTATTTTTTTTAGAGATATTAAGCACCTAAATCTAACGAGCTACAGCGAAAGTCACCATAACGAAATTTACCAATGATACTCTATCCTTCCGCTAAGATTTAATTTGATTTTAATTGTAACTTAACTACCCAATGCGCATTAAGTTCAACCCTTTGAAGACGTCGAGCGTCGCAGGGGTGCTTCTCCGGATATTCGTTCCTGCGACAAAGTTACTTAGAGTTGTCTCCTCCACGCCGCCCCGGTTCTCTTATCACTGAGTTTTAAAACACTCTATAAGTCTGTAAGTGTTATTTAAATAAATAAAAAGATGGTTTAAAAGAGAACAATTCCCCCCCACAAAGGTCGACTTTTATGGATTTATCGGGCATTTGTTCTTGTTAACACCATTAAACATAAACATGGCTGAAAATACGCATGTATTTACTGTATTATTTTACTTACGTTTGATGGGTACGCGATGCTCCGTGAAAATGTTCCGTGTCGGCGAAAACTCACGTCCCACAGCCACTGTATTTGCACCTAGTTATCAATGTCAAAGTTGCCGGTTCAGGAACGACTGCTTTCACTCATTCTCGGTGACCACTGCACTGACCATAGTGAGCACTCCAACCTTTGAGGGACCTTGGAACCATAAACCTGACAATTTTGTCACAATAGTGTGGGTATCTGAGGACGCGCCGAGACCAGCGGTAGCAGGTCATAAGTTATAACTCATAACATTCCTCCGACAACGTCTCAATGAGTTGGCTTGAGTTTGCCGACTCTCCCTCTTGCCGCACTAGGCTATTGCCTGGCTGTAAGAAATTATTGCAGTGTCCGTTTGTGCCGACTGTCGGTAAAAATGCCGACTGTCAGTATAATAATTAGTCTTCTAAAAAATCGGACCAAATCGTATGTGGCCATGCCCCGTTTTGCTTTTTTAAATGCTGTTTTGGGAAATGTTACGACTTCTTCAGGATTTGTCGACTGCCGACTGATGTCGTATTTGCCGACTGAGAAAATACCTGAGGGGGTGTGACAACCGCCCAACCCCCCACTCGAACCTCCCCTGAGTGTGGGTAATTGATCTGTACACTTTGAATGTTAAATTAACCCACAATTAAACAACAAACGGGCTTAGGTTCGTGCTTCGATTAATTACATTAAACACGCAGGAGGGGGTGGGGGTGGGGGTTGCAGGAGTAGCGACATAATGTAACGATGTCTGTCTGTCAGCTGAAGGAGAACATTTTTAGTATCGTCTGTGAAAAGATAAGTCCTAACCTTTAACTGGTGATGTGAGGTCATCCAGATTCCCAAGAAATAAAGAAACATCTGTGCTTCTTTAATTAAATCTTGCAGCTGTTGTTCATGATACCTTCTTATCTGTGCGCTGACACTACACACCCTCGTTGATGAAAGATTAGTGACTTAATGGACTTTAATTACCCTGGTTAGCTCGCCTCCGCCTCGCGCAACCCTGCGGACCGAGCTCGGTTGGCTGGCGGAAGGCGCGCGCGCCCGGCAGCCGGCCGCCAGTCCCGCTCCAGCAAAAGAATCTCATTGTAGATTCATTTTCCTTGTAAAATATTGAATTGGGTAAAAGTCTCCACTGGCCCTCAATCTGGTGCTTTTAATTGATTATTGTGAGGAGGGTGAGACAGTGCTAAGTTTTCCCTTGGCATTAGATCTAGCAATATGTAACACCTTCTTCAAGAAAAACGAAAGGCATCTGGTGACCTACAAAAGTGGAGGAAGAGAGAGCCAAATAGATTTCCGTTTGTGCAGAAGAATGCATTTGAAGGAGGTTAAGAATTGTAAAGTTATTGCGGGGGAACATGTTACACCACAACACAGAGTGCTAGTTATTGATTATGAATTCACGGGCATTAAGAAAAGAACAGCGAGGAAAATTACTCCAAGAATTAAATGGTGGAAATTGAAAGATCCTATTTTGAGAAGTGAATTCAAGGAAAAGGTGTTACAAGGAACACGGCCAGTGGAAGGAGTTCAGAGATGGTGGACAGTAACTGCAGAAGCAATCAGGAAAGCAGGTGTAGAAGTTTGTGGGAAGACGTCTGGGAAAGGTGCTCCCCTGGATAAAGAAACATGGTGGTGGAATGATGTGGTTCAGGATGCCATCAAGGCAAAACGACAGGCAAAAAGGAAATGGGATGAGTCTGGAAATGACGAAGATAGAGAACACTACAGAAAGGCAAATAAAGTTGTGAAAAGAGCTGTAGGGAAAGCAAAGACAGCTGCATGGAAGGAAGTCTATGAAGAACTAGAGACCACAGAAGGGGAGGCCAAGCTTTTCAGAATCGCTAAGGCACGAGACAGGGCTTCAAAAGATCTCACACACATCAGGCAGATGAAAAGTGAACAAGATGAAGAGCATATTAAGAAGAGATGGGAGGAATATTTTGAAAAGTTGCTAAATGAGGAAAATGCCCGGCTTGTGTTTGAGGATGGTATCCCAAATCACAACGTAACAACTGGCATATGCAGGGAAGAGGTTGTAACTGCTATTAGGAAAATGAAATGTGGAAAAGCAATCGGCCCCGATGAAATTCCAGTACAGACTTGAAAATGTCTGGATGAAGAGGGCATAGATATGTTGTGGAATCTATTCCAACAGGTACTTCAAGAGGAATTAATGCCCAAGGAATGGCGGGAGATTACCATAATTCCCATTTATAAGGAGAAAGGTGACATTCAGGATTGTGCAAATTACAGAGGAATAAAACTCATTTCGCACACAATGAAGATCGGGAGAAAGTTATTGAAAGTAGGCTTCGGGTGGAGACGACAATAGGAGATGAACAGTTTGGATTTATGCCGGGGAAGGGAACAACAGATGCTAATTTTGCACTTAGGCAGGTCATGGAAAAGCACAGGGAGAAGAGAAAAGAACTACATATGGTGTTCATAGACCTAGAGAAAGCGTATGATCGAGTGCCCCGTCAGGAGGTATGGAGATGCATGAGATGCAAGGGAGTACCGGAACAGTATGTGCGTATTGTTCAGGATATGTACCGTGGAGCAAGGACACGAATTAGAAGCAGTGTAGGATTGTCAGATACTATACCGGTTCAAGTAGGTCTTCACCAAGGATCTGCACTAAGCCCCTATATTTTTGATCTAGTAATGGATGTCTTCTCTGAAAACATAAGAGAACCAGCTCCTTGGTGTATGCTATTTGCAGATGATATTGTCTTATGTAGCACACACAGGGAAGAGCTTGAATATAAACTGGAATGCTGGAGAAGAGCCATAGAGGACAGAGGCCTTAAAATCAGTAGGAATAAGACCGAATATCTGTGCCTTGGAGAAACTGGAAATGAAACTATTCAGATGGATGGTAGCCAGCTACAGGCAAGGGACAGTTTCAAGTATCTGGGATCCATTGTATTTAACGATGGCAATCTAGATCTGGAAATTACCCACCGAATTCAGGCTGCCTGGTTAAACTGGAAAAGGTTATCTGGTATTCTCTGTGACAGGAGACTGAATATCCAAGTAAAGGGTAAAGCCTATAAATGTGGAGTGAGACCTGCAATGCTCTACGGAGCAGAAACTTGGCCAACAGTGCAGTCACAGTGCAAGCGACTGGAAGTAGCTGAAATGAAGATGCTAAGATGGATGTGTGGTGTTACAAGGAACGATCACATCAAAAACACCTTCATACGAGGCAGCGTAAAAGTGACTGAAATATCAAATAAGGTGCAAGAAAGACGCTTGCACTGGTATGGCCACATTAAGCGCAGGGATGAGAGTTATGTAGGAAGGCGAGTGCTTGATCTGGAGGTGGAAGGCAAAAGGGAAAGAGGCAGGCCTAGAAGAAGATGGATGGACTGCGTGCATGATGATCTCCGGGAGAAACAGTTAACAGAAAACACTATTTGGGACCGAGGAAAATGGAAACGACTTGTCAAAAACGTCGACCCCGCATGAACGGGAAAAGACGAAGAAGAAGAAGATTGTCCGAAGAATCCGTCTATCAACCTTCTGTAGTTTTTCAGTTGTTTCACTTGCCTATGTTGCTTCAGGCTTAACGTCGGAGAAAATAATGTCGAAATTTAGCATTAATGGAAAGAGACTGTTTCTTATATGTTGGCCACGTAATCTGTTGGGCTCGTCGCAATTTTAGTGTTCTACTATCTATTGATGCTCATTCATTGGCATTCCAGGTGATGATCTCACCAAGATATTTAAAATTTTCCACACTCTTTATTTTCTGGACATTATGCAGTACAATATGTGACATGTCAACTTGAAAAGATGGTATCATTTTTGTTTTCTCAAAAGAAATTTTCAACCCAACCTTTGCTGCTAATCGTACCAATACCTCTACCTGAAATTTAGCTTCCCACTAGTTGCTAATAATGCTAGATCATCAGCAAAGGCGAGACAATTTAGTCGAATATTTTCTTCCAATCTTAACATTCGGTGGACAAACCTTATTCCACTGACGCATATTTTTTTCCAGCACACAATTAAACAACAATGGAGTATATTCGTTACTAATTGGTCAAGTTCATCCCAAAATTGATTCATTCCCTCGGTATCAGTTCTATTTTTGTCATTTGTTGGTGCATGAACATTTATCAATGTGTATATCTTGTTTTCCACTTAAACTGTTAACAATGCAACTCGTGGGGAATTTGAGGAAATATCCGTGATGGAATCTAGTATTCTATAGTGTACCAAGAAACCTACTCCAAATTGAGGGACATTTTTCATTACCCTTTCTCCTGGAGGCCCTTTATAGAGACGATACCCACCTGATTCATTTGGGTTCGGGTAAGTATTACGTAATTCTTGAAGAGCAGTGATCACAATTTTGTGTTGAACCAAGATATCTGTTAGACACTTTAACTTACCAACCTTCATCAAAGAATTAACATTTAATTTTGCCAAATATGAGAACTTTTCTGGCTTGTTGAATTTAAGTACGTTCTTAGTGTGATTAGTCTGCATGTTTGGTCATTGTATCTCTAGGCGCTCTGACTCGCCTTAATCCTCTACCTGACACCCCACCGTATCCGAATGGTGTCTTCGCTTGGTTAATAATGTAACCGTCCAACCCAGTGGATTTCAATACAAGACTCTCCATATTTGTGTGATTATCAGATCAATGATCAAGAATCTGTCCGTGGTCAGGGTTTACAATCCCAGATGTGATCTGGGAAGGTGATGAATGAAATATGATATGATGAAACATGAGATTATGAGTGTGTTTGGTCCGCGAGAGCTATTTTATTTCGCTCAAGTCCGCCAGTAAATCAGTGAGGACCTCCCTATCCGCCACCTGGGACGCACCACGTCGGAGTATCATCTCTCCGCCTGCTACGACAGCGTAGTAGGTTCGTGGATGTAACTAGTATTTAATAAAATTGAAATTCAAATGGAAATTATGCCATTATTATTATTATGATTATTATCATATTGGATGGTGAAGAGACGCTAAGGCCGAGTGGGTTCGGCCATTCTTGAAAAGGTTTCTCCAGTTTCATTTCCAGGAAAATGCTGGGATGGTACCGGCCACTTGTTTTGAACCCTTTGCTGCGTTTTAACTCACTTCTCAGTCCATGTCTTGCCTTGATGGCGCGCCACATGAAACAAACACCATCAGAACTCTGTTAATGAGAGTTGTTTCTTCACGATATAACACAAAACATAAAACATAAACATAAAACAGTTAAGAATGCTGACGAAAAGCAGTAACAGAAGGAGAAGATAGCATTTGAGTACCCATTGCTAATTTCTTAAAAGAGGTTTATCGGATGTATATTTTGAGTTCAGTTGAACGAACATTGTCACAGAAATACGAAGGAGGGAAGCTGAACAACACATATAAGGTCTAAGAATTGAAACAAAGGACTTTATTTAAATCAATCAGTGAAATTTATAGCTATTAGCATTAAAAATAGAAATTTTGCATTTAAAGTTTGAACTTTTCGCAGATAACATTATGTTATATAACAAAGTAGGACAACAATAATATAAAAAATAGTGCATCATATTATTTACAAAATGCTAACTTACAAAAACAGGTTCAGATAGCTAATAAATAATTCAAGCAACTTGTACTATTTATTGAAACTTTGATTTTTACTAGAATATCATGCATATGGCATTTCTCCCCAACATTATCGCGATTTAGATTCAGTCCTCATTCATACATCTCGTAACGTCAACATGTTGCAGCATTGGCATTTGCCAATTCTTCGCTGCGCATTGTCCAACGTACTCTGAAACTGTAGCACCACCGCAGAACTTGTTACGAAAGAACACGAGATGGGTTGGAGTGCCGACTGTGATCTCACCTTTCAGCAAGCAAAACCCATGTTGATTAACAGTGTTACTTTGGAATATCCTGACTACCCTCGTAATTTTACTCCAGACAGACGCATCGGCTGTAGGAATTAGTGCGATTTTGCTACAGGAAGATGAGAACCATCAACGACAGTATATTGCTTTTCTTAGCCGTAAGCTTCGACCTCACGAATTCATTTATTTCACAATGGAACTGGAAGCTCTTGCAGTGTTTATGTTTTGGAATACTGGAGGAATGTATTATGGGGACAGAGAATTATCGTCCGTACTGATCACAACGCGCTGACCTTTGTACTACTGACAAGATTGCGAATAATCGTATAACGCGTTGAACGATTATTCAGCAGTTCGATGTCACCATATAACACCGACCTGGGAAGGAGAACGTGCTAGCTGACATTCCTCGTTGCAATCCCGACCAGCTCATTACTGCCACTCGATAATGAGTAACGGAAAGTGATTGGATACATGGAAGGGAAGATGGATGCCCAAGACGTTGAATTTTGTGAAAACCGATCGTATTTCATCCAAGTATGTCATGTATCAAAGTCAATTATACAAGTTCATACTCAGCTTCGTGCAGTAGTGCTTCAGCGATACCAGACGCTGATAACGCATCTAGTCCATTTAATTATTGGCCATTCTGGAACCGATAAGACGGAAGGATATGGGCCAATCAGTAAGACACTCTATTCGAGCGTGTGGCCCATGCCAGAACAATAAATGCACAGCACATCAAGTAATCCAGAGGATCAAACGTCAAGTGATACCAGAGGCGGGAAAGCCGCAATTTTCATTAACGGAACATGCATCACAATTTACTTCTGATGAATTTGCTGATCCTATGCTAGAATTGAACATCGGACACTTACTATAATTATTCCGGCACCCAGAGGGTAATCCTAACGAGAGAGTGATGTGCGATATCGCTAAGTTTTGCAAACTCTACTGTGGGGAGCAGCACTAGAAGTGGGCTGAAGTCCTTGTCTTTAAGACTCAGTATATACACTGTACCGTACACGAAAGCACTGGACAAATTCCCACTGAATTACGAGTACATCTGAACCAAAAGCTTAGAAGAGCTTGGGATTATGTTATTGCATCACCACCATGTAGTCTACAGTCGTAAGCCGGTAAGATTGAATCCGACAGAGGTTGCTGAAACAGACAAGCAGAGAAACGCTTGCGCCGGTTCAGAAGACATCGAATTAGTAGATCGCTTTATGTAAATGCCCTTGTACTCATTAGAAGACTCTAATCCTTTGGATAGAGTGTACTGGTACCACAAATTTATGACCTTATATAATGGTCCACATCGTGTAACTACAGTTCAAGGAAATGGGAGCTATGGAATTAGCGACATTGACACTGACGAATCGGAATTTATAATGCGCCTAACCATAGGCAGTATCATCGAGATTAAAGAGGAGACTGTTTGGAAATAAAACATTATCACCGAAATATGTTTTGATCGACGGGGTGGCATATGAGCCCGATCGCTCATTCTCGATGTTAGAATCGAGTATTATCGAGTGTGACCGTATGGAATATGCATCATAGCAACAATGAGCTTGCACGGATCTGTTAAATCATACATATGAGTTCTGAGGACAGAATATGACCGAATCAGAAGGCCGTGAAGTTAATTTTCGAAATGTACTATTTTCATATTTTTGTACGTGATTTTGCATATGACTATGATTTGATAATTCAATATGGGATACTTACTGATATTTTGAAACATGAAATACTGTGCAGAAAGGCGAATAGTAAAGGAGTGTGCATGACTCTGGATTTGAACCTACAAGAGGGAAGCGCACGAAGAAGTCTTTTCCACTTCTTGTTTCGGAGCCTTGATTGAAAGATGACGTATCACTCCGCGTACCGTGAAAACGTGTTGGTTGTATCACTTTAATATCAGCCGCAGTAGGCGACAACTAAAGCCAATATCATAAAGCATACGTGAAGACATAGATTTAATAGCCTAAGGATGTGATGATGAACGCTTGACGATCGAAACTTGTCATTCAAGTGTATTTATTAATCTCAAGTAAATCCTTTAGGAAGGAGGTACCTACCTCCCCTATGGGCTGAGCAGCCATTTTAGGCAGATTTCATTAGAAAGCTAATTATTGCAATGTGCACCATGTTGTGAATTCCGAAAAACTTCGACATATCTTCACGTTTCACATCCCCCAGACCCCAAAACCACCTCCAGTTTATATATATACAAGGTGCGTTCAAAAAGTAAGGAGCCGAAGGCATAAATACAGAAACCAGTACCTGTACGTTAGAAGTATTGGCCCTGGCTGTTGAGGCACTTGTCCCACTGTGACACGAGGCGGTGAATGGCTGTCTCATAAAATTCCCTGGGCTGCGATGTGAACCAGTTCCGCACGTACAGCTGGACGTCGGCGTCCAAGGTGAATCGTTGGCCCCGCAGAGCCCCTTTCAGGGGACCAAACATGGCGTAATCACAGGAAGAGAGGTCTGTACTGTATGGAGGATGACCGAGAACCTCCCATTTGAATTTCTGCAGGAGTGCCACGACTGTGTTGGTCGTATGAGGTCGTGCATTGTCGTGGAGCGACCACGACGGCTATGGCGTTCACTGTCACTCGGCGGTCCTGGATAATAAGTGCATCAACCAGCTGGACGTTGTCATCGGTAATGCAGGAGGGTGCCCCAGACCGGTCATCATCGGCTGACGACACCCATCATTCCCTGAAGTGCTTGTGCCACGCCTTGACCCTTGCAAGGGACATGCAGTGTTCGCCGTACACTTGTGACATTCGGCGATGAATGACCGTTCCCCCTACTCCTTCCGCTGTCAGAAACCGAACAACACCTCCATGTCAATGTTTGCAATGCGACTGGCAGCGTTGGACGATTGATGCATGCTGCTGCTCGCTTTGTATCGTCACGTGACGTGCACACGTGCCCTCAGCGACGGGCTGTGACCTTCTACGCTCTGGTCGGAACCAAACATCGTTACACACGCCACGATTAGCCGATGTCGTCACCGGTTTGTGCATTCCAGCCTCCGGCTCGTTACTTTTTGAACGCACCTTATATTTATGTAGGCACTGTGACATTTTTATCATAGTAGCGCTTCGGTGGTGAGATCATGAACTATGCATATTTGAGTGCTAATCTGTGGAATCCATGGAGGAGGATCTAGCGGAAGAGGAAGTGGCTTATCTTAGAAAAGGCAAGAAGATTATATATATGAACACTGGATGTGGGAGGATATTTAAAAATCATTATTGTAGGTTTGGAGATTATGATATATAGATGTGCTTGTATAAGTGAACAGAAATATTTTGTTACACTGAATGAACGTGTCTGGATTGTTTATCATTGATTGTCCCGTAATGCTTCTAGTAGAGAAGATTGCTTTTAATAAAGAAAGATAATAAATTGGAAATCATATCCTTTTACTGGAGCAAAACAAATATATTATATATGATATTCATATTTCTCCTCAAACCGTAAGTAACATTCCCTGTAATTGATTGTATATTGCAGTAGATATCTAAACTTGCTTTCCTCACTGATGGTATCTTGGTTGGTATTCAGAAATACCCTACCCCTTGAGATTGTAGAGGACTTGTGTTTCTATTTAGTTGAACAAGAGATTGATTACTCATAGATTTAATTTGCATATGAGTTGGCGCCCACCCGGATTGTTCTTCTTATCCATAAAACTTTTTCAGGTGTTACTTTAATGGTGGGATTGGTTGTTGGTTCTTATATTTACCCTTTCAGTAATAATTTTAATATTCCTTTTAATAATAAATTTATTAAAGCACAAAATATGCGGTATGAAATTACAACTAGTTTGAACAGAACTGAGACAGAGATAACCTCCTCTGCCCACACCACATCACGTGGTATCGATCACATCTTCTACCACATAGGGCACATACACAATTTAAGTCTGGCTGATGAAATCTTCTGTTATTACACACTTTGAAGTGGAAACCATGTACCGAGAATCTCGTTATCAGGTGCCTCAACTCGTAGGAGCTCTCTGTCCAGTCCCGTGATGTCATCGCATCAGTCGCGTAAAATTCTTGCCAGGTGCTATATTTCTTAGACTTCATTTCCTGAACTAGTGTCTCAAAACCATTTAAACCGTTTAATAACAACGACTTAGGGGAACCATTAGTAAAAAAAAACATTGCATTTGGCACCTTAACGTGGGAATCGAGAACCAGGATACATCAGTGTGGGAGTAGGAGAGTGTGACTTGTGCAAGTGTTATCTGAGAGATAGGTTAGTGTACGTATTTACATGGAGGATGAACGAATGAGAATAATGAATGGGAATGGAGTGAGTTGTAGCAGGATGGAGATGAATGGAGAAAATGTGGTGGTGTGCATGTTGGAAAGTGATGGGAATGAGACTGGCAGTAGTGTGATGGAAGGAGGAATGACTGATGTACTAGTACAGGATGTTGTAAGGCCAGCAAAGGATGTGTTAATGCCGGTGCAGGATATCCTAAATATGTTAAGGGAAATGAATGAAAAATTTGATAAGAATAATCAGGAGATGTTAAGGCAAATGGATAAAAAATATGATAAGAATAATCAGGAGATGTTAAGGCAAATGAATAAAAAATTTGATAATAATCAGGAGATGATAAAACAAATGAATGAAAAATTTGATAAGAATAATCAGGAGTTGAGTAAGAAATTGGATAAAGTAATGCATGTTAATGAGGAGTTAGATAGGAAGTATGGATTGTTACAGCATAGTATTGAGGGGGTAAAACAGGAAATTAGAGGTGAGGTAAGGAGTATGGTGGAGGAAAAGGTGGAAGCAATTAAAAGAAGTAGATCAGAAAATGATGAAAATGGAAACGAAAATACCAGAGAAATTAAATGATATGACTAGAGAAGCAGATAATAAATTGGAAAGGGTACAGGAACATATTCTAGAGAAAATTGAGAAGGTTGAAAAGGTGACTGGTGAGAGGATATTAGATATGGAAGTGAGATTCAAGTCTCAAATAAAACATGAGAATGGTCAAGTTAGAGTGGGTTTATTAGGAGTGAATAATCTGAAAGAACTAGAGTTGCCGAAATTTAACAATAAACAGGGTTGCCCTATGGAATTTATGGAAATTGTAGAGAATAGATTTAAAGATAAACTTAATGAAGGAAGTATAGAGTGGAGTCAAGTTTTAGAACTATTAGATCAAGCTTTTGTAGGTGAAACTCGGAACTGGTTCCTAGTATATAGGAATTCATTGGATAGTTATAGTAGTTTTAGGAAGAAATTTTGTGATAAATATTGGAACGAATCAATACAAGCACAATTAAGAGAAAGAGTGATATTTGGACAATACGATAGTAGAGATGGTATGAGTATGACTGAATATTTTCTGAGCCAAGTGTTAATATGAAAATATTTAGATGGGATGGCTAAGGATGATGATGTAGTAAGGCTGTTGCTTAGGCATTTTCCTTATAGAGTAAAGGAGGCGTCATGTATGCAAAAAGTTACTAATATATCGGAATTAGAGAACTTATTGGGGAGCTTCGATGCATTGGGGGGAAGAAGTGAGAATCAAGCAAGTGGTTATGGGAGCCGCATAAATCAGGACCAGAGAGGTCGAGATAATTATAATTATAGGGATAATAATCAACAAATAAATTCCTCTAATAATCAAGCGAATCATAGACAAGGTAATCCTTATCAAAATCATAATAATAGAAATAATAGATGGCGGAATGATGATAATAATTATCAAAGGAATAATCCCCGTAATAGACAAGAAAATGTAGAGGATAGAAGAGAGGAGAGGAGACAAGAGAGTAACAATAATAGGAGTCGAAATGTGGAAACAGTGGATGAGTCTAGGGGAAATTTAAACTAGAATCAGACGGTAATGACAGGTCAGATTATCAGTCTGATATTATATCCGCTAATACTATATTATCCGGAACTTATGACCTAGATATAAAGAGTGATCTCTTAGAAGATTTAGTAGAGGAAAAGGTACAATCCGCAAAGGTTAATGGGATTTCTATTGTGGAATTGAATGTGTTGGGGGCGCAGGTTGATGTTTTGTTAGATAGTGATGGTGAGAGAGGTAGGGCAAAGTGTACAAGGGTGGCTGTGGTAAACCCTGGTACAAGTATTAAGGAGAAGGATAGTCTGGAAGGTGTTCTAAGTTTACGTTTTCAATTTAGGGAGGAGATGAGGAGAGATCATAAGGAGAAGATTAGATTAATTGGCCAGTGGGGTAGAGGAATAAAGAACGATAATCAGGAGATAAATAAGAATGTTTGCCAGAAATTAGATGAGAATGACCAGCAGTTAAAGGAGATGTTACGTGAATGTAGAGTAGAGGATGAGGAAAGGCTGGAAGTAGGAAATAGTAGATTTGATGTGTGTAACCAGATGATCAGGGGTGGAAATCTGCAGGGAGATCCCAGTAGACTGGGAACACAGGAGGTGGAATTAAGGAATTATAAAAGTAGAAAAAAGGATAGGTCCATGTGCATATGTACTCGAAGATGAGGGGAGAATTCTGTATGGTACATATAATGTACACTCATTACGGAAGTTTGTTGTTTAAAGGAAGTATAGGTACCGGTACATCTATGCCTGGCATTTAGAGATAGGTATTTTGAATGCAGAGTTTATGATTTAGTTAATTATATTCATGTATATTCTTATGTGTGTAAGAAGTGTGTATGTGATGGATGTATATTTGGAATTAAATGTGTAGGGGGCGTGTTACGCGACTTCGTTATTATTATGATTCATGTTTTGAGGCATATTATGTCTATCTTGTGATCTATCTTAGGATATATTTGCACAAGGTACATTTGTTGGTTTACTGTAATGTACATATATTTTAGTGAGAATGTTATTTAATTTTCTTTCTTATCGTTAGTCAATCCATTAATTCTGTTTTTTTTAATATCTTTTGACCATAATTTACCTTGGTTTTTGCATCTGTTAATTTGATTTTGTACAGTAATTTTGTATAATTGAAATATGATTTCTAAGTTTTCGTATTCAAGAAGTCTAAATATGGTAATTATATGGAGATATGAAGACTGGTTATGATAGACCCTACATAATGATGCTGTAACCACAGTAACTCGTGCAGTTTTAGTTAATGGAATATACTTCAATGGCAACTGGACAAAGTAAATCAACTCGAGAAACACAAGATTTGAGCAGTTTCATACGTCATGCAATGATGTGACAAATATGGATATGGTGCATACAACAGATAGCTATATGTATGGTAACTTCCTTGACTACCAAGCAATTCAGCTGGACTACAAGGGAGATAAATTCCTCATGTTGATTCTCTTGCCACAAGGTTGTGGAGATAGCAGAGAACTGGATGAACTCTCTCGGACTGTGTACTTCACTGCTGTTCAAAATGGACTGAGGCGAACAAATGTGGATGTGACTCTCCCCAAGTTCAAGATAGAACAGACTATTCACATGAATGAAGATATGCAAAAGATGAATATGCTGCCAAGGATCTTCCAGTGGAGGGTTTGGTGGAACTGTGTATGAAAGAATGCCTGACTGGATATAACATCTCAGCACCCTTGACGACAAAAATTGAAAAATCCTGGTGAAGGGTCTTCATGAAGATGTTGCTCCAATTACTGAAGATGTAAATGGTCTTGGACATGGTATCTAACGAACTTATGGATATTTGGGTTAAATGTGTATCAGAAATCCCACCAAAATGACTTTGTTGTCAAGATTTCTGGGGGCGAATGTGACAGTTTTATCAAAGTAGTGCTTCGGTGGTGAGATCATGAACTATGCATATTTGAGTGCTAATCTGTGGAATCCATGGAGGAGGATCTAGCGGTAGAGGAAGTGGCTTATCTTAGAAAAGGCAAGAAGATTATATATATGAACACTGGATGTGGGAGGATATTTAAAAATCATTATTGTAGGTTTGGAGATTATGATATGTAGATGTGCTTGTATAAGTGAACAGAAATATTTTGTTACACTGAATGAACGTGTCTGGATTGTTTATCATTGATGGTCCCGTAATGCTTCTAGTAGAGAAGATTGCTTTTAATAAAGAAAGATAATAAATTGGAAATCATATCCTTTTACTGGAGCAAAACAAATATATTATATATGATATTCATATTTCCCCTCAAACCGTAAGTAACATTCCCTGTAATTGATTGTATATTGCAGTAGATATCTAAACTTGCTTTCCTCACTGATGGTATCTTGGTTGGTATTCAGAAATACCCTACCCCTTGAGATTGTAGAGGACTTGTGTTTCTATTTCATTGAACAAGAGATTGATTACTCATAGATTTAATTTGTATATGAGTTGGCGCCCACCCGGATTTTTAGCCTATTTTCAATTTTGAAAAAATAGGCTTATGAGATCACCTTTTGTCCGTGTGTGTGTGCGTGTGTGTGTGTGTGTGTGTGTGTGTGTGTGCGTGTGTGTGTGATTCGTGTGTGTGTCCCCCCCTAATAAAATCGAAACGGCTGGAGCGATTTCAATGAAACTCGGGAAGTTCATAGCACTATTCCCGGCGACCTCGACCGTGCCCTTCAAATTTTGTTACGTCTCTCCAATCCAACATGGCGGCTGTGCGAAATATTTCACTAGCATTCAATATCTCCGAAACTATTACCGATATCGCCCTGAAATTGTGTACGGTGATAAAGGGCACTACTAGAAGTTCACCTATGAGACTTTCAAAAACCTGGTGACTACAAAACCAACATGGCGGCCAAGCGAAGTTGAGATATTTAAATAGACTTTTCTCGCGATTTAACTATCTAAATGTAATGAAACTTGGTACACCAAATGTTTATACACATTGTAATGCACTGGAGTCTAATTTAGTTCAATTGTTTACATAACCTCAAAATGGCGGCTGTGCGAAATATTTCACTGACATTCTATATCTCCGAAACTATTACAGATATCACCCTGCAATTTTGTACGGTGATAAAGGGTACTGATACAGGTATACCTATGTATATTTCATAAACCTGTAAAGTACGAAACGAACATGGCGACCAAGCGAATTTAAAATATTTTAATAGACTTTTCTCGTGATTTAACTCTCTGAGCGCAGTGAAATGTGGTACAGTAATTGTTTTTGCAGATTGTAATGCACTGCCATCTAATTTAATTCAATTGCTTACATAACCTCAAGATGGCGGCTGTGCGAAATTTTAAAATTAAGTTTTTATTTCTTGTGTCGTAATCATGCGATCGAAGTGAAAGTTTGAATAATGAACCTAGGCAATAATTGCCCTTGAATGGTACATAACTCTATGGCCTATACACATAACACTCCTAAATGGTGAGCTCCCGAAATATTTAGACGGTTCTCAATATCTATTAATCTTTTACAGGAACCAAACTGAATTTTTTAATGTTCATAGAGACTATGAACATATGTTCACCTATAGGACTTTCAGGAACCTGGTGAGCACAAATCCAACATGACGGCGACGCGAAGTATAAATATTTAAATGGACGTTTCTCGCGAATTAACTATCCGAGTGCCGTGTAACGTTGCACGTTAAATTCTTATACAAATGTTGATCCACTGGCATCTAATTTATTTCAATGGTTTGCATTATCACAAGATGGCTGCTGTGCGTAATTTTAAAATCTCGTTTTTACTTCTTGTTGTCTAATCATGCGATTGAAGTTTGAATACCACACGTACACAATAATCTTAATGTAATAGTACAAAAATAAAAATCCAACCTGGCGACCATCTGAAATATTTAG
Source organism: Meconema thalassinum (assembly GCA_946902985.2). NCBI lineage: Eukaryota > Metazoa > Arthropoda > Insecta > Orthoptera > Tettigoniidae > Meconema > Meconema thalassinum. Next base: position 111,648,647 of record OX336395.1, on the reverse strand, counting down.
ACGGTTCTCAATATCTACGAATCTGTTACAGCAATTAAACTGAAATTTTGTATGTTGATTGTGGCAGTTAACATAAGTAGGATATATGAAAATAGGCTGTATAGTTCTACACGGAACTACTTGTTCTTCTTATCCATAACACTTTTTCAGGTGTTACTTTAATGGTCGGATTGGTTGTTGGTTCTTATATTTACCCTTTCAGTAATCATTTTAATATTCCTTTTAATAACAACGACTTAGGGGAACCATTAGTAAAAAAAACATTACAGCACTAACACCATTTTGCACCAATCACTTTCAAATTTATACATAATATACTGTATAGCCCCTTGAAATCTCGGTCGAGTTCGTTAATGGGCCAAATCGGACCAAGGAGGTGAAAATGGACCCCCTTTTTTTTAGTGAAATAACGCTGTAACTTCCCTAATACCGTGTGTGAAATATCGAATCCATTCAAAGTTCATACAATTCTTCAAGTAATGCCCAACAATCAATTTTAGTAAAGTATTTGGCAGCACCTATCATTGACCAAACGGGTGGGGGAAAAGTTTTTTTTTTTTTTTTTTTAAACAAAATTAATATCCCTCCCTATATTATTTTGCTAAGGTCCCATTCCAGTTTTATATCGGGTACCTACAGGTTCAGCATAACCCAATGCGTAAGCGAAACGCACTCACTTACTCTTTAAATGCCTCACAATTAAATAAATACCTTAAAACATGTATAATTACAATGAAATAATGAAAGAATGCAACACGGTAACCATGGAAACAGAATCTCACAGGTCCATCTATTTCTGTAAGACGCAATGCAATTCCAATTATTACATTACTGTGAAATTTTCCAGACGGTTATAAGTTTATCACTGAACCAAATTAAGCTGTAAAATTCATCAATACATGCAGTATAATGCGCTTAAGGGGGTCAAGGGGCACTCTAGAATTTTTCACGTAATTTTCACGTGTGAGTGTGGTAGGAAAGGTCTTTTTACCCGACTATAAAGGGTCTCCGAAAACCACATTTTCACCTTAAATTAACCGTGTCTGTGATATTAACAGAAAACTAGCTTCGCTCTGATATACCTATGAAGGAATGACAAACCCCTAACCACTGCACCAGTAGCTGAATTGATAAAGTCTGATTATTCATACCAAGGATAAATCAGTCATAGCATTCATGATTGAGATTTTGCTAAGTGTACTCTTTACAAATAGAATATTCGCGTGCGAAGCCACGACGGGTAATGGTAGTCTCTCTTAATAGGCACAATATCATAACTGTTTAAAATGGTCAATACTCCTCAAAAATTACCCGAAACTTTTGTCTACAAGAATTTTTGAAATGCCCATCTTTACGTCAATAGCAAACTGTTTTCGGAATTATAAGATGGGGATTATCGTATGCTAAACACGTAGAACGTTTGTGGGTATAGAACAAGTGGCAAATTTAGTGAATTCGAAATCTACCTCCGGCTTGCCGCGTGCCGATTGTGATTTTTTTAATAGATGTGTGCCAGGCTTATTAGCTGGTCCGACACTGTATTGCCAATTGAGTCGCCTAAAATCAAAAAACGGCAAATCCACAAAACAAAATTTGTGGGAAAATGAGGAAAATTGTTAACATATGAAAAAATCCTTGGAATAAGAACATTCCGTTTATTAATTACTTTGTCATCAAACGATGCATTCCAACAAATTACAGGATTGTCCCATAACGGAAAGTAACACAATTCTTCAGATAAATTAGTAGTCAAATGGTTTTGAAAGTGAAATGTGCATATGGACGTTTTTGAAAGTAAGAAAAGCAGTTCTAAGAATAAAAACCTGGAAAGAAGGAAAGCAGGTGAACTTGAACCATCCAAATTATACATGAAATGAAAACCTGACCGGAATTACGATTATGCATATATTTCAAATTTAACACAAACACTTAACCACACATTACAATACACAACGCAGCTGATGGCAGTATGAAGGAATCCTGGGTAATGCAATATTCTATGTGCTGATTGGCTGAAAACGACTTAGTGGATTTTGAAACTAACAATGGCGGAAGTTCAATTGAATCTAGTGGATATTGAAATTAAACGCCAAGTTTTGTCCGCCATTTTCATATGGAAATAGCGTCCTTTGAAGGATAATAATGTCACCATTGAGTTGCCCGCGTGCAAGTTCTTGCTCAAAAAAGGAAAATAAAGAAATAAATAATAAATACCAGATATATAAAGATAATTTAAATAAATAAATTGGGGAGCGTGATGGCACAGTGGCTTAGCCCCTCGCCTTTGACCCAGACGGCCGGGGTTCGAATCCCTGTGACAGCGGGGTGGAATTTTCACCTGGAAAATCTCGTGGCGTCAGGAAGGGCATCCGGCCTTATCCCCGGCCAAAATCAAAATGAACCTGGATGGCTTAGGGCGACCACAATTAATTGGGAAAAGCCGAAGAAAGTTAGTAATCAACATAAATAAATAAATAAATTTAAAAAACTAAATTTTTAAATTTGCTTTTAGGACCTTAAGTCAAAAAGGCCTGATGTGTTCATACTGTATAAGATTACTATGATGATGATGATAATTGTTGTTTTAAGGGGCCTAACATCTAGGTTATCGGCCCCTATAAGATTACTATACTGCGGCTAGGATTGTTAATAATCTAGTATTTTGTATCTATGGAGAAAGCTTATTCACATAATTTGTAGGCAGCAACAGTCTCTGAAGTTACTTGAGGTATCTTGTGCCCATTTAGACCGAAGTCCGGACGACCACATATGCATTTCATCAAAAATCTGTCAGAACGAGAATCAAAATATCCCGGGGCGCCAGATGGGTTAAAGTGACTACAATAACTCAACAAAAAATGCTTTTATGTTCGACCCTCGCTATTATGTGTCAGATAACTGTATCATAATGATGGTCATTATAACACTGTTTTCCATTATGATACAGTTTCTCCAGCCAATCAGAGCTCGTTCATTGACCAATTAGGTAACGATAACTTCGCGCATGCGCTCAAAATCCAACATGTCGGACATAAACACAACATCGAACTATAATAAATTACCGACAGGGAATACCCACCGTCCATATGTTCGCGTAAATAAACTGGCGAATATGAGACAAGAAATAGCACTGTACCTTAAAATCACCAACACTAATTTCTACACAGCGCATTGTCTTCAAACGACTGCGGTGACAATATTACTGAGGGACGGCTGATGTAAACATATGGCTGCATATGGCATTGAAAGCCCACAGAGCGCATGGGTCGGTCGTTCAAAGCTCTTGAAAGACAAAGATATAACACCCAACGCTCTGCGATCACAAAATTCCAGTAGCTGACTCTCAACAGATATTTATGAATATTTATGTTAAAACATATAATAAAGTTATAATTATCGTCGAACATAAACAGTCGTATGCAACTCGCCTATAATGGTAATTAAGACACTCGTATGGAAATTATAAAACTCGCATACGCTCGTTTTATAAAAAATACTCGTGTCTTAATTATAGCCATTATAGGCTCGTTGCATAATGTACTATACTGATTTTTCGACTCGATGCAACAATAAGGATAGAAGGAGATTTTCTGAAAATAACACAACCTGTAAAATTATCTCATTTTATTTAAAACGTTAAAAATTACTGAAGGCATGCCAAAAAATAGCATAATAGATGTATCACGAATCATACGTTATGTACAAGATTTACAATTTCACCAACACATGAACACTTGGCAATTGAGACGAAGGTCAAATGAATAGTCCTGCTGACTTCGCTCAAAAGAATTATTTACAGTAGTAGGGTTTTGTCAGTGCAAATTTAATTGTCCTTCCTGATTCCTATCTTATTGGAGTATTCACATATTGAAATGAAAAAAATTTATCACTTGTTGAAAAATATATCACTGATTCACTTTTTTTTTCAAAATTATCGTAGCAAATTAACTAACACTTCAGGATTCAGTTATCTCAAGATTTGTTCAAATGCAAAGTTATTAACAAGAAATACAACACAATATCATTTACATGGACACTCGAGCATTTGGATTCGACGAACTTCGATAAACAGAAAATATGTATTGAATCATCTGTTCTCGATCCAAAATCTATTCAGAGCTTTTGACTCAATCATCAATATAATGATCAAAAATATTACTATCAACAAAATATATATTCAATTCTATATGGATTCAACCATTCAATCAATTAACTATCACTTGGAAATATTATTTAGAAAATTTATCATAAAACAATTTCATTTGTTATTATCAAAATTACAATAATTTGACCAAATGTCAAATATGTTAATCATCAAACTTATTTGCAAAATGTTTATATATTTTTACAGGATCACAAAATCCTCTCAGTTTGTAGTGGCTGTTAATAAGTAACAGTTTTAAATAATTTACAGCATCGGCCCATTCGATTTAAATGCGTCAAACATCACATAATCATAATTAGCATCTAGACAACGGTAAAGTCTTTTCATGATGAAAGGTACAAGTTTAACAATAACAATTCTCGGGCAAGCAATTACTAGGAATACTTCTAGAACATGTGGGTAAACTGTGAATTGACAATGATGGCTCAACAAAATAACCTTTGGTTATATCTCGGCGAAAGTGTGGCTAAATTCAACTCCTCTACTCATTTCAAAGACATCCAACCTACAATATGGTTGATGCTTCATTTCAACAACCTCATTCCTGCGACATAATTGCACAATCAGAATGGCATATTTAACTCTTTGCACACACAAATTATTTCTTCCCAAATTTTACAGAATAATCAAACCTTTACTTGTTACGACAACTGGAAGATTTATAAGTTAGTTAACTCCCCCAATGAGTTTACAATAATAATTTTACCATCAGTTTAAAACATGAATAACTCCACACCGTGTCTATTTTTAACCAAACGTTTTAAAAGACTTTGCTCAATAATGATTTTATTTTTATACAAACTCTAGCAAAAACCCCGTTTTATACATGTTTTTAGCTTCCCGTATCATTACTTTCCGTGTCTTCTCAAAGATTTAAATGCATAATGCAAGCGTGAAATACTTCCACTGAATTAACATGTTATTTGTTTGTGGGCATGCGTTAACCACTAACCTTCGGAATCAACAAGTATCCGATCTTAGAAAATTGTTTTAAATGTCAAATGTATAAATCACACTACATGATAATGATTATTAGAAATCACAACCATTATTATTATCTCAGAAAATTGAAAATAATTATTATTATTAAATCAACATTATTATTATTATTTCCTCAACAAATGGATTTAAAGTTGTTAAACTGTTCGGGGAATATCATCCTCGACTTCTTAATAATGGATAAATATCCATTCCTCAAATTAAATATATTATTAAATCTTCAGTTACGACGGCTGATGACCGTGATTAGAAAAATATCAAAATTAAATAAATGCTCGTTCTGCTCGTCCATAAATTTCGAATCATTGACTTCTGAGTGTAAAAACTGCTCAGATAAAAGTTTCTATTGCAAAAAGAAAATATTTGCAACAGCAAAAACATCGATGAAAAGAAAATATGTGTTGGTAAGACTGTAGAAAAATTGAGAAATTCCAGCTAACTACGCATAAAAATAATGCAAATTGTAGCTTACATTCCTGTAGATCTTGATGCTTGCAATCTGGTCTGAACCAGATTATTTCAGTCTTCTTGTCCCCACAAGGACACGTATTTATAATCTTGTATCGGCCCCCATTTTATACCCGCAATGGTCTTACTCAGACATAGCGGTATCCATACTTGTAGCCTGAATATCTTGATGAAAATAGTTCGTAAAATATGCTGCTTCAACAGCTGAAGTAATCTTGACTGGGGTTAGATCGAAAAGATCCATGATGAAAAATTACCAGTTTTAACTCGACCCAACTGTAATGCCTTCAATACTGTCACTACTCTTACAATCTTACGCAACACATGTTCGAGTTCTGAAGATCTGTTCCCTGGGCAGTGCTTCTCACTCTCCAGACAATGCAAGCATGCTGGTATTCCCTATGTCGGCTAGTGAACTGAACTGTGCAAGACTGGTAGGCGAACAGTAATGAACTATTTTGGTTGGTCGAAAGTTATTAAGTCCAAGACTTATTCTGGTTGTTTGGATGAAATAATCAAGGTTAAATTTTAGTGGACAGTGGAAATCAAATTACAGACTAAGTCTATGCATATGTCCATTGTAGCAGTAAAGTATTACCAATGTCACAATGTTTATCACCTTGGTGATAACTTTTGAAAAGTTCGAAGATCACTATAATTTTAAACACTTTTATAAGACCAGTAACCATGTACTGTCGAAATCACTAAGTCCCAGCGACTGTGCTGGTAATAACGTAGATTTTGCAACCATGTGCACGAAGACTATAACAGTGTTCGGAGCGACGTAGAGTGTTTAGCGGCTGAGCGCTTACGAAGGAATGAACATACTTAGCTCTGGCATGCATGCCTTATATACCTCGCAAGCGGACTTTTCGAGGTCAATGCGTGAAATATGCTGAAACTAAAACATCTTATATCTCAGCTTCCGCTCAATCAATTTCCTCGAAATAAAGCACATTCTTCCTCCCTTGTCCGTGCCAGTAATCTGATGTTAGTCTCAAGATTCTACTCCATCGGGAAATATCTAATGTCAATTTAGCCTCGACTATGACGCTCTCGCCTACGTCACTTAACCATTTCTTGGCTGCTCAATGCTTCCAATTCCTTCTTAGAAGGTTTGCCGCGCGCTATTCAAACTTTCAATTCAAGACTTAGCATTGTGGCCTGTGCTCTCAAATCTAGGCAACTGGATTTGGGCACAATCTTGCTGTACAGTTCTTAAGCCTGTTTGAGTGTATGTAAAATGCTATATTTTTAATAGTAATGCTAATGCATGTGGAAGCTCAGTTTACAAATAAGTTGAACAATTTCAATGCAATACAGTCATGTTAATTCCTAAGTTTAAAGTTAGTACCAGTCTTCGTGGAACATCGGAGTAGTGTGCTGTCCTCCATTTTTCTATCATTTATGACTTTTGATTGTATTTTTCCCGTGCCGGGGATATGACAGATATTAAACCGGTAGGCCCACCCCACAGTAGTAACTTTGGATACACATTGACAGTGTTGGTGTGACGTCACATGTTCCGTAATGATGAAAGCTTAAATAAGATCATTCTGTTGTTGATGAGTAATATCTTTCCACTCGGTATCTGTACATTTTTGTGGGGATGATTTTGAAAAATGAAACGGAAATGGATGGGACGGAAACATTGAAACGGAAATGGATGAGACGGAAACATTGAAACGGAAATGGATGGGACGGAAACAAAGAGCGCGCGCGGTGGCGGAGATTGATACCACGACGAACTGTCGGCCATGTGGCTATGTGGAATGTATATCACATACGGTTTACTTCAAGGTTTGGAGGCCCCATTAAAGATATTCCTACAATCAATCTTCTTCAAGTTGTCGTTGTTTGGTGTGAAAATATTAATTACATTTGCTGAAAACCGGTCAGGATTTGGCACCGCAGTTTTACAAGTAGTTATTTCAATGACCAACAGAGTTCACTGTTTACAAGGGATAACATGTCACATGTTACACATTATATGCGACTACTGTAAGGCTCATAATTTATATATATATATTGAACCCTTGCAAAGAAGCATATGAGACTCAGTTTCGGGGGGTGTAACAGTCCATTTCGTAAAGTTGTTGTTAAGCGCTTCTTATAACATGCAGGGTAACATATAACAAAATAACATGCAGGAAAAAGTGAATACCAGGATTAAAACATATGAATTTAAAAACAGATCAACAAATTTACACTATTTACAATAAAAACAAAACAAGGTCTTCCAAATGACTCCCACTTGAATTAATAAAATGCCCAACTAGGCCTAATCTCAGGAGAGATCGTAAAAATCTGGACCAAATGTACCAAGTTACTACAATGACATGTGCCGTGCGTGTGCGGCTGTTCTACATGCGTTACGATGTGTACAAATTAATGCGAGATTCGTTACCATCCAGTAAACCTTCAGGGGACGAATCTGCATTGTCTTAGAGCTAGACAGACACGAGGAACCAACTAAACACTAATTAAACTAATCCGACACTTCCTACACTAAATAAAACAACAATAATTTCCGCGTGAAATTGGAATCAAAGAACTGCCGTAGCAAACAACATTAACGCCTAAAACTAGGACTTTTCAAATCAACACAAGTAAATCAACAGGTGACCAATCAAGAAAAATACATATATGGCCGCTTGCCATTTTTACAAGAAAATACACAAGTACACCCAACGGTGTCACAACAGACAAATCTAACAATGAAATGAGTCATAGAAATCACTAGGCTCAGAGCCAACATTTACATCATAAAACAAATATTTCATTTCATACGATATGCGGTAATTCGTAACGGACATGGCGAACTCCCAATTAAGTTATGATCCAATGACCATTAAAAGAACAGGTTTGCTACAGATAGCTTACAGGGGTCAGTCGGTCAGCTGGACTGCCTAAACGATGAATCACCAGACATAGACGGGCGCAAAGTGGAATCTGCACATCTGTCAATCCACGTGTCAATAACCTCGACCTGCCGTGGCACTGGTTCGAGTCTCGAAAAAGCGTGCTCCCAAAAGCACATAATATACGTGTGGGTGTCAAAATAAAATATCTCAGCATTTCCCAAGGAAATCCAAGAATCAGCACTGGACAAGGTACAGTAGTCTCTTAAGAGCGCTCTGCCTTTCCATAAAATACAACCACAATATTATGAGGGCGGTAGGCACATCCTACCCCTCATCACCAAGAATCAATACACACACTTTGACACCAGACACACACCAGAATCACACGTATGGGTTAGACAGAAACCTGAAATAAAGGACATAAAATATTTTCCACCGACTTGCGCTCCCGATCTAGTCCGTGACTAAAGAACCTGAAAAAGGACTCAAAAAACTCAAAAAATAGAACTAAGGTGTTCTACAGTGACATCTTAATTTGTTGCGCTCGGCAACACTAGTATGAATAAAAACCTGTTCGCACAACATCTAACAACTCTTACCCCCCTTTTCCTACTAAAAATGAATTTGAATAAAGCACCACTTGTCGACCGTGACGAGTTTCGCATTCGCGTGAATAAAATCAAATACACACGCCGTGCATACTAAAGAAAGAGGTCAGACTGAGAAATTTTCCAAAAAGTTAACAGCCTCTAGTAAGTACACCAATGCATAGGCAACCCACAACACGTCATTTTTCTCCCATTTCCAAACTTCGTAACTTATTGCCTATCATAGGCAACCCACACGCACGGACGTTATGTGGGTTGCCTATGCATGGGCGTACTTACTATAGGCTGTTAAATTTTTTGAAAAATTTTGGTCCCGTTTCCCACCCTACCGATGAATTTCCATCCAACCTGCTGTTTTGGGCTCCATTGCAGGCCATAAGCTTCATTTTCATCCAACTCTGAAAACTCAGCCATGACGCGTAACGCGTCCAGACAGGGAGGGTTGGGGGTGCAAAAATTTCGAATTTGGGGAACGGAATGTCAAGCAACGATCGGAAGGGGTTGATTTCGTGTCACCACTACTTCTAAGGACCTTTACAGCCCTTTCAGCGATTAAGACCTCGTTTCATCCCTTAAAAAGGGCCTGATTCGAAAAATCATACAAACGGGGGTAGCAGGGGAAGGGGTGGTGACAAAGGCACAGCTCCCTTTTTGAAACGTTAGGGGACGACCCCCCCATTCATAGCACTGATGAACATCTCAATTGAAACCTTCCTTAGGGGTGAATCGAGAGGGGGTAGTTTGGTCCCATGCCAGTTGAGGGTGTTAGGGGGTGGACATTGCCGGCGGCCTTGAGAACTTACTGCAATCAGCAACTGAGGACGGTGTGCAGGTTTTCAGGTGGTTAAACACACTCGGTACCTTCTCAGACGCCCCCAATGGTAGTTCATGTTTAGGGGATGATGAAAGGGTTTGAAAATGAGCAAAACTGATTCATTTTCGACTGCTTTGGCAACCTGCGACAAGTCCAGTAGCGTTTTTCGTAAACATTTGCGGTTTTCGAAAATGGGCTGGTTTTCGGGGTGCTACCCCGAAACTACTCAAGTTGGGGAGTTGTGGTGAAGCATATGCTTGGTAGGCGTCAGGACAAACGTCATACTGAGATTTCGAGCTTGTGCGGTCAACTTTTCAAAATTTGGTGGCCTTTGAAAAAAGTGGTGCTTTAATTTTTTTGAGCAGTTTATATATATATATATATATATATATATATATATATATATTCTTATTTCTTCCCTGAAATGACTCGAACGTTTCGACACTTAGTTTTGAGTTTAAAATTGTTGCTCTATACAATGCACTGTATGTCATCTATTATGATATGGAACATCCATTTAATAGTTGGGAGAGCTTTTATAGTAGACATTATGCAACGAGCCTACTGTATAATGGCAATAATTAAGACACTAGTATGTTTATAAAACGTGCGTATGCGAGTTTTGTAATTTCCATACGAGTGTCTTAATTACCATTATAGGCGAGTTGCACACGACTGTTTATGTTCGACGATAATTATTATAACTATTTTATGTTTGAACATAAATATTCATAAATATCTGTCGAAATTTTGTCAGTTTTATGTACTGAACAGAGCGCATGGAACGCAGAGAATACCTTGTATTCGGCCATGGCCTCCTCGATTACCCCACTATGACACTAGGCCACGCAGTGAAATTTAAATTAGAAGTCCTTGGAACTCAGCGCAGGTGCGATGCTATCCTTACCTAATTGGTCAAACAACTGTTTCTTGAGCTCTGATCGGTGGGAGAAACTGTCCCATAATGAAAACTTGTAGTATAATGAGCCTCATTATATACAGTTTTCTGATATATAATATTTACATTTCGACATCGTCGAACATAAAGCTACTTAGTTATTCATGGGGCTATCTGTGGTTAGCTTACCTGTGCCGTCGGCGCACTGCTTCACTTTTTGAACTCGTCCGAAAGCGTCCACTGAGGTCCTGGTCACGCACTGGATGGAGCTCGACCTGCTTTCCTGAGTTATCGACCCTGAAATGAGTAGTACTTGATAACCTGTGCATTTGTCCTGACCACATTGTGACAGGAAATTAAGTAGTAAGGATTTTAATGGAAGATATGCATATTTTAGGATTTGTGGAAAATTGGCTCCCTGCAGGTTATGAGGTAAAACAATAGATGGCTATAATATACCGAGTGGTTCACCATCCCCTTATTATTTAGTTTTATGAAACCCAACTAACATTACATTTCTCTCGATGGTCAATCTTGCTCTGCACCCTGCCTGTATGACAGCAATGTCACGGATCTAGCAAAGAAAAAACAACTATGATGATTTCCTCGCCAAATACTAAGGACCATTCTATTATTCCTGAGAATTTCCCTTGGTATTATTTTGTTATTAAATTCTAACAAAAAGAAGACAACTCTATTTGATGTCTACACAGTACGATGCTTCGTGTAATACCGGATTCAAACACTATGTAATGTTCATGGAATCCAACCTGAAAATGCATGTGCTCGCTATATTACTAGTACCAATGGTTGGGCAATACTCAAAATATGGCTTAGGCAGCAGCACGCTTGCCTCTCACTGCTGGATCCGTGGTTCCAATCCCGGTCACTCCATGTGAGATTTGTGCTGGACAAAGCGGAGGCAGGCAGGTTTTTTTCCGGGTACTCCGGTTTTCCCTGTCACAATTTCATTCCATTTCATTTCATATGTCATTCATTTAATCATTGCCCTAGGGGATTGCGACATGCTTCGGTAGTCGGCACAGTTCATATCCTCGCCACTAGATGGGGGCTTCATTCATTCCATTCCCTGACCCGGTCTGTCGACTGGAAGCAAGCTGTGGATTTTCATTTCAGATACAAAATACTCACAAAAATGTACTTGAGATACAAAATGCATACGACAGATTGGTTAAAAAATACAAAATGGTGTTTTAAAATACAACTGAAAATACAAAAATACTTTCTTATGAAGGGTACAACAAAATTATTTTGCGGGATGTGATTTCTCATACAAACGATACAAGTACGTCAACAGTAACACAAATCTATGTGCAACAATCATATTAATAACTTATAATCAACTTACTAATATATAATAATCTTAAAAGAACAATTCCAAAACCATTAAATTCAGTAACTTCTCAGTATCAATTACACACTTAATGTGGTTTGAAATAACATAATACACAGTGTACATTGAAGAAATGGTTATCACAACTGCAAATATAATTGATGAACCTAAAATATGTGAAGATTTGAAGCCATTATTTCAGTGTAGCCAACTCAAACTGTCATGTATAGCTCTTCAGTCCGTGAATACAAATTTGCGGGGTGCAAAGTATACTGTAAATAGGTAAATACACTCCTGGAAAAAAATACATGTAATAGTTAATTATCACTATTAAATAGGGCAATCACTAGCAGGGCCGGATTTACCAATAGGTCCCTAGGGACGCACCATGCTGAGGGGCGCAACATTAATCCGCAATCTTTTTGTCATAAAATTTCCAAAAATGGTATAGACTACAATACACGTATTTCGTATAATTTTATTATTTAAATTAAACTTTCCAAAATTTTGACACTTTTCCAATGTATATTGTGGCCATCATTTTCCAACAAATATTTTGCAAGAGCAGATTTTTCGACTTCAGCTTTAGAACAGAAATCTTTTATGATTTGTTAGGAGAGAATTGAAGTCTTGAATATTAGTATCAGTTTAATTTGAATAATTCATTATGCATAGTTGTAGGTTGTATGATGTAGGCTACTGTATTTGTATATCTGAATATCTGTAAGGGTATAATGAGTCTTAAATGGTTTAAACTTATTTTAATATCTCGTTGGCCTATTTATTTATAGTTTATATATACCAATTTAGAAACAGTTGATTCTGCCATTATATTAATTATTTAATTGATCTTACTTTACGATACATTAGAATAAAATAATAATTACCTTCACAAAGACCTTTCTGTGGTCTAAATTCTCCCTCCTTCATGATGGTACGAAGAGGGGTGGCAAAAACCCACGGGCCTAGGAGTGCATAAATTCTAAATCCGGCCCTGATCACTACTGTCGACCAAAGAATTATGTGCACTCGAGTTTGAAGGTTGTTTGTGAAGTAACCAATAGACATATATAAAATCCAATAACATCATCATTTTCGTCGTTCTATTTTACGTTAGCTCATGTAGGTTTGGAATTTTTAATTTATATTTTAATATTTTTTGTCGCAGTTGGAGCACAAAAAGTGCACGTTTTTAAGCGTGTTTTAACCATGCGTCACATTTAAGAATTATTATCTCAAAAACCCGTCATCAGATCGAATCCAAATTTTAACACAATATACATTGGAATGTTGTATAACTGGTTTATTAATTTCAAAATTTTGCGTGTCCAAGAACAAAAGTTGTTATCATTTTTGTAAGGTAACTTTTTCTCGGCTCGGGGTGGTTGGAAAATGTAGTTCTTGGTTGCGATGTAATCCTTATACATCAAAAAGTTATGCTGTATGACTGTGAAATACGTAAATTAACTCATTTACTTTATATCGGTTTGTATTTGTAGGCGGAAATAACGCATCGTTCACCAGCTATCCGCTTCCGGAAAAGCTGTACAGCGTTGCCGAAATGGAGCCCATCACGCATCATGGCGTGCCTCGCTCGGAAGTGATGGGCTCCATCACAGCAACGCTGTACAGCTTTCACGGAGCGGGTAGCTGGTGAACGATGTGTTATTTCCGCCTACAAATACAAACCGATATAAAATAAGTGACTTAATTTACGTATTTCACAGTCATACAGCATAACCTTTTGATGTATAAGGATTACATCGCAACCAAGAACTACATTTTCCAACCACCCCGAGCCGAGAAAATGTTACCTTACAAAAATGATAACACCTTTTTTTCTTGGACACGCAAAATTTTGAAATTAATAAACCAGTTATACAACATTCCAATGTATATTGTGTTAAAATTTGGATTCGATCTGATGACGGGTTTTTGAGATAATAATTCTTAAATGTGACGCATGGTTGAAACACGCTTAAAAACGTGCACTTTTTGTGTTCCAACTGCGACAAAAAATATTAAAATATAAATTAAAAATTCCAAACCTACATGAGCTAACGTAGAATAGAACGACGAAAATGATGATGTTATTGGATTTTATGTAGGTGTATTGGTTACTTCACAAACAACCTTCAAACTCGAGTACACATAATACTTTGGTCGACAGTAGTCACAGATAGCGGTGACCTTAGCTCAGACTAAATCATTGTCATATTACTAAGTGCCGGTCAAAAATTCCCTGTATAGAGCTATTCCAAAACGGGCGTTATTTTAACCTGAACACTTGCTTTAATAAAAGAGGTGAAACTATACATTGACAAGTAACATTTGAAAAGAAATGCCCTCAGGTTTTAATAAATCTAATGTACCTTAGTCAATAACATTTTCAAATTAATATTATTTTATTAATTAAATAGCAGTTACGGCCACATTGCGGTCTTCTTCAGTGTTTCAAAGAAGAAAAGATAAAAATAATGTAAACCCACGAGCAAAGCTTTTGAAACAACATTTAAACTTGGTCTTTCCTATTAATTTTCTTTTATATAAAAATATATTTAAAAAACAAAAAACGCTTCGGTGGCGTAGTTGGTAGTTGCTGAACTTCTTGTGTGAAGCTAATTATAGGTTAGATTTGATTAACGCTCTTATTCCAACGTTCATCACCAGGAGCCGACTGAGTGGCACCTAGTAACAAAGCGTAGAACTAGTTGGTCGTTGACGGTGGCGTTTGGTATCAAAAGTTGGAACTACTTGAAAATCCAATGTATGCAGTCCTTACTTGAATTAAAAACAGATAACACACACTAATACAGCCATCACAGTTAACACCGGTTATCAGACAGATTCTAGATACACCCATAGTACACGGGGCTACATGACCGCGTTGTCGCAGCCCCTAAACTGAGGAACCAACCAACCAAAACAGATCTGTCACAAATGTGGCTTTAATTTGATAATATAAAATAATTTTGTGAAAAATGACATAAATCTTTTAAAAAAAATGTGTTTGTGTTCCCATTAACAGACTAAAAATTGTTCTTTAAAAAATCTTGATACCGTATGGTGTTTCTATGAGATGAGAAAACTCTTCGCTGTGTGGAGCAAAGGTTGGAATGTTTATTGTAATATAATTATCCTCTGCTCCAATGACAATTTTTGATGCGATATGGAAATTGTTGATGGTCTTGGACTAATAACTGTTGTGGTTGATGTAGACATATGTTATTGTATGCGTTGGTGAACAGTTCCTCTTCGGGTGAGAGATCACTCAGCATTCCCCAATTGAGAGCAGACAGTGACGGAGTTAACTGCTCTCATCCGGACTGCGCACGATAAGTAGCCTGTACTGACCATTTAACAACAATCACATAGACTATATTGTGGGGTTTGAAGCAATTTTTTCAAGAGTTTAGTGCTTTTCAGTCGGTCAACAAGAATGTACCCAAAAGAACAGGGTTATGCCCTAATTCTGAAATAAATTACATGAGGTTAATAAATACACTAGGATGACCAGTTTCGATCGTCAAGCGATCATCATCAGATCCATTACACTTAGGCTATAAAATCTATGTTTGAAAATACAGGTGAAAATATGTACAATTATTTAGTTGCAGTATTGGTACTGCAACTGTCGGTGTATGCTAAATGCAGTATATATGATTTTAGGTGAAATGCTAAATGGTGATAGATATCCAGAGTTTGTAATTTGGAGTGATTTTATGGTTGTAAAAATCAACTATGGATAAACTGTAATATTACAGGCTACTACTTATCTGATTGTCTTCCTTGCTGGAGCTACGTGCAGTTTTCGTGTTCACTGTAACTCCAGGTGTGGTCGACTGAGATGGGCTGTTATCTCAACGACACTGGTTTTCCTCCCCCCCCCCCCCCCCCTCCTGTTCATATGTGCTGTGCGGAGTCAGTGAGATGTGTTTAGGCTATGTGGGGTGTTGCCAACCTAGATAAGATGTATGTTATTGAATGAGGTGGGTCTACAACTATCAAAGACCGTGCAACATTCCTCGCCACGCGTGGACCATAAGCCATTCAAACTAAGCGCTGCCCGTTCCTATGAGGACGTCTCGGCACCTTTAATACTGCCGCGAATACGGGCCTTGGTTTATAGCAGAAGAAAAGTACATCGTACACCTGATCCAGATAACATTTACCTATTAAAACCCCCTAATTTCTATAACTAACAAATATTTACTAGTTGCATTATCTTAACTAATACTGCAACTAAATAAGTATACATATCGTAAATACTTTTACCCATACTATTAGACATAGATGTAATAGCCTAAGTGTAATGGATCTGATGATGATCTCTTGACTCGAGACAGCACGGCCAACGACAAAGAAAGGCCATGGCGCGTAAACCTAATCCTTTTGTGACGTAGGCAATGTAGTGCTTGATGGTGCTTGTACGATTAAGTCGAGAGCAATAGAGCAGCAGAAATGCGATAATTTATATCAATCTTCGTTAAATCGACGCAGTTTAGATGTTCCGTGCGTTTTCAAACACGATAAATGATTGTACTGTATAGGTTTACAAAACTACGCCAGCTATAGATAGCCTATTTACTTGTTGAAGTTACTCGTTACAAAATCCACGCGAACTAGGATTCATAGGATCGTTGTGTCTTTAATATCTGCAACGAGAGTAAGTTGAGTTTTAGATCTTGTGACCTTCGCTGTGAGTTAAATTACGTACACATGAGTATAAATAGATCAAAGAATCTTGCAGTGAAATTATTACTTAGTTATTGTTGCTTTAAGGGGTGGAAAAGGAATTAATACGTTTATAGAAGAGATCTACGGAATATATTCGCCACCGATTAACGGCTCATAATATACAGTCTATGAAGACAAGTGATAAAGGAATACCAACGTTTATACAGGTTCAATGATGTAGACAAGATGACTACCACATCTCCCTACCGGCAGTAAAACGAAGACCATAGAATATTATGTTCCTGAATATCTTTCTATTATAAAAACGTTTGATCTATTTACTATACCGTACGTATATCGTTGAATTATAAGAGTTATACCTCTATCCCAGGTTTTGATATTACTATCTCTGGCACATCTTTGGACCAAGTCGATCACTTCTCATACCGTGGGAGTATTCTGTCTACGCAATGTACTGTTGAGAAGGTAGTGGATAACAGAATCCGTGCTGCGCATGCCAAGTTTGGACGTCTATCACGTCGTGTATTCCAGAGTAAAGATCTAAGAATCTGTACAAAACTAATGGTATACCAAGCTGTTGTCATTTCTACGTTGCTCTATGGATGTGAGACCTGGACCCTATACTGTCAGACCATCAAAAACCTGGAACGCTTTCACCTGCAGAAATTCCGTTCCATTATACACATCAAATGGGATGACTATATAACAAACGCTGCGGTTCTCGAGAGAGCAGAGATGAAGAGCATAGAGGCCATCATCATTACTCACCGGCTTAGATGGATCGGTCATGTCCAACGCATGAATGAAAACAGACTCCCACGGAAAATCCTGTACAGCGAGTTCAGCACGGGCAAGAGACAAACCTTGAGGAGTGTAGCCATTGATCCTGACAATTGGCATACACTTGCGGTAGATCGCGCACGTTGGCGTGCAGCCACCTCAGCTGCGGTTTCACATTTTGAAGAAGAACGCCGAAGGCAGGAAATGGAAACTCGTCAGAGGAGAAAGCTGCGCCAGATATTGCCACGTCCTCCACCTTCCACCACCTGCATCGTGTGCGGCCGTATGTTCTATGCCAGAATTGGTCTGTTGAGTCACCAGCGACATCACCATCGAGTGAATACAAATTAGTAATGCAGCAAAGAAAAATACACTCGGATACGAGTATTGGCCGACGACGACACTGTCCGGCGCCATTCATAGTAATTCCACATAATTAGCAAGCAACCGCCAGGGAAAAATAACATTTATTATTATTATTATTATTATTGGAATTAAACACAATGTGTACAGAATTATTACATAACAGATATCATTGACATTTGTCTTTTGCATAGTACGAGATTGACATTGTTCTTTTTGTACATTCAAATAGGTGATACTGTGTGCAGCATTGGTTGCAGAGTTCACAGCTGCATTGACTGTCGGCGTTGTGGTAACCTTTCCTGTTGCAGATTTTATGGTGGAAGCCGTGTATTGCTCCTCGGGTGTAGATGTGTCGTAGTTCATAGCCGACTGATCTCCATTCCTTCTCCTTCATGGCTGGGGTGCGGTAGAATTCGGGGTCTATTTCTGTTGATTTCTGGGCTCTTTCTTCCAGGAACTTGATGCATGCTTGTGTTTGAATCAGGTTGTGTTTTAATATTAGGTCTTCTATAAATGTTTTTGTTCCCACCAGTTGATAAACTAATCTGGTTGGGGCGTACTTCGATACGCACAGTGTTTTCTTGAGGTATCTGGCTTTAACTCTATCCAGGTCTTTGATGTTTTTGTAGTTCAAGTGTGGCCAAATTATTTCAATTGCGTATGATGCTATTGGGGCGATTTTCAGATTGAACAGTGAAATTGATGTTTCTAGTGAGAGGCTATGAAGTCTTTTGATTTCCATTGTGGCTTTTATTGCGGAGATTGATCTTTCCTCAACATGTCTTGTGAAGGTGAATCTGGTGACCTGCAGAGTTACCCCTAAATATTTGTACGCCTTCGCTATGCCTAAAGTGTGATCCCCACATGTGAAGACATCCTTCGAGGATATTCGTCCGCCTTTGCGAAACTTCATTACTTTTGTCTTGTTCTGGTTTATTTTAAGTTCGTTTTCTTTCGTCCATTCCTCTAACCTATTGATAGCTTGCTGCATCGCTTCCCTGTTTTTGCTTAGGATCACCATGTCATCTGCATAGAGGAGTATTTTTACCCCTTCCGTTGTGATCTTTTGAACTACGTCGTTTGTGGGCACGTTGAAAAGTATCGGGCTTAGAGGGTCACCTTGTAGAACTCCGTTTGTCTGTTTTATGTTCCTTGATTCTAGCTGACCGTCACATATGCTTATTACGATGCTGTGCAGTATGCTTGTTATGAGGCTAAGGAAAGGGTCTTCTGGTCCTAGAACTGTCCTCAGTTTTTGGATGAGAATGTTCCTGTTTACTCCATCAAAAGCTTTTTGAAAATCTACGAAGGTCGCGTATGCGCTGCCTTCGGGTTGACTTAGTGCTTCACCTATGTATCCTAGTACTTTCTGTATTGCTTGGATTGTCGATCTTCCTGGTATGAATCCGTGTTGTTCCTCTGGTGTCTCTTCCATTAATCGCTCGAAGATTCTTTCTCGTATGACGTTGGATAACATCTTGAAGGCTGCACATTCAAGTGCAATCCCCCTGTATGAGTCGGGTGCATCATGTGGTCCCCTGCCTTTGTATATTATCTTGATTGTTGATTTCCTCCAGGAGTTCGGTATATTTCGGAGTTCTATACATTTGTTGTATAGGGCTGTCCATATTCTTATTGTGTATGGGAGTGATGCCTTGATGATTTCATTTGAAATGATGTCCGGTCCTGCTGCTTTTCCAGGCTTGCTTCTCAGTATTACTGACCAGACTTCAGCTTCTGTTATGGTTGGTGGCATTTCCCCTTCCGTATGCTCTCTTGGTCCGTCTTGTTGCTCGAAGACTGTCAGTTGTAGGAGTTCTGTAAAGTGGGCTTCCCATGTCTCCAGCGGGATGTTTGGTACCACGGTGCTTCTTCTTGCATCTAAGACTCTATACGGTTTATTTTCTGCTTCTCTCAGTAGCTGCTGCTCTTATCGGAGTGCGTATTCTTTCCTCTTTGCGCGAAGTAGGTTAACATAAGTCCTTCTTTCCTGATTATACTTTTCTCGATTTTCCTGACTCTGTTTACACTTTAGGTTATGAAGTCTTCCTAGGACGTTATTTCTTATTTCATAGCATTCTGTGTCGAATCACGGCTTGTTTCTCCTTATTGGAGATGGGCCTGGGGTTGCTTCCAATAGACAGTCCTGAAGTATTCCCATGGCGGTGTCCAGTTCTCCTTCTTCTATGAGTTTCATGACCTGGCCATGGTCAAGGGTCTGGCTGAGGGATTCTGTGGTCTTGTCTTATCCTAGTGTTAGAATTCACCGGGCTATTTTACGCTGTTGTTTGTACAGCTGACCACAGTAGTTCATTTCACCTCTATTGACCCTGCATTCTACCATAATCTCACATGAAATTCTATATATGCACACCGATAAGCATTAACTAAACTTTTCTTCACAAAGGCCTCCTCAATTACATTTTAGTATCTATCATTACCTTAATCTCTCTATCCTTTGGATGTTCTGACAAATTGCGTACCGCCATTCATCAAACTCGCACTGTCGAACAGTAATCGCTAACCTGACGTCATCGAAACATCATCGAGATGTACGCATAAACAACATGCAACACGTAACAATATGAGTACCATCTTTGTGCGTCCCGGTATACACGGCAATCTAAGCCGGCTTTGACTGGCGCTGATCGCGGGCGCACACTTTTATACTTTTACCAAACATGTTCAATAATGTGTACTTACAGTGCTCATAACTGATGGTGAAAATGTCCTCCCTCTCTTGTAACACACACCTGATATCTTCTGATGCAAGAATGGACAACAATCTCATTTAATTTTTGTTCTGTAAGAACACAACTTTTTTTAAATTATTCATGGAGCCTGTTTCCTTGAATCGTTTAGCGAGCCTCCTAATTGTACCGGCATTAGTCACAGGTCTTTCTGGAAACTTGATTCGAAACTTTCGTCTTGTTTCAGAACAAGACTCTTTGCATTTCATATACGAATTATGGATATACACACGTTCGCGCAATGTAAATTGGTGTCTAGGCATGACCAACAATCACAGTAATCACAATACTCACTAAACGTACAACACTAACGTCCTCGCTTTGCAGATACACGTCCATATGAATGACATAACACGTGTGAACTAACGATATGAGTCAGCGGAGCGGTGTATTGCGAGGTCCACTCACTGCGCACCTGGACAGCCAAATGAAGCCATAATTTGCCGCGATTACCGGGGCGCACAAAGGTAATGACCTTGTTGTTGTTGTTGTTTGAGTCTTCAGTCTTTTGACTGGTTTGAATCAGTTCTTCAAGCCTCCCTGTCCTGAGCTAATCGTTTCATCTCTACATAGCTACCACACCCTACATCTGAGACAATCTATTTAACATATTCTAACCTCGGTCTACCCCCACAGTTCTTGTCCTCGACCCTTCCTTCCATAACTAAGCTTGCTATTCCTGGGTGTCTTAGTATGTGTCCTACCAACCTATCTCTTCTCTTCATTAGCATTCGCCAGAAACATCTCTCCACTCCCACTAGTCTTAATACCTCTTCGTTTGTAACCCTACCTACCCATCTGATCTTCATCATTCTTCTGTAACACCACATTTCAAATGCTTCAATTCTCCTCTTTTCTGCTGCACCAATAGTCCAAGTTTCACTTCCATAGAGTGCCACACCCCAGACAAAGGCCTTCAAAAATGACTTCCTAATACCTAAATCTATATTCGATGCCAACAGATTCCTTTTCTGTAGAAATGCTTTCCTTCCCTGAGCTAACCTACTTTTCATATCCTCTTTGCTTCGTCCATCACTGGTTATTTTGCTCCCTAAGTAACAGAAGTCTCCTACTTCCTTTAGCTTTTCACCTGCCAATTTGATGTCCATAGAGGTTTCTGATTTATTTCGGCTGCATTCCAGTATTTATGTTTTACATTTATTAACTTTCATCATGACCCTGTACTTTCAAACATAATTGATGACCATGGTATCCCGATCCTAAAGTCATCACTTACGTACCATCTGAAGTCAAACACCGATTGAACACCGTAGTTCGTCCCTGAGATTCATCGTAAGAGGTGTCACATACGGTCCCGGGTTCACACACCAGATCCCAACAGACGGTTCCAGTGCCTCGTGGAGATCCTGCAAAAGTACACAATACAATGTTTACACGGATCTTCTTGTCTAATACCAGTCGATTAATTTGACGAATGCAAACGTTTTCCTAAGTTGTTGATGATCCGGAGTAGATGAGCTATAGGAATCCTGCCGCAAGTCGCATGTGTGCCTTAATATTCATGGCTATCTCGCGAACGGCTATGTCGCGAACCTATTGTACAGACATGTTTGACGGCTCTTTGGAATGGTATATTTGCTGGTCATTACCGTGATCCATTAAATTTTTAGATTTTTTTTTTCAAAAAAGTTTAATAAATTTGGAAAGTATGCTATATTTCCAAAACTAGGAATCACAGAAAGTTGTATGTTTAACCAACGGTCTTAACCCCCTCTACCCCTAAAACAAGTCCCATGTCCATAGCAGTGACAGTTTAAAATAGTGACACTAAGCGCTTGGCTACGCTGACCCCTCCAAATTGAACTTTTTTGAAAAATCTAAAAAATATAATGTTTTGCCTGTTTGCCATCTCTTCATGAATGCAATATATTTGCATTAGTCTGTTGGCACAGGCTAGAGTAAAATGTGGCTTTTCACCGATGTCTCAGTCTCACTCATGGCTGTGATTATATGGAAGCTACTGAGGTATGGGTCGTGCTTTGTAATGACTAGGGCTCGGATTTGTAGGTAAATAAATATTTTCTAATGGAAATACATTGAACCCTTATTAATCTATCGATGAATAAGTCTTCATGATTTTATTATTATTATTACTGATGCCCAGGCAGTACATGTTGAAATTGACAAAGGGAAGCCAAGGTAGTGTGTTGCAATGATTACAACAGAAGCAGCTTGGTAGTTATTCCTGAAGACGACCGGTTAAGCCGAGTTCAAGGACAAATTCTGTACCAACGCGCACCTAAATTGGAGTCATTATGGGAGTGTTATGAGTAAAGTTTCAACCGATCCAGGATTGAATCAGCCAATCAGAAGAGACCACGCCAAAGCCACGCGGTGAATTGCGTACCCTGGAAAAAAGGCGCGGAAACGCATATCTAAAGAATCGCCGATCCTAATTAATTCCGCATAAGTGCATTGAGACGTTTGGATAAAATGAAGAAGATTGATACTAGTCCCAAGTTTGTGAGGTGAAAACTCCAGATTATTTTTACAAATTCTCCCCACTCTACCTCATTCTGTCAGTTTCCAATAAATTGATCGGTGATGAGCTGTTTTGGACACAACTTTATTGAGCTCTGGTGAGCAACGTTCACGTCAGTCTGCGTTACGATTTTTCAAGCTCTAATGAACATACTTCACTAACATTTCATTTTGTGCTCAAGGGAGCAGAGTTCACGTTTAGCAGTTGAGATCTCTAGGCGAGATAAGTGCTGAACGAGAGACATGTTTAAGACTTGTTTTCAAGCCAGTTACGATGAGTTTGAAGTGTGTAATTGTATGTAAATTTTGTATTATATTTTTGAGTGATATTTGTGCGTGTGTTAAGCAAATGCTAAGATATGGCAAGTCTACGATCAGTAATCGCATAGGACATTATTGTGAGTGAAAGTAGTAGCTCACAGCGATTGTAGCTAGGCAATTTATTAACATTGAACATTTCTGTCCAAGAAACTACGCCAAGATGTCTGATGTATGGTCGTGTGTTGGGATGATGTGCATCGCCTCTACAACTACGTCGACGATGGAGGGCTAGATTTCCCGTAGGGAAATGCACCGGGATGAAGGTTAAGTTCTGCAAGCTGAAACGGTGATGTACAAATATTGATTTACTCAATATGTAGTTAGATAAGGCGCGGGAACGTTGTAAATAGTTCATTCATTGTTTTTCTTGTGTTTAGATTTTTCTTGTGTGCGACACTATTATCTTTAAATGTACGTTGGTGCGTGGCCAAATTTGTTTGTTGTATATTTTCCTTTGGAGTCATATTTAGTGTACACGGCGTGTGTATTTGATTTTATCCATGCGAATGCGAAACTCGTCACATTCGATAAGTGGTGCTTTATTAAAGTTCTTTTTTTATATAGGAAAAGGGAGGTAATTATTGTAAGATGTTTGATGAACAGGTTTTTATTCATACTAGGGTTGCCGAGCGCAACAAAATTAAGATGTAACTGTAGAACACCTTAGTTCTAAATTTTTTAGTTTTTCTTGAGTCCTTTTCAGGTTCTTTAGTCACGGACTAGATTGGAAGCGCAAGCTGGTGGAAAATATTATTTTATGTCATTTATTTCAGGTTTCTGTCAAACCCATACGTGTGATTCTGTGTGTGTTCTTGTGTCAGGTGTGTGTATTGATTCTTCGTGATGGGGGGTAGGTGGTGCTACCGCCCTCATATTGTTGTTGTATTTTTTGATGGAAAGGCAGAGCGCTCTTGGAGGCTACTGTACCTTGTCCAGTGCTGATTCTTGGATTTCCTAGGGGAAATGCTGAGTTATTTTTATTCTGACACACACACGTATATTATGTGCTTTGGGAGCACGCTTCTTCGGGACTCGAACCCATGCCACGGCAGGTCGAGGTTATTGACACGTGGGTTGACAGATGTGCAGATTTCCACTTAGCGCCCGTCTAGGTCTGGTGACTCATCCTTTAGGCAGTCCAGCTGACCGACTGACCCCTATAAGCTATCATTAGCAAACCTGTTCCTTTGTGATGGTCATTGGACCATAATTAATTGGGAAGTTCGCCATGTTTGTTACGAATTATCGCATATCGTATGAATGGAATATTGTTTTAATGATGTAAATGTTGGCTTTGAGCCTAGTGATTTGCTATGACTCATTTCATGTTAGTTTGTCTGTTGTGACACCTTGTGGTGTAGTTGTATTTACTTGTAAAAACGGCAAGCGGTCATATGTGATTTTTTCTTTTGTTGGTCACGTGTTAATTTACTTGTGTTGATTTTGAAAAGTCCTAATTTTAGGCATTAATGTTTTTGCTACGGCAGTTCCTTGATTCCAATTTCATGCGGAAATTATTTATTGTTGTATTTAGTGTAGGAAGTGTCGGTTTAATTTAAGTTGTGTATAGTTGGTTCCCCGCGTCTGTCTAGCTCTAGACAATGCAGATTCGTCCTCTGAAGGTTTACCGGATGGTGACGAATCTCACATTTAATTGTACTCATCGTTAAGCATGTAGAACAGCCGCACACGTACACAATGTCATTGAAGATTTTGGGACATTTGGTCCAATTTATAATCTCTCCTGAGATTAGGCCTAGTTATGGCAAGTAATTAATTCAAGTGGGAGTCATTTGGGAGATCTTGTTGGTTTATTTTTAATTGTAAATAGTTGATCTGTTATTAAATTCATTTGTTTTAACCCTGGTATTCACTTCTTCCTGCATGTTATTTTGTTATGTGTTACCCTGCATGTTATAGAAGCTCTTTAACAACAACTTACGAAATGGACTGTTACACCCCCCGAAACTGAGTCTCATAAGCTTCTTTGCAAGGGTTCAATATATTTTAAGCATTTTTTCTATAAATACATAAATTCCTGCTTTTCACTTTTATTATCACATAAAAGGACATAATATATTAATTTTTTCTTAGATCCTTCAGTTTATTGCATTTTTGTTCCGTGTTACTTCAACGGGGAAGATCCTGTGAGCTATCTAATCTTCATGCAGAGTGTATGTCAGCTTTCATCTGTGTTATTCTTAACTTATCACCCCGTGCCACTCACTGTGGAAGCCGGGGATTTCTTTGTCCATAGCCATATTGCACCATGTTTGTGCCTCTCTATTCTTTGATTGTTAGATTGTCTTTTGTTTTTATTCATGTTCTTAGCTACTTCCATAGTCAGTCTTGTCTTTATAAAAAACGAGCATCTAAGAGATGAGATCCAGTTATCCAGGCCGTGTTTTATTTTAAATACAGGTCACTTGCCCAGCATCATGGGTCAATCATTCAGTTTTGGTCCTCCTGCGGTCAGGATGTTCGTTTTATTTAAGAAATAGAGACATATTTCATCATATGCGAAACCAACACGACAACAGAAGTCTGGTGTGCAAATGGTTACGTCTTCACAACAAGGCAACATTAATTTAGTGCATAGGAGCCAAGTCTTCTTATCACATCATTAGTGTACATCATTCTGAGCACGAAAGATTCAGGAAAAACTGTAAGCAGTATAATACAAGTCAGAATTCCATCCCTATACATTCCTTAACCGTAAAATGAATGCAATTTCGAAGCTTGTTAAACAAAGAGCAGTGATAAAAGGCAGAATCACAAGAATAAGTAATTTCGTAGAATCATTCAATAGTGAGCATTCAATAGATGAAATCGGAGTCCGTTATGACACATTGTTCGAGTTAGAAAGCAAATATGACACAGTTCAATCTCAGTTGGAAGTTGAGGATGAAAACACAGATCAAACAGTGGACAGAGAAATGTCAGAGTTGATAATATTCAGTTTAAAGGCTAGGATGCAAAACACATTATATCCATCACAAGGTGACGCCAAGAGTGAATCCAATATCACAGCCAGTAGTTCGAATGACAATATTAACCTCAAATTGCCAGCAATCAAACTACCAACATTCAGTGGTAATTATGAGGATTGGTTATCATTTGCAGACAATTTCACATTACTAGTGCACAATAATGCAAACATAGGAACAATCCAAAAATATCATTACCTTTTAGGAGCAGTTCATGGTTCGGCAAAGGCATTAATTCAAAACCTTCCATCCACTGAAGCAAACTATAATGTAGCTTGGGAACTATTGTGCACTAGATTTCAAAATAAGAGACTCATAGCATCAAAGCATGTTCGTGAAATCTTAAATATTTCTAGAGTTAAGAATGAAACTGCCGAAGACCTCAGGCAATTCATCAGTACATTCTCTAGCAATTTAGAAGCACTGCAAGCATTACAGATAGATACCCCACTTGAAGATGTAATTTTGACACAACATATCGTTGATCGCCTTGATTATGAAACTAGAAGAGGCTGGGAACTAGAGGTAGATTCTAGCAAAATTCCATCTCTTAAAGAACTCACATCATTCATAGAGCACCGTTGCCAAGTCCTTGAAAGCATGCAACCTACTAGTAATCAAGTCAGGGTAAATGGTAGCAAGGAAAGATCATACAAGAGAAAGCCATCCGCTTATACACATGCCGCATATATTGACAATCAATGCACTTATTGTAAACGAGTGCATAAGCCAGGACTTTTTGCATGTGTATCATTTCTGAAGTTGACTGTATCAAATCGCATTCAGTATGCTCGTGATAATAGACTATGTTTAAATTGTCTTCAGGCGACACATAAAACGTCAGAATGCAAATCTGGCCACTGTCGTAAATGCAACAAGGCACATAATACTTTACTACACCTTGAAAACAATGACAACGGCAGTAATGCAAACCAGATACCTTCTAACAATGAAGCACTAGCCTATTTGCAAGCTTCCACACATCTGTCAAGGATGAACACGCAGATACTCATAACAAACCATATGTATTGTTGTGCACTGTTATTGTCAAAATCAAGGATCACAGAGGCAAATTTCATAAGATTCGAGGACTCTTAGACAGTGGGAGTCAAACTCACCTCATCACAGAAGACATAGTCAACAGGCTGAATCTGCTACGTAAGAAAGATACTACAGCTGTTCTAGGCATTAACAACACTTCTTTAACAATGAAGCACAGTGTTGACATACACCTTCAATCTACAGCTTCAGATTTCAACGCAAACATAAACTGTGTAGTAGTTCCTGCCATCACAGGACAAATGCCCTCTATGGAGTTAAATTACAAGTCATGGAATTTACCCAGCGACATCGTATTAGCAGACCATAAATTCTACAGTCCACATAAGGTAGATTTGATCATCGGAGCAGAGCTATTTTGCAACATTCTAAAGACTGAACAAAGAACACGGGCAGGTTTCCCTGTTTTACAAAATTCTCATCTAGGTTGGATAATTTCTGGTAAATGCCCACCATCCAGCAACAGAAATGCAATGTGCAACACAGTCACTTCTCTTTTCATCAAAAAGGTAGATACTCTTGACATTCAGCTTAGGAAATTCTGGGAAATAGAAGAATTGCATACCAAACCTGAAACTCCAGAAGAACAACAATGTACATTTCATTTCAAAAATAACACAACACGTACTTCTGAAGGTAGATAATATGTTGTCAAGTTGCCTCTAAAGGAAACTCTGTCACCTATAGGCAAGTCCCATGATATAGCACAACAAATATTATACCAATTGGAAACTAAATTCAAAAGAAATCCAGAATTGCAAGAGCAGTATTCACAATTCATATCAGAGTATGAAATGTTGGGTCACATGAAGGAAGTAAGTGCGATAGATGATTCAGAACACTACTACATGCCACATCACGCTGTATTCAAACAAAGCTCAACCACATCCACTAGAGTAATTTTTGATGTATCAGCCAAAACCACCACAGGAGTATCACTCAACGACACATTGTTAGTAGGGCCAACTGTACAGCAAGATCTGTATTCGATTGTGTTGAGATTCAGAACCCATAACATTGCATTTACTGGAGACATTTCAAAAATGTATGGACAAATTGTGGTTCACAAGGATGACACTAGATTACAAAGAATCATATGGAGGGAATCTCCCCACACACCTGTCAAAACTTACGAATTACTAACAGTCACATATGGTACAGCGTCAGCTCCATATTTAGCAACTCAGTGCCTCAACCAACTAGCTGAAGATCAAGCAGCTTCTTTTCCACTTGCATCAGCTGTTCAACAAAGAGATTTTATGTTGGCGATGCTCTATGTGGTGCTTCAAACATTTCGGAAGCACTACAGTTGCAAAATGAACTCATTACTTTACTCAACAAAGGAGGCTTTCCCATCAGAAAATGGTGCTCGAACCATCCAGCAATACTTGAAGCTGTTCCACCTGAAGACAGGGAAATGAGTTTATCTTTCCAGTTTGACAATAACGATACAATACAAGCATTAAGTTTATCATGGCATCCCACATCAGACAAATTTTAATTGCAACTAAAATCAAACATGTCCCTGCAAACAGCAGCATTACTAAATGCACAACAACATCCACAGTGGCATCAATCTTTGATCCATTAGGCCTCATTAGCCCATTAGTAATACCCTACAAAATATTCCCCCAGAAATTATGGTTACACAAACTTGATTGGGATCAGCAGTTACCTGATGGCCTGTCCTCAGAATGGAAGGCACTCCAAAATCACCTAACACACCTTGATCACATTCAAGTGGACAGACATGTCTTAGGAACAGGAAGGTGTAGTACCGTTCAAGTACATAGTTTCTCAGATGGATCTCAAACAGCATATGGAGCATGCATCTATCTTCGGTCTGTCCATCAACAAGGAAAAACTTCAGTCAAGCTGTTGTGCTCAAAATCCAGAGTAGCTCCAGTCAAACAAGCTACACTTCCTCGTCTTGAATTACTTGCAGCCACATTGTTGGCACACTTGATTCAGAAATCCATTCCAATCCTAAATCTAGAAATTAATGAAACCTATGGACAGATTCTACAGTAGTCTTGTCATGGTTGGCTTCCCCTTCGTCACGTTGGAAAACATTTGTAGCCAACCGAGTATCAGAAATTCAGCAATTAACAAATGTAGAAAATTGGCATCATGTTTCATCTCAATAAAATCCTGCAGACTTAATTTCCCGAGGAGTTAAGCCTCAAGAGTTGCAGCAATCTACACTATGGTGGTCAGGTCCATTATATTTATCAGAATCTAAATGCAACTTGCCTCAGACCACGATTGCTGAGAATTACCACACCACATTGGAAGAACGAGCAGTAGTTACACTACTTATCACTGAACACACTGACATCATTACTAGATTTTCCTCATTAATAAGATTGCAAAGAGTTCTTGCCTACTGCAAAAGATTTATCCATAACTCCAAACAGTCAACCAACAAAAAGACAGGGCCTTGATCAGTTCAAGAACTTCAGAAGTCATTGAATACATGCATTCGCATAGCTCAGGCAGAATCATTCAGTGAAGAAATCAAAGATTTACAGAAGCGAGGTGCTGTATCCAAAAAGAGCCAGCTAAAAAATCTATGTCCATTTTTACATGACAACATACTCAGAGTAGGTGGTAGGTTGAAAAACACATCATTACCATTTTCTACAAAACATCAAGTATTATTGCCATCCAAGCATCATCTGACATCACTTATTGTCAAACATGAACACCTACAGCAAGCTCATGCGGGACCAGGATTACTGTTAGCATCCATTCGTGAATGTTATTGGATTTTAAATGGTAGAAACATAGCCAGACAGCAAGTTCACAAGTGCCTAGTATGTCATAAATTAAAGAGAGCAACCATTCATCAGCTCATGGCAAACTACCCAAAGCAACGAGTTCAAGCATCACGTCCATTCAGTGTCTGTGGCATTGACTATGGAGGTCCAATCTTAATCCACCCTCTTAATAAGAGAAGTAACATTCGACTTAAAGCATACATTGCATTATTTGTTTGTTTTGCAACTAAGGCTGTGAATCTAGAAGTAGTCAGCAGTCTTACCACAGATGCATTCCTAGCAGCATTACGCCGGTTCATTGCCAGAAGAGGCAAACCTTCGGTTATTTACAGTGATAATGCTACAAGATTCATTGGAGCTAACAAGGAGCTGCAACACCTTCGTCAATTTATAACATTACAGCAACATAGAGGGGAAATTGCAGTTTCAGTGTACAGTTATTTATTGATTGCATTCAATCAACAGGGGGGAATATGTTTGTGCCTCTCTATTCTTTGATTGTTAGATTGCCTTTTGTTTTTATTCATGTTCTTAGCTACTTCTATAGTCAGTCTTGTCTTTATTAAAACGAGCATCTAGGAGATGATCCAGTGATCCACGCCGCGTTTTATTTTAATATACAGTTCACTTGCCCAGCATCATGGGTCAATCATTCACACCACGTGCTTGACATCCCCCCCCCCCCCCCCAGCTACCTGGAAACAGTGTCACTCACATGCAGTTCATTTCTGGCACTGGTGATGTGTAAGGCAGTTCTACGATGCCTAAAGTAAAATCAACTGCCAGTTATCGTCTGCTGCAGTATGTTGCAGAAGTTAAAGATACTTTGTTACAGTGGCGGCCGGTAATAAGGTTGCAGTGTTGCACAACGACCAGATTAATTCATGAAAAACAATTAATACCGCGATAATATTTTTAGTATTAAAAGCTGTATGTTTCCTGTTATATGTATAGAAGTTCATAATTCTCTTCTTTAATAATTCAGGAAATCTCATGGTAAGTTACAGTATTGTGAACTGACTGAGAAAGCGAAGCGCGCCAGCCGTCTAGGAGCGCTCGTCCGCTTGGTCGTTGCCAGCCCCAAGCACCGACTAGATCTCAATAGTGAAGGGCATGGCAGAGATGCTAGACCGGGTAAGCCCTATCCCAACAGTTAACACGGCTGGGCGTTGCCAGCTCATTGCAACCAGGAAGCCGAGGCGCAGCCGGAGACATCCGAGATGCTCCGTCAACTGCCGATACTATGTTTTGCAATGTTGGGCGTACTTGTGATACTCACCCTCGTATATAACTTACATTGTTTTGTTCTCATGAAGGTTTTCATGTAGACTAACTTATATTCCATTTAATCCGATGAAAATGTGATGTCTCTGAACTGCGGCATTCGTTATGAATGAGGTACCGGTACATCCGTTTTACCGCGCAATTGAATACAGTTTTCTCCGATATCAAGCAGTCCTATCACCTCATGGGCGTTCGCAGAAGGGGGGGGGAGGGCACAAGGAGGCGCCGTGCCCCCCCCCCCCCCCATCTGAAATTGTTCATTGTCACACCAGTTTATTTCATAAATTGAAGTTACTGATGGTTAACTGATTTACATGTAGGGATAATTCCACAGTTTTATTTAACTTAGAAATTTTGGATTATTTGAGAATATCTTCAGTTATTTAGAAAATCGGCGAACTGGATTAACATTACCATTTTAATGAACTGCTTGATTTTTATTTATGTCGGTAGGCCTACATGGTGATACAACTACTTTCGCCTGTTTAAAATAAATGATTTATGACGATGTTTAACAAAGAACTCCTATGGACAAAAACTCTTAACTAAAAAAAATATTCCTCCCATTCATGCCATAAAGATCATGAACCCAACGGTTTAAGAGCAGCCAAATAATGAATATCACGAAGCAAGTAAGAAATGAAGCGAAAATTGCGCGGGGGTGTACGTCTCAATAACACCTAGTGACGAGGTAATGAAATGATCAACATATTACTCCCCCGCCCTTGAAAAAATCCTGCGGGTGCCCATGTACCAACTTAACCCCCCCCCCCTTAATCAAAATGGCGCAACACCCAGAACAATTATCCATCAGCCGCCACTGCTATGTTACCTCTGATAGGGGCGTTCTGTTCTGCCAACCAAGTGGGAAAGCAATCAAGGCTAAACAGCGATCTCAAGTTACACAACACCTCAAGGGCAAGAAACATATAGCCGCAGTTTCACGCCTTCAGAAAAAGTGTTTCGCGATAATCGTCGGTCATTAGTAATGGACAACCTGAAGGTGTATCTCGTTGTGTATTGTAATTCTTCAGTAGTCAGTGAGACATAGCATAAATTACATTCGTGAGTATTGCATATATTGTTTATATTCACATAAATAAACTAAATTTTAATTAAATATTTTTACTTTTTTGTCACATATTTCAGGCATTTTAATACGAGGCACGTCCAGAAAGTAAGTTCCGTTTGGTAATAAAATTAAATTGTGTACAGATACAGAAAAATTATTTATTGCACAATATTCTACACCTCTTAAACAACTTTTCCACATAACTGCCGAACTTTTTCAGACATTTGTCATAGCGTGGCACAAGTTTTTGGATACCTTCTTCATAGAAGTTTGCCGCCTGAGTCTTCAACCAGTTGGAAACATCTTCTTTCAGCTCGTCGTCATTGTTGAATTGTAGACCGCCAAGGAAAGACTTGAGATGTGTAAACAGATGAAAGTCGCTAGGAGCGAGGTCAGGGCTGTACGGAGGATGCTCAAACACGTCCCAGCCAAAACCCTGTATGAGGTTTTTCGTCACAGTTGCAGTGTGTGGTCGTGCGTTGTCGTAAAGAAAAACAATACCTTTTGACAGCAACCTTCGGCGCTTATTCTGTATTGCGCGGCGCAATTTCCTAAGTGTCTCGCAGTAAGCATCTGCGTTGATTGTTTGACCACGTGGTAAGAAATCAATGAGTAAGATGCCTTTCCAGTCCCAGAACACTGTGCACATCATTTACCGAGGTGTCAAGATTTGTTTCGGCTTAACCTTTGCTGGGGATGAAGTGTGCCTCCATTCCATTGATTGTCGCTTACTTTCAGGGGTGTCGTAAGAAACCCAAGTTTCATCTCCTGTGACTATCTGTGTCATAAATTCTTCGCCGACTTCATTGTAACGGGTCAAAAACTGAAGTGCACTACCCATCCGTTTTGTTTTGTGTTGCTCCGTAAGAATCTTTGGTACCCAACGTCGGCAAAGTTTACGAAAGTTCAGTTTTTCGGTAACAATTTCATGAATTAGTGATCGTGATATTTGGGGAAATTCCATAGCGAGAGCACTAATTGTAAACCTGCGGTTTTCCCGGATCTTGTCATCAATCGCGTGAACCAGTCTTTCTGTAACCAAAGATGGACGCTCACTTCGTTCTTCATCGTGCACTTCACTAAGTCCTTCATTGAACTGTCGGTCGGACCCATCTTCTCACCATTGAATCATCCATCGCATTTTGTCCATACACCTCGCAAATTTGCCGATAAATTCCAATTGGTTTCACTTTCCTAGCATTCAGAAAACGAATCACAGATCTGATTTCACAAGCGGTGGGATTTTCAATCAACACCGACATTGTACGAGTAATCACGCACAACAACGCGTACGTGGCTGACAGCGCTCTCCAAATGGCGCACGTTTCTTCTCCTTGATACAGAGCGTCTACCGCGCCTACGCGGAACTGCGCTGCAGCGGAACGTACAACTAGTTGGAGACACAGGCGGCACACGTCTATGAAGAAGGTATTCAAAAACTCGTGCCACGCTACGACAAATGCCTGCAACATTTCGGCAGTTATGTGGAAAAGTAGCTTAAGGGTTGTAGAATTTTGTGCAATAAATAATGTTTCTGTATCTGTACACAATTTAATGTTATTACCAAACGGAAATTACTTTCTGGACGTACTTCGTACTGTACCCGATAACTAGTTGAGGCTATTGGCTACGCCAGCAGACATTAAGCCGTAGTTGAGATTTTGGGAAGAGTTAAGAAAAGATAGCGCTCAGATCGAGTCAAGAGGAATGTCAAGATGACGTAGAAGGTCTAGGATTAAGAAGGCACTGACCGCAGTCAGGCAGATGGAATTATGGATGGAAATATGAAGCTTTATTAAGATCTATATGGAACATGGTATTTAAACATCTCAGAAGAGAAGATATAACATGCATTATATATGGTAATAATTTGAAGGAAGTCAGATAACCCTTAAGTTATTTTATAACTTAATAGCCGAGATGATCGGGGTTCGAGATTATATTTGTGACGCAAGAACACAGAGGTGGGGAGAACGTCACGTGACTGCGCCAGGGAGGTTCAGGTCAATGCAGTCTAGAGACAGTCAGTCGAGCTCAGTGAGCCAAGCAGTCGAGCTCTGTAAGCAGAGGAGTCAAGTACAGTTAGCACGGCAGTCGAATACAGAGAACGAGCTGAGTGGGACATGCGCCGAGCGCATGGTAAAAGTCGCGCGGTGAGCAGCATTTGTCACGGAAAGTGAAAGCGACAAGTTTAACTTCACCAAGCAGCGAACGAAAAGTAGGTCATTGAGCCGGGCGGACACCCGCAGTAGGCAGCGTGAAGACCGGTTACAGAACCAGCTGTACGAGCCGAGCATGCATAGAAGGCCGGGGTTTAGAACAGCACGGTAAAACGAGTTGGAGAACTCATTTCAAGCTGCAATTTGGTAACACAGAACAGCATAGCAGAGCGGCATGGCGAGGCCAGCTTTAGGCGGAGATGATTCTATAGCATTGCAGTAGGACCGAGCGGGTTATTTCCAATTTTATACGCAAGCATTATGACAGAAGCTGAACTTCATTACAGCATTGAGTTGGAACGTTTATTCAGCATTTGAATTGTAAAAGCAGATAGTTACGAGATACTGCAACTGTGAACTTCAACTGAACATAGTTTTTCAATGACATTACGACTATGCATTTCATAACGCATTCCAAGTAACATTAACGAGTTTAGGCAAACAAAATGTTTTAAGCATATGCACTTATGAACATGGGCTCGTGCATTAATGCAATTCTTTCTTATGAAGTGTTATAAATTACCGAGTATGAACACAGCTACAGGGTGTTTCATAAACTTAGACACTCTCATATAAAATTTTATTTTATGAAAGTGAGACTTAGCAGTTATTGGAGATTGAACTTTCAACACTCAAACCGAACATTGTATGGAACAGTGGCGTAACGTAGAAGAGGAATAGGGGGTCCGCTGTTTCTATGAACTTTGTCGTGAGGATTTGGACAATATCCGCTATGGATAACCAGAAGTTCATCATGTCGGAGTAAACGCAGACAGAGACGCGATGGCACCACAGAGCGATGGATTCGATTCCTGACGAGGAGGAGGTCCACCGGCTGATTCACTTGGGATTTTGAAGGCAATCGTCATTGCGTGGGTGGAATGATATTCACGCCGATCTTTCGAGAAATTCATTATATAAGGAAAATCGACGATCTTTGAAATTTAATAACAGCTGATTATGAGAAGGTACTGTAAGAGTTATAACTTCCTGATACGATTATTTTCATGAATACTGGGCACACATGTATATTTTTCTAATAGGAGTGATACGATTATTTAGAC
This sequence comes from Meconema thalassinum, assembly GCA_946902985.2. NCBI lineage: Eukaryota > Metazoa > Arthropoda > Insecta > Orthoptera > Tettigoniidae > Meconema > Meconema thalassinum. The sequence goes on along the minus strand of OX336395.1, from coordinate 111,612,595 downwards.
ATGGCTTTGACTTTATATGCTTCAAATTTTGCTAGAATATGGCGTGACCATATGATATGGCAGGCATCATTATACGAAATTCTCACCATTGGTTGGCTTTATTAAGCAGATGTTTGGTCTTTTAGACATTTTTCCAGCAAGGATAGTTTTCATGAATAGTTTTTTTTTTGTGTGACGAGTATTTCGAACTCGTGATTTGCAATTGATTATCTAAATTACTTCGTCAGCTCATTGCATACTAGCGAGTGTGTATTATTCATCAGTAGGGATTTTTTTCCATTGGATTGTTTGGAGATATTAAGATGTTATTCACTTTAGTGAATGAATATCGCTTTTATATGACAACTAGAGACTTGTTGATTCCGATCTGGTACATTCACTCATTTAGTCTTCGAGATGGGGTCTTTCGTATGTATACGATTGTATGGTGGTTACTCATCTTACCCATCGTTCAGGGCACTATCATGTTAGTCGACGGGCGAGGTCTTTCGTATTTATACGATTGTACGGTGGTTACTCATCTTACTTGCCATTGAGGGACTCATTTTTATCATCCGAGTGTACATGAGATTGTAAGTGAATCAAACAAGGAACTACTAGTCACATATCAGTCGAAATTTTGTTAAATAAAGTACAGATAAATGTCAGCAGGGTTACATTTAGTAATTCTTGTTTGCCAATCCAATATTTTGTTGCTATACTCTTTTGAGAGTACTTTCAGTTTAACAGCTGGTACAGCTGATGCTTTTGATGATTTTTATGATTGTGTTTGATACCTTTGAGAAGGATTTAAAGTAATTGAATCTTGTAAGATGAATCATTAATGGTCAGATTTATTTTAAGGCAGATCAGTATTGCAGATTTTGATATGAGAGATTATAGCACATTGGTGTTTTTCTGTGATGTGAATTATGAGAATTGTAAGAGAATTTATGCTATTTGAAAGCAGATCTTGAATTACTAAGGTAATATTTTTTCCAATTGTTTAAGAAGTTGTCTAGATGTGATCAGATTAATAACAGTTATTGGAGATTGTGTGCGTTGATAATTTGAAGCCATTTATATATTTTTTTGTAGATCATGCAACATGGTTAAGTGAAGTTTGTGATAGGCATTTTGTGGAAGTTGCCAAGTGGAAGTTGCAATATTGCTAATGTATTTTGAGGCAGACATGAGGTTGTCGAACCCAGTCTAGCGTATTTGTTGAGATTCAGGCTGTATGCTGAATATTTATGGAGTTTTGTGGAATAATTGTGGTATTCAAATGTGATATTTGAAGAAGTGAGGATATATAATGTCGTTGTGGATAGTCAGATCCAACGTGATGTCGTGAAGGCAATAATATTTTTTGGCATGAAAATTAAATACGAGATATAACTTGGAAGTGATAAACTGTAAGACAACGTTCTATAACCCATATTAAACAATTTGTTAGGAAATTAAACAAATAAATAAAGTTGATAATGCAAGATTTTCTGATAATAATAATTAATGAAATAATAATCTGAAATTTAAGCATATTAATGATCTGACCTAATGAAATAAAAATCAGAATGACTAGATGAAATAATAAAAATCTAAATAACCAGAAGAATAAAATTTAAATAAATTAATAAATTAAATTTTGGAATAAATCAATGAATTAAATAAATGGATGAATTAAAGATTGGATAAATAAACTGATTTAAATAAATTAATAGATGATTGGATAGATGATGAATAACTGAATTATAAGGTGATAATTAATTAAAGAAGCTGATGATTAATGAATTTATATGGAATTAAATAAATTTAATTGAGATATAATTCGAGGAATTGCAACTTGAGTTGAGGAATTAAACGATTTGTATTGATGATTTAAGATGATTTAATCTGAAGTAGATGATAAAATAAGAGTGTGTGAATAATTAGAAAGCATAATGAAGTAATGATAATAATTTTCATTTAAATGATTTAATGGTGATGAGTTAATGATTCTGACAAGAATATGTTGAATTTTGAGATGAGAATTAATGTGAGAAATATTTAACTTTGATAATGATGATGAGTGTGACCAATGAGCAGTGGATTTTCTGTAATTCACGAACAAGCAATTATTAATGACAATGTAAATAGTGTAAATTAATTATTCGATGTTTAGGAGCATTTTACTAACGTGTTCAACATTTAAATTATGCCATGCAAGCCATAAATTACGTGATGTTTAAAATATGTGATTATAATGTGTATGTTTAGACAGATTAATATTTTTTTCAAATCCACATTTATGATGTTAAATTAAAGAGAAATTAGGTCTCAGGTATCACAAATGTCAGTGACGAAAGACATAGTGCTACAGTGATACTGAGAACCCAAGAGAACTTAAGAGATTTTTCTTGTTCTATGTGGATGAAATACTTTTGATTAGAAAAGAGATGGTTCGATTTTTGGACAATGACAATTTAACGTTGGCATTCGACCATGCTCTCAGGTAGGATGAATATTTAAAATGTCTGTCTGACTATCAAAGTGAAATAAATTTGTTTTTATCTTAGTTGTGATCTGATGATGGTGTGATTTTCCTTTTTCTTTCCTTGTCTTGATTAAGGCTTAACCGGAAAGGATGTGGTTTGCTAGAAGTTCGGTTGATGGCGCCCATTTATATTTGCATTTTTTTATTAAACTTAAGCCCGTAACGACCCTAGAGATACTTTGTCTCGTGTTACCCACTGCTTTTTCGATAACTCAGCTGAATTTCCGACACATTCCTTATTTGACTAGAGGTTCATTTAACTCCGCTCTGTCCTGGAACTCCAGGAATGCGATGTAATAGCAGATGGGTCATCGCATCCCCAGGACGAACGGGTGCAGAGACAGAGGGAGAATTGGCTTTACCCACCTGTGGGGCTTCGATTTTGTTTATTCTATGGAATCACATCAGATTTAGATTGCTGAGAGATCGATCTCAAGTCCATTTAATTGTGTTACAAAATTTATTAAACTTAGTCAGACAATATACTTGTGTGCCCATTCCAGTGTTCATGTTAATCGTATTAGTATTATATCATGTTAGTTATAAGTCATTTTTCCTATACCCAAGTGAATGCAGGAATTGAGACATTGTGATGTGTTGTTGTCTAACGTCTCTGAATAAAACGTCTATTGAAAATATAATTATGTTGCCGGAAGATTTAGCTAAGGTGTTAGGAGAGTTACAGAGTGGTATGTCTGGTATTGCAGAAACTATTTCTAAAATGGAAACGGAAGTTAAAGAACAGATCAATAGTTCAGAAGCTAGGTTAGAAGCTAGATGTAAAGAAAATGTGCAATCATTACAGACTAGTAATGAAGAAAATTTAAAGTCATTGGAGACAAGATTACAGTCAAATAGTGAAGCTAACTTGAAGGATAATTTTAAATCATTGGAAGAGAACTTACAAGCTCGTAGTGAAGAAACTAACACTGAATTGGAAAACAAGTTAACTAGGTTAGAGAATAGATTAACTTTAAAGAATAATGAAATGCTTAAGACTTTACAATTAGATATAATTGCAGTAAATATGAAAGGAGAGGAAAATGTTCAAATATTAAGAAAGAATATTATTGAATTAGAAAGTAGAGGAGAAGAAAACATTCTTACTTTAAGAACAGACGTTATGTCTATACAGAAAGACATTAAATCGGACGTATCGAAGTTGAGATTCGACATTGATGGTTTAGTGGCAGATGTAGGCAAAATTCAAGAGTGGTCTACCGAAGTATCTTTCGAAACTAAAATCAAAGGTCTAGAGATGAATCTAGGTAATGAGATCAAGGATTTAAAGTCAGTAATTGGAACCATTAAAGAGGAAGTCTTAGGAGAGGTTAATTCTAATTTAAAATCATTAGAGAATCAATTGCAGAAAGATATTAGGAAAATGGATGATGATATAGAGCAAAAGGTTAATGAAAACTTAGCTTTATTCAAAAATAGAGTCGGTGCAATCGTGGAAGAACGGTATAGTGAGGTCGATGCCGAAGCAAAAGAAAAACGTGCAGGATTAGATGAGAAATTAATCGCAGGTATGGCGAACTTAGAAGCGAGATTTACGGAGAACAAGGAAGCGATGAAGATAGATTCAACTCTATTTAGGACAGATGTTGATCTGTTAAAGGAACAAGTCGCGTCAGTAAAAAATACATGCGAAGACAAGATAGACAAGTTGAAAAACGATTTAGACGAGAGTAACAGAACGCAGAATGTTACGTCGTTAGATGAGTTGAAGACTCAGGTCAAGACCGTAGAGAAACTGGCAGAAGATAGGATAACTAAACTAGAATCTATGATTAATAGTTTCACCAGTCAAAATATTACATCAGGGGAAATATCGATAAATCAGACAGCGATAGACCGCAGTATGAGTAATCAAGAAGTTAGCATGGGAGAAGACCGTCAAACGCAACAGAATGTGACATTCGAAAGGGCAAGTTCAACCCCTCAGGATAATCCGAGTTCGAATAGGAGTACGTTTGGTACAAGTGAACGATACTCAGGTCCAGTTACCATTATCAGAAATCTGGATGACAAGCCGAGGAAGTTTTCTGGAAATACAGGAGTCACACCAGTCGAATTTCTGCGAGATATTCGAGATTACATGGCGGAACATAGAGTAGCCAAGGAACGAGAACTAAGGATAGTCGAACGCGCCTTAGACGGGCCTGCGTTAACTTGGTTTAGAGCTTTCAGAAGCAATTTTGCGAATATGGAGCAATTTGCAATAGCATTCTTTAGGAGATTTTGGAGTGCAGAGGATCAGCTGAACGTAAGAGCAGAAATGTACTCGAGGCGTTATTCTACGTCACATCCGACGCATTATGCCAATTATTTTACTTCACAATTGGCTAAATTACAGTTTCTGATTCCTCCATTGCCAGAAGAAGAGCTTTTGCAAGCTATAGCGAGACAGTTACCGATTGAGGTAGAGCGATCACTCATAGCGTCGGGAGCAAACACACTTGAGCACTATGACGACATTTTACGGCGATTAGACTATACAAGCGCTCAAGTTACGCCTAGAAATGCAAGAAACGACAATCGAAACACGCAAGAGGTGAATGCGGTAGTCGTTGATAACGCAGCTCAGACGGACAGAAGAGATTCCTGGGAAAACAGAAGGAACGAAGGAAATCGAGGAAACATCCGTAACGTTCGTGGAAATGATCGATATAGAGGACCATATGAGAGGCCATACGATCAGGAAGCAAGAGACAGCCGATACAGAAATTATAATCAGAATTCCAGATATCAAGATAGGAATCGATACAACAATAGATATCGTGGTAGAAACAACTGGAGCCAAGGTCAACAGTCTAATCGGAACGACAGGCAGGAGGGCCGAAGAAATGATCCAAATGAAAGACGAGATAATCGTGAATATGAGAGGTCGAGGCAAGAAAGTAGACAGCCTAGTGCACCACCCGAGGAGACAGTCAGAGATGTCAATCGAGCAAGCACGAGTAATGAAGGAAGAAATAGACGTCAAAGTAATACAGAATCATGATGCTAATCATTGGAAGTCAATCATCATTGTTGAAAGTCAGAAAGTACCATCATGCTGATTAAGAGGGTTATAGAGCTATCGTGTACATGTGTTATATATAGGATGCCTGAGAGTGTATTTTTTTCTGAATCCTGATTTTTAAAAAAGGAGATGTACGGGAGAGATGTACCCGATACCTAGTTGAGGCTATCGGCTACGCCAGCAGACATTAAGCCGTAGTTGAGATTTTGGGAAGAGTTAAGAAAAGATAGCGCTCAGATCGAGTCAAGATGAATGTCAAGATGACGTAGAAGGTCTAGGATTAAGAAGGCACTGACCGCAGTCAGGCACATGGAATTATGGATGGAAATATGAAGCTTTATTAAGATCTATATGGAACATGGTATTTAAACATCTCAGAAGAGAGGATATAACATGCATTATATATGGTAATAATTTGAAGGAAGTCAGATAACCCTTAAGTTATTTTATAACTTAATAGCCGAGATGATCGGGGTTCGAGATTATATTTGTGACGCAAGAACACAGAGGTGGGGAGAACGTCACGTGACTGCGCCAGGGAGGTTCAGGTCAATGCAGTCTAGAGACAGTCAGTCGAGCTCAGTGAGCCAAGCAGTCGAGCTCTGTAGGCAGAGGAGTCAAGTACAGTTAGCACGGCAGTCGAATTCAGAGAACGAGCTGAGTGGGACATGCGCCGAGCGCATGGTAAAAGTCGCGCGGTGAGCAGCATTTGTCACGGAAAGTGAAAGCGACAAGTTTAACTTCACCAAGCAGCGAACGAAAAGTAGGTCATTGAGCCGGGCGGACACCCGCAGTAGGCAACGTGAAGACCGGTTACAGAACCAGCTGTACGAGCCGAGCAAGCATAGAAGGCCGGGGTTTAGAACAGCACGGTAAAACGAGTTAGAGAACTCATTTCAAGCTGCAATTTGGTAACACAGAACAGCATAGCAGAGCGGCATGGCGAGGCCAGCTTTAGGCGGAGATGATTCTATAGCATTGCAGTAGGACCGAGCGGGTTATTTCCAATTTTATACGCAAGCATTATGACAGAAGCTGAACTTCATTACAGCATTGAGTTGGAACGTTTATTCAGCATTTGAATTGTAAAAGCAGATAGTTACGAGATACTGCAACTGTGAACTTCAACTGAACATAGTTTTTCAATGACATTACGACTATGCATTTCATAACGCATTCCAAGTAACATTAACGAGTTTAGGCAAACAAAATGTTTTAAGCATATGCACTTATGAACATGGGCTCGTGCATTAATGCAATTCTTTCTTATGAAGTGTTATAAATTACCGAGTATGAACACAGCTACAGGGTGTTTCATAAACTTAGACACTCTCATATAAAATTTTATTTTATGAAAGTGAGACTTAGCAGTTATTGGAGATTGAACTTTCAACACTCAAACCGAACATTGTATGGAACAGTGGCGTAACGTAGAAGAGGAATAGGGGGTCCGCTGTTTCTATGAACTTTGTCGTGAGGATTTGGACAATATCCGCTATGGATAACCAGAAGTTCATCATGTCGGAGTAAACGCAGACAGAGACGCGATGGCACCACAGAGCGATGGATTCGATTCCTGACGAGGAGGAGGTCCACCGGCTGATTCACTTGGGATTTTGAAGGCAATCGTCATTGCGTGGGTGGAATGATATTCACGCCGATCTTTCGAGAAATTCATTATATAAGGAAAATCGACGATCTTTGAAATTTAATAACAGCTGATTATGAGAAGGTACTGTAAGAGTTATAACTTCCTGATACGATTATTTTCATGAATACTGGGCACACATGTATATTTTTCTAATAGGAGTGATACGATTATTTAGACATGGCTTTGACTTTATATGCTTCAAATTTTGCTAGAATATGGCGTGACCATATGATATGGCAGGCATCATTATACGAAATTCTCACCATGGTTGGCTTTATTAAGCAGATGTTTGGTCTTTTAGACATTTTTCCAGCAAGGATAGTTTTGATGAATAGTTTTTTTTTTGTGTGACGAGTATTTCGAACTCGTGATTTGCAATTGATTATCTAAATTACTTCGTCAGCTCATTGCATACTAGCGAGTGTGTATTATTCATCAGTAGGGATTTTTTCCATTGGATTGTTTGGAGATATTAAGATGTTATTCACTTTAGTGAATGAATATCGCTTTTATATGACAACTAGAGACTTGTTGATTCCGATCTGGTACATTCACTCATTTAGTCTTCGAGATGGGGTCTTTCGTATTTATACGATTGTATGGTGGTTACTCATCTTACCCATCGTTCAGGGCACTATCATGTTAGTCGACGGGGCGAGGTCTTTCGTATTTATACGATTGTACGGTGGTTACTCATCTTACTTGCCATTGAGGGACTCATTTTTATCATCCGAGTGTACATGAGATTGTAAGTGAATCAAACAAGGAACTACTAGTCACATATCAGTCGAAATTTTGTTAAATAAAGTACAGATAAATGTCAGCAGGGTTACATTTAGTAATTCTTGTTTGCCAAACCAATATTTTGTTGCTATACTCTTTTGAGAGTACTTTCAGTTTAACAGCTGGTACAGCTGATGCTTTTGATGATTTTTATGATTGTGTTTGATACCTTTGAGAAGGATTTAAAGTAATTGAATCTTGTAAGATGAATCATTAATGGTCAGATTTATTTTAAGGCAGATCAGTATTGCAGATTTTGATATGAGAGATTATAGCACATTGGTGTTTTTCTGTGATGTGAATTATGAGAATTGTAAGAGAATTTATGCTATTTGAAAGCAGATCTTGAATTACTAAGGTAATATTTTTTCCAATTGTTTAAGAAGTTGTCTAGATGTGATCAGATTAATTACAGTTATTGGAGATAGTTTGCGTTGATAATTTGAAGCCAGTTATATATTTTTTTGTAGATCATGCAACATGGTTAAGTGAAGTTTGTGATAGGCATTTTGTGGAAGTTGCCAAGTGGAAGTTGCAATATTGCTAATGTATTTTGAGGCAGGCATGAGGTTGTCGAACCCAGTCTAGCGTATTTGTTGAGATTCAGGCTGTATGCTGAATATTTATGGAGTTTTGTGGAATAATTGTGGTATTCAAATGTGATATTTGAAGAAGTGAGGATATATAATGTCGTTGTGGATAGTCAGATCCAACGTGATGTCGTGAAGGCAATAATATTTTTTGGCATGAAAATTAAATACGAGATATAACTTGGAAGTGATAAACTGTAAGACAACGTTCTATAACCCATATTAAACAATTTGTTAGGAAATTAAACAAATAAATAAAGTTGATAATGCAAGATTTTCTGATAATAATAATTAATGAAATAATAATCTGAAATTTAAGCATATTAATGATCTGACCTAATGAAATAAAAATCAGAATGACTAGATGAAATAATAAAAATCTAAATAACCAGAAGAATAAAATTTAAATAAATTAATAAATTAAATTTTGGAATAAATCAATGAATTAAATAAATGGATGAATTAAAGATTGGATAAATAAACTGATTTAAATAAATTAATAGATGATTGGATAGATGATGAATAACTGAATTATAAGGTGATAATTAATTAAAGAAGCTGATGATTAATGAATTTATATGGAATTAAATAAATTTAATTGAGATATAATTCGAGGAATTGCAACTTGAGTTGAGGAATTAAACGATTTGTATTGATGATTTAAGATGATTTAATCTGAAGTAGATGATAAAATAAGAGTGTGTGAATAATTAGAAAGCATAATGAAGTAATGATAATAATTTTCATTTAAATGATTTAATGGTGATGAGTTAATGATTCTGACAAGAATATGTTGAATTTTGAGATGAGAATTAATGTGAGAAATATTTAACTTTGATAATGATGATGAGTGTGACCAATGAGCAGTGGATTTTCTGTAATTCACGAACAAGCAATTATTAATGACAATGTAAATAGTGTAAATTAATTATTCGATGTTTAGGAGCATTTTACTAACGTGTTCAACATTTAAATTATGCCATGCAAGCCATAAATTACGTGATGTTTAAAATATGTGATTATAATGTGTATGTTTAGACAGATTAATATTTTTTTCAAATCCACATTTATGATGTTAAATTAAAGAGAAATTAGGTCTCAGGTATCACAAATGTCAGTGACGAAAGACATAGTGCTACAGTGATACTGAGAACCCAAGAGAACTTAAGAGATTTTTCTTGTTCTATGTGGATGAAATACTTTTGATTAGAAAAGAGATGGTTCGATTTTTGGACAATGACAATTTAACGTTGGCATTCGACCATGCTCTCAGGTAGGATGAATATTTAAAATGTCTGTCTGACTATCAAAGTGAAATAAATTTGTTTTTATCTTAGTTGTGATCTGATGATGGTGTGATTTTCCTTTTTCTTTCCTTGTCTTGATTAAGGCTTAACCGGAAAGGATGTGGTTTGCTAGAAGTTCGGTTGATGGCGCCCATTTATATTTGCATTTTTTTATTAAACTTAAGCCCGTAACGACCCTAGAGATACTTTGTCTCGTGTTACCCACTGCTTTTTCGATAACTCAGCTGAATTTCCGACACATTCCTTATTTGACTAGAGGTTCATTTAACTCCGCTCTGTCCTGGAACTCCAGGAATGCGATGTAATAGCAGATGGGTCATCGCATCCCCAGGACGAACGGGTGCAGAGACAGAGGGAGAATTGGCTTTACCCACCTGTGGGGCTTCGATTTTGTTTATTCTATGGAATCACATCAGATTTAGATTGCTGAGAGATCGATCTCAAGTCCATTTAATTGTGTTACAAAATTTATTAAACTTAGTCAGACAATATACTTGTGTGCCCATTCCAGTGTTCATGTTAATCGTATTAGTATTATATCATGTTAGTTATAAGTCATTTTTCCTATACCCAAGTGAATGCAGGAATTGAGACATTGTGATGTGTTGTTGTCTAACGTCTCTGAATAAAACGTCTATTGAAAATATAATTATGTTGCCGGAAGATTTAGCTAAGGTGTTAGGAGAGTTACAGAGTGGTATGTCTGGTATTGCAGAAACTATTTCTAAAATGGAAACGGAAGTTAAAGAACAGATCAATAGTTCAGAAGCTAGGTTAGAAGCTAGATGTAAAGAAAATGTGCAATCATTACAGACTAGTAATGAAGAAAATTTAAAGTCATTGGAGACAAGATTACAGTCAAATAGTGAAGCTAACTTGAAGGATAATTTTAAATCATTGGAAGAGAACTTACAAGCTCGTAGTGAAGAAACTAACACTGAATTGGAAAACAAGTTAACTAGGTTAGAGAATAGATTAACTTTAAAGAATAATGAAATGCTTAAGACTTTACAATTAGATATAATTGCAGTAAATATGAAAGGAGAGGAAAATGTTCAAATATTAAGAAAGAATATTATTGAATTAGAAAGTAGAGGAGAAGAAAACATTCTTACTTTAAGAACAGACGTTATGTCTATACAGAAAGACATTAAATCGGACGTATCGAAGTTGAGATTCGACATTGATGGTTTAGTGGCAGATGTAGGCAAAATTCAAGAGTGGTCTACCGAAGTATCTTTCGAAACTAAAATCAAAGGTCTAGAGATGAATCTAGGTAATGAGATCAAGGATTTAAAGTCAGTAATTGGAACCATTAAAGAGGAAGTCTTAGGAGAGGTTAATTCTAATTTAAAATCATTAGAGAATCAATTGCAGAAAGATATTAGGAAAATGGATGATGATATAGAGCAAAAGGTTAATGAAAACTTAGCTTTATTCAAAAATAGAGTCGGTGCAATCGTGGAAGAACGGTATAGTGAGGTCGATGCCGAAGCAAAAGAAAAACGTGCAGGATTAGATGAGAAATTAATCGCAGGTATGGCGAACTTAGAAGCGAGATTTACGGAGAACAAGGAAGCGATGAAGATAGATTCAACTCTATTTAGGACAGATGTTGATCTGTTAAAGGAACAAGTCGCGTCAGTAAAAAATACATGCGAAGACAAGATAGACAAGTTGAAAAACGATTTAGACGAGAGTAACAGAACGCAGAATGTTACGTCGTTAGATGAGTTGAAGACTCAGGTCAAGACCGTAGAGAAACTGGCAGAAGATAGGATAACTAAACTAGAATCTATGATTAATAGTTTCACCAGTCAAAATATTACATCAGGGGAAATATCGATAAATCAGACAGCGATAGACCGCAGTATGAGTAATCAAGAAGTTAGCATGGGAGAAGACCGTCAAACGCAACAGAATGTGACATTCGAAAGGGCAAGTTCAACCCCTCAGGATAATCCGAGTTCGAATAGGAGTACGTTTGGTACAAGTGAACGATACTCAGGTCCAGTTACCATTATCAGAAATCTGGATGACAAGCCGAGGAAGTTTTCTGGAAATACAGGAGTCACACCAGTCGAATTTCTGCGAGATATTCGAGATTACATGGCGGAACATAGAGTAGCCAAGGAACGAGAACTAAGGATAGTCGAACGCGCCTTAGACGGGCCTGCGTTAACTTGGTTTAGAGCTTTCAGAAGCAATTTTGCGAATATGGAGCAATTTGCAATAGCATTCTTTAGGAGATTTTGGAGTGCAGAGGATCAGCTGAACGTAAGAGCAGAAATGTACTCGAGGCGTTATTCTACGTCACATCCGACGCATTATGCCAATTATTTTACTTCACAATTGGCTAAATTACAGTTTCTGATTCCTCCATTGCCAGAAGAAGAGCTTTTGCAAGCTATAGCGAGACAGTTACCGATTGAGGTAGAGCGATCACTCATAGCGTCGGGAGCAAACACACTTGAGCACTATGACGACATTTTACGGCGATTAGACTATACAAGCGCTCAAGTTACGCCTAGAAATGCAAGAAACGACAATCGAAACACGCAAGAGGTGAATGCGGTAGTCGTTGATAACGCAGCTCAGACGGACAGAAGAGATTCCTGGGAAAACAGAAGGAACGAAGGAAATCGAGGAAACATCCGTAACGTTCGTGGAAATGATCGATATAGAGGACCATATGAGAGGCCATACGATCAGGAAGCAAGAGACAGCCGATACAGAAATTATAATCAGAATTCCAGATATCAAGATAGGAATCGATACAACAATAGATATCGTGGTAGAAACAACTGGAGCCAAGGTCAACAGTCTAATCGGAACGACAGGCAGGAGGGCCGAAGAAATGATCCAAATGAAAGACGAGATAATCGTGAATATGAGAGGTCGAGGCAAGAAAGTAGACAGCCTAGTGCACCACCCGAGGAGACAGTCAGAGATGTCAATCGAGCAAGCACGAGTAATGAAGGAAGAAATAGACGTCAAAGTAATACAGAATCATGATGCTAATCATTGGAAGTCAATCATCATTGTTGAAAGTCAGAAAGTACCATCATGCTGATTAAGAGGGTTATAGAGCTATCGTGTACATGTGTTATATATAGGATGCCTGAGAGTGTATTTTTTTCTGAATCCTGATTTTTAAAAAAGGAGATGTACGGGAGAGATGTACCCGATACCTAGTTGAGGCTATCGGCTACGCCAGCAGACATTAAGCCGTAGTTGAGATTTTGGGAAGAGTTAAGAAAAGATAGCGCTCAGATCGAGTCAAGATGAATGTCAAGATGACGTAGAAGGTCTAGGATTAAGAAGGCACTGACCGCAGTCAGGCACATGGAATTATGGATGGAAATATGAAGCTTTATTAAGATCTATATGGAACATGGTATTTAAACATCTCAGAAGAGAGGATATAACATGCATTATATATGGTAATAATTTGAAGGAAGTCAGATAACCCTTAAGTTATTTTATAACTTAATAGCCGAGATGATCGGGGTTCGAGATTATATTTGTGACGCAAGAACACAGAGGTGGGGAGAACGTCACGTGACTGCGCCAGGGAGGTTCAGGTCAATGCAGTCTAGAGACAGTCAGTCGAGCTCAGTGAGCCAAGCAGTCGAGCTCTGTAGGCAGAGGAGTCAAGTACAGTTAGCACGGCAGTCGAATTCAGAGAACGAGCTGAGTGGGACATGCGCCGAGCGCATGGTAAAAGTCGCGCGGTGAGCAGCATTTGTCACGGAAAGTGAAAGCGACAAGTTTAACTTCACCAAGCAGCGAACGAAAAGTAGGTCATTGAGCCGGGCGGACACCCGCAGTAGGCAACGTGAAGACCGGTTACAGAACCAGCTGTACGAGCCGAGCAAGCATAGAAGGCCGGGGTTTAGAACAGCACGGTAAAACGAGTTAGAGAACTCATTTCAAGCTGCAATTTGGTAACACAGAACAGCATAGCAGAGCGGCATGGCGAGGCCAGCTTTAGGCGGAGATGATTCTATAGCATTGCAGTAGGACCGAGCGGGTTATTTCCAATTTTATACGCAAGCATTATGACAGAAGCTGAACTTCATTACAGCATTGAGTTGGAACGTTTATTCAGCATTTGAATTGTAAAAGCAGATAGTTACGAGATACTGCAACTGTGAACTTCAACTGAACATAGTTTTTCAATGACATTACGACTATGCATTTCATAACGCATTCCAAGTAACATTAACGAGTTTAGGCAAACAAAATGTTTTAAGCATATGCACTTATGAACATGGGCTCGTGCATTAATGCAATTCTTTCTTATGAAGTGTTATAAATTACCGAGTATGAACACAGCTACAGGGTGTTTCATAAACTTAGACACTCTCATATAAAATTTTATTTTATGAAAGTGAGACTTAGCAGTTATTGGAGATTGAACTTTCAACACTCAAACCGAACATTGTATGGAACAGTGGCGTAACGTAGAAGAGGAATAGGGGGTCCGCTGTTTCTATGAACTTTGTCGTGAGGATTTGGACAATATCCGCTATGGATAACCAGAAGTTCATCATGTCGGAGTAAACGCAGACAGAGACGCGATGGCACCACAGAGCGATGGATTCGATTCCTGACGAGGAGGAGGTCCACCGGCTGATTCACTTGGGATTTTGAAGGCAATCGTCATTGCGTGGGTGGAATGATATTCACGCCGATCTTTCGAGAAATTCATTATATAAGGAAAATCGACGATCTTTGAAATTTAATAACAGCTGATTATGAGAAGGTACTGTAAGAGTTATAACTTCCTGATACGATTATTTTCATGAATACTGGGCACACATGTATATTTTTCTAATAGGAGTGATACGATTATTTAGACATGGCTTTGACTTTATATGCTTCAAATTTTGCTAGAATATGGCGTGACCATATGATATGGCAGGCATCATTATACGAAATTCTCACCATGGTTGGCTTTATTAAGCAGATGTTTGGTCTTTTAGACATTTTTCCAGCAAGGATAGTTTTGATGAATAGTTTTTTTTTTGTGTGACGAGTATTTCGAACTCGTGATTTGCAATTGATTATCTAAATTACTTCGTCAGCTCATTGCATACTAGCGAGTGTGTATTATTCATCAGTAGGGATTTTTTCCATTGGATTGTTTGGAGATATTAAGATGTTATTCACTTTAGTGAATGAATATCGCTTTTATATGACAACTAGAGACTTGTTGATTCCGATCTGGTACATTCACTCATTTAGTCTTCGAGATGGGGTCTTTCGTATTTATACGATTGTATGGTGGTTACTCATCTTACCCATCGTTCAGGGCACTATCATGTTAGTCGACGGGGCGAGGTCTTTCGTATTTATACGATTGTACGGTGGTTACTCATCTTACTTGCCATTGAGGGACTCATTTTTATCATCCGAGTGTACATGAGATTGTAAGTGAATCAAACAAGGAACTACTAGTCACATATCAGTCGAAATTTTGTTAAATAAAGTACAGATAAATGTCAGCAGGGTTACATTTAGTAATTCTTGTTTGCCAAACCAATATTTTGTTGCTATACTCTTTTGAGAGTACTTTCAGTTTAACAGCTGGTACAGCTGATGCTTTTGATGATTTTTATGATTGTGTTTGATACCTTTGAGAAGGATTTAAAGTAATTGAATCTTGTAAGATGAATCATTAATGGTCAGATTTATTTTAAGGCAGATCAGTATTGCAGATTTTGATATGAGAGATTATAGCACATTGGTGTTTTTCTGTGATGTGAATTATGAGAATTGTAAGAGAATTTATGCTATTTGAAAGCAGATCTTGAATTACTAAGGTAATATTTTTTCCAATTGTTTAAGAAGTTGTCTAGATGTGATCAGATTAATTACAGTTATTGGAGATAGTTTGCGTTGATAATTTGAAGCCAGTTATATATTTTTTTGTAGATCATGCAACATGGTTAAGTGAAGTTTGTGATAGGCATTTTGTGGAAGTTGCCAAGTGGAAGTTGCAATATTGCTAATGTATTTTGAGGCAGGCATGAGGTTGTCGAACCCAGTCTAGCGTATTTGTTGAGATTCAGGCTGTATGCTGAATATTTATGGAGTTTTGTGGAATAATTGTGGTATTCAAATGTGATATTTGAAGAAGTGAGGATATATAATGTCGTTGTGGATAGTCAGATCCAACGTGATGTCGTGAAGGCAATTATATTTTTTGGCATGAAAATTAAATACGAGATATAACTTGGAAGTGATAAACTGTAAGACAACGTTCTATAACCCATATTAAACAATTTGTTAGGAAATTAAACAAATAAATAAAGTTGATAATGCAAGATTTTCTGATAATAATAATTAATGAAATAATAATCTGAAATTTAAGCATATTAATGATCTGACCTAATGAAATAAAAATCAGAATGACTAGATGAAATAATAAAAATCTAAATAACCAGAAGAATAAAATTTAAATAAATTAATACATTAAATTTTGGAATAAATCAATGAATTAAATAAATGGATGAATTTAAGATTGGATAAATAAACTGATTTAAATAAATTAATAGATGATTGGATAGATGATGAATAACTGAATTAGAAGGTGATAATTAATTAAAGAAGCTGATGATTAATGAATTTATATGGAATTAAATAAATTTAATTGAGATATAATTCGAGGAATTGCAACTTGAGTTGAGGAATTAAACTATTTGTATTGATGATTTAAGATGATTTAATCTGAAGTAGATGATAAAATAAGAATGTGTGAATAATTAGAAAGCATAATGAAGTAATGATAATAATTTTCATTTAAATGATTTAATGGTGATGAGTTAATGATTCTGACAAGAATATGTTGAATTTTGAGATGAGAATTAATGTGAGAAATATTTAACTTTGATAATGATGATGAGTGTGACCAATGAGCAGTGGATTTTCTGTAATTCACGAACAAGCAATTATTAATGACAATGTAAATAGTGTAAATTAATTATTCGATGTTTAGGAGCATTTTACTAACGTGTTCAACATTTAAATTATGCCATGCAAGCCATAAATTACGTGATGTTTAAAATATGTGATTATAATGTGTATGTTTAGACAGATTAATATTTTTTTCAAATCCACATTTATGATGTTAAATTAAAGAGAAATTAGGTCTCAGGTATCACAAATGTCAGTGACGAAAGACATAGTGCTACAGTGATACTGAGAACCCAAGAGAACTTTAGAGATTTTTCTTGTTCTATGTGGATGAAATACTTTTGATTAGAAAAGAGATGGTTCGATTTTTGGACAATGACAATTTAACGTTGGCATTCGACCATGCTCTCAGGTAGGATGAATATTTAAAATGTCTGTCTGACTATCAAAGTGAAATAAATTTGTTTTTATCTTAGTTGTGATCTGATGATGGTGTGATTTTCCTTTTTCTTTCCTTGTCTTGATTAAGGCTTAACCGGAAAGGATGTGGTTTGCTAGGAGTTCAGTTGATGGCGCCCATTTATATTTGCATTTTTTTTTATTAAACTTAAGCCCGTAACGACCCTAGAGATACTTTGTCTCGTGTTACCCACTGCTTTTTCGATAACTCAGCTGAATTTCCGACACATTCCTTATTTGACTAGAGGTTCATTTAACTCCGCTCTGTCCTGGAACTCCAGGAATGCGATGTAATAGCAGATGGGTCATCGCATCCCCAGGACGAACGGGTACAGTACATAAAAAATAAATATTTTCCCGATGTTAGCACCTAAAAATTTGAGCCCTAGTAATGACATTCAGGGCACAGTCAGTGCCTGTGAATGCTGTGAAAGGTTCTACTCATAGGGTTAGTACTGCTGTTCTGACTCAGTGAAGAAAGCAATGGCAAACTACCTCACTCCTCATCTTGCCTTGTACGTCTCAATATAGCGCTGCCTTGGGTTTTTGTGGGTATCTACCCACATAACCTGCCGACGGTGCTTTTTGAGGATCCAACCAGCCTTCGGGCTGACGACCTAACAGACAGTCTAACGATAAAGGACATATAGATCTTTCGTTTAAGCCATTGAAAAACGTTCTGCGATTAATAGTTTTAAAAATATAGCCTACTTTCCGAACTAAACTTCTCTCTTTTTACAAAAATCTAAAAAGTAAATAGATCACGGTAATGATCAGCAAACTACCATTCAAACGAGCCGTCACGCATCTCTGTACAATAAATGGTTCGCGAGATAGCCATGAGTATTAAGGCACACATGCGACTTGCGGCAGGATTCCTTTAGCTCGTCTACTCTCCGGATTATTGAAAATGTTTATACGAGTACAGGTTATACTTAGCTAGTTTTATTAGACTTTACGTAATATTTAAATTGGAATCATCTCTTTTTTTAGTTGCAGCCAATGGCCTGTCGCCTTTCTTTATAGCCAATTAATTGTTTACGAAATATTGGCATCCTCCAACATGGACTATAAATATTATAGTTTCCAAAAAGATTTGCTAGTTATTGTGGTGTGTCAAGTCTAGGGAGATGCACTGAAATTTTACGCAAGGAATGCATTGACACGTATTGGTTCGCAGAATATAATGAAGAAATTATGCGATGTCCACCACCGCCAGGAAGTCAGTGTAGAGCTAATCATACCAGAGACTGAGTCTGTTGTTGCAAAGACTGTGGCGATAACCAGAAACACGGTCAGCTGCATTTGTAGACATCCACCTGAAACAGGAAACATAGGTGTTTACAATTGGAACGTAACTTTCAGTGTGTTGGGCAGTAAATATTCACAAATGCAATCATATACAGGGTTTTTCATATAAAGTAAGAACGGCGAGCGGCGGATTTGTTATCCCCTGCCGCAGTAGCCTTGACGAGCCACGGCCCCCTGCTGTAGTATTGAAAGAGCACGCATAGTATATACTTGACCTTGCAACAAGCGTGCAGGTGTTCAGTCGCCAGTCTGAACCTCAGATGCTAACATGGTGGGACTGTTATCGTTACAACATCGTATTTTTGTATGTAAAACTTATTTTAAGTACGAGTCGGCTCGGCGGGTACGTGATGCATTTGTTCAACAATTTCCTGATGAAGTGCCACCTTCACCAGCACAGATTCACGTAATTGACACTACTGGCTCAGTGCTCAATAAAAACATAAATCCTTGCTGAGCCCAAGGTTGCAGGTTCGTATCCTGGCGCAGTCAGCTGGCATTTGAGGGTGCGCATATGCGAGGGAGTCGTGTCAGTAGATTTACTGGCACGTTAAAGATCCCCATCTAGGCAAAATTCCGGCACCCCGGCGTCTCTAAAATCCAGAGTAGTTAAAAGGGACGTAAAACCAAGAACATTATTATTATTATTTAAAAACATATATAAAAGATCAGAAACATTACAGTGGCAGAACTCACTCGCGTTAGCCAGAATGTGGTTACCAGATACAATGCCTGTATAACCCAGGAAGCATGACACTTCCAACATCTTTTATAAGGTAATATTTTATACAGGATTGTACACACGCTTAAAGCAGGGAGCCACGGCGCGCCACAAGCTCGGCCAAGGCCACCGCAGCAGCGGATAACAATACCGCCGCTTGGCGTTCTTGCTTTATATGAAAGACCCTGAATACATGTTCTTAAGTGTCAGTCACTCTCTTCTAGTGCATGCAACACGTACCTCAACAAGTCAGCTGTACGCTGCAGAATTCCTGTCTACAAGCAAAGTTCGAACCCAGGCGTAAACGATTCCTTTTGTTCCTGAAAAAATATACGATTTTCACACGATCCAAATCAAAAATAGCAATACTTTTTTAAAATTCACGTGTGAAAGAGGGTACAAAAAATGACCTTGAACTTTCTAAATTTAAAAAAATGAAGGCTTCTTAACAGATGATGCAAGCCACCTGTGAACTGGCTGGACACTGATCAAATTGCAATTCAATTTTGTATAAATTTGTAGAACCTATGAAAGTAGCCACTGTACGAAGAAATGTATGTATGCTTTTAGTACCAATTGTATGTGTACACTGTATTACATGTTATCCGACACGATTAAATAAATAAATTGCGCATAATGTAGAGTACCCGCAAGAAGAGCTTGCCGAAACTCAACGATGCGCAGAGACCAATATCAATCGTCGTAATTTAATGCTTATTGCGGGGCTCCTGTGTGTCGCCCGAATGCTGATTACCGGGCTCACTGCATTCTTCAACCCTGCGGGCTCGCTGCAAGACGCGGTCTACAGCTGTAATTCAAGCGTAGAGTGCAAGGAAGCAGCAAACAATATAGACTAATTAGGGTATAGGTTACTGTGTCCTGGCTGAGGTAATAACTACTGAGTAAGGCATTACATACACGCGCTGAGATCTCAGTCACAGTTTAGCATGCCAAGCCTCCGGGTGCGCAGACGGCCCGTTCAGAACTGCTGCCAGCGAGCTACTGAAGCGAAGTGGGTCTAGCGCTTAGAGACAGCCCAGCGGGGCTAACGAAGCCACCCGAATACTCACAACCGTAACCGATCATCCATCCCCCTTCACGGTCTTTTGACACGCACCGAGACAAACCAGCCCAGCGGGGCAAACCGAACGTACCCAAAACTTCAGAACCTAGACCGATCATTACGGCTAGCATTTATATATATATACATATTCCTTCCCTTTCCTTATATATAACTAAAAATGATAAATGTCCATGAATTAGAACCTTAGCTATCATATAATGACATTTTATTGTTACATATTTTACATATTTGATCATAATGACATTTGTTTTAGATATTTTTACTTTAAAATTAATATTCTGTATTTTTATTTTACATATTTGATCAAAATGACATTTTTTAAACATAGGCTAACTTTAGTTGATTTGTTTAAAATTACATATTCTGTTTCTTACTGTAAAAGAAAAATATTTTTTCGCAAGTGGAATATATTTGTTCACTAGAAACTCAGGTACATGAAACGGATTTTCCAAGCAATTCATAAGCTGTTGAGAAAGGGCCAGGGAAGAAATTAGTGGAGATACGGGGATGGACACCCTGCAGGAGACTCAGCGGCTGGACTTAAGTTTATTTCAGTTGTCCATCGAGTGCCTGAGACTCTAAGAACAACAAATCAAGCGATTATTCACAGAACAAATAGCCCGTTGATAAACGAAAGAAAAATGGCTGCCCAAGGATCATGCCCCGCTTGGTCTGCCTTATAAGGTACGTGTAAGAGGTTGGCTGATCGGTTATATTCGTGAGCATTCGGCTCACTTCGTTAGCCCCGCTGGGCTGTCTCAGCGCTAGTGAAGTGGGAGAGCGTGTTCTGCCTCTACCGAGCCCAATCGAACATTGCCGAAGATCTGCGCAGGATTCTGTGGCAAGCTCTTCTTGCGCGTATTCTACCTTTATGTCTCTGTTGCCAGGCTCTGGTTCCAAAATAATTAAACACACATCAAATCGTGTACGGAATATAGGGCCAATTCGTTGTGCCCAACTAAGGAGCACGTTTCTTCATCCCTTCCCAATATCTCTTCATCCTCTCAACGTGTTCCCTTTTACGCTGTTCTGTCCATCCTGTATTTTATAGGGTGGGCTTCTCTCCAAAAGGCGACTTCGGTGACGTAGTTGGTAGCATGCACAAGGTCGCGGGTTCAAACCCGGCCGAAGACATCGGATTTTTAAGAGCGTTAGAATATCTCAGTATGCCTTCCTTAGGAGGGGAAGTAAAGCCGGCGGGTCCATGTCATAGATTTATGTTATGAAAAAGAACCTTCCACTAACTAAATTTGTGCAGGTTGGGATTGATAACGCTATATTAGTTCCAACGTTCGCCACCAGGTGCTGACTGCAACGGCATCTAGTAGCCAAGTGCGGAAGCTAGGTGTCGTGGACGGTAGCATTTGGTAGCGAAAATAGAAACTACTTGAAATTATCGTCTGCATTCCTTACTTGAATTAAAACAGATAACACACACTAATACAGCCATCACAATTAACACCGGTTATCAGACAGATTCTACACACACCCAAAGGGCACGGGGCTACATGACCGCGTTGTCATAGACCCTAAACTGAGGAACCAACCAACCAACAACAACACTCCAACAGGGTTTAACGTGATGGCTAGTGAGCAGATGTATTTGGAATGTATTGCAGATCTGGATTGTTTAGTAAAAATGTAATTTTTTGACAAGCGAGCATTGATAATTTTCTAAGTTGTGCTCTCTATGGTAGGTATAAAATAGAGGACTGAATGTCGGGAATGTTATTGTTCCGTAAGCTACTTAGGGAGACACTTACTTGTTATAGAGAGAGTCTTATCCTGTCTAACGTATCGACATCACTCTGCGAAAAATATGGAGTCACTTTCACTCAAGAATCCAATAGGAAACGCCACATGAATTCATGTGGGTCCTTCTATCAATGTAAAAAATGTAATGAAATGTTTTCGAACACATACAACGGACAATGCCACTAGAATTATTGTGGTTTCAATTTACCTAAGGAACGTAGAAGGTGAGAGCCTAGAAAGAATGCTCTGCTGTTGACAGTTCCTAATGGTGATGGAGGTGTGACCTATGAATCGGCATTGCACACCGAATGCGTTCTTACTTTATTCGATGCGAAACGTTTGATGATGCGGAAGTATATCTCGAGGAAACAAAAGAGCGAGTAATTAAGCTTATAAAAAGTACACTTTTTTCATAATTCGATAAATATGAATTTTGTGCTCGAATGTCTGTTTATCAATGTGTACGAGGAAGAATCTGACCAACCTTTTAAAACGAATAACGAGGCTGTTTTAAGGGAACAGATCTTGATGAATTCTTTGATAGACTAATAGATTAATCTTGGAATGGCATGAATCGGAAATGAATGGTTGAGAGGAAATACATACCTACGACTCCCTAAAAGGACTATTGCTAAGAAAGCATGTATAAACTTTAAAGACAATGACGACAGATGTTTCTTATAATGCAATGCTGAAAAACTTCGTTGAAAAGAACGCTGATGTGTTAACAGTTACAGAGGTTTGGAGAATAAATATGACTTTTCGGATATCACATTCCCCATGCCTCTCCATTCTATTAAAAAGTTTGAAAAGAAGAAGAAGAATGTATCCGTAAAGGTTATCTGTATAGATTCTTAACACGAAGTTATGCCGTTGAAGGTTGTTGATGAAGTGTTAACAGACCACACCATTCCGTTGTACGTTACGAACAAGATTGGACTAGGGCACTATGTGTACATCAAAAACTATAACCGGTTAGCCCGAAGCCAACTAACCAAATGGTTTGGTTATATGCATGCGGTGCTTTTCTCATTTCGACAACCGACAGGGGCAAAACGGTGTTTGGAGAAACTAGAAAAACATAAAAGATACTGTCTTGACCAACAAATTGCTCGTGTAAAATTGCCCGATGACAGTTTCAAATTGCGTTTTAGAGATGTGCAACATAAGCTTAAAGTTCCTTTTGTGGCTTATGCTGACTTTAAATGTCTCTTGAAACCTATTCAATCCTGTCAGCCTAGCGACGAATCGAGTTGGAATAACTCCTATCAGGAACATAAACCCACGAGCTTTAGCGTATATTTAAAAGCGGATGTCTCAATCGAACACATGGATTTCGGTTTACCTAGAGAGCCGAAACTATACCGTAGGCCTAATGCAGTCAAGGAGGTTATAGATTATTTAACGAATTGTGGCTAGTGAATTAAGTTTAATCTATAAAACAGAATTTACATTGAACTTGACAGAGGAGCAACAACGTGAATTCCAAGCGGCTAGGACTTGTTACCTGTGTGGAAAAGGTTTTTGTCATAAAAATAACTCTCAAGTAAGAGATCATCGTCATATCACCGGGACTTACCGTGGGTGTGTACATAATAATTGCAATTTGAAATATACAGAAGTCTAATTGAGGAGGTTTTCGGAAGAAGGACCCATAAGGCAATATGGCGAATTGAGATATTTGCAATCAAAGATTTTTAGATTGTGTAACATAATAAAGAGGACATGTAATATATCTGCAAGTCTACCTTTTAACAAATTTTGCATTTTGCAACAAGAAATATGTTACTTTCAAAATTAGAAGTACCACAACCTTGAAAGTATAACAATAATAGTGAACATGCGTATGGGTCGTTTTCCATAAATCGACAGTAAATGAGGTTTATAAGAGTTAGTAGTGTTGTAAAATGTTTATTTCAGATGTAGTAATAATAATAATTAAATCTATTAATAGAATAGAAAAAATTAACAATTATATTTTATTATTTGTTACTATCCCCTACATTTCATACTTTGCTTTCATCAAACATCCTATCCAACCAAATACAACTTTCTTCATCCATGTATTTAAACAAGCCACGAGCATCATCTTCTTTTACAGATTGTACTGGTGCCTGATTCACAGTTACTTCGGGTTCTATTTCACTTCGTTTTATGTAAAAACAAACTTACATAAACTAATATCAACAGATCTAGTTCACAGCACTGGCTCCAGACAACTGCACATCAGACACAATAAGTGCTGCCATTCACTCAAATGACGAAAGTATGAAACTCAACTTGGAGGGAATATACTATACAATATGGCGGGTCATTTAAAACGATTTCCCGAAAAATGACCCATAGGCTATATTCCAGAAACCTTCTCATTGTTGCCAGAGTCTATACATAATCTGCAAAATAATGGCCTACATTGTATCCACGTAATGGTATGAAATTAATGATATTTAGAAGGTTTCCTTATTGACGTTATAATCAGAAGTAAAATACCACAAGTATTTATTAAACTAATACACCTTAGTCAATAAATAATGAAAATAGAGTACATTATACCCGTTTCGTCGACATTGTGACCCTCTTCAGTAATTGTAGGTGTATGCATGGCCATAAGCAGTGTTACGAACAGAAACGTCACTTTGTACGAGGGCAGATCAAAAAATAAGTTGCATTTCCCAGTTATGGCCATTTATTACACCACATATACAACAGCAACACGCTTATAACAACATACAATGTAACGTCACTTTTTCACATAGTTTCCAAGAGACTCCAAACATTTCTGCGAACGCACAACCAACTTGTCGATGCCGGATGCTTAGAAAGTTCCTCCAGCGTTCTTCAACCACACGGAGACAGCGGCCTTCACCTCCGCATCGGTCTGGGAATGTCGACCACCGTTCTATCTAATGATCGAATTCACACTGTTGACATTTGCACGGGTCCTGGACGTTGCGGGCCTGCCCTCGCCGTGATATCCGTGCGTCCGGCTTCGAATTGCTGACACCACTTTCCGATCCCTTGCCGGGAAATGGCCCGCTCCCCATACACAGCACTAATTTCACGATGAATGTCCGTGCAATTCTTCCTTTTGTCCCATAGGAATCGGATTGTCGCATGCACCTCGTATTTGGAGTGAACGTCCAGTCGACGCGCCATTTCTTTTGCCCGCTATTCACACCATACAAGACGAAACACCACAGCGACGTGCCTAACGGATGTGTGGGCAGTGTCTGTCCCTTTCTCCGCTGTGCTCACGTTTGCGACACACAGCGCGCTGCTGCAGCGCGTTAGTGCAACTAACTTTTTGATCCACCTTCGTACTTCTTTGGGAAAATGAAAGATATTTATTTACAAGAAAACACATACGGTATTACAAATAACACTCAGAAGACTCCATCTTGGATGCACTGTTTCTTGTCCTTTTTCTCACAAAGAACGAAGCAAAAACTGTTGCCAACTGTCTGTCACAAGCAGCGTGATGTAGGTACAGTCATTGCCATATACAATGAACACATTACCACTTGCTATTGTGTACTCCTTGATATTGAATAAAGGGATATCTAGACTTGCTAATTTTCAATTGAAATGAAATTTGAAAAGCAACATAAAATGGCCCTCCGTCCATGATTGCTACTAGTTGGAACATAATTTACTTGTGGCGTGCATTTCATATGCATCATTGGAACTTTGACTTGAAATTGTGAACTTGAAATATTCACTACATCTACATGGATCCAACCTGCACCTTGGGCAATGTTTAACAACGCCGTCTCAGATCGTGTCTTCAGTAGCAACACAACAGCAAGCCGTGAGTCAGTCCTGCTCCTGTCTGGTGTATGACTTCCCATATCCCTGAACGTTTACTTGCATTACACGTTCAACTTGGCTTGGGAACTTGAATTTGGTACCGACAGTGGTTGGAACGACTTCATTACTTGCGTTACTGTCCTGCTGTTAATGCTTTTGTTTCTAGCTTTCGATCCAAGCAAAATTTATTCTGCTCGCATATTATGTAGACTAGGGGACCCGTGCGAGAAATCTCGCATGTTCATAAACCACCCTTTCCCCTATAGGTTTGTAATGAGAGACTTAAGGAGAAAGGTTGTTATGTTTTAATTTCAACCAAATGATTATAGGACACTATTTACATTTCAGTTAGAATTCCAAGTTCTACGTTCCCTAACTTAAGAAGGCAATCACTGAAAATTGGTTCATCATAACACTCACCAGTAATTCGATATTTATAAAATTATACGATTTGAATACTTATTCCTTTGATTTACTTTTTCTGAAATCCATTCGAAATGATAAAGAGAATGTTAAAATGACATGAAACAGGCGTCGCAGCGGCCAAAATGTGAAGTGGACAGCAATTATGGAGCGTATTTTTCTACAGCAACAGTATCTGAAAATCGTACACTTCGTTTTTTAAAGTCTTTTTTTAAGAAATTATAGATATTTATGAAATTAGAGTGCAATTCGTCATTGCTAATGTGCATTCTCTTTCATTTGAATACTCATTTGTCACGATCGGTCGCTTGTGAGCGCCGCAGGAGGGATCTATGCTACTGAAATAATATATATGATGCGAAATATTATCACTAACGTTCGGGAATCGCGCATTGAAAATTGATTTTTTTATGTGTTCGAGATATATTGCCTTTGTTTAAGACTTTTCTATTGTTCTTCAATGCCCATAATTTTCTCCTTGCAACTCTCGGTAATTATTTATGATTTAATATTTGCTCGGGTTTATCCTATGATTGCCGGTGATTTCATATTTGATATTGTTGCTAATTGTTGTTCACCAGATACCATGAGTCACGAATCTGAAGCTAAATTAGTTAAGAGACTGGGCTTGTTGCAAAGACCATTGCCATACAGTATTTAGAGAAATATTTCAATCAAGGTAATGTTTCTTGTAATGAATTGAGAGCCAGACAAAATAACTTGCCAGAAATCTGGCAAAAGTTCACTGAAATCAGGAAATGCTTAGAGGCAGAATTAGATTCAGAACCCAATGAAGCTAATTTTGAAGAACACGTGAAATTTGAAAGCCGCTATTATACTATTGCCGGTAAAATTCAAGATTTGATTGATACATTTGAAATACCTAGAAGTATTAGCAGAGCATCTACAGCTTCTAGCAGCTCTACAAATTTTTCACCTTGCTTGAAGCTTCCACCAATTGCATTGCCTACATTCAAGGGCGACTTAACAAAATTCAAAATTTAACACTGTAGATATAGGGCATACGTACTCCCCTTAAGGCAACATCTATGACAGAATCTGAATATTCCGCGCCTTTTCTTCTAGTGAGGAAGTAGTAATAACACTTAAAGATATGAAAGTTGGCAAATCTTCTGGTCTTGATGGTATCCATGCAGCATTCCTTTTGAACTGTGGAAAGTTTGTAACCAAATGGTTAGCTGTCTTCTTTACCAATATCCTTCTTGCGGGTAAAATCCCAAATGAACTAAAGAGAGTGAAAATCATTGCTGTGCTAAAACCAGGAAAACCTTGCGACCAACCTCAAAACTACCACCCCATTGCTCTCCTTACAAACTTCTTGAAAGGTTGATCTATAATAGAATCAGTAATAAGATCTTCGAACACATACCTATTGAGCAGGCGGGTTTCCGCCCCCATCGCAGCTGTTCAGATCAGGTCCTCTCCTTGACGACCTTCATAGAAGCTGGTTTTCAGAATCATCAGAAGACGTCAGTTGCATTTACTGACCTAACGGCAGCGTATGATACTGAGTGGAGACAAGGCTTAATCTACAAACTTCTACGTATCATTCCATGTTTGAAAATTAGCCACCTCATCAATGCCATGCTCAGTAATAGAAACTTCCAGGTGTTACTGGGTAATAATATGAGTTCACAGATGAAGTTGAACAATGGCCTGCCACAGGGTTCTGTATTGACTCCCCTTCTTTTTAGCCTGTACATTGCAGATATGCCTGAAACATCATCCAGGAAGTTCGGTTATGCCGTTGACTGGGCTCTTGCAGCGTGTCACAGAAATATTGAAATTACAGAGAACATGTTAACTATGGACCTATCAACTGTTGGTAACTACCGGTACTTTCGAAAATGGAGGCTTCAGCCAAGCGCAGCCAAAACGAAAGTGTCCTCATTCCACCTTAATAACAGATTAGCCAATAAAAAACTGTACGAATTCTTTGAAAACAGGCCAATTTCACATAATAGCCACCCAAAATATCTGGGAGTTACTCAAGATAGGACCCTTCGTTTTAAAGAACATCTTTCAAGAACGGGTGCTAAAATTAGAACAAGAAACAACATCTTGCTAAAGCTGTGTGATACTCCATGGGGGTCATCAGCTTCAACACTCAGAACTTCAGCTCTTGGACTAGTTTATCCTGTGGCTGACTACTGTGCCTCAGTTTGGCTGAACAGCGCTCATCTTAGACTCGTTGATGCTCAACTTAATCACACCATGCGCACAATTACGGGAACGATCAGAAGGACCACAACATTTTGGCTGCCTGTACTTTGTCATATTGCGCCTCCAACCTTGAGCCTTGAGAAAAGTCTTCTAAGGGAATATAAAAAGATATGCAACAACCCTCCTCTTGCTGTGCATGCCGACTTTCCTGCCATCCACAGAAACAGAATTTGCTCTCGTCATCCACCGTTGAAGACTGCTCGAACACTCGATGAGAGCAACTTTAACTTGCTTGATCGTTGGAAAGCAATGTGGAATTCATCTGCTCCTCCAGAGCAGTTTAACATGCCGTGTATTACAACCAAACCACCAGGATTTGAACTGAATCGGAAATTTTGGTCTTCCTTAAACAGAGTAAGGACTAACTGTGGCAGATGTGCAGATTTGATGCATAAATGGGACAAAGTTCAATCTCCAAAATGTGATTGCGGTGCAGATAGGCAAACAGTTCAACATACCATCCAATCTTGTCCAATGTCAGCCTTCCCTGGAGTTCCTGTTGGCGAGTGATCGAGTTGTTTGACTATCTACGGACATTGAAAATTTCATTATGACCTCTTTCTGTACAGTGTATTGTAAATATTGTAATCTTGTATCTTGTTATACTTGTTTATTGTTCCATGATGTGATGATAGACAAACGCTAAATAATAATAATAATAATAACATTCTATACGTCGCATTAAAAATTATAACCTAAATAAACATTAATTTATAAAACTAACTTATTATATTATAATAGCTTATTGACATAGTGTAAATATTTGTATTTTAGCCTATTTTCATTTTATGAAAAAAAAAATAGGCTTGTGCGTGTGTGAGTGATGGTGTGTGTGTATGTCCCCTAATAATTTCTAAATGGCTGGAGCGATTTCATTGAAACTCGGTAAGATCATAGCACCATTCTGGTCGACCCCGACCGTGCCATTCAAATTTTATTGTGTCTCACCAATCCAACATGGCGGCTGTGCGAAACATTTTACTAGCATTCAGTATCTCCGAAACTATTACCGATATCACCATGAAATTGTGTACGGTGATGAAGGGTACTGCTAGAAGTTCACCTATGAGACTTTCAAAAACCTAGTAACTACAAAATCAACATGGCGGCCAAGTGCAAATGAGACATTTAAATAGACTTTTCTCGCGATTTAACCATCCAAACGTAATGAAACTTGGTACATCAAAATGTTTATACACATTGTAATGCACTGGCATCTAATTGGGTTCGATTGTTTACATAACCTGAAAATGGCGGATGTGCGAAATATATCACTGGCATTCAATAACTAGGAGGCCGTGATAAGACCTGAGCTGCGATGTGGTGCCACAGATTTGCCTTTTGATGGTGTTTTGTGCCTTTCTTTAGGGATCATCGCATGTTTTCAAGGATTGTTGGTGTTTGTTCCAGTGACAGTGCATATTGTCTCGCGGATTGGTGTTTTCTTGTTGGAGTGGTTAAATCAATTTGTGATTTGTGTTTCGATGTCCAAATAGCAGCCATGTTATTATTGTTTGATATTGATTGGACAGTTTATAGTTCCTAGCTTCAATGATCATGAACTTCCACAGCCACCTTGATACCTGAAACTCCTGACGTCTAATACCCACACGCATTTATATGTTGGTCGATCTTTCCAGGAGTCAATCAATGGACAAATATATAAGGTTATGTTCGCAATATCCACATCAATCCAGCAGTTACAATTATAGCCTAAGCTATTGTCATTACCGGATTCATCGCATGCATACTCAGCGATTAAATAGCGTACGCTTCTATGCGTCCACCGTGAAGTAGCTGTCGATCCCTAACTTTTATATTTTACTTACAATTTTTATATGTATGGTTTTTAATACTTGTTTTATTGTAGATAGCTTTATTCTCTGTTATCCCAGAAATTAGTAAAGGGTTGGCGTCAGGAAGGGCATCCGGCTGTAAAACAAACTGCCAAAACCGTACAAATATGACAAGTTCTGTAAATTTAGCCTTGGAAACTGCTAGAGCGTTCCCCGGAAGCGACGCGCAAGGGTCCCGCCTGCCCCTTGTGAGAAATGAGCAATGGCTATCGAGTCATGGGCGGGCTCGGCTGAAGAAGCAAGTCCAGATTAGAATTGGAACCCTGAATGTTGGATCGATTACTGGGAAAGGAAGAGAGGTTGTGGACCTAATGATGAGAAGAAGAATTGGAATTCTGTGTGTCCAAGAAACTAGGTGGAAGGGTAATAAAGCAAGAGAGCTTGGAAGTGGCTTTAAATTGTTGTACAGTGGAGCAAACAGAGCGGGAAGAAATGGTGTTGGAATTATCCTGGCTAACGATTTGATCCCCTCTCTAGTCAGTGTAAACAGAAGAAGTGATCGCCTGATGAGTGTGAAACTGTGCCTTGGGGAAGGGTTTACCATTGTAAGTGCCTATGCTCCTCAAGTTGGCTGTGAGGAGGAAGAAAAATATGGTTTTTGGAGGGACCTGGAGCAGGAACTTTCTAGTATATCAGCAGATGAAAGGGTATTTCTGGGTGGAGATCTAAATGGACATGTTGGCACCAGTGTGGAAGGGGAAGTAGTGAGGAGAGTGCATGGAGGCTGGGGATTTGGTACGAGAAATGAGGAGGGTGAGAGAGTGCTAAGTTTTGCCTTGGCATTAGATCTAGCAATATGTAACACCTTCTTCAAGAAAAACGAAAGGCAATTGGTGACCTACAAAAGTGGAGGAAGAGAGAGCCAAATAGATTTCCTTTTGTGCAGAAGAATGCATTTGAAGGAGGTTAAGAATTGTAAAGTTATTGTGGGGGAACATGTTACACCACAACACAGAGTGCTAGTTATTGATTATGAATTAACGGGCATTAAGAAAAGAACGGCAAGGAAAATTACTCCAAGAATTAAATGGTAGAAATTGAATGATCCTATTTTGAGAAGTGAATTCAAGGAAAAGGTGTTGCAAGGAACACGGCCAGTGGAAGGAGTTCAGAGATGGTGGACAGTAAATGCAGAAGCTATCAGGAAAGCAGGTGTAGAAGTTTTGGGGAAGACGTCTGGGGAAGGTGCTCCCCTGGATAAAGAAACATGGTGGTGGAATGATGTGGTTCAGGATGCCATCAAGGCAAAACGACAGGCAAAAAAGAAATGGGATGAGTCTGGAAATGACGAAGATAGAGAACACTACAGAAAGGCAAATAAAGTTGTGAAAAGAGCTGTAGGGAAAGCAAAGACAGCTGCTTGGAAGGAAGTCTATGAAGAACTAGAGACCACAGAAGGGGAGGCCAAGCTTTTCAGAATCGCTAAGGCATGAGACAGGGCTTCAAAAGATCTCACACACATCAGGCAGATGAAAAGTGAAAAAGGAGTTGTAATTCAAGATGAAGAGCATATTAAGAAGAGATGGGAGGAATATTTTGAAAAGTTGCTAAATGAGGAAAATGCCCGGCTTGTGTTTGAGGATGGTATCCCAAATCACAACGTAACAACTGGCATATGCAGGGAAGAGGTTGTAACTGCTATTAGGAAAATGAAATGTGGAAAAGCAACCGGCCCCGATGAAATTCCAGTGGAGGCTTGGAAATGTCTGGATGAAGAGGGCATAGATATGTTGTGGAATCTATTCCAACAGGTACTTCAAGAGGAAGTAATGCCCAAGGAATGGCGGGAGAGTACCATAATTCCCATTTATAAGGAGAAAGGTGACATTCAGGATTGTACAAATTACAGAGGAATAAAACTCATGTCGTACACAATGAAGATCTGGGAGAAAGTTATTGAAAGTAGGCTTCGGGTGGAGACGACAATAGGAGATGAACAGTTTGGATTTATGCCGGGAAAGGGAACAACAGATGCTATTTTTGCACTTAGGCAGGTCATGGAAAAGCACAGGGAGAAGAGAAAAGAACTACATATGGTGTTCCTAGACCTAGAGAAAGCGTATGATCGAGTGCCCCGTCAGGAGGTATGGAGATGCATAAGACGCAAGGGAGTACCGGAGAAGTATGTGCGCATTGTTCAGAATATGTACCGTGGAGCAAGGACACGAATTAGAAGCAGTGTAGGATTGTCAGATACTATACCGGTTCAAGTAGGTCTTCACCAAGGATCTGCACTAAGCCCCTATATTTTTGATCTAATAATGGATGTCTTCTCTGAAAACATAAGAGAACCAGCTCCTTGGTGTATGCTATTTGCAGATGATATTGTCATATGTAGCACACACAGGGAAGAGCTTGAATATAAACTGGAATGCTGGAGAAGAGCCATAGAGGACAGAGGCCTTAAAATCAGTAGGAATAAGACCGAATACCTGTGCCTTGGAGGAACTGGAAATGACACTATTCAGATGGATGGTAGCCAGCTACAGGCAAGGGACAGTTTCAAGTATCTGGGATCCACTGTATCTAACGATGGCAATCTAGATCTGGAAATTACCCACCGAATTCAGGCTGCCTGGTTAAACTGGAAAAGGTTATCTGGTATTCTCTGTGACAGGAGACTGAATATCAAAGTAAAGAGTAAAGCCTATAAATGTGCAGTGAGACCTGCAATGCTATACGGAGCAGAAACTTGGCCAACAGTGCAGTCACAGTGCAAGCGACTGGAAGTAGCTGAAATGAAGATGCTAAGATGGATATGTGGTGTTACAAGGAACGATCACATCAAAAACACCTTCATACGAGGCAGCGTAAAAGTGACTGAAATATCAAAAAAGGTGCAAGAAAGACGCTTGCTCTGGTATGGCCACATTTTAAACGCAGGGATGAGAGTTATGTAGGAAGGCGAGTGCTTGGTCTGGAGGTGGAAGGCAAAAGGGAAAGAGGCAGGCCTAGAAGAAGATGGATGGACTGCGTGCATGATGATCTCCGGGAGAAGCAGTTAACAGAAAACACTATTTGGGACCGAGGAAAATGGAAACGACATGTCAGAAACGTTGACCCCGCATGAACGGGAAAAGACGAAGAAGAAGAAAGGAAGAAGAATTCTATATCTCCGAAACTATTACAGATATCATCTGAAATTTTGTACGGTGATAAAGGGCACTGGTACAAGTTTATCTATGTAACTTTCAAACACCTGTAAAGTACAAAACGGGCATGGCGGCCAAGCGAAGTTGAAACATTTTAATAGACTTTTCTCGTGATTTAACTCTCTGAGCACATTGAAATGTGGTACAGTAAATGATTATACATATTGTAATGCACAACCATCTAATTTAGTTCAATTGTTTACATAACCTGAAGATGGCGGCTGTGCGTATTTTTAAAATTAAGTTTTATTTCTCGTGTCGTAATCATGCAATCGAAGTGAAAGTTTGAATAATGAAGCTACGCAATAATTTTCCCATAATGGTACATAACTCTATGGCCGATACATAGACTATAACAATCCAAAATGGCGAGCATCCGAAATATTCAGACGGTACACAATATCTACGAATCTTTTACAGCAATCAAACTGATTTTTTTATGTTCATAGAGGCTATGAACATAAGTTCACCTATAGGACTTTCAGTAATCTGGAGAGCACAAATCCAACATGGAGGCGACGCGAAGTATACATATTTAAATAGACGTGTCTCGCGATTTAACCATCCGAGTGCAGTGAAACTTTGCACGTTAAATGCTTATACAAATGTTAATCCACTGGCATCTAATTTATTTAAATTGTTTTCATAACCACAAGATGGCAGCTGTGCGAAATTTCAAAATTAAGTTTTTTTTTCTTGTGTCATAATCATGCGATCGAAGTGAACATTTGAATAATGAAGCTACGCAATAATTGTTTTTATGGTACATTACTATATTGCCTATACATACAATAATCCAAAATGGCGACCATCTGAAATATTTAGACGGTTCTCAGTATCTAGGAATCATTTACAGCAATCAAACTGATTCTTTTAATGTTCATAGAGGCTATTAACATAAGTTCATCTATAGGACATTCAATAACCTGGTGAGCACCAATCCAACATGGCGGCGACGCGAATTATACATAATTAAGTGGACGTTTCTCGCGATATAACCATCCGAGTGCAGTGGAACTTTGTACAGTAAATGCTTATACGAATGTTAATCCACTGGCATCTAGTTTATTTCAATTGTTTCGATAACCACAAGATGGAAGCTGTGCGAAATTTTAAAATCTCGTTTTTACTTCATGTGTCCTAATCATGCGATTGACGTTTGAATACCACACGTACACAATAATCTTCATGTAATAGTACATAAATAAAAATCCAACATGGCGACCATCTGAAATATTTAGACGGTTCTCAATATCTACGAATCTATTACAACAATCAAACTGAAATTTTGTATGTTGATAGAGGCAATTGACATGAGTAAGATATATGAAAATAGGCTGTATAGTTCTTCACGGAACTACTTGTTAATTATTAACATTAAAATTTTTCTCAGTATGATCTGTATATGTTACATCAATTACATATATTTTAAGAAATAAATAAATAAAAAATATGTAATATAAATACGTTTAAAATATTATTTTGAAAATAAATATATACAGTATGTCACAAAATGTATTAGGAATAATATTTAATAAATAAATTGAAATAATAATAATAATAATAATAATATTATTATTATTATTATTATTATCATTATTATTATCATTATTATTATTATTATTCTTTCGGATGGGCCAGCTAAGGACCGCGACGTTCAACTTTTCAGTTACCGAGGGACTTGATGTTGGCCCAATATTCGCGCATTCTCTGGCTATGTTTCTCTTTTCTCTCTTTTGTCCAGATGGTGCCGGTTTTCTTACAGGGTGGTCTGTCCTGAAACGTCTTCTGTTTAAGTATCTATTATTATTATTATTGTGGTAGGGGACACGTAGGAAAATCCAGAAGAGAACAAATTAAAATGCTGAAAGCTAGGGATGATAGGCTAAGGCATGTAACAGCAATTTGAACGATTTGTGTCCTCAGAACTTCAGCCCTCCAAAATAATCTACTTGAATGAGATAGTGCTTTTGTCCTGCTTCACTGCCCCAACCGATGTTGGAGGAGGGAACCCTGGTTTAAAGTAGTCGATTGATCAAAGAAAATTATCAACTCACCAGAGAATGTCGCAGAGTTCTTGACAGTGGCTGTCTGAGTTTCTTATCAGACAAGATAACTGCCTTTTATGGCGTTCCCTTTCACTGGCAGGATTCTAATTTATTGCCACTAAGTAGAAGATCAATTAGCCGCTTTGTCTTCTGCATACAGATTCGGACGAGCGTAGCAAAACGGAATCCATTACTTACGATTTTTAGTCCTAAAATGCTATAATAGTTGAAGGAAAATTACGCTATTAGAAGGAGCATCTGGAGTAAATTGCCGTTACTTCGAGGAGTTAAAGAACGCTGCCTACGCAGTTAAAAGGTAATTAAAGTAAACTTTGATCATCTTCAAACACTTGATGATATTATTCTGGAGAACGAGTTACACTGCTCACTGTCAGCACTGCCTATGCGCACTTCAAGCGATAAACACCTTTGTGTTTTGCAGGGGGGGAAAATCGGCCAAATCGTAATTTTATTTGACAAATTGATCTGAGATAAGTTTAATTTGGGGACAAACAATCATTCTCCATTCTCCTAATATTACTTCAACACTTGTAAATGAGTGACCGGCGTAGTGATGTAACTACTATCGGATTTTTTATTATGGATACTCGAGTTTAGGCCTTAATTACAAACAAACCAACAGACCTATTGAAAAACGAGTTATACCAATATTTTCCTTGTTTAATTCTGCGTAAGACTATATAAGCCAATTATTTTCAAGTTTATTAATTATTTATTTATTTGTGGTTGTATGAAAAATTGTCCGTGTTGTTGACGTCTTTTCTTGGAACCGCTCACTTAAAACTATATACATGGAAAACTACTTGGCCGAGGGTAATGAAATTTTTATATGTGATAGGCACAAGTATTGATGGTGCAAATCTCAAATTTCAATTTTTTTCAACTACCCGATAAAAAGTTCTTATATTTTTTCTGACGTAACGTTTTCTCAGCCCAGGATAAACGTACAGCAGGCAACTTGGTCTCAGTTTGAAGCTCTCATTCGTGATTATGGGAAACTACAACCTCTGTAAACGTACAGTGTGATGACGAATTTATGAAGAGTAATAATAATGGGAGGTTTTTAATAGGACCCGTAGGTCTTGCCCCAAATACTACCTAATATGCTCTTATAAATCTCATGATGATGATGATGATGATGATAATTGTTGTTTCAAGGGGCCTAACATCTAGGTTATCGGCCCCTGATGGTTTGGGTGATCGTGAAGATGAAAATGAAATGCAAACTTAAAACTAAAACTAACTACCAACCTACATACTAGAAGAAGAAATGGAAAACTAAAGGAGAATAAGGCAAATAAAGGACAGGAGGAAAAGAAATGCCCTCAACCCTCGAAGAATGCGGATTGAGGGACTTGGAAGGAAGGAGAGCCATGAAAGGCAGATAAGAAAGTGAAAGAGGAGAGGGTCCGCCCCGAAGGTAAGGGACAAAAGGGGAAACCGGACCCAGCTCAGGAATCCCTCGGGGTCGCCAACTCCCGAACTCACCAGCCGTGAGCCCCTGAGGGTGTAGCATTATCTAGGGTGCACCAAAAGAGGTGGGGCTACATACACCCTGCCTCCTTGAGGGCCTTGAGCAGAAGGCAGGAGAGAACATGAATAGAAAAAGAAGGCTGACCCCTCGCAGAAGGAGGGAATCAGAAAAGATGAAGACAAGGGCCAATTAAGGCGGGAAAGGAAGAGACTCCCTAGGCCTCAGATACCCTAATACCGTCGGGGTCGGAAGAGAACAAGAGTTGACCAAGTGAGGTCGACAGGAAAGAAGACAGAGAGGAGCCCGGCACAAGTAAGTGGAAGCAATGCCGGACTCAGCTGGGGCCCCGTGGTCGCCAACCCACTTCCCACTAGATGTGAGCCCCTGGGGGGGAATGAAAATACTTACAAAATGTAACTCAGAACGACTCACATAATGGAGAGTGGTAATACTTACCAAAGGGAATTTAGAAGGAAAATATTCACATAAGGAATAGATTAAAAAATACGCACAAAATGTAGTTTAGGTTCAAAATACGTACAAATTGCAATGTAGAGTCGAAATAATTACAAATTGCAATTGAAATCCAAAATATATACAAAATGCAAATGAGATTGAAAATACGTACAAAATGCAACTGAGGTTCAAAATACTTACAAAATGCAATTGAAATTGAAAATACACAATGTAATTTAGATTAAAAACACCCATTTCAGATCCAAAACACTCACAAAATCCAATTGAAATGCAAAATACTTACAAAATATATGCTAGTTCAAACTACTCATTTGGATGGACAATACTTGGATTGAAAATACTTACAAAATGTAATTTAGATTCAAAACACCCTCAAATTGCAATTGAGAATCAAAATACTTACAAAATGCCCAACATACAAAATGCGGTTTAGGTTGAAAATACTTACAAAATGCAATTGAAATTCAAAATACTCACAAAAGTCCCAGCCCCTATATTGAAAGACGTACTAAAAAGCAATTTAGATTGTCAATCCTTACAAAATCCAATCGAGGTTGACAATACTCTCAAAATGCAATTTAGATAGAAAAGACTTACAAAATGCAACGTAGATTGAAAATACCCACAAAATGGAGTGTAGATGCAAACAAATTCCCTAAAGGGAATTTAGATACACGGGGAGCCAATTAACAAAAACAGTGCGGAACCTTAAAGAGTAGTTGTTAGCATGCTGAACTGCTATTCCCAAGATAGCGGGTTAAAACCCGGCCGAAGTCGTCGGATTTTTAAGAGCGTTAAAAATCCTTCAGTATGCCTTCCTTCGGAGGGGAAGTAAAGCCAGCGGTCCCATGTCATAGATTTATGGCATGTAAAAGATCCTTCCACAGACTAAACTTGTGTGAAGCTAAATTGTTAGGTTAGATTTCGTCGGAACGCCCTATCAAAGTTCCAACGTTCACAACTAGGTATCATTGATATCTGGTGGCGAAAGTTGGAACTACTTGAAATTGTACGGAACCTGTAGCTCACCCTAAGGATATCCGCTGGAAACAGCTACAGACTCATTGATATCTGGTGGCGAAAGTTGGAACTACTTGAAATTGAACGGAACTTGTAGCTCACCCTAAGGGTGTCCGCTAGAAGCAGCTACAGACTCATTGATATCTGGTGGCGAAAGTTGGAACTACTTGAAATTGAACGGAACTTGTAGCTCACCCTTAGGGTGTCCGCTGGAAGCAGCTACAGACTCAGGCGAGCCGAACATGTCCTCGCACACTCCCAGCATTAAAAGCCATACGATAAATAAATAAATAAATAAATAAATATAAATGAAAATAAAACAAGAGGTCTGCCCCTCGAAGAGGGAGGGATCAGGGAAGATGAAACAAGGGCCAATTATGGCGGGAAAGTGAAAGACTCCCTAGGCCTCGGATACCCTAATACCAACTGGGTCGGAAAAGAACAAGAGTTGACCAAGGGAGGTCGATAGGGAAAAAAGGAGAGGAGCCCGGCACAAGTAAGTGGAAGCAATGGCGGACTCGGCTGGGGTCCCGTGGTTGCCAACCCATGTCCCACTAGATGTGAGCCCCTGGGGGTCTCACAAATCTCAAAATGTGTCAATATGTATAACGGAACAAGTTAGACCTAAACCTTCCAATGCGCATGTGCGTCCAGGTGCATTACGTCATCCCCCCGCCAGGATTCTTTGTCAACCAGTGAGCACATCACGCGCTGGCTAGATGTTGCCAAGTAGTTATTATTCCCAGAACCTTGGCAGGGTACAGATGCTGTCAAGGCATGCGAAGCAAGACTGAGCGGCTCTGTTCTTTGACAAGCATGGCAACAAGCTTGCTGTCAGGAGTGTGTGAAGTGGGCGCGCTCTCAGTTCATTACCACCAATACCAATGCTATGTCACTGAGAATGCTCCTATTCGATACTTGATGCTTGCATAATATAACCACGACGAGCAGCGAGCAGCTCCAAACTGCTGTTGCATCAAAGAGGGTAAATTGTATTTGCCCTTGGTGATCCCACCACTTCCCCTACTAGACGAGACTCCGCCATGACAGGCCAGGTCTAACTTGCCACGCTATACTTTAAAAATTGAAGAATGAATGTCCCTTGGCACTAGGAAACAGACGTTAGTAATAAGTGATTGAACTTAGGCCTAAATTATTCCATAGAGTTGGAAGCAGAAATGGGCCCTGATGAACCCCAACACTTCGTAACATGAATAACGGCACTAGAGATGACAGAATGGGGGAGGGGCGTTCATCTCACTCTCGTGCACAGTTACGATGTTTTTCAAATAACTTATTATCAATTTAATCCCGAGGTGAATGTGATGTTCTCTCGTCTGCTGTTTTCGTGACTAGCTGCATCAATTTTACCGCACCCTACCGTCTTCTCTGACAGCATCCAAACAGCCAAAACAATTGAATCGTAAATTGAAGCAATGCGCCGAAAAGGGATCTAACCGACATTTTTTCCGAAAGTGAGGTTTCAACGGAATAAGGATCTATATGCACGTTCCTGGATAGTGGCGTAGTCATGTGGAAGAATTCGGAACTTGTTGCTGTGCTAGAGGTAATCTGTGGTGGAGAACTACCGTCTCGCGCGGAAAAGGGATCTAACTCCAGTCCAAGATAGCGTAGCATAGCTCATTGCTTGTGACAACGAGTGCATTAAAGCATGAAAATTCAAGTAGGAAACGCAATAGTAATGTGAATGAGTGGAAGGACGTCAAGCGCAAACATCTTAGGGATACTTCAAAGAAAGGTGCCGCAGTTCCAGGGAGAAAAGCACCAGAGCCGGTGTCTTTTTGTTCTAAATAATTTCTTTTTTACGTTGTTCGAGGACTGTCTAATGGTCTCAATCTTCATACTAGTTACCAATCTGTACATTATGGCACAAATTATACATACATTTCGTTTAACTACGTTTTTCGCAATTATCTCAAAATACAATTTTTGGTGGTTAGACCCCTATTCGGCGCATCGCTTCAATTGTTGAAACCAAATAAGTAAATTTCTTGATAAACAATGCTAAAATTTTGTGACTTATTTGGTTTCTACATCTTAATTACAAAATGAAACTATAAAACTACTATTCCTCAAATTTTGTCAGTTTATTTACACAAACCATAAGAAACTAATTAGTACTAGTATTTTACATCACTTTTTATTGTTTTTATGTCAATAATAATGTATTATTATCACAGTAGGCTAACTGAGAATTTAATCTGACACTGGCCAAGCCAGAAGCTCTTCATAAAATCCCCTTGCTGCAGATGTCACATATTCCTTCACTTTCTTGACATCTTCCAATTTTTTCCTTGCAATGGGAACTTTGTCGGATGGGTAAGCACCTGGGATATTGTTCAGTAAATCTGGAATTAAGGCGTCATGTTTCTTTCTTAGATAGAATGTGTATTTTAGGAGTCCATCGATGTATTGTAGCCCTACCACCTCTCCAGTTTCTAGGCGTCTTATATCTTTAAAAGTGCTAGGAGTAAAGGTTTGCTTATGCTGTTCATTTCGTGCTTCAAATGGTGCAACGTTTTTCTTATAATAGTTGGGTCACCATTTATCGAAATCTAATGTTTCCTGGCCATTTATTAGTTTCACTGTGACATTTTTCTTACTATTGACAATTAATTCCAGCTATTGAAAAGGTGTATAAATTCGGTCATGCGTCTTGATTTTTCGTTTGAACGATGCAAAATTTCGGTCACGTGGGAGGAACGAGTGACCTCTCTCGGGAAACTTGTGTGTGATCTTTAATATTCCTGCTTGAACCAGGGCCATGCACATTCGTATGAAAGTATGATTTTTATTTTGGCCAATGCATCCGTCGTAAAACAAAAGTAGTTCAGTTACAGTTTTTGACAGATCATTTTGAATGTAATCATAAACGAACGAAGCAACTTTGTTTGCACCTTTCTTTACCAAACCCTCGTGATATAGATAGGCAGTTGAGTGTTCGGTTTTTAAGTCATGAATGCTAAAGCACTAAACCCAGATTTGCCGCAAATATAACATCTGTTGTATTGGGGAGTGTGGAAGGGGAAGGTTTTGCATAAAATCGAAAACTATAGCTCCTACAGTTTTGTCACACTGGGCTTTTACTTGAGCATCACGGAGGCAACAAGCCTGGCCTTCTCATTTAAATTTGGCCTCTTTATCGTAAGTCCGAGTTCTTCACATTTCATGCAGACATCTATTTGTGGTCTGCCTAGAGGGTAATTGAAATTTTCTCGGAAATAGTTCCGGTACACGTCGTATTTTACCGTGCAATGTTGATGCTTTTCGTTGTGCAGCGAATGCATTGTACGTACATTTACATTTACAGATACGAAATACACGTGAATTACTCACTGCAAGCATGTTCATAAAAGCTTTCTTGCATACCTTGTAACCATCCTGGTTACATAGCTTACAATTGTAATTTGGTAGGAGGGGGGGCATGCTCAATTGAGTGTCACTTCTGCATAGATGTTCCTTTTACCATTATCTTTTTTTTTTTTTAGATTATGAAGAGAGACTTGTTGAGACAGTGGAAGTCAGAGAGTATCTTGCTTGAGAAATTGAAATAAATAAGAAGGAGGATATGTTTTGTTAAGAAGAAAAGAAAATATATTTGGGAATTAAAGGATCTTAGATGTGTAAGTTGGTTATGAAATGTGTTTCCCTTATGGTATTTAATACCATCACCCCCGAAAAGAAGTTTGATAGGTTACAATTGGCACCCAACGTGAGAAGCGAACAAGGGAATGAAGCAATTTGACACTTTTATTTTTAATAGCAGAAATGCACAATAGCACTAATAGTTTGGTCAAAATGCTCATGGAGCAGATGATGAAGATGAGTAAGGAGGTAGAGTTAGTGACTGAACATATGAGCAAACGAGAGGCCAGCATGAACAAACTGGAGTCTAGCATCGATAAGTTGAGTGTGATAGTAGAATCTGTGAGTGTGGCTGTGGAGGAGGATGATGAGACAGAAGACAAGGTGAAGAAAAGGGTGAAGGATAAGATAAAAGAGGAAGAACTGAATGAGATAAGTGAGATTAAGGAACAGGAAAATTGTCACGAGAGGTGGGGGGGGGGCGTGAGAAAGCAGGTGATATGGAAGAAACTGAAGGAGAGGAAGGAGGTGAACGAAAGGAAAAGGAAGAAGAGAAAGGAGAAACGGATAAGGGAGAAGGTGAAATGAAAGAACGTAAGAAAGTAAGCGATATGGGAGAAACTGAAGAAGAGAAAGGAGAAGCAGATGAGGTTGGTCATGAGGAGGACAGTAGCAGTCAAGAAAAAGAGGCTAAAGATGAGGGTGAAAGTGCAGGAGTGAATCATGAAGAAGACAACATACTAGAAGAAGATAAGGTGAAGAAGAAACGGTGGAGAACAAGGTGGAAGAGGAGAAAAGAACTGTTGAGCAAGACAAGACAGACGAGGAAGAGGAGGAAAATGTGTAAAGGAAGAAGAGAGAAGTGGTTGAGGATGAAGACAATGAGAAGGATGAACAGGAACAAGATAGGAGAGTTGGAGTTACTCTTGGTGAATGATGTAGATAACATTCAGAATATTTTAGGAGAAATTAAAAGAGCTCGGACTGTGCTCCATGTATTCATTAAAGGCATGTGTATTGGAGTAGGCTCCGACGTTAAGAAGCTGTAAGAGAGTGGAAAATTAGACGACATGCTACAGGATTCTTGTGGTTGTCAACATCACTGTTCAACTTTCTGCTCTTGGGAGAATTGCCACATTGGCATTTATTAATATTAGGAATTAATGGATTTTTTTCTGGTTTGGCTGAATCTGTAATGTAGGTTCAAGCCCTGAGAGACAATTATATGATGGGTTACAAGTGGCTTTGGAATATAACCGAAAAATGATGAAATTCTTGATGTCTATCTGTTACGTGTGTGAACTTGAACTTAAATTTTCTATGGTGTATGAAAACGATCTTTGTTCTCTGGATCATATAAAGCGTAAGGCTGCTAAAATTGTAGTAACGTTGGAGAAGGAGGAGGAGAAGAGTGCTGTTGAGGATGAAGATGGGGTTCTCAATATGGATAGCAGCATGATTTTGGTTTCCGTTGATGATGATATTGGTGATGATGCTGATGATGATAGTTCTTCAGACGACGGTGAACGGGAGGACGAGGATGATGGTGATAACGGCATGGACGGGTTTGATAACGATTCTGCCATTCCTTCTGATTATGATATTGTTGTCAGATCCTATGATAGAAGAGGAGTGTCTAATAGACTCGATGAGATAGTTTTGGCTACTCCAACTGAAGAAAATATTTATGTTGGTGATTCTGGTGAACTTAGAACAATTGTCTTTGGTGATGATAGTGCCAATGGCCCTTCTGAAAATTATGATAATCGATAAGTTGTTTTACTATGTGTGTAATATTTTTAGTATATGTGTGATATGTATTATTTTTCATTTGTGTATTTTTATGTATGTGATCCTCACGTGCTTCACATAGAGGGGCGATTGTAACCATTCGGGTTACAGAGCTCACAGTTGTAATTTTGTAGGAGGGGGCCATGCTCAATTGAGTGTCACATCTGCATAGATGTTCCTTTTACTATTGTATTTTATTTTTTTTAGATTATGAAGAGAGACTCGTTGAGACAGTGGAAGTTAGAGAGTATCTTGTTTGAGAGATTGAAATAAATAAGAAGGAGGATATGTTTTCTTAAGAAGAAAAGATGTTTGGGAATTAAAGGATCTTAGATGTGAAAGTTGGTTATGAAATGTGTTTCCCTTATGGTATTTAATACCACCACCCCCTAAAAGAAGTTTGAAAGGTTACAACCTCTTTCCTCTCACTTCCACACACAACCTGGTAGAAAAATGTAGCTTCTTTCTTCTTCTCACCTGAATCAGGATCACTTTTTCGAGGACGTCTCTGTTTTAATCCTTTAGATTCGATGAGCCCCTGAAGGCGTAAATCATGTGAATCTTTCGTTGGCAAGTCAAGAAATTTTGTGGGAATGTCATTACGGTTGTCTTAATCAATAACGCTATAACAGTTTAACCGACACCTGAAAACAAATAATATATATTGAACCCTTATTGATTTGCAGATCAATAAGTCCTCATGATTTTTATTATTATTATTACTGATATCCAGGCAGTGCATATTGGAGATTGACAAAGGGAAGACAGGTAGTGTGTCGCAACGCTTGCAACAGAGGTGGCGTGGTAGTTATTCCTGACGATGACCGGGTAAGCCGAGTTCAAGGACAAATTCAGGGTGAACGCGCATCCAAGTCGGCGTCATTATGGGCGTGCCAGAAATGAATTTCCAACCGATACACGATTGAA
This sequence comes from Meconema thalassinum, assembly GCA_946902985.2. NCBI lineage: Eukaryota > Metazoa > Arthropoda > Insecta > Orthoptera > Tettigoniidae > Meconema > Meconema thalassinum. The sequence goes on along the minus strand of OX336395.1, from coordinate 111,567,627 downwards.
TCAGCGAATCAGGAGAGAGGACGCCTAAACCACGCGGAGATTTGCGTACCTTAAAAAAGGCGCTAAAAGCACGTGTATGAAGAACCGCCGATGCGATAGGATTCCGCATGAGTGCATTGAGACGTTTAAATGAAAAGAAGAAGTTTGATACTAGTCCCAAGTCTGTGAGTTAAAAACTACAGATTATTTTCACAGATTGCCCCCACTCCACCCCTTTCTGTCAGTTTCTAATAAATTGATCGGTGATGAGTAGTATGAGACACAACTTTATCGGGCTCTGAGGAGCATCGTTCACGCCAGTTTGAGACACGATTTTATCATGCTCTAGTGAGCATACATCACGCCTGTCTGAACGAACATTTTATTGTGCTCTTGGGAGCAGAGTTCAGGCCTAGCGGAGGGAGATCTCTAGTTGAGATAAGCGCTACGCGGTAGACGTAATTTGTGAGACTTGTTAAAAGCCAGTTGCGTGGTGGACGAAGATTGTAATATTTTCTGTAAATTTTGTGTTATATTTTGTGTGATGTATATGTGCGTGTGAAGTAAGTAAATGCTTAGATAGGGCCAGTTCAACGTTGAGTAATCGCCCAGGACATTTTAAGTGAAAGTCAGTAGCTCATAGCGATTCTAACTAGGTAGAATAATAACTTTGAACATTTATTTCCAAGAAGCCACGCCAAGATGTCTACAGGAAGGTCGGTTGGTGGAATGAAGTGCTACGCCTCTACCAGAACGTCGACGATGAAGGAGTAGATTTCCCGTGGGGAAATGCATTGGGAAGGAGGTTGATATTCTACAAGCTGCACGGTGATGTACAAACCATTGATTTATTCAATATGTAACTAGATTAGACGCGGGAACGTTGTAAATAATTTTATTCATTGTTTTTCTTGTGTATTTAGATTTTTGTGCGCCGACACTGTTATATTTAAATGTACGTTGGCACGTGGCCAAAATGTTTGTTTGATTGTATATTTTTCTTATGAGTCATTATTAGTATGCACGGCGTGTGTATTTTGATTTTATTCATGCGAATGCGAAATTCGCCATGGTCGATAAATGGTGCTTTTATTCAAATTCATTTTAGTAGGAGAAGGGGGTAAAAGTTGTTAGATGTTTTACGAACAGGTTTTTATTCATACTAGGGTTGCCGAGCGCAACAAGTTAAGATGTCACTGTAGAACACCTTAGTTCTATATTTTTTGAGTTTTTTTGAGATTCCTTTTCAGGTTCTTTAGTCACGGACTAGATTGGGAGCGCAAGTCGGTGGAAAATATTTTATGTCCTTTATTTCAGGTTTCTGTCAAACCCATACGTGTGATTCTGGTGTGTGTATTGTGTCAAGGTGTGTGTATTGATTCTTCGTGATGAGGGGTAGAATGTGTCTACCGCCCTCATAATATTGTGGTTGTATTTTTATGGAAAGGCAGAGCGCTCTTCGAGGCTACTGTACCTTGTCCTGTGCTGATTCTTGGATTTCCTTGGGAAATGCTAAGATATTTTATTTTGACACACACACGTATATTATGTGCTTTGGGAGCACGCTTCTTCGAGACTCGAGCGTTTGCTACGGCAGGTCGAGGTAATTGACACGTGGGTTGACAGATGTGCAGATTCCTCTTTGCGCCCGTCTATGTCTGGTGATTCATCGTTTAGGCAGTCCAGCTGACCGACTGACCCCTGTAAGCTATCTGTAGCAAACCTGTTCTTTTAATGGTCATTGGATCATAATTTTAATCTGGGAGTTCGCCATGTCCGTTACGAACTACCGCATACCGTATGAAATGAAATATTTGTTTTATGATACAAATGTTGGCGTTGAGCCTAGTGATTTCTGTGACTCATTTCATTTGTTTGTATCGTTAGATTTCGTCTGTTGTGACACCGTTGGGTGTATTTTGTATTTCTCTTGTAAAAATGGCAAGCGACCATATATGTATTTTTCTTGATTGGTCACGTGTTGATTTACTTGTGTTGATTTGAAAAGTCCTAATTTTAGGCGTTAGTGTTGTTTGCTACGGCAGTTCTTTGATTCCAATTTCACGCAGAAATTATTTTTGTCTTAGGCCTAGTTTGGCATTTTTATTTAATTCAAGAGGGTGTCATTTGGGAGACGTTGTTTTTTTAATTGTAAATAGTGTAAATTTGTTGATCTGTTTATTAAATTCATATGTTTTAATCCTGGTAATCACTTTTTCCTGCATGTTATTTTGTTATATGTTACCCTGCATGTTATAAGAAGCGCTTAACAACAACTTTACGAAATGGACTGTTACACCCCCCGAAATTGAGTCTCATATGCTTCTTTGCAAGGGTGCATATATCAAAAATGGCTGCCCAAGTGGGGTTTGTTGTTGTTTTGTTGACCTCATACTTATTTCGCTGAGAAATGATGCCAGGTTAGCAGGACAAAAATAAATTCAGTAAATTGAGGCGAATTTGTACCGCCATGTGTATCAGTAAAATCACTGAGTTCTTCAAGTTAGAAATGTTGAACAAGGTTAGAAATTGATATTGTGTTTGTTGATAACTTGTTCTGGCGCCCGGCTTAAAATTAGAAAATTTGCATATTTAGTGAACTCAGTCAAAAGCAGGAAGGTGTTGCCTTACTTTACATTTAATTAACTTCGGTTAATTAAAGTGTTTCTCGTTAGTTCTGTTAGTTAGGAATTTAAAAGCAGATCACAAGGGAGTTATTTATTGTTTGGAAATAAGAGTCATTATTCAGTAATATTTTGATAACTAAAAATTTATTTAAATTAGAATCAATGTAATATTAAATATCAAGACATGTGTGTGTGTGTACGACTGAAATCCCATTGCATGACCCTATTTTCTCAGAATATATTTGTGTGTTTTGCGATGGCTAGCATCGAGGAGATGAAAGTGTTGTTGGAGCAGATGTCTGTGCAAATGTCTGCAAAGACGGAGGAACAGTTAAAAAGCATGAAGGAGGAGATAAATGAAAATAGTGAGAAACAGTTAAATAACATAACTACTCAATTACGTGAACAGAGTGAACAGAGCGATAAACAATTACACGAGTTGCGTGGACATAGTGATAAACAATTACACGAGTTGCGTGGACATAGTGATAAACAATTACACGAGTTGCGTGAACACAGTGATAAACAATTACAGGACGTGAACAGTAACATTACGGTCCAATTGCAAATCCAGAAATTGGATAGCGACAAACAATTACATGAGTTGCGAGAGCATAACGATAAACAGTTAGTTGAACTAAACCATAAGTTATCAGAGCAGGCAACCTTACAAACAGTTCAATTAGATATGATAACCCTTGAAATAAATCAAAGTACTAAAGTAGAAGTAGAGAAACTGGCGGGGGAGGTGGCAGAGAATAATTCGAGACAATTAGGCGAAATCAAGAAACTAGAATCCAAATTTGACGACAAACTAGTACAGTTAGATGGAATGGTAGCCGCCAAATTGAAACAAATCGAGACAGCATGCGTGAACAATACGGCAGGGATTAAAAGCACGCAGGACGAATTACAGGGGCAATTCAACAGAATAGAGGCGAAGAATATTAACATACAAGAGCAGATTAATTCAGTCGACAACAATGTGTTAGGATTGATAAAAGAACTCGACAAAATGGAGATAAAAAAGGAGAAGGAACGGATGCACTTGCGCGAAAACCTGGAAGACCAGTTAACTAAAAATCAAGAGCAAATACGAGAAGAGATAGGAGAACAATTAATTAAAACTCAGCAGCTGATACAAGATCAAATAGGGGAACAGCTTGAGAAGAATCAGGAAAACAACGAAGGAAAAATTAACAATTTGAAGAGTAGAATCCGGAAAGACTGGGAACAGCAGGTGAATGAGACTAAAGGGGATAGGCTGACTATATCAAAGAGGCTAGGCGAGAATAACTCTAGAATACAGGCTCTGGAGGAAAGTATCAAGTCCAAGCTCCAAGAACACGCAGACTTCATCGTTAAAAATGAGATAAGATCTTTAGAGAATGCCACTTTATTCTCTTCAGAAAATTCAGTAGGGAAACACGGAAATATTGGAAGTCCGGAGGGGTCGAGGCTAGCTGAGGATACGAGCCGAGGTCAGAGTCCAAAGATAACTTGCGACACATTCCAAAATTACAGAGGGGAGACGTCAACTCCACAACCTGGTGTGACACCTGCCCAAGTCATACAAGTAATTAGGGGAAATGATTTTAAACCAGGCAAATTCAGGGAAAATTCAGGATCTAATCCAAAAGCATTCTTGCTCCAGCTGGATGATTATTTTAATGACCAACACGTCAGTCCCGCAAAACAGCTTCGTCTAGTAGAGAAATTTTTAGAGGGCTCAATTTTAATCTGGATTCAAAGCTTCAAGTATACGTTTAATGACATGGCCCAGTTTAAAGAAGCATTCTTGAGGAAGTTTTGGAGTCCATCACTGCAGAAGGGGTTGAGGATGGACTTATATACCAGAAAATACCGTAGCACACACCCTACAAGGTTTTCTGAGTTTTTTTAGTCAACAGCTAGTAAAATTCCAGGATTTTGACGAGCCGCCTTCCTAGGAAAACATGGTATTAACTATCCGCAAGCAGCTTCCGAAGAACATACAGCAATTTTTAGTGGCAGGAAATATCAAAACCGCAGTTCAGGCCGAGGAGATACTCCGCCACTAGGACGAAACGAGTATGGTTAGTCCGCAGACCGGGAGACGGAATATGGAATGCGTGAACACTGCAGAAATAGTTCAGGGGCATCAAAACGGTCAAAGTCAGAACAATCAGACGAAGACAAAGTCCACTAGCACACAATTTACGCCCAGACGGCAGGAGTTTGACGGTCGAAACCAATACAATAATAATAACAATGGGAACTTCCAAAATCGCCGTGATAATTACAACAATCAGAACAACAATCACAATCACAGAACGTACCAGCGAGAATATACTAACTGGAGGGGAAACCAAAGGCAGGGTAGACCATATCAAAGGAACGGGGACGGCAGATGGAATAATCAGAGGAATTATCGGCAAGAAAACCAGGGAGATTATCGTAATGACTGGAACGAGCGTTACGCTGAGTCGCAAAAATATTTGGATGAATTAAATGCAGAAGAAGAAACAGAGAAAGAGAAGTGGGGGCGTGCGATGGCAAATAGAAAAAGTCCAGATAATCACCAGGATGCGGGGGCGGAAAGTTTATTACGTCAGCAGGAGAGACACAATGACAACCGGCGAAACTCAACGAATGGGTCGCAGGATAAAAAAAAACTCGATCACATCAAAACCAGATAGCCTGAGAACGGAGGAAACCAGGGAACGGGAGGAATTGATTGTTGCGAATATTGAAGAGTGGGTAGCATTCCCGGACGATTGCCTGGAGGAAGTGGTGAAGGACAGAGAGAATCTAATCAGACAATTACCAATTATTTACGCTCATATTGGAGGACTTAGAGTGAGGTGCCTTATCGACACGGGTAGCCAAGTGAGCTTAGTTACGGAAGGATTATTGAAAGAAATTGGAAATAAACAAACCATTCCAGTTATACCTGTACCATTAATGAAAGTCCGAGGGGTCATTCCTGACAAGACCATAGTTTGCAAGCACCAAGCATATTTAGTTCTGGAGATATTAAACCACACATTTTCACAAACTTTTATCGTGATACCAAGAATGAATTATAATGTTATTCTGGGAGCCAACTTCATTTGTGATTTCCACGCTATAACTGACCTACATAATAATACTGTGAGTTTTAAACAAGTTGAGGGGTTGAGTCACGTTGGTCTGAACATGGAAGAAAGTCCACTAGAGAGAGAGGCGAACACTTGGGTCATTGAATAATGCACTAATGAGGCGTTTGAAGATAAGAACTCGACGGAGGGACGACTAAGCGAGACAGCAGTTATTGAAATTGACGGTCAAGATATTTCGCAGGAACTTTGGATACATTTGGCGGAGGAAGAAATTAGCGGGTCCAAATTTGAAATTTTACTTCAGGAGCGACTTAAGGAGGCAATATTAGGGGAACCTGGCAGAGGAAAATTAGAGGAGATTTTGAGATATCATAAGGGAGTTTTCGACACGATCCCTGGAAAAGTATTAAATTTTCAGTATGCCATGCAAATTACCGATTGGTCCCCATTTAAGAGTAAATTGTACCCGATCCCTGAGAAACATTTTGCTCAGGTCAAGGACATTATTACTAACCTATTAGATTCTGGAATGATTAGAAAAGCAGCAACCCCATATTTAAATGCAATATTGGCTGTGGCCAAACCCAATGGATCAATCAGATTATGCCTAGACGCACGGGTTTTAAATAGCAAACTGTTAGTCGAGCACGACCAAGCGCCAAGGATCAAGGATGTATTGAAGAGCTTCCGTGGAAAGAAGATCTATTCTAGCGTCGATTTAACGAATAGTTTCCACCACCTGGAACTTGAGGAAAAATCCCAGTTATTGACGGGGTTTTTATTTGATAACCAAAGCTATATCTGGTCTCGCATGCCCTTTGGTGTAAAAACAGCAGGATGTGCATTGATAAGAGCACTAGACAGGAATCTAACTGAAGAGGTCAAAAGCTTTACTACAAGATATGTTGATGACATACTCATAGCATCGGAAACAATGGAGGAACATTTGGAAAACCTAAACAAACTTTTGGATAATTTGAGAACCATGAATTTCAAAATTAATTTGAAGAAATCGCACTTTTTCCTGAGCGAGATTCTGTATTTGGGTCACATAATTGATGTTGAGGGCGTGAGGCCAAATCCGGCGAAAATAGACACAATTAAGAGATTCCCTACACCAACTAAAGTGAAACATGTTAGAGCATTTTTGGGAGTGACAGCTTTCTTTAATGAGAATTGTCCTGGGTACACGGAAACAGTAGCACCGATGCAAGAGATGCTTAACAAATCTAATCGATGGTCATGGAATGAGGAGTGCGACAGGTCCTTTAGAGCCACGAAAGACCTACTGGAGAATTGTGTGAAGTTAGGATACCCAGACTTCGCGAAGAAATTTGTGATCCAGGCAGACGCTTCGTTGATTGGGATCGGCGCCATGCTTTACCAAGAGGACGCTGATGAACCCAAGAATCGATCATATTTGGCATTTACTAGTCGTAAACTTAGGAAGCACGAGAGAAACTACACTGTTACAGAACTTGAGTTGTTAGCAATTTTGTACTCGTTGCAACAATGGCGCAAGATGGTCTTCGGGTACTCCATTGTTGTCAGAACTCACCACCATGCACTGACCTGCTTATTCAAGACGACGATGGCAAGCGAAAGAGTTACGCGTTGGTCCATTTATATACAGCAGTTTGATTTCACCATAGAACACTGCCCTGGAAGGATGAACATCATACCAGATGCTTTAAGCAGGAACCCTGAAGATGAGAACGAGACAGCAGTAGATGTACAACACATAGCATTAACACCTAAGGCTCGCGAATTTTTGGATAAGTTGAAAGAAATTCAGAAGGAACAAGAAAAGGACCCATGGATGATGATGATGATGATGATCAAGTTTTACAAGAAGGAACTACAACCAGATTCACCTGAATATCGTGAAGCCCGTGCAAAGCAAGCAAAATTCCATTACCTCAATAATCTTCTTCACAAGTTCGTGGATGATGATCACACCAAACTTCGAATTCTAGTTCCAGCATCGTTACAGAGAGGACTGACGTGGCATGTCCATGAAAGCTTAGCACATATCGGCACTGATAAAACTGAAGCAACAATAGGAGAAACGTTTACTTGGCCAAAGATGCGATACACCATTGTTGAAGTAATTAGGACTTGTGACGCGTGACAGCGTACTAAACCCAATAATTTCATACTGAAACAGCTTCCAAAACCTTTATTACCACAGAAACCGTGCGAACTTGTCGCCATTGACTGTTTTGGTCCTCTAGTTAAAGGAAAACGAGGATGCCGACACCTCCTTGTATGTGTCGATGTCTTTTCCAAAATGGTGGTGTTATGTCCAATCCAGAAGACGACATCAAAGCAAGTCCTTAGCAGAATCCAGAACAAAGTCATTCCGACGCTTGGGAAGCCGGAATTCATCTTATCGGACCATAGAACATATTTTACAAGCAATGTTTTTAGACAAGGTCTAGAGAACTTAGGAATAAAGCATGTTCAATCTAGCATTCGCCACCCTTGTGGAAATCCAAGCGAAAGAACGAGTCGCTGTGTTGCAAAATATTACCGCGTCATGATTCCAAATGATCATAATAAGTGGGTCGACAGAGTAGGAGATATTGAGATGTGCATGAATACTACGAAGCACGAGTCGACAGGTCAAGTCCCACTAGTTTTACACCACAACAGGATGCCTGAAAGATCTTGGGATAAGATTATTCCATGCCCAAGGGACCCGCTGTTAACACATGAGTTGCGAATTCAGGGAACCAGAGAACACACGAGGAGCCAAGCGGACCGAAGATTGAGGAGATACAGAGGGAAGAAATTTCATCGTGAACTTAAGGAACAGGAACTAGTGCTTGTTCGGAGACCACCGATATCAGATCCTAAGAACAAAGTATTTGCCAAGTTCTGTGCAAAATTTATCGGCCCGTTCCGTATTATCAAAAATTTGGATAATAATGCTTATCGACTTGAAGAATTGAGCACTGGAGCTAAATCTGTTTTCAATAGTGCTAATCTCAAGCCATATTACAGAAGGGAACCATTTGATGAGTAATAAGGACAAGGAATGCAGAATCATATTGCAAAAATTAATTTGAGAACCCACACTCAAATGCACGTGGCTACGTGATGCCTGGGAGAGCTAGCTTTGTTTGTAAACAAGACGGCAGGTCTGGACGAAGTTGTAATTGTGTGAGTAAGAGAGGGGAGGTCTAGCGAGACGTGTGAATGACATCTCAGAGGGGCACATTGCAGGGAGAAGCGCGCACACTAATTGGGACAGTGGAATGCACACTCAGGCAGACGAGTGAGGTACTTAAGTGATGTTATCTATACTACCGTGGATATTGTTTTTAAAATCCAAATCAATCACTTGCTTCGAAGTTCAAAACCTTGCTGAGGATAAATGAACCCTTATTGATTTGTCGATCAATAAGTCTTCATGATTTTTATTATTATTATTATTATTACTGATATCCAGGCAGTGCATATTGGAGATTGACAAAGGGAAGACAGGTAGTGTGTCGCAACGCTTGCAACAGAGGTGGCGTGGTAGTTATTCCTGACGATGACCGGGTAAGCCGAGTTCAAGGACAAATTCAGGGTGAACGCGCATCCAAGTCGGCGTCATTATGGGCGTGCCAGAAATGAATTTCCAACCGATACACGATTGAATCAGCGAATCAGGAGAGAGGACGCCTAAACCACGCGGAGATTTGCGTACCTAAAAAAGGCGCTAAAAGCACGTGTATGAAGAACCGCCGATGCGGTAGGATTCCGCATGAGTGCATTGAGACGTTTAAATGAAAAGAAGAAGTTTGATACTAGTCCCAAGTCTGTGAGTTAAAAACTACAGATTATTTTCACAGATTGCCCCCACTCCACCCCTTTCTGTCAGTTTCTAATAAATTGATCGGTGATGAGTAGTTTGAGACACAACTTTATCGGGCTCTGAGGAGCATCGTTCACGCCAGTTTGAGACACGATTTTATCAGGCTCTAGTGAGCATACATCACGTCTGTCTGAACGAACATTTTATTGTGCTCTTGGGAGCAGAGTTCAGGCCTAGCGGAGGGAGATCTCTAGTTGAGATAAGCGCCACGCGGTAGTAGGGGGATGGTGGCGCTTCTAGGCCACTCCAGAACCCTCTTTGCCCCACCACTAAGCCTCAGCCATGTTAAATATCTCTCGAACGCATGGTCCGATTTTGACAAATGAGGTCTCATTGGACTCGAGCTGACGTCCTCTTTCCTATGGACCACTCGTTATATTTTTGATTTTTTTTTGGAAAATTTTTGTTTTCGAAAGTTGGTGATAGTTTGAAAACCAAACATGATAGAACGTTGTGCCATGGCTCAAACGAATGGTCTTTATGACCTTTATTTTCTATAATAAAACTTTTTTATTTTTTATGTTTTTTTAAAAACACTCGAATTTTGAAAATCCTGTATTTTGGAAACTAGGAAGTTTAAAAAAAATGTTTTACGTAAATCAATGGTCCCTACCCCCTCTACCCCCAAAATAAATTTCAAGTCTCTAGAATGAAAACCTGTAGTAGTGGGATGAGGGGAAAGCTGCTTAAAAAAGTAAGTTGTGAGCCCCTGCGACCTTGGAATGGTAGGAGTCATGCTAGGAGGGCGTGCTTGGATTCGTTTTTTTTCGTCTCGTTGTGCTCTTCACGGAAATGTCGGTGCCGAAAAGGTGAAATGTTGAGAACATGTTTTTGGGGGGCAAAACCGTGATTTTAGACTTTTTGTTATATTTCGCGAACCAATCATGCTAGAGCGTGTACGACGCGTCCAAGGACTCGGGCTGACGTCCTCTTTGCTATGGACCACTCGTTATATTTTTTTAAAAATTTGGGAAACTCGATTTTGGGGTAAACACGTGTTTTTTGTGATTTTTGCCGATATCTCACGAACCAATAACGCTAGAGACGTGTACGAAAAGTCCTAGGACTCGGGCTAACGCCCCCTTTCGAGTGTGGCAGATATTTTTTCCAAACAATAATTCACAAAGGGCCTAACGCCATACATGTTGAAAAAACTTTTTCTTTTCTTTACCTGTTTATAATGTTTATGAAGCGTGGTGGTTGAGAGAGACGATACGGCTGGGTGTGTGTGTCAACGAACCTGTCGCTTAGCACAAGAACCATGCTTAATAGAACAATCGCTATTTCGGCGGGTCGGTGTATGACAGAGCGAGCGTGCGTTTTTCTGATATTTTACCTTTAACGTGTAAACGGTGATGAGAACTTGGTTCTAAGTTGGTCGAAGCGAGTACAGACAACCAACTTGCAGACGAGCAAGAGGTGAATGTCATTTGAGCTTATTGGAAGGCGCCGATCTGACTTGACAACAGGTGCAATGGAAAAATGCCAAAGACGCTTGAAAGTGAAATAATCTGACCATCGTGGTGGCAGGGAAGTGCGAAATGCATGTGAACATGTGTGAAACCACATGTAGGCTAAACAAGTTACATCCTGTCTTGCTTCGTACGTGACAAAATGCAAGTCCATGTGAAATTTGATCTGCCACAGGTGTTCACCTTGGGCTTTGGCTGTCCACGTGCACAATAACTTGTAACAAGTCACATCCTGTTTTGCTTCGTACGTGACAAAATGCAAGTTGACGTGAAATTTGATCTGCCACAGGTGTTCACCTTGGACGTTAGCTGTCCACGTGCCTGATAACAGAATGTTCAAAGCGTGGGGAAAAAAAAGATTATACATGCAACGTAACATATATAAAGACATGTCGTTATCATTTCCACTCTCACTTAGGTGACTACCTTTGAACACACTGCGTTGCGTGAAACCCCTGGTCTTGTTTAACAGTTTTGGTGTTGGTGGAAAATACTTAACCTTGTTGTGGGGTAGGTATATATTTATTCATTTATATATTTATTGATTTTTGTATAAATATATGCAATTGTTTATTGATTAGGTAATTAATGATTTTATTTATTTATTTGTTTGCAGATAACGTGTATAGCCTACCTGTCGTGTGTCTGTGGGAAATATATTAAAGAAAGAGAAAGACAGACAGCTAGAAAAGGAAACCATTTCCACACTAGCCCACGAGACGGGAATGAAGCAAAGCATTACACGTCAAGGTGAGATTTGGTTTTTTTTATATATAACCTGTTAGATTTTGTTTTGTTTATGGAATGCATAAACTATATGGAATGGATATACTTATGGTGGTTTATTTTATTTCTTTTTAGGAGTGTTGGAAAACGCTTGACCTCTGTTGATAACCAGGAACGTGTGTGTTTGGGGCCATTGTCCAGTAGTCTACTGCTGAAAACTCAGGTGAGAGTGTTCTTTCAAAATAATGTATTTTACTGCTGCGGATACGTTAACTTGGGAGCCCCTTGAGTCTTGTTTCAAATCACGTGTGTGCTCTGGTCGTGTGGTCAATGTTAGAAAAAGTTTGATCCCCAAAGAATTTATAGAATCTTGTTTTGAAATTTTTAACATTGAAATTTGCACAGCGCAAAGATTGCATACGGCTTTAAAGGTGAATACAGAACTGGTGTGCGATTTCATATATAAAAAGAAGGACGTAGAGCATAAAGAGACATTCTATATTTGCAGTAAAATGCAAGAGCTTTTGATAGCCGATAATCTGAACGAGTGGTATCAAAGCCATGTGGTGAATGCCTTGCTATCGAAATTTGATAAACTGCAACAAGGACCCAGTGGTTTAGCGTTAGACAAAATTCATTATTTGCAAATCAACATTTGTCAATTCAACCCGTTGAATGCTGGGTCTAGCTATATTAAAACACCACCAGCAATAGCTTCGAAAAAGGCAGTGGTAAATATTGAGAACCATGACAATGATTGCTTTCTGTGGTCTGTGGCTGCGTATTTGCAGCCAGTACAACAGCATTGTTACAGACCAGGAATGTACAAGGCCAAGTTTGTCGAATTGAAACAAACGTTAAATTTAACTAGAGTATCGTTCCCTATGGACTTAACCGAGATCCATAGGTTTGAACAAGACAACCAGGACTTTTCGTGCATGGTGTACGGCCTTGATGGTAATGAGATTTTGGGTCCTCTTTATGCCACAAAAGAACCGAAACGACACCACATTCATCTTTTATATTTATCTGTAGGAGAGGTGAATCACTATTGCCTGATTAAAAGCCTGAGTAGATTGCTAAGCAGACAAGTGTCTAAGCACACTGGTGTAAAACATATTTGTGATCGTTGCTTGCAATATTTTAAAACCCCTACGCTTTTGGAACGTCACAGGGTGGATTGCGTTTCTCAGGAAGCAGTGAGACTGATATTGCCACAAGGGGACAAGGCTGTGTTAAAGTTTAAGGACATTCACAAGCGTGACACTGTCCCCTATGTGGTGTATGCAGGTTTGAAGCTCTCACTACACCCATGGCGGGATGTGAACCAGATCCCTCCATGAGCTCAACCACAGCCATTCAAAAACATGAACCCTTTGCCATAGGATTTAATGTGGTGTGTGCCCATGACCCCACACAATCCGTTTACAAATACCGTGAGGGGCCAGATTGTGCCAAATGGTTCTTGGATGAACTTGTCAAGTTGGCTCATGATGTACAGGAAATACTGGACCACCCAGTACCCATGAGCCTATCTCCAGAACAGCAGCAGCAGTATGAGCTTGCCACGACATGCCATATTTGCGAAAAGCCACTGATCAGTGCTGAAGACACCGTTCGTGATCACTCGCACTTTACGGGAGGGTTTCGTGGAGCTGCGCATAGTAAATGCAACTTGAACTTTCCAGCTTCTCGTTTCATCAGTGTCTTTTTCCACAATCTGGCAAATTATGACATTCAGTTTTTGATTCGTGAATTGGGTCATGTCAACAAGGGCTCGTTTACCATTATTCCTCAAAACCATGAGCGTTTTACAGCCCTGACATGTAGGTTGGGCGACTTTAGCATTCGATTTTTGGATTCATTTAAAGTTATGGCATCCTCGCTAGACAGCCTTGTGAATGGCTTGAATGAGGAGGAATTAAAAAATACTAGAATGCATTTTAATGATCCTGAGCAATTTCAATTGTGCGTTCGGAAAGGTATATTCCCGTATGATTTCTGCAACAGCTGGGACGTGTTAAAGCAAAGAAAACTCCCACCACAAGAGAAATTTTACTCGAAACTAACACGCAGTACCGTTTCCGATGAAGACTATGCACATGCATGTCAAGTTTGGCGAGTGTTTGGCATGAAGACGCTAAGTGAATATGCTTTGCATTACCTAAAACTGGATGTATTGCTGCTCACTGATGTGTTTGAAAAATTCCGTAACTTGTGTCAACACATTTACGGTCTTGACCCGGCTCACTATTATACGAGTCCTGGACTCTCGTTTGATGCCGCTTTGAAATACACTCAAGTGGAATTGGATTTACTCACTGACGTAGACATGGTTCTATTTTTTGAAAAGGGCATTCGTGGCGGCTTTGTGTCACTTAACCAACGCCATGCCGAAGCGAACAATGTCTACATGCCTGATTATTCACAAGACAAACCAGAATCGTACTTAATGTACTATGACGTAAATAATTTGTACGGTTACGCCATGAGTCAGCCTTTGCCCTATGGGAAGTTTGCTTGGCTGACAGACAAACAAGTGTCAGAATTTGATGTGAACATGGCTAGCCAAGAAACAGGCCGTGGATATGTGCTAGAAGTGGATATTGAATATCCCTCATCCTTGTATGATGAACATGCCGATTTCCCATTCTGCCTTGAGCAAATGGTTTCCCCTGACAGTAAAGTGAAAATTGAAAAATTCATGGGCACACTTTACAACAAAAATCGGTATGTGCTACATATCCAAATGTTGGTGCAATGCCTCGCCCAAGGCTTGGTGTTGAAGAAAATCCACAGGGGTATTTCTTTTGCTCAAAAAGCATGGCTTGAGCCATACATGAGACTCAACACACAGCACCGACAAATGGCAACACAGCAGTTTGAAATTATTTTTTTAAATTAATGAACAACTGCATCTATGGCAAGTCTATGGAGAATGTCCGCAAATACCGTGACATTAAATTGGTGAATGTCTGGGAGGGGCAGTGGGGTGCCCGGCGGTATATTGCCAAGCCAAATTTCAAATCGATCAAAATTATCGATGAGGATTTGGCTACTATTGAAATGAGTAAGACCAGCGTGACCATGGATAAACCCATTTACTTGGGTCAAGTCATTTTAGACTTTTCTAAATTGGTCATGTATCGATTCCACTATGAGTTTGCCAAACACCATTTTGAGGACGTCTCTCTTTTGTATATGGACTCGGACTCATTAATTTACCACATTCGCCACTTCAACCCCTATGACGTCATGAGGCAGCATAGTGACTGGTTCGACACCTCTTGCTATAGCGCTGACAACGTGTTTCAGCTACCCATAAAAAACAAGAAGAAAATGGGCGTTTTAAAAGATGAATGCGGTGATTCCATTATGACGGAATTCATAGGTTTGGCCTCAAAAATGTATGCTTACCGCACACTGTAAGGAAGCCAAAAGAGCAAAAGGTGTAGGTAGGGCAGTGGTAAAATCGCTACGTGTTGATGACTATCTAGCGGTTTTACGCACTGGCAAAGCTACGTCTCATACACAGTGCAGGATACAATCCAGCAACCATTATTTGTATCTTGTGGAAAAGAGAAAACGCACCCTCGCCTCCATGGATAACAAGCGTGTGTGGGCTGATGACCTGCTCACGAGCCTGCCCTGGGGTTATGATTGCAAGGAGGAGGAGGAGGTGTGATTTCACTGTTTAATCGTTTATGGGACATAGCTTTATGTAACTTGTAGATTTAGTATTTTGTAAATATTGTTTGTTTTTTTTTGACATTGTAAATAGTAGATTTTGTAAATAGTGGCAACCCACTTGGACCTTTTGCTCTTTAAAAAAAAGTTGTGTGCAACCTTTTTTTAAAAAAAAATTGACTGGTAAATAGTTTGATTCTTTTAAAGCTGTACAAAGTTGTAGTTTTTTTGTAAATATGAAATAAGTAAGATTTTAGTAGCTTTTTTTATGGCAAAATGGTAAACTAAAAAAGTTCTTTTGGGATGAGTGTGCATGTCGAGAATGTGCTTTTGGTAATAAATAAAGTGGTTGTGTTTGTTCCCAAAGACAGGTGTGAATGTATTAGTGGAGAGAGAAAGCTGATGTGTATGGTTGACCAGAGCAAACACGGTGAGGTAGGGTGGGTGGGTGGGGAGGGGGTAAATGGTCACTTATATACTCATTTTGTTTTCAATAGTTGTTTTTTTTTTTTTTTTTCATTGAAATGTGGCAGTCAAAATACATTATTTTTGTAAAAACAGTCTTACCTGCAGTAGTCGTAGACCTCGACGTTTCTCCAAACACCCATAAACACATTGCAGCATCGCCATGGTCAAGCACTTGCATCAACATCATTGTCAAATCTCAACTTTCGACATACACGAAATGGAAAAATGTGAAAACAGCAAATTGGAAAATCCATGTTTCCATATCACCAAAAAAACGCAAAACTTAAAACGGACATTTTAAAAAACTGGAAATGGCCATGTGTGAAATTTGAAAATTCAAAAACTTCAAACGGACATTGTTTAAAAAGTGTCATCAGCAAACTGGAAAAATCCATATCATCAAAAACGTTAATTTTGAAACGAACGTTTTCAAAAACTGTAAATTGCAAATTGGCAAATGACAGTGTGTGAATTCATCATGTGTGAAATGTGTAAAATGAAAAATCAGCCATCAACATCACGATTTCTTAAAATTAAAAATAACACAACATCGTGCTCTGTTAAACCTTTGTTTTTATTTCATAGTCATAGTGAATTGACAAAAGAAAAATAGAATACAAACAAATCCCAATTCCTCCATTCCTCAATGTTTATGTCCATGCATCATCAACTTTCCTTTCATAGCACTCATGACAATCAGGGCTGCCATTCTTTCACCCACTGAGGCATCACTGGATGTGAAACGTTGTTTAGCTTTCTTCAATAACAATGTATCGGCTACATGTCTTAAACCAGAATGACTATGGCGATAAGAAAGGTCATGTTCCTTGCATGCTTGATCCAAAAGATTAATGGGTACATCACCACGTTGTAAACGTTTTTCGAGACGAGTTCCAGGGCCGGAAAAACGATAACCTGGAAGATGGATTTCGAAAGGTAGGTATTGAATCACTTTGTCAATGACGCCATTGCCAGTACAGGTCTGGCATATCCTTTTCCATCGATGGTAAAAAGGTTTGGTCTTCCTCCTCCTCTGTGGACGATGTTTGTGTTTGTTGTTGTTGTTGCTTTTTCTCGCCATGACAGCCGTGGAATGATTCAACAAAGCCTTTACATGGACTTTTATGACCGTGATGCAGTTTCACTAGCTGGCAAGTCGCACACTGACGCATAGACGGTATTTTTGCCATGGCCACTTGCTTATGGTGATCGTAATCCGTACAGGGTTGCAATTCACTCAACACAGGGTCTTGAGTCCATGATTTTGGTACATGTTGCCAGATTTCTTTGACCGCGTTGGCGGCCACATAATAAATGAACGACTTGGGGAGCGCCAAGAGTTCCTCTTTGGTAAAACTGTTTAGTTTCTTTTTGCACACAAAGAACTTGCCGATGGCTTTGTCCGTAGCATTGCCTTTCTCCATGGTATCACGTGCTGTAGATGTTTACACGTCGCTTGTAGAAATCTCACTGGCGTCATTCACAGGTAAATCTTGAGTTATAATTTTGTTCAACAACTCCCAGCAGGCATGAGTGGTTAACCAATGAAAAAGATGCCACGCATGCGATAGGGCTGTATGGGTAATGTTGCCACAGGAACAAGTATCCATGAGCGTTTGCAGGGAGGGGCAGCCCAACTCCATGAGGTCGATACATTGGCAGTAAGACGCCAAAAATGGTTGCAACCATTGACGTTTTTCATTACCTTTCACAAATACAGTACCACATTGGCCGAGGACAAGTGTGCTTTCATGACCACGTCCAAATATTTATAGGAAATGGTTCCCTGATTCCAATCTAGTTGCCTATGATTTTCAATCCACTGGGTTTGTTTACGGTCTTTTTCACGCAACAAATCAAAAGCATGGGGTGGTTTAAATAGCAAATGCGTAGCTTGCGATATCCAAAACGTGGTACAATCGATAATGGCCACTTGTTTAAATATAAATTTGTTGTCACCAATTTTAAACCCTTGGCAATCCACAATGAGTGTGCGCAACATGTTGACGCTTGCCTGGACCAAGTTCAACTGACGACTGACTGACGATCGACCACTAAAGTGTGATCATGGCATGGGCTTACCTGCCATGCTAGTTTCAAATTGAGGTTAGGGTAGGACAGGGGGACATGCAAAAATAAGAATTTAAGAATTACATCATTTTATTATCATAACACGTCTTACAGGCTTTTGTCATTTTAGGATAAGGACAATACCAACTGATACAGCAATATAGTCTCTTGTGTTTGCAACGTCCATAACACTGATGATGTCCCAATGTCTCTAAACTAGGCGTTTTTGATGGTGAGCTGCTCACCGAAGCACCATGGATACCATACGGTCCACACGTATCGTAACTTGTTTTTTTTTTTTTTTTCATTACTCAAGGACACAAGTGAGGGATAGCTTGAATGAAAGGGTATATTTCCCACTTCCATTCTGCACAGGTAGGGGCAGGTGGGTGACCAGCGCTGATGTTCCTGCATGGGTTCATCGCCCTCCTGCCATTGGTCTATGATGATGGGACAAAAGGCACATTTCACTTCATCTCTTGTTTTTAAATAGTAGAATCCAGCGGCCGCCAAGGCTTGAGGGTTTATAAAAGGCACCGGCCACGTGGCAAAAGTCTTGAAACGTTGTTCCTCAGAGTTTAAATTCATGGATGCGACGTCTCTTGAGGCTTTAAAGCAAGACACGACTGAGCGGCTTGACGTGGGATGACCTGTTATTTATACACTCGTCACTTGGTTGGATAGTGGATAATAGTTGACTTGTTTGTGATGAATAATCAAACAGTAGGCCGTGGTATTGGCTGGTACATTGTCATGCGTTTCAAAATCTAGTCGAATGTCGATATTGGATGGCTTGACAGACTCTTCCAGGTAAGAACAGTCAAAGACAATCAGTGGTGCTCTTGCCTTAAACGCTTGGGGTAGTAGCATGGGGCCGTTCTCTTTTTGATAATACGACCATCGAAATTTAGAAAACAAGTCGTACAGAGGGCCAAACTTATTTTTTGAAAAATCCAAATCCAGTCCTTCATAGGGAAACACGGCTCCGTTGAGGAAAAGACGTGCATTTCTCAATTGCAGGTGATCAAATTGCGTGGCATCTTTTTTTTTTTTTTTTTTTTTTTTTTTTGATACTTGTGATTCGTTTGAAAACCCACGATCAGGTAGAGAGGTCTCTCTGTATAGCGAGCTGTTTTTACAGACCAACTGTGTATGTTGGTGGTGGGCAATAGCGGATACTCATGGAGTGCCCAGCTTCTAAATTCCATGGGTAGAGGCATATCTCTCTTTACCATCTTGAGTATGTCCAGTTTTTTGCTATCGTTAAGGGTCACATGAGGCACTTTCCATAGCAAGCGTAGTAGTTGAATTTTTGAATCTATGGGGGCATTGTCGGCTCCCTTGAGTGCATTATTATCACTCCTGTCTCTCACCAGATAAAGCACTTGCCTTGCGTTGACCACAATGCGTTGGTGATCTTCGGCAAAGCCTAAAATCAGTTTAAGAGGTAAATATCCAGTAAAGGTCCCATTGGTGTGTACCATCCAGTCATTGGTTGAGTCAGGACACCAACCTGCCATGCAAAGTGTTTTAGCTTCTTCCTCACTATAAGAGGGGTATAGTTTCATGACACTGGAAATGCCCACATTTCGAGTGCTATCCACCACGATATCGTTAATGACATACCGCACTTCAGAAAACAGAAACGCCAAACCATGGTCATGACTATGCCTTATATGTTTGTTTAATGAATAGTGTATCTGAAATAAGGGAAGAATACTGATTTACAGATTTGTGGAGTGAGTTTCTGATTTTTAAATAGAGTTTATGAAATTTATGGTAAAGGTGAAGGAGTGGTGAACGTGATTAGACAATAGCCTACTCCATGAAGGAGTCATGACTATGCCTTCTGTGTCTGTTTAAAGTATAGAGTAACTGAATTTAGTGTTTGTAGAATGTAATTTTCGATTTTAATTTGGGATTTCGTGAAGCTTGTTGCGGAGTTGTTATTTCTCTGAAAAGGAGTGTTTTTTCCCCAGGCAGGCCTGTGTTCGATCTGGCTAGACTAGTGTAACGGTAGAGAGTTGGGAGATGAGTTGTAGAACCTGGGAGCGAGCAGTGGCGGGCTGAACATTAGGGGGGGGGGATATTTTGAGTAAGAGTAGGGATGGAATATTGGGACTGGTTCGATGCTTTGCTCTGACATCCTGCACACCTCTTGGTGAGGCACCCTGTATTCTTATTCTTATATGGCATCTTGTATATCTCTTTAGAAGTCACCCTGTATTCTTGTGTTCGCTTCGCCTGTATTTTTCTCTGACAGCCTGCACACCTCTTTAGGAGGCACCCTGTATTCTTATATGGCATCTTGTATATCTCTTTAGAAGTCACCCTGTATTCTTGTGTTCGCTTCACTCAAAGCTCCAGGTCGCTCGACGCCAGGCCTCTTTCAACAGACTCCAATAATCATTAGCGTCTGCTTCTCGCTCCCCACGTGAGCATGACGTCACGTTCCCGCGCAGCTGCATGACGTCACTTCCCGCGCAGCTGCATGACGTCACGTCCGTCTCCGTGTCCGTAACGCATAACGATGGACCCCAACCATAACGACGAAGTCGACAAGATCATTTGAAATGATAAAAAGGATGGAACCATTAACAAGAATTGATAAAAGAGAATCATTGAAAATCATTGCTGCTGAGTTTGGAGTAGGAACATCGACCGTAACTGATTGGAAAAAGAACAGAAAACGCATTGAAGACTTTTGTTTCAAGATTATTTCTAAGGATAGTTAAGTTTGCATAGTCAGTGCAAAGCAAAACCTGCTAAACTGGAAACTCTGGATGAAGCATTGCTTGCCTGGTTTGTTGCTGAAAGAGAACGTGGTTTGCCGATTTCTGGACCCATCATCCAACAGAAAGCATTGAGTTTGAACAAACAGTTGCCCCATGGAGATCCAAGTTTTACAGCTAGACAGGGATGGTTGGACAGGCGAAGAAAAAAAAAATAGCATGGAGTGCGTCAACTTACAATCACCGAGGAAAGCTTGTCAGGTGATGTTGAAGCGGCAGAATTTTTTTAAAAAAGTTTGAAGACTTTATTAAAAAAGGAAGAATTGACGGCAGATCAAGTTTACAATGCCGATGAAATGAAAATCCACAGCCTGCTTCCAGTCTCCGACCGGGTCAGGAATGGAATGAATGAAGCCCCCATCTAGCGGCGAGGATATGAACTGTGCCGGCTGCCGAGGCCTGACGCACTCCTCTGGGGCAATGATTAAATGCATGACAGATGAAATGAAATGATAGTGGAGAGTGTTGCTGGAATGAAATTTTGACAGGGAAAACCGGAGTACCCGGAGAAAAACCTGTCTGCCTCCGTTTTGTCCAGCACAGATCTCACATGGAGTGACCGGGATTTGAACCACGGACCCAGCGGTGAGAGGCCGGCGTGCTGCCGCCTAAGCCACGGAGGCTACAATGCCGATGAATCCAGTTTAATTTTACCGGATGTTGCCGAGTAAAACGCTAGCCTCAAAGGTAGAAGATTCAGCAAAAGGGTATTAAAAAGGGAAAGACCGCCTCACCATAATGGTTCGCAGTAATGCGTCAGGAAAGCACAAACTTCCTCTCCTTATAATAGGGAAAAAAAGTGCTTGGATGGTTAGTGACATTTTCAAACAATGGTTTTTCCAGAATGTTGTGCCGTCAGTGAAAATACAGAATATTTGACGAAGTGTTGCCTTCCCAACAAGCGGCTTTCCTGATTGACAAGGCACACTCGCCATCCGTCTGTCAATTAACTAGTCAAAGATGATATTTCAGTGAGGTTTTACCCCCTAATGTAACTTCTCTTGTTCAACCGATGGACCAAGGAGTTCTGGAAAAAAATAAAAAAGTGTTCAAAAGGCAAATGGTAAGTCAACTGGTAGAGAACGAAGGAAAGCATGGTGCCGAAATCTTTTAACGTAAAGACTGTTATTTATACACACATCAAAAAAAGTTTTGCATCACCTCGGTTCCAAGAGTTCCGGAACCTTTAAATACAAAGGGAATAGAGATCAACACAAACAACATTTCAGCTCGTTTTATTGCTCATGAGACCCACACATTGCATGTTGTACCATCATACAGCTAGACTTTCAGCATTTGTGGTCCAGATTGCAGTACACACCACTACCTCTAATACCCAGTAGCACGTCCTCTTGCATTGATGCATGCCTGTATTCGCCGTGGCATACTATCCACAAGTTCATCAAGACACTGTTGGTCCAAATTGTCCCACTCCTCAACGACAATTCGGCGTAAATCTCTCAGAGTGGTTGGTGGGTCAAGACGTCCATAAACAGCCCTTTTCAACATATCCCAGGCATGTTCGATAGGGTTCATGTCTGGCGAACATGCTGGCCACTGTAGTCGAGCGATGTCGTTATCTTGAAGGAACGCATTCACAAGATGTGCACGATGAGGTCGAGAATTGTCGTCCATGAAGACAAATGCCTCTCCAATATTCTGCCGATATGGTTGCACTATGGGTCGGAGGATGTCATTCAGGTATCGTAAAGCCGTTTCGGAGCCTTCCATGACCACCAGTGGCGTACGTCGGCCCCACATAATGCCACCCCAAAACATCAGGGAACCACCACCTTGCTGCACTCGCTGGACAGTGTGTCTAAGACGTTCAGCCTGACCAGGGTGCCTCCAAACACGTCTCCGACGATTGTCTGGTTGAAGGCATATGCGACACTCATCGGTGAAGAGAACGTGATGCCAATTCCGTGGGGTCCATTCAGCATGTTGTTGGGCCCATCTGTACCGCGCTGCATGGTGTCGGGGTTGCAAAGCTGGACCTCGCCATGGACGTCGGGAGTGAAGTTGCGCATCATGCAGCCTATTGCGCACAGTTTGAGTTGAAACACGACGTCCTGTGGCTGAACGAAACGCATTATTCAACATGGTGGCATTGCTGTCAGGGTTCCTCCGAGCGGCAATCCGTAAGTAGCGGTCATCCACTACAGTAGTAGCCCTTGGGCGGCCTGAGCGAGGCCTGTCATCGACAGTTCCTGTATCTCTGTACCTCCTCCATGTCCGAACAACATCGCTTTGGTTCACTCTGAGACGCCTGGAAACTTCCCTTGTTGAGAGCCCTTCTTGACACAAAGTAACAATGCGGACGCGATCGAACTGCGGTATTGACCTTCTAGGCATGGTAGAACTACAGACAACATGAGCAGCGTACCTTCGTCCTGGTGGAATGACTGGAACTGATCGGCTGTCGTACCCCCTCCGTCTAATAGGCCCTGCTCATGCATGGTTGTTTACATCTTTGAGCAGTTTTAGTGACATCTATGAACAGTCAAAGGGACTGTATCTTGGATACAATATGCACAGTCAACGTCTATATGCCGGAGATCTGGGAACCGAGGTGATGCAAAACTTTTTTTGATGTGTGTATTATTGCAGAAGCTTGGGACCAGGTTGGAAGAGAAACTTTGATGAAGTCATGGGAAAAGTTGTGGTCTGGTGTGTGTGACCTGGCAGAAAACAAGATTGAAGAAGGACAGCAACAAATAAGTGGGGAAGAAGATGTTATAGACATTTAAAAAAATATTGATGGCTGTTCCGATGTTGATGAAGAAGACATTGCACAATTGGTTTCAAATCGACAATGACGGAGGTTATAAACTGATTACAGAGGAAGACGTAATTGCATCATGCAGTGTTACTGAAAATGAAAATGAAGAGGATTCAGATTCAGACAATGTTGATGAACCAGCTGTGGTTATGACCCAGGCAGGAGCAGTAGCAATCATAGAGAAACTCATGGTTTAATTCGAGAGTCAAGCTGAAACATTGCCAAATGAACTTCTACTGTTAAAGCGGATGCAAGATCGCGCTGACCGTAAACGATACACTAACTCAGACAGCAGAAGCTCCACTGCCCTTTCTTACTACCGACTAGTCTGTAGCTATATTGTGTACAGTGTACATTGGCTATTACAGCACATACAGTGTATGTGTTTTCAGGTGAAAGTGTGCCGATAATAAAAATTTCTAAACTCCATTAAAAATATGTCGGTGATGTACATGATTTTTAGCCTATTTTCATTTATGAAAAAAAAAATAGCTTATGAGATCACATTTTGTCCGTGTGTCTGTGTGTGCGTATGTGTGTGTGTCCCCTGCCCCCAATAAAATCTATACGGCTGGAGCGATTTCAATGAAACTCGGTAAGTTCGTAGCAATATTCCGGACGACCCCGACCGTGCCTTTCAAATTTTGTTACGTCTCACCAATCCAACATGGCAGCTGTGCGAAATATTTCACCAGCATTCTATATCTCCGAAACTATTACCGATATCACCTGGAATTTTGTACGGTGATAAAGAGAACTACTAGAAGTTCACCTATGTGACTTTTGAAAACCAGGTAACTACAAAACCAACATGGCGACCAAGCGAAGTTGGGACTTTTAAATAGACGTTTCTCGCGATTTAACCAACCAAACGCAATGCAAATTGGTACAGTATATGTTTACACACATTGTAATGCACCGACATCTAACTTCGTTCAATTGTTTAAATAACCTCAAGATGGTGGCTGTGCGAAATATTTCACCGGCATTTTATATCTCTGAAACTATTACCGGTATCACCCTGAAATTTTTTACGAAGATAAAGGGGACTACTGGAATTTCATCTATGAGACTTTCAAAAACCGCTTAACTACAAAACGAACATGGCGGCCAAGCGAAGTCGATAGTTTTAAATAGATTTTTCTCGCGATATAATGATCCAAAAGCAATGAAACTTAGTAGCAAATGTTTGTCCACATTGTAATGCACTGGTATCTAATTTAGTTCAATTGTTTACATAACCTCAAGATGGCGGCTGTGCGAATTTTAAAATTAAGTTTGTGTTTCTTGTGTCGTAATCATGCGATCGAAGTGGAAGTTTGAATAACGAACCTACGCAATAATTTTCCTTCAATGGTACCGGTACATGACTCTATGGCCTATACATATAACAATCCAACATGGCGACCATCCGAAATATTTAGACGGTTCTCAATATCTACGAATCTATTACAGCAATCAAACTGAATTTTTATGTTCATAGGGGCTATGAACATAAGTTAACCTATAGGAATTTCAATAACCTGGAGATCACAAATCCAGCATGGCGGTGATGCCAAGTATAAATATTCGCATGGACGTTTCTCGTAATTTAACCATCCGAGTGCAGTGAAACTTGGTACCGTACAGTAGATCCTTATACAAATTAATGTTAGTCCACCGGCATCTAATTTATTTCAATTGTTTCCATAACCACAAGATGGCAGCTGTGCGAAATTTTAAAATCTCGTTGTTACTTCTTGTGTCCTAATCATGCGATTGAAGTTTGAATACTACACGTGCACAATGATCTTCATGTAACAGTACATAAATCTAAGACCTATTATATAAAAATCCAACAAGACGACCATCCGTAATATTTAGTCGGTTCTCAATATCTACGAATCTATTACAGCAATCAAACTGAAATTTTGTATGTTGATAGTGGCAATTAACATTTGTAGGACATATGAAAATAGGCTTTAGTTCTTCACCGAACTACTTGTTATTTATTGATTTTCCGTCATTCTCTGGATAACCAGGATTTTCGCTACCTCGGATCGGCCCTGGTCCCTGTTGATCCGGGTAAACGAGGATCTATAGTTCCAATTTTGGCTACCAAACGCCACTATCACCCAGCGGCGAACGTTGGAACTTGTTAGAGCGTTTCTCACCAAATAACCTTCACATTTAGCTACACACCATCAATTGTAGTGGTAGGTTACTTTTCATGCCAAAAATCTGTGACATGGGACCGCCGGCTTAACTTCCCCTCCGAAGAAAGGCATACTGAAGGATTTTAAAAATCCGACGACTTTGACCGGGTTTGAACCCGCGACCTTGGGCATAGCAGTTCAGCATGCTACCAACTACGCCACCGGAGCCGGTACTATTGTAGCACTACTCGTTTATTGCGAGTTTAATGGTTACCATACATTTTCTATATCATTATTTTGCAGTGTTTATTATGCTGAAATATATTCTCACTCCCTCCTTAGTGTCAGCCATCTTAATGGAAACAAAAACAAAATGGCGGCTACCCGAGTGTTCAAAGTTTAAATCGCATTATGAATGCTGTAAAATTTTGTAAAAACAAACGTCACTTGCGAAGTGTTTGGAGCCAAAGCTGCAAGGGCATTAGTTAAGTAATTTCATGATGGCGGCCGCGCGAATATAGCCTACTCCTTAACTAATGAACCAATGAATGTGACTTCATATTAGAGCCCTCAGTTACCAATATGAGAGTGAATATTACTAGTAGCCGCCATCGTTTACTCGTCTTCTATGCGTTCCATTTGGTGTTCTGTGACTTGAATGCGGCAGAGCATTGTGCATGGTTATTTCGGAGCTTGTTTCGAATAACGGCGTGTAGTGCATACGGTGGCACGAATCGACAAAACAGATCATACCAGGAAGCATAAAAACATAGTAGGCATATTGTTTACCATACTTAAAAGTTACAATGTCAATTGAAGCTGAACCGTTGCAAGTTTCATCCATGCAATTCTGTTGCAAATTGAGATTATTTTCTATTAGTTTAACATCGCCCGTCTATTATTTTTAAGTAGTTAATATTTAGCATAAGTTTTATTGCAATCTCTCTACATAAAAATGGATCTGTGTAATAGTTAGTCTGTAGGCCTATTGTTAGGTTCACTTGTCAATAAATCACATAGACTCCTCTAGAATGCATATTTTATTATTTGTTGTGGAAAGGTTCACAATTCACACGATACACACCATATTGTTTTTGAAACTGAACTTCACTGATCAAAGAATACGTGAAAGATACTGCACTACCAACTCTTGTGCTTGCTGCCAACTCAACATTCTCCCACCTTGAGTTGTGGAAACAACTCAAACAAAACAATAAAATAACATAATACATTATAATTTTTCTCAAAATAAATGAACACAGATTTAAATAAGCCACTCAAAATATCTCTTTGGTTTAACCACCACTCTCCCACTACTGGGTTTGATGAGATCAGAAGTATTAGTAGATGGTTTAACTGTCTTTGGATTTTTCTCCTTCTTCTCATTTTCATTCCGCTCAACTTGCAGTCTTAAAGCATGATCTTCTCCAGATGTCACTTCAAGTGGATACACCCTCTGTACTGGCCACAGTAGCTCTCCTTTTGTAGTCGCCAAGCTAACAACTCTCACGACACCACCTTTGCCAGGGATGACCTCTGTCACTCTTGTCAGCGGCCAGTCTAGTCTCTTCGTGTTGTCACTGGCTACCAGTACTACTTCACCTACGCAGGGTTTGTGATAACTTTTCCTAATGTGGTTCTTCTGTATTAGCTGTCCATGATATTCATTCCTGAATCTTACCCTTAATGTTTCCTTTACTTTCTGTCTGTACCTGAATCTTCTGTCAAGTTTTATGTCCTCTATCATGTCGATATCGGGCATTCCAATCTCATTGACTTCCTGTAGGAACATTGCAGGGGTGATAGCCATCAAGTCTTCTCCATCATTGGACAGGTAAGTAAGTGGTCGTGAATTCATGACAGCTTCACTGTCACACAGAACAGTCATCATTTCTTGGTACGATAGACATGAATTTCCCAGAACTTTCCTGAGCATTTGTTTGAGGACACCAATCAGCCTCTCCCACCATCCTCCCCACCATGCTGCAGTGGGAGGATTGAATTTCCATTTTATTTGGTGTACAGAACTATATTCAGCAATTTTATCCCACTGAATTGTCTCCAACATATTGCCGGTGCCTTGAAAGTTTGTCCCATTGTCACTGTAGATAATCATTGGCCTTCCACGTCTGGACACGAAGCGCCGAAAAGCTTCGAGGAATGTTGCAGTAGCCAAAGATGTTACTAGCTCCAGGTGTACTGCACGAAAAACCGCACACGTGAACAGACAGACCCAGGCTTTCTCTCCACCTTTCAAAATCAGAGGCCCGGCAAGGTCGACCCCTGTTATTTCAAAAATTGAGGCTTCTCTCACTCTGTCTATGGGGAGATGAGTTTGTTCTGCTTCAAGATATTTTCCATGGTACCTTCTGCAGACAACACATGTTTTAATTGCACCCTTCACCGTTCTCCTTCCTCCTAGGATCTAATATTTCCGTCTGAGCCCACTGAGCAGAATCTGGGTTCCAGCATGACATAAGTATTTGTGCTTCTCCCTAATGAGAGCGTGAACTGTTGTATGCTTCGCAGGAAGGATAGCAGGACAACGGAAAGCATAATCATCTTTGCGCGATATAATTTTTGTTCAGTCTCATCACTCCCTCATCATCCATGAAAACACATAGTGAGTTGAATCTTTCGTCCTTTTCACCAACAAAACACTCCTTTTGTATGAACTTCTTCACAACTTTTTCTGCTTCTGTGGTTTCTTCATTGGAGAGTTCGGTAGTTCTTCTCCTATTATTTTTCTGTCGACAATTATACAGAAACCTCAAGATCTATCCTATCATACGAACTGTTCTACGGAAACTTGAGAAATAGTCAAGGTGCCATTCTTGGGTATTGGACTTGTCTTCTAACACGGTCATAGTGTTTTTCTAGTGTTGACTTTCTTTTTTCTTTCTTGGAAGACTTCATCATCGTTTGTTGAAATTTGGGGGCTAGGCCATTGTGTGGTGGATTGTTTTAGCCATTTTGTCCCTTCCCACCATCTCTATTGAAGTAACTGTGCTACATCCCCTTGATGCCAGGTCAGCCGGATTCATGGTTCCTAGAACATGCCGCCACTGTTCTATTCTGGACAGTCTTCGAATTTCTTGCACTCTGTTCCACACGAAGGTCCCCCAAGGTTCGTCTAACTTGATCCAGGACAACGCAGTCGACGAGTCACTCCAATAATAAGTAACGATTTCTTTTTCTGTTAATGTTGGCAGTACTGACGTCACTAGTCGAACCCCTATTGTAGCTGCTAATAATTCCAGGCGTGGTATGGTGATACTCTTCTTGGGTGCCACTCTTGTCTTGGCTTGAACAAATCGTAGCTCTATATTGTCAACCCTCCGTATTCGCAAGAATATAACTGCAGCATACGCAGTTTGACTGGCGTCGCAAAACACGTGAATAGATATATCTTCAACCGACTGGACACTACCGATCAAACATCTAAGAATCTTAATCTCAAACAGCTGAGGTAGTTCTGCCAACCACTTCATGAATATTCTCTTTGTTGTTTCGTCTACTTTGGTGTCCCAACCCAAGTCAGTGGCCCATAGTTCTTGCAAGATTAATTTTGGACAGAGAAATGCCGGGCATGAGAAGCCAATAGGGTCAAACACCGTATGTGCAGCTCCTAATATAGCTCTTTTGGTGATTACATCATATTTGAAATCGTTAACATGAGTTAGATTCAGTTCAATGGTATCTTCTCCTTTATTCCAAATGAGCCCTAGCACATGAGTAAGATTTTCAGCTGTACCATCCTTAGAATACTCCCACCCTCAGATTGAAAAATGCCTTATCAGTTATTATGCTTGCCTCTCGCATGAGTGAATGAAGGTAATTTCTGTTGTTAACACTAATAGCACAGTTATCCACATACAAACATTCTTCCAATCTTTCTACTGTTGAAGTTGAGTAGGAAATATTATCGACTGTTTGTCTCTTCAACTCATTCAAGTAGAGTTTGATGGTTGCTGACAATAGGAACGGAGAACATGCAAGTCCAAAGACAACTCTATTGTGACGGAACACTTCTACCTTCCCTGTACTTTCCTCCTCCCACCAAAGAGAATCTCAGAAAATCACGGTCTCTAGGATGAACACTTATTAATAACTAGGGAACAGGCCTATCCACATATATACATTGTTGATTCTGTTATGTGTGATAATTTTATTTCAAATATGAATTAGAGTGACTGGATTATAATTTCCAAGAACGGTCTGATTGAGAGACAGAAATCTAGTTTCCAGTTTACACAAACCGCATCGTTGTAAATACTGCAAAGCCTCCATACAGGTGAATTGTTATGTGAAGTGGTATTGGTTATATCATTTTTGAATGTTTTGGTTGATCTTGTAGTTAAGCGAGGGATGTTGAAATTTAGGAGCGATAGGAAAAATGAGTTATCAATTTGACCGTTAATGACATTATAAAGGAATTTCATATCATTCACTTGCCTTCGACACTCCAAACTAGTCATGCCGAAATTCAACAAAAGGTCACCGTAGGGTACCATGTGTGGGTAATTGCCCGTTATTTTGAGGTGTAAATATCTGAGGAATTTCTTTTGAACTTGCTCAATGGACTTAATGCATGTTTTCTGCCAGGGACTCCATACTTGGCTGGCGTATTCGAGCTTGGATCTCACCATGGCAGTATAAAGGTTTATGGAGATACTGCTCCTAATGAATGGCTTAGTGTTTCTTAGTATAAACCCTAACATGCGGTAAGCATCCCCGACCGTCTTTTGCACATGATAAGTGAAAGCAAGCTCTCGGTCAAACAGAATCCCTAGATCTTTCTTCTCGCTTACTGTTTTCAATGACTTAGGTCCAATTCCATAAACAAATGTGATTGGGTTCTTCTTACGTGTAAAGGTCATAACAACACACTTCGGTACGTTTAAGTATGATTTGTTTTCTATACTTCATTTGTGTATATTATTTAGGTCATTTTGTAGTAGAGTGCAGTCTTTAGTGGAAGAAATTGATTTAAAAATTTTGAAGTCATCTGCATATAAAAGACTATTTTAGTGCAGTATACATCGTGGCAAATCATTGATCATGGCTAGAAAAATCAAAGGTCCAAGGTTCGAGCCTTGGAGTATTCCGGAATGAACTATGTATTCCTTTGAGACAATTTCCTGGAACAAAACAAATTGTTTCCTGTCTCTGAGGTAGGAGATGAATAATTTGAGTAATGGGTGGGAGAATCCCAAAATACATAATTTTTTAAGAAGGATATTGTGATTTATTGTGTCGAAAGCTTTCTCGAAATCTGTAAATATGACATCCATTTGCCCTCCTTTATCTAACTCTTTAGGTATAATTTGAGTAAAATTAATTGCATTCGTCACTGTAGATTTCCTGGATAGGAAACCATGTTGGTTATCTGTTACGAGTGGTCTGAGAAATACTGATATTCTTCCGTGCAATATGAATTCAAATACCTTGGCTACTGCAGATAAAATAGATTAGGACGGTAGTTATTAATCAGTGATGGATCTCCCGATTTTAGTATAGGGCAGACGCGAGTGATTTTCCAGGCGTCAGGGAACGTACAAGTTTGTATGGCTAAGTTAAATATAAAGTGTAACGGGTCCCTGAGACTTTCAGCACATCCCTTAACTACATACGGTGGAATATTATCAGGACCAGCCGACGACTTAGGTTTTAAATTTTTAAATGCCATTTCTACCTCTTCCTTTGAGACAAGTTTTTTGTGAAGGGTGTTGGGAGTATTCGAATTGCAGGCTGGGACTTTGTATTGGGCTGACTGAGAGTCAGGTCATACACTGATTTGAAATATGACGCGAAACCTTCAACAATGGAATCACCCCTGTCCAATTCTTCATTATTATATTTAAAAGTGTCGCATGTGTTCCTTTTTTTTTCTTGTTTATAATAAACGTCCAAAATTTATTTGAGTCCCTACTAATGTTTTGTTCAATATTATGGATATATTTCTTATACGATAATTTAATGTCCTTTTTAATTTCTGACCTTAATTCTTCAAAACGTAGTCTATGATGATCTGAGTAATATTTTCTCTTCCTATGGTGTTCCTTCTACTTCAATTTACTCTTTGTTTCCTTAGAGCAGGAGTCTCCAAACTTTCCAGCCTTAGGGCCATACTGATTACTCCAGTAAGTTCCGAGGGCCAAAACCATATTATCATTGTTGCCGGTGGTAAAAAGTGAAATAGTCCACTGATGAAAAAAAATTCCGAAAAAGTACGCAACGTTGAAAAAAGGCTGCAAATCGGACTAAAGTCCGCAAAACGGCAACACTGCATATTATTAATTTTTCTGTCATTATCTGTAATTTCTAGATTAGTCGTAGAGTACGAGCCATGAGGAGTAACGTGACACGACATCTGGTGGACACAAGCGGAAATAGGTAGTACCTTCTATCGCTAACAGATGGCGCTAATAGCACATACAGAGTAATCTCGTTGGTTCGAGAGAGTTCTGGTGTCTTCCACTCACTTCTAGATGGCAGTAATTGGAATATATAAGAAGGCTAGTTGCGCAACCACAAGTCAGTTCCTATGACACTGTTGTGAAATAAAATAGTGCGTACCTCCTTAAAACGTGTTTGTGCGTGTTTAAGTTTAAGACATCTTTGTAACGGTATTTTGATTTGAATTGTTGCTTTTGTGTGTGATTTAGTAGTATGGAAAAGAAGCGAAAAATTGATAGTGAATGCAGAAAATTCAAAGATGAGTGGAACATTCAGTATTTCGTAATTGAGTCCAGTAACAAGGCGCTATGTTTGATTTGCAATGAAAGCATAGCCGTTCTCAAGGAATATAACATTAAACGTCATTATGAAACAAAACATTTACAAAATTACTCAAAATATACAGGAAGTTTGCGGACAGAAAAATTCGAAGCTATGAAGCGCGGATTGAAATCGCAGCAATCTTCATTTACAAAACTCAAAACCGAACAAGTGGCTGCAACTCGTGCCAGCTTTCGTGTGGCTCTTGAAATTGCAAAACGTGGAAAACCATTCACCGATGGAGAAATGATCAAAGAATGCATAATTGCAGCAGCCGAAGAAATGTGCCCTGAAAAGGTAAATTTATTAAAAACTGTCAGTATGTCAGCAAACACTGTGGCTCGAAGGGTAGAAAACATCGCTGAAAATATATCCTCTCAACTGTTCGACAAAAATGGAGATGTTGAGTGGTTTTCTTTGGCCTTGGATGAGTCAACGGATGTGTCAGATACTGGTCAGGTGTTGATTTATATTCGAGGAGTAGATAAAAGCTATGAAGTGCATGAAGAACTTCTTGATATGTATAGTCTAGTATTCATGGCACAACTACTGGTACAGATATTTTTAAAGGAGTTGAAATGGCCATTAATCAAAAGAACCTTCGATGGAAAAACTTGAAATGTATTACAACTGATGGAGGCAAAAACATGAGTGGGAAAGATAAAGGAGTGGTCGCTCTTGTGTCAAAGGCTGTAGAAAATGACGGTGGTTCAAAACCATTAGTCTTACATTGTATCATTCATCAACAGTCTTTGTGCGGAAAATGTTTGGATATGTCTGAATTTCTGAAACCAGTCATATCAACTGTTAATTTTATGAGATCTTTTGGGCTGAATCACCGACAATTCCGACAATTTATTGAAGAGATTGGAGAAAATGACTTACCTTATCATACTGCCGTACGTTGGCTTAGTTGTGGGAAAGTCCTTCAGCGCTTTTTTGAACTTCGAGCAGTGATCGAAATTTTTTTGAATGAAAAGCATCGCCCTCTTACTGAATTACAAAACAACGCATGGCTGTGGAAGTTAGCATTCTATGTTGATTTGACAAAACATGTGAACGAACTGAATTTGAGATTGCAAGGAGAAAACCAGCATCTTCCTGATTTATACACTAATATCAAATCATTCCAGAAGAAATTGATACTGTTTCAATCACAACTACGAAGTAAATGTTTTTCACATTTTAAAACATGTGAAATATTCAGCCACACCACTGAGACTGAGTTTCCTATCGATTTTGCAATCGAAACTTTGAGTGCTTTGAAAATAAATTTTGATACTCGTTTCTCGGACTTCGATGCCTTTGCGAATCAAATTAAGATTTTTCAGGATCCTTTTGATACTGACATTGAAACCCTAGCCCCGGAACTTCAAATGGAAATGATTGAACTACAGTGCAGTGATATAATTAAGAACAAATATCAAAACTCATCTTTGTTGGAATTTTATAAGAGTCTTCCACT
Source organism: Meconema thalassinum (assembly GCA_946902985.2). Classification (NCBI taxonomy): domain Eukaryota; kingdom Metazoa; phylum Arthropoda; class Insecta; order Orthoptera; family Tettigoniidae; genus Meconema; species Meconema thalassinum. The sequence continues at coordinate 111,533,699 of OX336395.1, read as the reverse complement.
GACACAATTTGATAATTTGCATAAATTTGCTCGTGGGCTGTTTTCTGTTTTTGGTACTACTTATTTGTGTGAGAAGACCTTCTCCAAAATGAAGTACACAAAAAATGTTTACAGATCTAAATTAACTGATGAGCATCTTAAATCTCTTTTAATAATTGGTACAAGTAAAATTAGTCCACAACTACAAACTATTGTCAGTGGAAAATCTCAATTACATAAATCTCATTAGTATTCCATATGTCTGCATGTTATACATGTCTTTACTCATTACAATTCTGTGTTTCTTCATCCAACTTATCACAAAAACAATAACAATAAGCCTACAACAATGTTATGAGTAGTTAGCCCATGACCATATCAATGTAGATGTCATATTAATAATTATTCAACATAAAATTAGAATACTTCAGTAAACTAAATTTAATTTGCTATAAAAAATATGTTCTCTAAAAGGAGTTTTCAAGTATGCTAGCTCTCCGCGGGCCGGACAAAATCTGTCCGCGGGCCGGATGTGGCCCTCGGGCCGTAGTTTGGAGACCCCTGCCTTAGAGAACCAGACAGGATATTTTCTGCCCGTTTGTCGTTTACATAGGCCTATAGGAACAGTTTCGCCAAGTACTGTGTTAAAAATATGATAAAACAGGTCTAGTGCAGTATTTACATCAGTGCACTCGTATATTTGACCCCAGGCACTATCCCTCAACCGGGTGTACATTTGTTCAAAATCGGCTTCCCGAAAGTTATAGGTATCATTAGGCTGGATAATTACTTGGTTTCGACATATAGTTAGAGATATTTCCACATCCAGAGCAGGGTGGTGGCGATCCAGCGGTAAGAGTGGGTCTGTGTTTTCCGTTACATTTATGTTGGGTTTGTTGGATAGAACTAAGTCCAGCGTCCTCCCGTTACGGTTTAGTAATGAATTTTAAGATTTTACCTGAAGATAATTAATAAAATTTACGAGTTCTCTTGTGTTAATATTGTCATCTTTAATTATTTTACTTTGTATACCTGGATTATTCCTCTTACGTTCTTTCTCTTTTTTGCACTCTGATGAAATGTGGCCCAACTCGTTGCAGTTGCCATACAGGAGGCTTTTCTCCGAAAGTAGCACCTACTGTCGACCAGAATATTATGTGCACTCGAGTTTGAAGGTTGTTTTTGAAGTAACCAATAGACCTACATAAAATCCAATATCATTATTTTCTTCGTTCTATTTTACCTTAGTTCATGTAGGTTTGGAATTTTCAATGTATATTTTAATATTTTTTATCGCAGTTGAAACACAAAAAGTGCCCGTTTTTAAGCGTGTTTCAACCATGCGTCACATTTAAGAATTATTATCTCACAAACCCGTCATCAGATAGAACCCAAATTTTAACACAATATACACTGGAATGTTGTATAACTGGTTTATTAATTTCAAAATTTTGTGTGATCAGGAACAAAAGTTGTTATCATTTTTGTGAGGTAACTTTTTCTCGGCTCGGGGTCGTTGGAAAATGTAGTTCTTGGTTGCTTTGTAATCCTTATACATCAAAAAGTTATGCTGCATGACTGTGAAATACGTAAATTAATTCACTTACTTTATATCGGTTTGTATTTGTACGGGGAATTAAGACATGGTTCACCAGTTAGCCGCTTCGGTGAAAGCTGTACAGCGTTGCCAAGATGGGCTCCATCACGCGTCATGGCGCGCCTCGCTCGGACTGCAGGGCTCCATATCAGCAACGCCGTACAGCATTTCCCGGAGCGGCTACCTGGTGAACCATGTCTTAATTCCCCGTACAAATACAAACCGATATAAAATAAGTGAATTAATTTACGTTTTTCACAGTCATACAGCATAACCTTTTGATGTATAAGGATTACAACGCAACCAAGAACTACATTTTCCAACGACCCTGAGCCGAGAAAACGTTACCTAACAAAAATGATAACAACTTTCGTTCTTGAACACACAACATTTTGAAATTAATAAACCAGTTATACAACATTCCGATGTATATTTTGTTAAAATTTGGATTCGATCTGATGACGGGTTTGTGAGATAATAATTCTTTAATGTGAAGCATGGTTGAAACACGCTTAAAAACGGAAACTTTTTGTGTTCCAACTGCGATAAAAAAAAATTAAAAAATAAATTAAAAATTCCAAACCTACATGAACTAACGTAAAATAGAACGAGAAAAATTATGATGTTATTGGATTTTATGTAGGTCTATTGGTTACTTCACAAACAACCTTCAAACTCGAGTACACATAATATTTTGGTCGACAGTAGTCACGGTTTTCTATGACGTCGAGAAAGCCTATGACACCAAGAGAATGGAGCTTCTATAAGGAGCGGTGGTTTGTTAGACAAAACTAGTTTTAAATAGCTGGTGCAACATACAAAATACCCAACAGACGGTTAGTAACGGACAGCCTATTCCACAACCGGAATTTGCCTGGCGTTTAAAAGGCCACGGAACAACTGGTCCTAAGTAATTTATGCACCTGTTATTTCCTGGTTCCATAGTGGATTTAATGGATTGGTGTCAGTTATTTTGTTTTTGATTGCTTTGAAGAAAGGAAATCACAATAATACTTTATAAATTTGGAGCACTGATGGTTCCAGATTGACCATCCTTCGAGCAAATTTCAGTAGCAGGCAATTCTTTTCCTACATAATGACAAGAGACATGCATACACAATTCGTCTCAAACTGCCAAAGTAGTCACCATTTATATAATTGTAGTTCCTTTCCATGGTCGGTGTGTGTTTGCCCAATATATGCCCCTAAAACTACCGTAGCCAAATATGGGGTACAATTGCACACAATTTTCGCCAGTAATCTGTGAAAAGTTCTACTCATAGGGTTAGTACTACCGTTCTGACTCAGTGAGGAAAGCAATGGCAAACTACCTCACTCCTCTTCTTGCCTAGTACGCCTCAATTTAGCGCTGCCTTGGGTTTTTGTGGGTATCTACTCACATAACCTAACGGCGGTACTTTTTGAGGATCCAACCAGCCTTCGGGCTGACTACCTAACAGACAGACAAAACATTCTACACTTACAACTTGGAAATACACTGCGGAAAGTAAAATATGAGACCTTTCTGTACGTCGAACAAGAGTGATGAGAGACTGGTCGTTTCAATCAAGATTTCTAAAAGGAATGTAACGACATTACAGCTTCATTCCATTAGCTAAATACCTTCAAGGAGGCAGTGGCGAAGCGTGATATTTTTTGTAGAGTAGGCTGAAGTTGAATGAATTCCGAAAGTAACAAACGTGCTCAACTCCTCAAAATTCACAGCTTTAATCTACTGTAAAGGCAGTGTCCTCACCCCCAGTGTCCCTTAACTCATCAGAGGTCGGGCCTTTTTTTACTTTAATGGGGCACAAACCATACCATACCATGTATGGAAAAAATTAAAATAGAACAATTATCTCAACTAAATTGTGTTCTTCACTTACACAGTCATAAGAGCAGATGTGTTATTTCAAATAATTAAATCTAATTCGACAAGGAGCATCAGTAAATTAATACATTTTTTTTACATTCGAATTGAGCCACTATGGACTACGGAGTAACAATCAAAATCAATGATTCGTTCTAGATCGTCTGCCAGCTTTGATGTCCTGCCAGTATCTCTTGAGCCCATCACTCAGCGCCTTCTTCCGATCTTCTGAAAGAGGTCCCCTCCGTCTTTTGGATTCTGCCCCTACCTTAAATCCCTGGTAATTTTTGATTAGGTGTCTGAATTCACACCTGTTCATAATTTTGCAGTCTGGAATACCAATTTCTAGAAGGTCTTTGTTACATTCTTCAAACCATGCCAATTTTTTCTTCTTTGGTTTCACGAAATTCCAAATTTTCTTTGTTAGACGATCGTTGGACATTCTGAAAATGTGTCCATAGAACAACAACCTTTTCCTTTTTATTGTTGACGTGACTGGTTCTATCTTTCTATATAACTCTTCGTTCGACTTCAAACGTATGTGCCCGTCAACCCATCTGTTGCCTAAAATTTTTCTCAATACCCTGCGTTCTCTTTTGACCAACTGGTCGACTAGTCCCCGTCTGTTCATAGTCAAAGTCTCCGAAGCATATAATGCTTCAGGTTTGACAACCGTGCTGTAGTGTCTTAATTTGGCTCCAATGCTCAGCGACTACTTATTATAGAGATTTTTCGTCAGGTGATAGGCTCGGTCTAATTTCCAGATTCTAAGATTAATTGCTTCCTGTTCCAGGCCATTTTGTTGGATTACCTCACCCAAGTATTTAAATTTCTTTAGACGTTTAATCTTTCCTTGGTTTGTTTTCATCCATTCTGGTCCATCACTGATGTTTGTCATGTACTTTGTCTTCTCAAAGGAAATCTGTAAACCTACTTTCTCAGCCATCTTTGACAACCGATTAATCTTTACAATGGCTGATTTAATATTGTTGGCAAAAATAGCTAGGTCATCTGCAAAAGCCAAACAATCAACATGCACCCCTTTCAGTTTGGGCCCTAGCCTGAATCGTTCTTCATTCCCTTCTTCCCGACTCAGTGTCTTCCACCATTCACGAATGACCTTTTCTAATACACAGTTGAAAAGGATTGGAGATAATCCATCACCTTGTCTGACACCAGTTTTGATTACAAAGGGATCTGAGATCTCGCCAATGAATTTTACTTCTGACACTGTGTCGGTCAAAGTCTGTTTAATCAGATTTCGAGACGTGTCATCCACTCCAAATTCTTCCAGAATATTCAGTAGCGACTCGCGGTCAATTGAGTCATACGCTTTCTTAAAATCAATGAATACGACCACATAGTCATACCTGCCTATCGTCTTATACCTAATGATGTTTTTCTGGTTAAAAATGTGTTCCGGACAAGAACGTCCCTTTCTGAAACCGGCCTGGTACTCACCAATCTGATTATCAAGATGTTCTTCAATTCTGTTCAGGAGTGCTTTGGATAGGATCTTGTAGGGAACAGATACAATTGATATACCCCTGTAATTATAAACGTCCTTCTTATCCCCCTTTTTGTGGAGAGGGTGAATTAATGCAGACTGCCACTCTGTGGGTATCCTACCAGTTCTCCATATCTCCGCAAAGAGCTCAGCTAATATATTTAGAGTATCTTAATACATTATCACTCACCATTAACTTTTTTTTTGTAGATAAGTTCGATCCTTCTGTCCTTTTTCTGGGCGTGGACGTCGATAACTCGAGAAATTAATTCTTGACGTTTGGAAGAAGATTTAACAGTTCTCTTCTCTATAGCCAAAATTTCCAAATTTGATTATCGTTCGTCATTGTGTTGCGGAGGTACGTTTTAACATGTTTCAATGTACTCATGCTTCTTTCGCATGAAGCAGTGGTCGCCGGAACTGAAAGTACCAAGGAAAGTAGCTTCACGCACTCGGGGAGCACATATTTAAATCCATTGTGTATAATGTATTTGAATAAATCCCTAGGCGATAGGTGTTTATCCTCACTACAATAGACGAACATAAGTTCTCCTGTCAGTTTTTCATGATCGAAGAATGGATACACATTAAACAATTTTTCGAGAATAAATGTCGGGAAATTATTTGGCCTACTGTAATACAAAATTTTTTCCTGATCTACCAATTCCGTAAAATCTAGCTTCTGAAAGTCCTGGAATCTGGTTTCCATATTCACTACTATAGTGGCAACTATTTCAAATGCAAGTCTCTTCAATTTCTGTGATCCTGCTTCATTTAGAGTAATTTTAAGTTCACCTGCTGAATTTAGGAGAGAGTTAGCTTTTTCTATGCAGGCAAGAAATACTTCTTCACGTCTTAGATTATCAACCGCCTTGGTGCAATTTTCAATTTCGTACTTGCAACGTTTTATATCTACGGTTTTGCTTTGCATGTTGTCAATCAATACACCCGTATGCTGAAAAATCAAATTATAAACCTGCAGCAAAAAAAGAAACGTCAGATCATTCAATATATTGCCGAGTCCAATTGTCTGATGTAAGGAATTATCATCCCATCCATCATTGTCTATAATATCATGAAATCCGGCTTTTAGTTCCGCATAGTGAAGGATAATTGTTGCAACAACGCGCGGATGAAAGTTCCATCTTGTTTCACATGAGCTTGGCAATTTGAAACCCCTTGCTCTAAGAAGATCGCTTCTTTTACTAGAACGGCTAAAGAAAGTATGGAATCCTGCGAGGTTTTGCTACAAAAATCTTAACTTGCGTAATTGTTTTACAAGCATAAAGCAGAACCAAATTTAATTGATGCGCGTAGCAATGGATGAAGAGAGCATGAGGATATTCTTGTTTTACAATACAGTGAACACCAGCATTTTTACCTGCCATTGCACTGCATCCATCGTACGTTTGGGATATTAATTTCCCTTTCGAGATCTTCCAGGTTTTGATGACGTCAAGCAAAACAGCGGCTATACATTGAGCACTTCGGTCTTCTGAAACGTCATAAAATCCGACGAATCTCTCTTCAATTTCTCCCGATTCGTTATTGGCATAACGGAAAATAACGCTCATTTGACTTGTAGTTCAGACATCCGTGGTTTCATCAGCCTGTATGGAAATAAACGGACTATTTTCAAGTTCACTAAAAATCTGTTCTTTAACTACTTCCGTAATGCATTCGAGTAGTTCATTTTGTGTGTCAGAGGAAGTGCCTTTATATACCCCATCGGATAATAAATGATCTTTCATATACGGTTCTTCCTCTGCCAAGAAATCCAATAATTCTAAATAATTGCCTTTGTTTAAAGAGGTCTCAGATTCATCGTGACCTCTGAGAGCTAACTCTTTCCGCGCCAGGAAACAGAGAGTTGAAATCAGTCTTTTCATTATATTCCTATTTCGCTTGACTTTTTCATTGTGTTTCAAAGCTGCAAGACGCATCGCCTCAGAAAGTGCATGATCAATTCAAGCGGTACCTAAATGATTATATTTAACAGCTGCTGTGAAGTGTGAAATTGAACACTCCTGTTTTTTGTCTTAGAAAGAAAATTTTTAAGACTTTCCTCACGAACCCCTCTTTTGCCCCATTCTAAATTGTCTTTAGCAAAAAGCACACAATAAAAACAAAATAATCTATTTCGGGTAGCACTACCACTCAACCATGGTTTCGACTCGTACCATTCTCTCTGAAACCGTCTTACAAACTTTCCATCGGTTTTCTGAAGTGACAAGCTTGGCGTGGGCTTCCGTTCTTTCACCTGGATTTTTTCCTCCAAAGAGAGTTGAGAAAAAATGTTGGATTTTCAATAAGAAAATTCAATGGAACATGAGATGTATTGAACGCATCTATTAAAACGCATGTGTCGTGTAGATTAGCGTACTGATGCCTACTATTTGTTTTCAACTACACTGTAACACAAACACACCACACAGTAGATTAATAGAAACACACTTCACTGCACGTACATTCCACACTGGCAATAGGCTACACAGATTCGTATCATTCGCCGTGTAGCCAGGACTGCCAACATGTCGAAAAAGCATATTTTAAAAAAATATCATTCTGCAAGTTAAGTTATGTATTTTAAAGTAACACATAATGAGATTTATCTTAAATTCATTTTTTGCGTATGTCTGGGTCCTGTTCAGATTTATGTCCATGTTCAATAATTTTTCATGTCAGAAAATTATGCTGTCTTGCATTTAATATCGTTGACAACCCTGTAACCAGTATCATTCATTATACTGTGCTGCCTTAGTTCTGCCAATCACCCCTAGATTGCAGCAGTTATCGTTGTGTGGTTTCTATCTCCAGGAGTCCTTCGGCAAGCCTTAACGCACACGTTTAAAAGATACACCCCCTCTTTACCCCGCCTCCTAAGTAGTTGCTACTGCGTCTGCGCGCTTCAGGCTGAGTTGAGGTGAATAGCTATTGGTTAATTTGGTTGTGAGCAGACAGTGCGCTAGGCAGCGCGAGTTAATATATATAATATTTGAAATATCAATCGAAAAAGACCAATAACAGCGGAAGAAAACTAATTTAACTTTTTTACGGATAGGCTGAGCCTCAGCGCCCTAATGGGCGCCTCGCCCCTGCAAGGAGGAGGACTGACGTTCCTAGGAACACTGGCAAAAAATTAGTGAGAGGTATTGTCTAAATTTCTAATGGATAAACCACGCGAGGTTGAGTCAACAATGTTTGTATTCCAGTACATGACGCTGGTAACAAAGAAAAAGCAGTACTATTGTTGTCCTCGATGCACGACACTTAACGAATTACACCCAGAAACTGAACAGTCCATTGTAGTCACTCCTCAACCTGACCACAGACGTTCAGTTAAAGCGGAGAGTGCCGTTCGTATTTTCTTCTTCTCCTTTCCTAGCATTTATCCCTTTCGCATGGGGTCTGCTTTTCTGCTATGTCTCTTCCACAAGGCTCTGTTGTGGACATCTTCAGGATTAAGATTCACATAATAATACGCGGAAATTAGCTGCAACCGTCATAGCAGGGGCGTATATAGAAAAAAAATCGGGGGGGGGGGCTGACTATCCTGAAAAATTGTGAGTATTCTCAGGGGATTGTCACCGCAAAATACTCAGAAATATCAACCAATACCTTAGAGCATATAACTTTGTGTAATTATTTTAGATAAGATTCAAAGTTTATATAGCCTACAATTATTACTGGCAATACAAAAAAAAGTTGTAAAATACTGAACCCATGGGAGAGGTGCAGTATCGAACCCATATCCTTGTATTTCGAAGAAAAGAAAGAATTGATGCAGGCTTTAGACGGGAGTTCTGAAGTTAGTTGAGAAGCTAATAATGCATAGGATTGCGTGAGGCAAAGACAAGTTGTGCAACCAGAGATTGCCTGGCCACAGCTGCCCGGTGAGGTCATCTGAACAGTCACCAGAGAGCTGGTTACGCACGCGGTAAAATTAGATCTAAAAATATTCCATTGGTGAGAGAGACGTAGTTTCGGAAATAGCCCTGAGTCTACAATAAAATGGCAGCGTCGCATGAAGGGAGAAGCCTGGAAAACAGAAATAATTGAAATTAAGCCATTTGCAGGCATTAAAGTAAAGAAAGGATTCCATTAGTGATAATTATCCAGGGAAAGAGATTTTTGGGAGTGGATAAAGTCCTTAGAAATTGTACCAGGAAAAAATGCAAATTCAGCATTACGACGTCGGTGAATTCCCGAACCAGGAACTTGTGGTGGGAGACAAAACGAAATCACTACCCACGCATCTGAAGAGAACATTTAAATTAATATTAAAGATTCACACGATCGATTCCTGGAAATGTATACATTGTTGAGACGTTTAAAACCTCAGCTTTTCAGAGATTTTTTTAACATCGTACGACGATTATTTTGGAAATTGGTGGTGAGGAAGAAGATAAATTTGTTTATTTTTGACAGAATCAGATAATAGGGCCAGGAGCCCAAGCAAGATCATGCAGTCTAGGTGAACCCTAAGGAGGGGTGTCACGCTGTTTCACCAGAATGCAGTAACTCACCAGACCACGTATTGGTCGTGCTGCTTGTCAGCACCAGCATTCTTGTTCAGTCAGTAGGACTCGAACCTGTATCACGACGCGGAAATACTCTAAATCGAAGTACTGTCCAGCTTTCTGCAGTGTCGCCGCGCTCTAAAACGTTGAGTTCTTTTCAAAAGAAAAGTATAGTTAGAACTTCGAAAGTATAATAGTCTACGGTGGTAGGCCAAGCTACAAACATTGAGCGAAAATATACGTTATCCAGCGAGGGTAGTTGAAGCCCCGACACTAGTATTCGAAGTGAGAACATAGTATCTCGAAAGTATACGAGACATCAGCAAAGAGTAGATACTCTAAAAACGTTTTCCCAGTGCGTTAGTATAACCACGGTAGGATCAAAACACAGCTAATACCTAATTTTCCTGATTGAGGAGATTAGGGTAACACAGTGGCGATAGAAGTAGAAATCTACAAAGAGATATCCGTAGCCACGTGGAGTTTCAAGGAAGTACTCCACAGAGAAAAGACAATAGCAGTTCGAATTCAGTTCCGACGCATAGTATCAAATAAACAATTGTAAAAGCGCAGTATAGCGACTTCAGGGATAAACGTAAAAACATACCGTTTCCCAGATAGACAATTGCGAACCGGAAAAGACTATATTATCGTGCAGTATTGTCAATGCCGATAAATTAAACACCAGAATTAGGAGGGAATTCATATCCAAGGAGGTTTCATTTCGTACGAGACTGTCAATATCAGAATAGGAGGTAGAAGGCAGCGTCGAAAATTGCACCCCTGGGATTTGGTGAAGAAAGAATTCACGTGTGTTTGATGCCACAAAAAGTGAAATTCGGTGTGTGTAAATATAATAATAAGTGAAAGTTATAATTCTTTTTAGTGTAGTGAAAATGTGTGTAAACCCTCATATTAATCTAAAAATGTGTAATCCAGAGGGCAATTTAATAAGTGTAAATATGTATATCATCACGAAGTAAGAAATCTAATGTGGGCCGAATGTCGTTCCACTGGAATTCGGACGATGGGGCCGGATAAGCCAAGTAAGTAACACCCAAATGTATTATGTGTTTTGGATTCGGGAGTCTCATGTAACAATGGTAACCACGGAGAAAGTATTCTCCAGTATTGAAAATCAGGGATGTAAAACTGTGTGAAAATGATAAGTGCGGGATCTAAATTAAAAATTGCAGAAATGTATTGTGTAATCAAATGAAATCGTATTCAATGGAATACTAGTGAAGATAAAAAGAATAATGTTATTTAAAAGGCAAACAGGATAATATAAAAAGGAAAATGTAATATAAAAGATATGGAAATAATATTCAAATATGAGCCGTTGTGTGCTAAAAATAATGAGAATAATGTAATGAATAAATTAATTATTGAAATAATATTCAAGTATGAGCAGTTATGTGCTAGAAATGATAAGAATAATGTAAAAATTATTGAAATAATAATTCAAGTATGGGCAGTTATGTGCTACAAAATGATAAGAATAATGTAATGAATAAACTAATTATTGAAGTAATAATTCAAGTATGAGCCGTTGTGTGCTACAAATAATGATACAAATAATGATAATAATAATTATGGAACCAGTTGTGTTCTTGGAAATGAAAAGTCGAGACTTAGTTAAAGGCAAATCTGTTAATTATGGACGAAGAAATACATGAATTATGTTGAAATAAATATTAAACTTTGGAAGGCATCACGAATGTATTGATTGTCGCCTTTGAGCGCTATATAATAAATGGTCACGCTAAAATTTGCGGTGAAAATAATGCCAGGAGTTATAATTGCGGGGATCAGCTGGGCTGAAGTAATTGATTTTGAATGTGTTTGCTGTGACAAACTTTAAAAAGGGTGCTATATTATTGTCAAGCGTGGAATTGTGTGCAAATACCTTTTCCCAAAGTCGCTTTTATTATTAGGAGGAGTGGTCAGATACCCTCGCTCTATGGAATTTGCCCTAAGCTCTCGAGAATGGAAGTGTCCTAGAGGCTGGCCAGAGAATCGAACCAGATGTCTCTCACGTCGGAAGCCCCTTAATTATGATTGGTTTTGAATTCTTACTTCCCAGTGTTAAAACTCCGAACCTGAGCTACAGTAATAGGTCATTAGAACCTCAGAATATTGTTGTTATATTAATGTGATGTGTAGCCTTCCCAAGTTCAGTTTCACGCTTGTATGAAAGCGGTGTTTAAAGTCCCGTCTAGAAAGGAGGGAGCATTGACTTTCCTCCCCTGTCATAAATTTAAGCCTGTAGTGTCTCGACGTTTTCTTAATGGAGGTCACGGTTGGGGTAGGCCCAGGACAGACAGACCATGTCTGCACTCTGTTATATTAAACATTGAACGGACCGGTGATCAGTACCGTGTTTTATACTGATTCTTTATCCTTGCCGTTGTATTATAGATCCTCACTTCATGAATAAATAAATTGTCAATTGAGACAATAATGAAAATCCCTTTGCATTGTTGCATGATAAATGTTATTATTCCCAAGTGATTGTTGGAGATATCGAGTAGCTGGGAGTCTACTTCGAATTGAGTAAATCAGTAGTCTTCAACGCTTGTGGTGCATGAGATTCCCGAAAACAAATACAGTTTTGGTAGTGTTGGAGAGAGGGATGATATATTGTGAATGTCATGTGGTACCCAAATGAATGGTAATTGTTGATACCATTGAATTGTTATTAACTCAAATTTCTTTTTAATATATTCACAAATTTGGAATATTTAATGTGTTTTTTTACATAAAATTATATGTAATAAATTATCCAAGACTTTTAGAACTCGTTTTGAGAGAAGTTTAAAATGTTGCTAAATGGAAGTTTTGATAATTTTGTTTAGGGTTCAATGGAACCCAAATTATTGATTTTTTTTTATTATGTGTATTGTTCCTTGTTCATTAGAACAAGTGTGATGTTGATTCAGTTGTTTTGTGTATTGTAGCGCCAAATTTTGAGAATTAAATAGTTTTATTAGTAGGATTTTGAATTTCATTTCAGTGAAGTGTTATCCTAAGCTTGATCCTATGATGTGTGAATCACTCAGTGGGAGGACGTTCTATGCCCCCAAAGAGATAAGACTGAGCAGCTGGACAGTGGTTTGCATATTTCTTTTACGAAAGGGCACAATACAACACAACACACAAATTAAATGATATACTTAATGAACTTTATATTATGATCTGTGGAGTATCAATGGCAGATATCTAAATATTTGTCAATTTACTAAGCAGAAAGGTAAGCAGTTTTTTTACATGTGTTTCTCAAAAATCATACTGTGGAATTCACAGCTTTACCTCACAAGGCTGAGTGCACCCCGTTCCAGCCCTCAGACTAGAATTAAAATTTCTTGGCAGAGCCGGGAATCGAATTCGGATCTCCAGGGCGGCAGCGAAGAATGCTACCCACCACACCACGAGTTAGTATAATTTCAATTTTAATATTGTTTATAAGGCTTTTCACCGATGTCTCAGTCTCACTCATGGCTGTGATTATATGGAAGCTACTGAGGTATGGGTGGTGCTTAGTAATGGCATTCGGGGCACAGTCAGTGCCTGTGAATGCTGTGAAAGGTTCTACTCATAGGGTTAGGACTACTGTTCTGACTCAGTGAGGAAAGTAATGACAAACTACCTCACTCCTCTTCTTGCCTAGAACGCCTCAAAATAGCGCTGCCTTGGGTTTTTGTGGGTATCTACTCACATAAAGTAACGGCGGTACTTTTTGAGGATCCAACCGGCCTTCGGGCTGACTACCTAACAGACAGACTTAGCCGATAAGTGAAGATTAGGATACAACCAAATTTTCAATTATTTTATGCTCTTACCAAAGCAGCACTTTCTTAATTTTTATTGGCTTTCTTCGGCGGGGGGGGGGGCCTGGAGCCCCCTCAGCACCCCCCCCCCCCCTTTATATACTCCCCTCCGTCATAGTTATTGAAAATGAAGCTGGTGAAGTTAAAACTAGAAGAGACGATATTTGTCAAAGACTTTGTATAATGTAACAGTAAGGAAGCATCGACGAGGAACGCTGTTCCAGCCAAGCAGTGTTTAATTGCTACTTTGAGAATATTAGGGACTGGCCGATTTTTGAAGACCAAACATTTTCAACTGTAATACCTCTACCGAAAAACCTGCAGGATTCTATATAAGGAGTACATGAAGGTACATAAGTACAAGTATCGCCGATATAGTTCAATTAAATCAGTTCATAAGGGCATCAACTGATTTTCCTTTGTGAGCACCTTCAAAATTAGATAAAGTTATCGGATAATCAGTTTGGCTTCGCTGCTGGGAAAGGAACCATTGACGCAATCCATGCGATAAGGCTAGTAATTGAAAAGCTCGTAGAAACAAGCAGAGTGTATGTATGGTTTTAATAGATCTCGAGAAAGCCTTCGATCGTGTACCAAGACCATTAATATGGCAAGCATTGAGGTCGCAAAACGTTCCTGAACTATACATAAAATTCATAATGGTTATGTATAACAATATACAGACGTGTCAGTCAGAAGCCCAGCTGGTTTATCCGAAAGCTTTATCAAAGTAGGGGTTCATCAGGGAAGTGCTCCAAGTCCACTGTTATTCAATATTACCATAAACTACCTAACAAAACAAGTTCAGAAACCCTTACCGTGGAATAGTTTGTACGCGGACGATGCGGCACTACAGGAGAGTTTAGACTTTAGACCAATTGAGAAGAGCTCTCGAGTCTAATGGACTGCACATTAGTTGAACCAAGACTGAATATATGGTATGCGACTTCCACAACAATAAACCCAGTACCATATAACAAATATGGAACTTTAACTAGACGGTGAAACCTTACCAAGAGTAACAAAATTTAAATATCTAGGTTCTATCATTGCTGAATATGGCACGATAACCGCCGATATAATCCACAGGGCCACGTCTGGGTGGAACAAATGGCGCGAACTAACAGGAGTTTATGTGATCCGAAAATACCCATAAGAACGGAGGGGAAAGTTTATAAAACTGCCGTAAGATCAATCCTACTCTATGGTAATGAAACAAGGGCTACTACAAAGGCACATGAGCAAAAGCTACATGCCACTGAAATGCGTATGCTACGTTGGGCAGGTGGAGTTACCCACAAAGATAAAATTCGTAATGGACATGTGCAAAGCAGTTTCAAAATAGCACCTATAACTGAGAAACTTTTCGAGTCCAGGCTAAGGTGGTATGGACATGTTTTGCGAAGATCGGAAAATCATGTAGTGAAGAAGTGCCTTTTCATGGCTACACAAAAGAGAGGGAGTTGCAGACCTCAAACAACATGGATGACGAATGTCCAAAGGGACATGAGGGTATTGGGTCTATATGCTGATGATGCTTTATAACGAAACGACTGGCGCCTCAGGATTAAGAAAGCAGACCCCGCGTAACGGGAAAAGGCGAGGAAGGAGAAGAAGAAGATATATATACAACACTAGTAGCCTACTCGCAAATTGATTCACTCCATGCTGAAGCTCCTCACCCAGTTAAATTTAGTACGGGTATGACGCCAATCATTTACATAATTTTCCATCACATCTCTCATAAACGGGAGCTGGCCCTCAAAATACATGCAAAAATATATGAAATATCAAACTTTTCATACAGGGACAAGACAACGACGCTCATTTTGAGCCCCTTGAAGTGAGAATATGGTCTCAAAGGGACCCTGAAAACCAATTTGTAAGGCCCCAGAATCAACCATTACGAGATATTTGCATCGAAGTAAAGAGAAAAGTAATCTATTTAATTTTCTTATCTCGCTTTGTCTCACCTAAATTCAAATATTATACTGTATGTTGTCTAAATGTTTCATCCCTAGAAAAATAAATAAAAGTAGGGTCAAGCACGATTTGAGCTGACAACACAAACCTTAGAAATTGTTATATTCATATTCAATCTTCAAGAGATTCACATGTAAACCTCTAATAACGTAACACGTGGCGCATATGTATCGTCGACGAGAGTGAAACACAGGCAAACATCAAATAGAAACCAGTTTATACGTTTATCGAAAGATGAAACAATGCTTTGCAGGCTATAGCCTCCGCTATGCCCATAGACGCAGCCATACTTTTACATAATGACATCAAAGCCATTCCCAGAGGTCGGCCTACAAACGCTGTAGTTCCCTCGCTAAAAGAAGCAGAAATCCCGAAAAGATCAAGTTTATACCAATCGAGAGAGAATCATATAAACTTAATTATTTCAGGAGCTGTAGAAAAAGCAGACGTCCTCATCTTCACAGGCGGATAGAAAATACAAAACCATGTCGGAGCAGGAATGGTAGTCGAGAAAAACTCAAAAGAAATCTGTATTGGTATAAAAAGGTTAGATATTAATTGCTCAGTTTTTCAAGCGGAATTAATGGGCATCATGGCAGTTGAATGGATTGAACTACAGAATAATTGCACTTTAAATTATGCTATTCTTGTGGACTCTAGGAGCTACAATCTTTGCTATAGCCAACAGAAAAAAATACCCATCCTCTCGCCACTGAAATGAGACAAAATTATTGCCCTCAACAAGTTGAACAAGATTACTTTTCAATGGATTAAAGGACACACAGGACTCTGGGGGAATGAGAGAGCTGACTATCTCGCCAGGATTGCTGCCAGCCATAGAACTGCAATAGATTATAGCTCACCACCCCTAAACCAGACAAAAAAAGTACTAACTGAGCATTATACAAATATATGGAACTCCATACATACCAATTCAGAAGACTCCTTACTGTGCCCAATCAGTCACGGCAGTCTGGCATCGAACTCGGGTCTCATCAGAGAAGACCAGGCACATGGTTATGCCTAGAGTTGAACCATTGATCTCTGAGGGGGAGCAATTACAGGGAACCCAAAGAGCAATGAGAGGTATACTGACATATAATATTGTAGCATGATTTCACGGCCTATATGTGAATATCATAGCAATTTAAGGTGAAGAATTGTAGCCGAATGCAAGGAAATATACGTTTTCAGAGCATACGAGAGTGAGAGGAGGCCAGTTTGGCGTTTTACAAATTACACTTAGCAAGTGGGCGGAGATCGTAGGCGCCGAGCGCACTATTTACGTCTGGACCGAGGAGACAGCCCAAAATTAATGGCTCGGGTATTCACCGCTTGACAGCGATGGAATCGGGAGTAGGGATGATGGCCCACGGAAATTAATTAATTACAGCCAAGTGGGGCATTGAAATGGAGCGAAATATACACCCAGGTGAATATATTCACGGAGAGGTAATTTAGGAGTGGTTTTTCACCTAAATTAAAACCTGTATCTCCAAATGAACGAATTACAACCTAGCCTACGCTCGAGAGCAGTGATTTTGTGACCAGCCAAAGGGGAACCACCACGATGGCGTCCTAACGCGCTGAACTAAGGCAATTAATTGTAATTAATTGGCCGAAGCGATCGCCGGCACGCGAACGGTTATGAAACCTCCACACCTAAATAAACAAGGTGTATATGTCATTTCGGCTGAAGAGGTATTATTTCAAGAAAGGAGTCGCTCTCATTTGTCCAGTGGACTATTTTGTACGAGAAACCTTTATAAGGGAGAGCAGCTCACACCAAGCCAGTTCTTCTCCAGTTGTCTTGTTGTCTTCAGTCTGTATACACGTAACTAATACGCTGCCAGTAAGCACGCGAAATGTTAAAGTATCAACGCCCAGCCGTCAAAGAACAATAGAAGCAAGTCATAAAGCTTCATAAGTAATCATGAAGTGCGTCGAAGTAATTTAATACAGATATTTATCTATTATCTGACGCAAATATAGATTCGCCACAGCGAAAGAGGAACTTATAATGTTTTTGAACATTACACATACCAGGAGGTATTGTCAGAGTTGAATATGACATTATCATCAGGATCACTACAATGATGGGAGCTTGGGAAACATTGCCACTTCATCTTGACAGTGAGCTGAACGAGAGTCCAGGTGACGAGGATCGAACGTCCGTAAAAAGCTGTTAGATTTTCACGTAGACCAGCGGTTGGCGTAATTGCATCGCATCTCTGAGATCAGGCGTAGGAAGAGTCCGAGTAAGAATCAACCTGTGAAGTAGTGAATAAGTGTACATAAATTGTGTAATGGTGATTTAAAAGTGTTCATGTGTATAGTGATTAATATGCATTGTGTGGAAGTGAAAGAGGCCACTGATAAAAGTATGTTTATCAGGTGGAAAATGTGTGAATTTTAAGTGTTGTGTAAAATATAATATGATGGCTTAAATCAAGCGTCATGGTGGGCCTGAAGCTGAAATGCTGGCACTATCCAGCGAAAAAGAAAAAGTGAGTACCAATTTACAATGTTATTATAACTAAATAGTTCACCATGTAACGATTTATCACTTTGAAACTAAGATGTAACAATCACTTACTGAACGAGTTTTCACCACTCGTCTTGAATAAGATATGGCTTGGAAGGTGATTTGTTTAGGGCCATTCAGGTCGAAAATAGTGATGGATGTAACGGTAACGTTAAAATAATAATAATAATAATAATAATAATCTGGGGTCAGCAACAGTAAAGTAATAGGCATTTTTGGCCTAAATAACGTTCAAAGTGTGTCATGTCTAATATAAAGATACTGTATTTTGGTAAACAGTAAGAAAGTAACGTGGAATAATAGCGAAATACGAGAGCTTTTTCAGTGTCAGTGAAATGTGAATGAATATTTGATATGGTCAATTCTTAGGATTGTGTTTGAGGACCATTAAAGTAAAGTAAGCCAGTAAATTTATGCATTGTTATTAGGAGCTATTTAAAGCTTTGGCTTAAGTGGTATGACAGAGAGAACGCGGGTGCCTTAATAATTGAGTCATCTATGTGAAATATTGTTTAAAGCCGCATATTGCGTGCAGAAATAACGTAGAATCCAGTGATTTACGTAAATAAATAATTGCGGAGACCAACTAGTATAGCTTGCGCGTTAGGTGAGAAGTTGGCTAAATCTACGAGTAGTATCGCCTTTGAGCATACTGTATTATTCGCAGCGAATTGGACAGAGCCTGTCTGTATCCATCGTTTGCATGAATTATGGCCACGAACGACGTCCGTCGAGACGCAGTGAGCATGTGTATAAATGATCTACCCTGAGAGGTAAGGATCATATTCGTCGTTTAGGAAACGCAGATTTCCTTATATTTTATTGACAGCTGCTGGTGAAAATCGTGGATTTTCACTATGATGCGCGTCTAAAGCCACAGTAGTCACCATAGAACGGCAAGGCTATCACAGGAATACCATCCCCAGCCATGAATGTTAATAAGGAACCGAATTGAGCCCAAAACACTATAAAGATAGGTGTTAAATAATTAAATGACTCAATTATTTAGGAACCACACCTAGCGTAACTCCAGTACTGCAATTGTAAACAAACCTGACCTTGACAGCAGATGAGAGGAGGTGGGGTTGTAGACCACTTCTGCGGCAGCCATCTTGACTAGCCAGCTGGAACGAATTTTATTGCCTGCTGAGGGGAGAGAAGGTCGGTCGACCAGTCCCTTGTAAATTAGAGTCATAATAGGACACTGAAGAATCTCGATATTTCAATATTCAATTAAGATATGATTATTATGATGATGCCAATTGAATTGAATGGTGTGTTGCAACACACATACGTTGTTGGATCATAGAAATCAGATAATATTTGGCTCAGTTATTCTCTGAGGAGGAAAACTGAAACAAAATAATGTAGGCATCTTCTTTTGGAGTGCATTTTGCCAGTTCACGCTAATTTATGCAGACGGGTATGTGATTTCTAAGAACATGACACATTTGTAACGATGATAAGCCCGACAAGACCCAGAAAATCGTTGTATGGTGAAACTATAAAATATTCTATCCATGTTTATTTTGGAAGGGAAGTGTACCACTTTTTAAAGCGTTCATAGTGATGGAAAGAAGGAAGATGATTCACACGACACAACAAATATTTGTTAATTAATGCAGAAAATAATGAATTTATGCTAATCAAGGTAAATGCCATAAGAAACGGAGTAATGTTTTATTAATGTCATTTTAATGTGATATATGACTTTTGTGTTATGATAATTGTAATTGTGTCACTTGATGAACACTATGGAAACCCATGGAAGTCTGAAAGTATCATTGACAGGATGCTAGAATTAGATTTGAGTGCAGTGTAGCACTATTTTAAGAAGAAAACTCACAGAATAACCCTATTTTTAATTGTGGGAGTTAAATATAATTTGTCCTTTATTTGTATTTGTTGTATAGCCATGATTTTATACCAGTAAATATTTTATTTTAGGAATATGTTGTGTATTTCATGTAGAGTAGTTACCTGGTAGACTCAAATCCTGAGCATGTGGTCGTATGGTGGGCAGGAACGTCCCATACTTCGGAAGACCGTGAGTTAATTGGGATACGAACACATGGTCCACATGATGACAGTTGGGTACATGGAGGATATGTCTCTGTACTAGGATTGAGTCACAGGTACTGCTGAAAGTCGGCCAAGATATTAATGGTAGAAGCAAATACAGCATAGAAATTAGGATATAATAGGAAAAGGCCGCGTCCCATTTGTTAATAAGCCATCACGTAAAATAAATGTTGATAATCCTCCATAAGACATGCTTAAATGTAAATGTAACTTACACACAACCCCCTTTAATTATCATGGCCCAAGCAATGTGGGACGGTATTAATTCATTATGGAACCGCCTGCGTCAGTGCAATATGAGCGATCTTGGCATTGCACAAACTGGCCATGGAAAGCATAGCATGTCCACCCATCTCATTATCTTGTCGCCCAGATGTGTGTGGCATAGCATGGGATACCCTCTTTCTTTATCATGGCGCCCAGTACGTGGATGGCTTATGGGATTCAGAAAACACCATAATAATAGCATGGTTTTCATGGGGAAAACCATAAAAATAATATTTTTCCTCAAACTTTGTTTGAGCGATTGTGAGTCTTTCTAGATGATATTCAGACGTCAGACACTGTTGTCAGACGGGTACGAGAGTCTATACCCATTCCATAGGTAGTTTTGACATTTTGTAATATGTTGTTGTTGTTGTCGCGGGATCGGAATCCTTTTCTTTCCAATAGAACGCGCCAGCATATTCAGCTGCGGCCTACCTGAATCTCAAATTAAGAAATACAGGATGGCTGGAACTGAAGACGTACTCAGGTGTATTGCTGAGTTAAGGGAACATTTTGATGATGTTAATGCTAAGAGAAAGGAAGAAATTAGAGAATTTAAAGATGAAATAGCGGGTAGATTGGATGCCAATCAAACTGAAATAAACACGCAGTTAGAGTCAAACCTAATAGAGGTTAATAAGAAAATGGACGACGTTAAAGAGTCTGTGCAGCGTGAAGTAAATATTCAATTAGAGAATAATCGAGCTAGTATTGTTAGCGTGGTCTCAGAAATGCAAGCTGATAACGATAAACGCTTTGAGTCTATTGAGCTAAAACTAGAGAATAATCTGCAAGCGTGCAGAGAGTCACAGCGTGAGATTAACGATAGTTTAAGCAGTATGTCCATAGAGCTTAAAGACATTCAAAGTCAGAATGAAGCTAATACTAAACGTCAACTAGAGCAATTTAATACGTTCACTCAGACCGTGGATCCAAGGCTCGAGGATAGCGACGTAAAATGGAATACGCGAATGGCAGGTTACGCCAAGGCGGTAGACGAAGCCTTAAGGAAACAGGATGGGAATATCCTTGACCAATGCAAGGAAATCAAGGAAATAAAAACTTCTGATCAAGAGAATAAGGATATAATGTCAAATATGAAGAGGCAAGTCGGGAAGGTGCAGAAAGAGTTGGAACAAACTCATAGCGACCTAGCAGTTATCCATAAAAGACAGGATGAGGACCAGGGAGAAATCACGAAAATAAGGACTGAAATCTCTCATATACAGGGTCACGTTCAAAAGGAAGTTACAGGCTTACGAGAAGAATTAGAACTTCGAGAAGGCTTGAAGACTGAAGCCAGCGATAAGACTCTTGCCGAGGTAAGAGAAAGTCTAGCGGGGGAAATTATCCACCTGAAGGAAAACCTTAAGGATGATAAGGAAAAGGTATTTTCTATTGCAGAAAGAAACCGAGATCGCCTAGAGAAAATAGAACGAGAGGTATTAGCTCGTTTGGAAAGGGCAGAAAATAGACACAGCCAAATCGAGACTAGAATGATCGCGCAGGAGGAATCCATGTTGCGGAATCCTAGGTCTATCGAAGGAAGTATAGACGAGAATAGGAGAAATAAATGGGCAGAGATAGAAATACAGCCCACTCCAAAGAATGCAGCTATGCCAAGTGACAGCCCGTATACCACACCTGGTATGCCAATTGCCATGTCAACACCGCATGAAAATGCTGTTCAGAACCAAATAGTCACTGTTGTAAGGGCTAATGATGAGAAACCAAAGAAATACTCTGGGAGTAATTCTAACATGACACCCAAGTACTGGCTTAAAGAAGTTTCCGAGTACTTGAATGACGCGAAAGTACCGCCAGAGCGCAGGTTGAGAGCGATTGAAAAACTAACTGAAGGCGAGTGTGCCTTATGGTTTAGGAGTTTTCGGTACACGTTCGACACCGTTGACGAATTTCGCCAAGAATTTTTAAGCAGATACTGGAACGCGAGCATACAACAGAACCTCCGATTGGACTTGTATTCCAGGCGTTATAGTACCAGTAATCCGACGAAGTACGGAGAATTCTTTGTGAATCAATTGTGCCGTTTTCGCGAGCTTGATGAAGGACTTAGAGAGTCAGATTTGTGCATAGCAATAGCCAAGCAGCTACCGTATGAAGTACAACGTCTACTGATCTCAGCAAACGCCAAAACTGCGATCGATATGGAGGAGGTGCTGAGACAACTCGATCTAACCACAGTGCAGCACCCAAGGCAAAGTCGGAACATGGAACAAGTCAACATGACGACTACACCGACTGAACCGACTAAGGTGCAGACAAAAAGCAAGTCTACAAGCACCGAAACAGAAAAATCCGACTGGCAACGCGAAGGACGCGAAAACCAAAATTGGAGGCCAGCATATCGAGGAGGATCGAACCGTGGAAACCGAGGAAGGAGAAACTGGAATCAGCGCGGTACCAGAGACCAGCAGCTTGATAACAGAAGGAATTACGGCCGAAATGGGAACAACCAAGGATGGAGATCCCAAGAGCAGAGTCGCGGGTTCGATGAAGAGGCGGAAGAACGCTATCACGCATCTTTAAGATACATGGAAGAGTGCGGAGATGACCCGAGACAATCGCGAGTTCATTGGGATGAAGCGATTAGGAATAGAAGGTCACCCGACATATATAAAAATGATGACGGTGCCAAGAGTCTGGAACTTCAACAGCATGAAGACAGGCAGAAGAACTCCACAAAGAATGGAGCAATTGAAAAAAACACCAAAATTAAATGACCAAAGAGAGATAAGTTCAGGATGGAATACAGTGAATGTTGTTAACTGAATTGCCAAACCTCAGGAGCTTATCGAAGACCTAGATGAAGGGACGGTCAATGTGAGAAGGGAACTACCCATTATTATTGTAAACATTGCGGGCATGAGGATAAGAAGTCTCATTGATACAGGTTCAACAGTGTGCTTGATAACCCAGGCATTATATAATGAAATCCAAAGTAAAATTCACGTATTGAAAATACCCATTTCAAGCGTGAAAATAAAAGGTGTGATACCAGATAAAGTTATGATATGCAGATACCAAGTATTTTTAGATTTGCAGATAGGGAACTCTACATTCTCACAGAGCTTCCTACTTGTGAATAAGCTGCCGTATAACCTCATAGTTGGGATGGATTTCATAAGAGAATATAAAGTTATTATAGATCTCTCGCAAGACATTGTTATGTTTCGCGCAAGTGAGGGAAAGGAAGAGTTAGAACTCTCATTAAAGCACAATGAAACGAGACCAGAAGAGTACGTATGGCATACATACGGAGATATGACTGGGGATGCAGTGTTGACAACAGAAGACATTGAGGAAGAGTTGGCAACACTGGCCGCAGACATTGAAAGGAACCTCGAACCAAAATTTGAAGAATGCCTGGAAGAGAAGATTGAGGAAGCTAAATTTGGTCCAGAACATAAGCAAATGCTAAGGGAATTGCTATTTGAGTATAAAGGAGTCTTCGATTCGAGACCTGGCCGGATCAAGAATTTCCAATATGCATTCCAAGTCAGCGATTGGACACCATTCAAACAGAAGCCGTATCCTGTAGCTGAGAACCATTATTTAAAGGTCAAAGAAGCAATACAGGAAATGCTTGAGGCAGGCGTCATTGTGAAGACAGCCACACCCTATGTCAGCCCACTGGTAGTTGTACCTAAACAGGACGGAAGTGTGAGGATTTGCCTGGACCTACGAAATTTGAATTCCAAGGTCATACCGGAATTTGACAAAGTGCCGCCCATTAAGGAAGTTCTCAGAAGGTTCAAAGGAAAGACTGTGTTCTCAAATCTTGACCTGACGGCGAGTTTTCACCATCTTGCTCTGGAGGAGAAAACTAGCTTGTTAACTGGATTTTTATTTTACCAGCATACGTATTCATACGTGCGTCTTCCATTTGGATTAAAAACAGCAGGTTCAGCGTTGATACGAGCGCTAGATCGGAACCTGTCCGAAGAAGTAAAAGCCACAACCATATGCTACGTAGATGATATACTACTGACATCTGAAACAGTTGAGGAACACGTCAGAGATCTACGCAAGTTGTTGTATGACCTAAGTCAGGCTAACTTTAAGGTCAATATAAAGAAGTCTAACTTTGCTCAGAGAGAAGTTAAATTTCTAGGCCACGTAATAGATGCACAAGGAGTCAGACCTAATCCGGGAAAATTGGAAGTCATTAAACATTTCCCGAGACCAACGAAGGTAAAGAACGTCAGGCAATATCTAGGCGTTATTGGATTCTTTTCAAGCCATTGCCCGAAGTATACCGAGACCGTAGCACCACTCCAAGACTTACTTAAGAAAGGAGGAAGATGGCGCTGGATGGAGCAATGCGAGGAAGCCTTCGTAAAATCTAAACAGATGCTGTTAGATTATGTAAAATTGGGATATCCTGACTACACTCAGAAATTTATTATCCAGACTGACGCATCATTCATAGGTATCGGAGCAATGTTATATCAGGAAAATGTGGACAGACCAGAGGAGAAAACTTACATTGCATTCATAAGTAGAAGGTTGAAACCTAATGAGAAGAATTATACGGTCACGGAGATCGAATTACTCGCGATACTGTATGCCCTACAGTATTGGCGAAAACTAGTCTACGGCTTTAGAATTATATTGAGAACAGACCATAAAGCCCTAACGTTCCTGCTGAAAACTGACTTGTCGAGTCAAAGACTGACAAGATGGTCCCTGTACATACAGCAATTTCAAGTGGAAATCGAGTATTGCCCGGGTAAGGACAATATCATACCTGACTTGCTAAGCAGATACCCTACAGCTGATGAAGAAGAAGTTCTAGCTATCGAGATAGAAGATAGAGATCAGAAGACCTCAGATGATCTGAGGAACATCACCGTTTTTCAACGTGAAGATCCCTGGATACGGTTGATGATTAATTACTTCGAGGGAAAGCTGGACAGAGGAACCCCGATGTATGTGGAAGCCGAAGCACTATCAACGGAGTATCTATGGTTTAACCAGATGTTACATAAATGGAGCGACTCATACCACACTCGACCCAGGATCGTGGTACCACCAGCACTGCAGAGGAGGCAAGTATGGTTAGCACACCGAGCTTTTGGTCACCCCGGTGTAGATAAGTCTGTTGCCCTGCTTAAAGAAGCATTTATTTGGCCAAAACTTCGAGATACAGTCAGGAATACAATCAGGACATGTGATATTTGCCAACGAGTAAAGCCTACCTCGTACTTAATGAGGCAGAAACCTATACCACTCTTACCAGAGAAGCCATGTCAGCTTCTGGCACTGGACAACTTTGGGCCGCTTCCTAGAGCTAGAAGAGGAAATAGACACATCCTAGTTGCACTAGACGTGTTTTCTAAAATGGTAGTCCTGTGTCTAATTCAGAAAACCAGTACAAAACAGGTACTTAAGAGGCTGAAGAAAAGAATCATTCCTATATTAGGGCAGCCGGAGAATATCTTATCTGATCATGGGAGCTGTTTTACCAGCGTAGAATTTCGCAGGGAGTTGGAAAATCTGGGTATAAGACAGATTTTATCCACAGTTCGACACCCGGAGTCGAATTCCGCCGAGAGAGTTATGAGGGAACTGCAAAAGTACATGAAGATATACTGCTCTACTGAGAACTGGAAATGGATTGACGTACTTGAGATTATTGAATATTGTATCAACAATACCGTGCACGAAGCGACAGGAGAGGTGCCAGTGAGCATACATCTCGATAGAAGACCAGAGAGGCCTTGGAATAATGTCATTCGGACACCCATCGATGCACAGCCTGGACGTGAGTTGAGGATCCAAAGAACGTTCGAGTATCTCAAGAAACAAGCAGACAGACGGCAGCGGAGAAACAGGAGGAAACGCTACCATAGACCATTACTCGTGGGGGAATACGTCTTATTGAACAAACCCGCTAGTTCAGATCCAGAGAGCAGGAAATATAAAAAATTTCAGCATAGCTATCACGGACCCTACCTGATTATAAGGGATCTGCAAAATAATGCATATCGGATCAAAGACGAAGCAACAGGTAGAGAAGTTGTTATAAATGCGGCTAATTTAAAACTATATAGTCCACCAGAGGATTATGATACGAGAGAGGAGCAGGCAATGCACACCCAAATGGACGGGGAGTCATTAAGTATGCACGGAAAGAATCTTGAGAAAAGCTTGCAGTCCCAAGAAGGAACGGAGCGAAGCGAACAGCTCGCAGACCCAAGGGATCCGAGGGGAGAATGCAGCTGTCAACTGAAGGAGCTTTATGACCAGTTGAGGGAGGCCGCTACGGAATTAGAGGGTATGAATGAACAACTGAGAAGGCAGAACGAGAGTATGAGACGGCAGACAGAGTGGAATGGGGAACTAGACAGCCCATTGTCGAGAGCACTGACCGCTTAAAGTAAATACTGCATAGAGTCGATGCCATCTGAAGGGCCCGAAAAATTCACTTGTGAAATGAATTTTCCGAGCTTAGCAGGGGAAAGATGTGCCCAATCAGTCACGGCAGTCTGGCATCGAACTCGGGTCTCATCAGAGAAGACCAGGCACATGGTTATGCCTAGAGTTGAACCATTGATCTCTGAGGGGGAGCAATTACAGGGAACCCAAAGAGCAATGAGAGGTATACTGACATATAATATTGTAGCATGATTTCACGGCCTATATGTGAATATCATAGCAATTTAAGGTGAAGAATTGTAGCCGAATGCAAGGAAATATACATTTTCAGAGCATACGAGAATGAGAGGAGGCCAGTTTGGCGTTTTACAAATTACACTTAGCAAGTGGGCGGAGATCGTCGGCGCCGAGCGCACTATTTACGTCTGGACCGAGGAGACAGCCCAAAATTAATGGCTCGGGTATTCACCGCTTGACAACGATGGAATCGGGAGTAGGGATGATGGCCCACGGAAATTAATTAATTACAGCCAAGTGGGGCATTGAAATGGAGCGAAATATACACCCAGGTGAATATATTCACGGAGAGGTAATTTAGGAGTGGTTTTTCACCTAAATTAAAACCTGTATCTCCAAATGAACGAATTACAACCTAGCCTACGCTCGAGAGCAGTGATTTTGTGACCAGCCAAAGGGGAACCAACACGATGGCGTCCTAACGCGCTGAACTAAGGCAATTAATTGTAATTAATTGGCCGAAGCGATCGCCGGCACGCGAACGGTTATGAAACTTCCACACCTAAATAAACAAGGTGTATATGTCATTTCGGCTGAAGAGGTATTATTTCAAGAAAGGAGTCGCTCTCATGTGTCCAGTGGACTATTTTGTACGAGAAACCTTTATAAGGGAGAGCAGCTCACACCAAGCCAGTTCTTCTCCAGTTGTCTTGTTGTCTTCAGTCTGTATACACGTAACTAATACGCTGCCAGTAAGCACGCGATATGTTAAAGTATCAACGCCCAGCCGTCAAAGAACAATAGAAGCAAGTCATAAAGCTTCATAAGTAATCATGAAGTGCGTCGAAGTAATTTAATACAGATATTTATCTATATCTGACGCAAATATAGATTCACCACAGCGAAAGAGGAACTTATAATGTTTTTGAACATTACACATACCAGGAGGTATTGTCAGAGTTGAATATGACATTATCATCAGGATCACTACAATGATGGGAGCTTGGGAAACATTGCCACTTCATCTTGACAGTGAGCTGAACGAGAGTCCAGGTGACGAGGATCGAACGTCCGTAAAAAGCTGTTAGATTTTCACGTAGACCAGCGGTTGGCGTAATTGCATCGCATCTCTGAGATCAGGCGTAGGAAGAGTCCGAGTAAGAATCAACCTGTGAAGTAGTGAATAAGTTTACATAAATTGTGTAATGGTGATTTAAAAGTGTTCATGTGTATAGTGATTAATATGCATTGTGTGGAAGTGAAAGAGGCCACTGATAAAAGTATGTTTATCAGGTGGAAAATGTGTGAATTTAAGTGTTGTGTAAAATATAATATGATGGCTTAAATCAAGCGTCATGGTGGGCCTGAAGCTGAAATGCTGGCACTATCCAGCGAAAAAGAAAAAGTGAGTACCAATTTACAATGTTATTATAACTAAATAGTTCACCATGTAACGATTTATCACTTTGAAACTAAGATGTAACAATCACTTACTGAACGAGTTTTCACCACTCGTCTTGAATAAGATATGGCTTGGAAGGTGATTTGTTTAGGGCCATTCAGGTCGAAAATAGTGATGGATGTAACGGTAACGTTAAAATAATAATAATAATAATAATCTGGGGTCGGCAACAGTAAAGTAATAGGCATTTTTGGCCTAAATAACGTTCAAAGTGTGTCATGTCTAATATAAAGATACTGTATTTTGGTAAACAGTAAGAAAGTAACGTGGAATAATAGCGAAATACGAGAGCTTTTTCAGTGTCAGTGAAATGTGAATGAATATTTGGTATGGTCAATTCTTAGGATTGTGTTTGAGGACCATTAAAGTAAAGTAAGCCAGTAAATTTATGCATTGTTATTAGGAGCTATTTAAAGCTTTGGCTTAAGTGGTATGACAGAGAGAACGCGGGTGCCTTAATAATTGAGTCATCTATGTGAAGTATTGTTTAAAGCCGCATATTGCGTGCAGAAATAACGTAGAATCCAGTGATTTACGTAAATAAATAATTGCGGGGACCAACTAGTATAGCTTGCACGTTAGGTGAGAAGTTGGCTAAATCTACGAGTAGTATCGCCTTTGAGCATACTGTATTATTCGCAGCGAATTGGACAGAGCCTGTCTGTATCCATCGTTTGCATGAATTATGGCCACGAACGACGTCCGTCGAGACGCAGTGAGCATGTGTATAAATGATCTACCCTGAGAGGTAAGGATCATATTCGTCGTTTAGGAAACGCAGATTTCCTTATATTTTATTGACAGCTGCTGGTGAAAATCGTGGATTTTCACTATGATGCGCGTCTAAAGCCACAGTAGTCACCATAGAACGGCAAGGCTATCACAGGAATACCATCCCCAGCCATGAATGTTAATAAGGAGCCGAATTGAGCCCAAAACACTATAAATGATAACCTACCTAAAGACTGGACTAAAGCAACCATCATTCCAATCTTAAAACCAGGCAAGCCAAAAAACCAAGTCCCCTCGTACCGACCTATAGCACTTACCTCCATTCTGGTAAAAATTCTAGAAAGGATGATTACAAATAGACTCAATTGGTACTTGGAAACAAAATCTCTTCTATCAGAAGAACAAGCAGGGTTTAGACAAAACAGGTCCTCCTCCCACCAAATAATGAGATTTACACAAGCTGTTAAAGAAGCCTTTAACAAAAGGGAAAGTGTTCTTGCAGTTTTCATTGATTTTAAAGGAGCCTATGATACTGTATGGCGAAACATGCTGCTAAAGAAACTTATCAACTTCAAAGTAAATGGATGTATGTTAAACTGGTTTACAAGATTCCTTTCACAAAGAATGATCAATGTTTGTTACAACAACAAAACTTCAGGTTGCAAGCAATCAAAACTAGGCCTCCCACAAGGAGCTGTATCAAGCACAACTCTATTCAATGTGTACATCAACGATCTTCCAAAATCAATAAAGAAAGTAGGTAATGTGAATATCAGCATGTTTGCAGACGATGTTATCATATGGACCACAGCACGTAACAGCCCAAATCAGCAAATGCTTCTTGAACACAGAATGAACCAGGCACTTATAAAACTCAAAAACTGGACCGAAAACAATAATATGGAAATCAATACTTCCAAAACAGTATACCAGTTTTTCTCCCTGAGACACTACAATCCAACTTTTAGTCTCAAATTTAGTAATCAAGACCTTCCAAAAAGTGAAAGTACAAAGTACCTAGGTATCATCATGGACAAGAAGCTGAACTGGACCAAACACATAAAACATGTGGAGGATAAAGTAAGCAAACGGATGAAATTACTGAAGAGACTAGCAGGAGCTACTTGGGGGAGCACTCAAGACACACTCAACAAAACCTACAATACTTACATCAAACCTATCATAAAATATGGCAGTGAAGTACTCTCTACAGCACCCCAGTCAAACATTGATCGCCTCGAGAGGTGTCAGAATAATGCCCTACGAATCATAACAGGTGCAATAAAAACCACACCTATAACCGCCTTGCAATTATATACCCACAACTTACCAATAGAAGAAGAGATGAAACATCAAACAGCCAATGCATACCTCAGTATACAAAGACTACCTCAAATGACATGGATCAAAAAACCAGTTTCTAGCCCCAATCTTAAAACGCAAAAAGATCCCTTAAGCCTCGCCAAAGAATACATCAATAAGAGCAATCTGCAAATAAAACTTGAACCACTCTGTATGCCAGTCAATCCCATTGAATATATGCAAGTGACTACAGATCTTACTTTGTTAGAAGAGGTCTGCAAGAAAGACTCTTCACCACAAGATCTAAAACAACTGGCCCTCTGTACAATAGAAGAAAGATATCCATCTAATCAATGGCTAAAAATATTTACAGATGGCTCACAAGACAAAGAAAATAGAACTGGAGCAGGAATACATTCATCTCTCTTCTCACTCTACTTCCCAGTAGGCCAAAACAAAACAAACTTTGATGCTGAGATAAGAGCAATTTCACATGCACTCCATCAGTTATTAGGCAGAAACATTGATTATCAAAAATGCGTTATCATTACAGATTCAAAAGCAGCCATCCAAGCCATCTCGTCAAATTATAAGCCCCAAAATAAAGAACTGAAAGAAATTTTTTGTATGATAAAAACCCTTCAAAGACTCCACAAACAGATCTCATTTCAGTGGATCCCTTCTCATGTTGGAATAGCAGGAAATGAAGAGGCAGACAGATTAGCAAAAAAAGGTACCACACTACAACAACCTGTCAGTCAGACTGATTTTATGTCAGCAAAAAGGATCTTGAAAAATACTATCAAAAACAGGTATGAAGAAATGGCAAAGAAAACAGCAGAAACCAAATTATGGAAAGACATTGATGCTAAATGGGATCAATATAAATTAACACCAAGAAAAGAAGCTGTAGCCTTCTTCAGACTTAACACTGGCCACGACTGCCTTGCAGCTCATCTGAAACGAATCAACATCCTGAGATCTGAAGAATGCACACTTTGTCACAAACCTGGAAGTAAAATGGATAAGGGACACCTGCTACATTGCAACAAACTTGATGTGACTGCTAGAACTTCTGGAAACCTCACACAACTCTATTGGAACGCAAGAAAGCTGATGGATTGGAATCCGGGCTAGCCATAGGAAACAACAACAACACTATAAAGATAGGTGTTAAATAATTAAATGACTCAATTACTTAGGAACCACACCTAGCGTAACTCCAGTACTGCAATTGTAAACAAACCTGACCTTGACAGCAGATGAGAGGAGGTGGGGTTGTAGACCACTTCTGCGGCAGCCATCTTGACTAGCCAGCTGGAACGAATTTTATTGCCTGCTGAGGGGAGAGAAGGTCGGTCGACCAGTCCCTTGTAAATTAGAGTCATAATAGGACACTGAAGAATCTCGATATTTCAATATTCAATTAAGATATGATTATTATGATGATGCCAATTGAATTGAATGGTGTGTTGCAACACACATACGTTGTTGGATCATAGAAATCAGATAATATTTGGCTCAGTTATTCTCTGAGGAGGAAAACTGAAACAAAATAATGTAGGCATCTTCTTTTGGAGTGCATTTTGCCAGTTCACGCTAATTTATGCAGACGGGTATGTGATTTCTAAGAACATGACACATTTGTAACGATGATAAGCCCGACAAGACCCAGAAAATCGTTGTATGGTGAAACTATAAAATATTCTATCCATGTTTATTTTGGAAGGGAAGTGTACCACTTTTTAAAGCGTTCATAGTGATGGAAAGAAGGAAGATGATTCACACGACACAACAAATATTTGTTAATTAATGCAGAAAATAATGAATTTATGCTAATCAAGGTAAATGCCATAAGAAACGGAGTAATGTTTTATTAATGTCATTTTAATGTGATATATGACTTTTGTGTTATGATAATTGTAATTGTGTCACTTGATGAACACTATGGAAACCCATGGAAGTCTGAAAGTATCATTGACAGGATGCTAGAATTAGATTTGAGTGCAGTGTAGCACTATTTTAAGAAGAAAATCACAGAATAACCCTATTTTTAATTGTGGGAGTTAAATATAATTTGTCCTTTATTTGTATTTGTTGTATAGCCATGATTTTATACCAGTAAATATTTTATTTTAGGAATATGTTGTGTATTTCATGTAGAGTAGTTACCTGGTAGACTCAAATCCTGAGCATGTGGTCGTATGGTGGGCAGGAACGTCCCATACCTCGGAAGACCGTGAGTTAGTTGGGATACGAACACATGGTCCACATGATGACAGTTGGGTACATTACTTACAAAATTATTCCTTCCTAATATAACACACCGACTTTCCTCATCTCTCTGGGCCAACTTCATAACCACCCAGTTTATCACAAATCATGGTCGCTTCAAATCCTACCTTCATAAAATGAGCATTATTGATTCACCAATTTGCAGCTGCCAGGAAAAATCTCAACAGACAGCTCATCACCTGTTGACTGAATACACCACGTACTCGGGAGAACGACCAACTGTACTACGATCATTACCACTGCATACTACACACATCAAAAAAAGTTTTGCATCACCTCGGTTCCCAGATCTCCGGCATATAGACGTTGACTGTGTATATTGTATCCAAGATACAGTCCCTTTGACTGTTCATAGATGTCACTAAAACTGTTCAAAGATGTAAACAACCATGCATGAGCAGGGCCTATTAGACGGAGGGGGTACGACAGCCGATCAGTTCCAGTCATTCCACCAGGACGAAGGTACGCTGCTCATGTTGTCTGTAGTTCTACCATGCCTAGAAGGTCAATACCGCAGTTCGATCGCGTCCGCATTGTTAATTTGTGTCAAGAAGGGCTCTCAACAAGGGAAGTTTCCAGGCGTCTCAGAGTGAACCAAAGCGATGTTGTTCGGACATGGAGGAGGTACAGAGATACAGGAACTGTCGATGACAGGCCTCGCTCAGGCCGCCCAAGGGCTACTACTGTAGTGGATGACCGCTACTTACGGATTGCCGCTCGGAGGAACCCTGACAGCAATGCCACCATGTTGAATAATGCGTTTCGTTCAGCCACAGGACGTCGTGTTTCAACTCAAACTGTGCGCAATAGGCTGCATGATGCGCAACTTCACTCCCGACGTCCATGGCGAGGTCCAGCTTTGCAACCCCGACACCATGCAGCGCGGTACAGATGGGCCCAACAACATGCTGAATGGACCCCACGGAATTGGCATCACGTTCTCTTCACCGATGAGTGTCGCATATGCCTTCAACCAGACAATCGTCGGAGACGTGTTTGGAGGCACCCTGGTCAGGCTGAACGTCTTCGACACACTGTCCAGCGAGTGCAGCAAGGTGGTGGTTCCCTGATGTTTTGGGGTGGCATTATGTGGGGCCGACGTACGCCACTGGTGGTCATGAAAGGCTCCGAAACGGCTTTACGATACCTGAATGACATCCTCCGACCCATAGTGCAACCATATCGGCAGAATATTGGAGAGGCATTTGTCTTCATGGACGACAATTCTCGACCTCATCGTGCACATCTTGTGAATGCGTTCCTTCAAGATAACGACATCGCTCGACTACAGTGGCCAGCATGTTCGCCAGACATGAACCCTATCGAACATGCCTGGGATATGTTGAAAAGGGCTGTTTATGGACGTCTTGACCCACCAACCACTCTGAGAGATTTACGCCGAATTGTCGTTGAGGAGTGGGACAATTTGGACCAACAGTGTCTTGATGAACTTGTGGATAGTATGCCACGGCGAATACAGGCATGCATCAATGCAAGAGGACGTGCTACTGGGTATTAGAGGTAGTGGTGTGTACTGCAATCTGGACCACAAATGCTGAAAGTCTAGCTGTATGATGGTACAACATGCAATGTGTGGGTCTCATGAGCAATAAAACGAGCTGAAATGTTGTTTGTGTTGATCTCTATTCCCTTTGTATTTAACGGTTCCGGAACTCTTGGAACCGAGGTGATGCAAAACTTTCTTTGATGTGTGTATTATGAAACACCACTGGAATACTGTCGAAATAACAGAATTAATTTAATTTTTCATTTAAAACTGTAAATATCCCGGGATATACCTGTAGGTGAAACACGGGTTGTAACTATATTAAAAAAAAGGTCTTGTGCATTTACTACCTTCTAAGTGAAGCAACATCTACAAAGTATAGAAGTTTTAACACCTGAACGCAGAGTCAAAGACTCTTGAAATGAAAATCCACAGCCTGCTTCCAGTCTCCGACCGGGTCAGGAATGGAATGAATGAAGCCCCTATCTAGCGGCGAGGATATGAAATGTGCCGGCTGCCGAAGCCTGTCGCACTCCTCTGGGGCAATGATTAAATGAATGACGGATGGAATGAAATGATAGTGGAGAGTGTTGCTGGAATGAAATTTTGACAGGGAAAACCGGAGTACCCGGAGAAAAACCTGTCTGCCTCCGTTTTGTCCAGCACAGATCTCACATGGAGTGACCGGGATTTGAACCACGGACCCAGCGGTGAGAGGCCGGCGTGCTGCCGCCTAAGCCACGGAGGCTCAGTCAAAGACTCTTAAAATAGTTAAAATTAGAAATGACTACTGTTTAATTTCTCGTTTAACGGTGGTGTAGTTGGTAGCATGCTGAGCTTCTATGCCTAAGGTCGCGGGTTCTAACCCAGCCGAAGACGTCGGATGCTTTAAGAGCATTAAAAATTCCTCAGTATGCCTTCCTTCGGAGGTGAAGTAAAGCCGGCGGGACCATGTAATAGATTTATGACATGTAAAAGAACCTCCCACTAACTAAACTTGTGTGAAGCAAAATTTGTAGGTTAGGTTTGATTAATGCTCTCAAGTTCCAACGTTCGTCACCAGGCACTGGCATCTAGTAGTAAGCTTGCCACGGTGGGTGAGTGGTTATAGTGTCGGACTACCAACCCCAAGATTGCAGGTTCGCTCCTGACCGTGGTAAGTGATTTTTGTAAGGCGACAAAAATCACGACCCTTATGTCATACGTTGTTGGCATGTTAAAGAACCCATTTGAATTCAGTAGGCCGTGTTCAATGGCAAAATTAATCTCGGGATTTTCCGCCAACACAAAGTTCCTCCATTCTCTACTTGAAAGCGCTGTAGTGTCAAGGAGTTTAGATATCTAACCTCCTTGACTTTCATAGCGTTCAAAGGAACGACGAAATTCGACATGCGAGCTACCCTCTGGGTGTCAATTAACAAAGCTTGCACCAGGCACCCGAGGCCATACGATATAAAAAAAAATATCTAGTAGTAGCCAAGTTCACAGCAAGTATTGCGGATGGTAGCATTTGGTGGCGAAAGTAGGAACTACTTGAAATTATCATCTACAGTCCTTACTTGAATTAAAAACAGATAACACATACCAGTAGCGTAGCCAGGATCGGCCAATGGGGGGGGTTATAGGTACTCAAGCCAAATTCTACAAGTATTTCATCCCGCGGCGTAGCCGCGCTCGTCAAACGAGCACCATGGCCGCGAGGGCAGCTGTGGTAAGTACGGATATCGTAGGTTCGAATCCCAGTGCTGACAGCGGTTATCCGAGTGTGTTTTTTCCCGGGATTTGTCCACACTCCCTACAGGAAATAGTCGGGATAGTACCTTGCTTAAGTCCCGGAGCGTCTACTCCATCCCTGTCCCAGATACATTTACACACACAACTACAATCATCACAACAAAACAGGCTGCCAGACAGCTTCAACACACTCCCAACTACAAGGGGCTGATGACCAAGGTGTCTCAAGACCCTCAAATGAATTAACAACAGCTCTACAAGTACATCCATTTCTCTATGAGATATTATTACGCAAGAAAAGTTTCATGTATTTTGTTCCTGAATTCTTTGAGTAATACAATATGCTCAAAAGACAAAAACAAATCAGTTCTTAAAAAAATTAAGTTAATTTTTGACTAAAATGTCTCACCTCAATGGTAAATCTAGAACATTGCTGTTCCCCTGACAGGAATAAAATAAACTCAAATATATCTGTGCTCAAGCCTCCGTGGCTTAGGCGGCAGCATGCCGGCCTCTCACCGCTGAGTCCGTGGTTCAAATCCCGGTCACTCCATGTGAGATCTGTGCTGGACAGAACGGAGGCAGACGGGTTTTTCTCCGGGTACTCCGGTTTTCCCTGTCAAAATTTCATTCCAGCAACACTCTCCACTATCATTTCATTTGTCATTCATTTAATCATTGCCCCAGAGGAGTGCGTCAGGCCTCGGCAGCCGGCACAGTTCATATCCTCGCCGCTAGATAGGGGCTTCATTCATTCCATTCCTGACCCGGTCGGAGACTGGAAGCAGGCTGTGGATTTTCATTTTCATATCTGTGCTACTAACATGAAGACTGCGTATCTCTCAACAAGATAATTTATTTACAGAGGTCTCAGCAAAAGTGGGCATGTCCTCTCACGATGTATCATGTTGATTTATGAGTAATTCAATACCGGTTCTCAGTTTCATGTTTATTCAGTTTTTCCAACAAGATCCTGTGCTTTATATTTCAATTAGCCCTGAATGCCTAAACTATCATTTTCGAAGATTTTTCTCACTTACCAAGGTCCTTCTTACCTTACAAATGCTACATGCAGCCGGAAAAAGATTTAATAGCTTACACTACTCAGGCGACTGGGAGATAACCGAAATTCGAAGTCTTTATTAAATCGTTTTTTTTTTTTTAATAAAAACTAGATTAATTTACATATAACTTCTCGCCCGCCAAGAAAAGAAGAAAAAAGCTAATATTGTCCCGCTGTGTGGGGTTCAAAATTATTTAGTGCTAGCCTCAGTTTGAAATAAGCTATAAGTTATTTCGCGAGGGAAAAGTTAGATTGGCAACTCTGGGAGGACGGAGTTATACCTCAGTCTAAAATACACCGTCGCGAAGCTCGCTGCGCTACGAAATTGCATCCTCTTTGTAGGTGAAGCGACACTAGCGCTCGCGACGGCCAGCAAGCTGGCAACTGCCTTGAGCACGTTATTCGCGGCGCAGATGATTTCACTTTTGCAAGGGCTTTTTGAATTTTAACTCACCTGAGTGATTATTTCCATTGTAAACATAAGTCACGTTAAACCACCAACTACTACAGAAAAAGGCCACAATATTGATATACGTACTGTACACTTTTAATTTTGTTTTTATTAGTTCAATCCTCTATAAGTATCCCTAGGTACAGTTTATGACTTATTTAATGAGTCTTACGTAGAATTCATAGTTCATACTAGTTATAAATTCATGTATTTGTTTTAAATGATAGTCGCTGGCATCTCTACATAAAACCAAGTCCACGATTCCTGGAGGTAACGGGTAATCTCTAAATCTACTGAGGAAGTCCGCGACAGCATATCTTTATTACATTGCCAAGTGATTTTACGTTTTAATTTCTTCCAACAATCTCCATTCAGTGGAAATTTAAATTACTAGCTTCGGAGCGAGTTTACGAGCTAGCGAGCGAGCCCATCACCCCAGCTTCGGCCAGCATTAACTCTCAAGTCGTGTCGAGTTAAGACTTCAGAGAAGAGTAACTATAACTGTTTGGAGTTTCGCTGTTCACCTCGGCTTTTCTGAATTGCGTCTGAGACCTACTGCCCGTGCTCCTTTTAAGCTTACACTGAGTGACTCTAAGATACCAGACGAAGCCGGGGCGGGTTGATAGTATGGACATAATACAGTATATCAAATTCTTAACCATATCAAAAGCTAGTTATTCCGTTAACATTATAGTTAATTAGTAAAAATACCAGTGTGATTTGTGAAACGAAAAGTATAAAAGGATCATAAGGTCTTAAATGGCTCAATTGTAGGTACTTCGGTTTGTTTTTTTTTGTTTGAAACCTTTCATTCCTGAATTTGACAAAATAATACAATGCCAATTTTACAAAATATCGGCAATAACAATTTTGTAACGTACCTTCACAGCAGCCATGTGGGAGACCAGGTATTTCATAAGAGAATTAACAAACAGTTTGTGAGCATTATCCTGACGACATAAATTGGCTTGCTTCCAAAGGATTCGAGAATAAGTTTATATTAATGTACAAAATCTTTATTCATTAAATCAGCTCTCTGACTATTAAAAAGCCGTTTTCTACATCTGAAAATTAAAACGTCGGCACGCGTTTGAGATGACATCTTTTACGTTTACTTAGCTTACCGTATGCATTGATTTTCAAAATGCATAGATATTTATATTTGATTTTCAGCCAATGGCCATAGCAGGGCATTTCACATGAACGCCCGTAGGTTTTCCAATTTCAATGTCAAGTAGTTCCAATTTAAGCTACCAGACGCCACTGCCACCGAGACCCAACGGCGTACGTTTGAACTTGACAGAGCGTGTCTAACCCAATAGCCTACACATTTTGGCTACACACTACCAATTGTAGTTGTAAGTTCCTTTACGTGCCATAAATCTATGACATGGGCCCGATGACTTCGACTGGATTTGAACCCGCGAACTTGGGCATAGCAGTTCAGCATGCTACCGACTACGCCACCAAAGCCATGCATAGATATCCTACCGAGACATGCTTCTGATTTATAACCGACTGGCTCCGTGGCTCAGCGGTAACGTTCTCGCCTACTGTTCCGAAGGTTGTAGGATTTAAACCTGGCATTTAAGGGTGAATAAATGCGAGGAACCGTGTCTGTAGATTTACTGGCACGTTAAAGATCCCCTTCAGGGCAAACTTCCAGCACCCCGGTGTCTCTAAAAGCCACAGTAGTTAAAAGGGACCAAAAACAAATAACATTATTATTGATTTATAACCAGTTAAAGACCTAGTTCGGTTGTTGATTGAAAAGCTTTATAATACTTTCTACTGCGTATCCCAATTAATTGTGGTTG
Organism: Meconema thalassinum; assembly: GCA_946902985.2. Taxonomy (NCBI): domain Eukaryota; kingdom Metazoa; phylum Arthropoda; class Insecta; order Orthoptera; family Tettigoniidae; genus Meconema; species Meconema thalassinum. The sequence goes on along the minus strand of OX336395.1, from coordinate 111,494,517 downwards.
CCGGAGCCAATCAGGCTAATTTTGGTTTTGGCCGGGGATTTAAGGCTGGATGCCCTTCCTGATGCCACGTAATTTTTCAGGTGAAAATTCCACCCCACTGCACCATCACACTCCCCTTGAAAAGCTTTATAATACTAGCCTAAAATACATAGATCAAATCTTACCTTTTAGGGTCCTTTGGAAACTCGGGTGTCGTCTTACTATTTGAACAGTCTGACTTCCCAGTCGGTCAACACGAATACACCCAATTAGATTGGGCGAGGAGTAGGCCTAACAATTAATTTCCCAGTGTAATTCATACTACAATCATTATTAATCTATACTTTTAATTAAACGCTTCTCCTACAACCCCCCCTTATGTGGGAAGTGTTTTATTAAGTGTATAAACGATTCATGTATTTTTTATTTCAGGCATTAGGATATATATTGTCACTGCCCACGTAATCTTTATTCAATCAATCAGCTCTCCGTCTATGAAAAAGCAAGAAAATAAAAACGTCGGCACGCGATTGGGATGACATTGTTTACGTTAACCGTACACTCGAGGTGACCGACTGAAAAGCGATCATATAGGTTACTTAGCAACACTGAACTATTTCTTCTAATATTAGATCTGTTTATTGAACTGCATATCACCTCTTATAAAGCACATGTTAAAGTAAAGATATAACCTGTTCACAATGCTCACATACAGTAAATCCAGCAACAATAAGATACACCAACATAGCGCAGTCGGCACATTCTTGCTGGCTGCATGAGAGCATTATTTTCTGGCGGTAGAAAAATTTGAGCCAAGCTTCGCGATCTGTGGGTAGACTGTGTCTAGGCCTATACGTTGCCATGAAGACGTGTGTAGCCCAAATGGGGACCCGGGCTGAAAGGCGACAACAGTACATTACCACAGACACAAATCACAACCTGCCGATTTTACAATGGGGGGTGGGGGTGGGGGGTAGGGGGTTTCCTACCCCCCCCCCCTGGCTACGCCACTGACACATACTAATAGTCATCACAATTAAAACCTGTTATCAGACAGATTCTACACACACCCAAAGTACACGGGACTACATGACCGCGTTGCCGCAGCCCCTAAACTGAGGAACCAACTCATCATTAGGGTTTGGAAGTTAAGACCTAAAGAAGTACAAAATATGCAAGCAAATTGCCCTAAAAACTAGCTAAATATGACCTAAAAACTATGAAATATAACATGAAATTTTGGGATAGAGTATCACTAAAATACAGTAAACGTGCCAAAACGTTGTTGTTGTTTGAGTCTTCAGTCTTTTGACTGGTTTGATGCAGCACTCCATGCCTCCCTGTCCTGAGCTAATCGTGATCAGCGATAATACACCAGACACATTTAATCATGCAAACTGACAGAGAGCTACAGTACATTAAAATTTTCAACATCCATTCAGTATCATAGCCTTGAGATGCAGTTCTTGCTCAGTTTTACTAAAAGAAAACCAAAAAGACACGAAGTATTAGCATGCTTTATGATATCTGTCGGAGTAAGTTAGAAGCACTGCCTAACAGGAAGTTTATTGAGTTCATAATCGTACATATCGTACCTCTTAAATCATCATCTTTGCCAGCATTGCACATCACGACCATGTGCATTCTCAGGCTGTCGAAAAGAAAACTCCTTCGAAGGTCACTCAGTATTCTTTTGTACTGTGAGAAACTCTTTTCTACGTCACATGATGTCACAGGAGAGTATTTAAACAGTCAGATCACTGCTGCTTAGCTCCGGGTCGTTTTCGCCTAAACCAGATCCATTACCCTCTAAAATTGCACCAATTCTGCACATTGTTGCGTATCCTTCATTTGCACTCAACAAGTTACTAAGTTTGGTCTTGGGGCAGATGACCTCGTAGTTCCGCCCCTTAAAACAACAATAACTAACTAACTAAGTTTGGTCTTCACTGCAACTGACACTGTACCTCTTGCTTGTTCCACTTTGGATGCCATGTCCTTTACTATTCCCAAACTCTCACATAATTCTAAACCAGCAGTTTCTAGGCGAGAGGTAGTTTTCGATAGATCTCTATAATTTGAAGAAATGTACGGTATACTAATTGTCCCGACAAATCATTGGAAAACAGTTCCTGTGCAATTTTTACTGACGATGCCTCACTACTGTCAAAAGTAGAAACAATTTCTTGCACAGTTTCGTAGTGTTCACAGTAGTACTCGACTGCGTTAAGCCACGATCCCCATCAGGTGAGCACTGGCTGAGGAGGAAGAGGAAGTGAAGGCGCGTGATCTTTGAGTTTTGCCATCCTCAGTGGAGCCTTCACAAATATTTTCTTGGCTTTTGATATTAACCGGTCAACATCAGCAAAATTCTGCCGTATTTCTTCAGCAACTCTGTGCAATCCGTGAGCAAGACACGTTAAATGGACCATTTTTGGGTCAAGTACCTTACGTCCCCTTGCTGCGTTCACCATGTATGGTGCAGCATCGGTTAATAAGAGAAAGATTAGTTCTCGCTTAACTTCACCATCCCATAAGAGCTTCATGGCTTTGTAAAAAAGTATTGCAGTTGTAGAATGGTTAGCTGCATCTAGAACCTCCGAATTAAGTAAATATACATCGCCCGGACGTTCCACCTGAAGCGTGCCAATTATAACATTCGCAACACACCTACCACAAACATCCGTAGTTTCATCAACGGATACGCAGACGCTAATGTTGTTAATTCTAATTTTTCGAGGTGCGTCTTCATAACAGGTGGGCAAATAACTTTTTCACAATGATGCCTCGTCCGGGATCGACTGTGTTGTGTATTTAGTTAAGAATTTCCGTAAGTGTTCGTTGTTCACTTTGTTATGCTGAATATTGGTAGATACCAACATTTCGCACAGGTCTTTTGAAAATCGGAAAGTTTGGTTGACGAAGTTTTCGCCGTATCAAACAAAATAGCCTGCCTGCTCTGTTCAGAAGACTTTCTATTCGCGCAGCCTTTAAGCTTAGCCGTAGCGCAGTGCTGTTGCACATTAAATCACTTTATCGCCGCTACCTTACTGTAACTTCACACGCTTTACAAAAAAGAATTGTTCCGTCAGTACTGAACGTCTCTTCACCGAACTCTTTCACATACTTTCTGAACTTTACAGCTTCACTACACTTCAGGCATGATGGGGTTCACTGCGGTACTACAATTGTGACCAATCCGTTGAAAACCGTTGGTAGTGAAGGAGCTTTCACTCGGCTCTGCAAGGAAGAATTGGGGGAGATATAACACGGCATTCCCTTGTTTGCTAATTGCTTCCGAGCTAAAAATATCCACTGGAGTGACATCCTATTGAAAGGCGGAATCACACTATCGTCATGTTCCGTAAAGTCATGCGTACAGTGTCGCAATCTAACTTGTCCAGGAAGATGTGCTAAAAGACGTCCGTAGAGGAGCACCTTCTTGGAATCATGATGATGATGATGATGATAATTGTTATTTTAAGGGGCCTAACATCCAGGTTATCGGCACCTAATGGTCTGTGTGATAGCGAATATGTCAATGAAGTGGAAACCAGAACGAAAAGTGAGCAGGAAAATACTTACAAAAAGGAACTCAGATTGAAACTACTCACAAAATGGAGAGCGGTAATACGTACATAAGGGAATTTCGAACGAAAATACTCACAAAAGGAATAGATCGAAAAATACGCACAAAATGTAGGTGAAGTTCAAAATACGTACAATATGCAACGTACAGTCGAAATACTTACAAAATGCAAGTGAAATCAAAATACTTACAAAATGCAAATGAGATTGAAAATACGCACAAAATGTAATTTAGATTCAAAATACCCACAAAATGCAATTGAGAATTAACTACAGGTAAGCCAACGGCCTAGCCAAGGAGGATATATGGGTAGAGCTGCAACTTAATGCAAAATTTTGACCCCAACCTATTGCTCGACGCAAATAGTTCCAACTGACAATATGAGATGGCGTGACGATGTACTCTCGAGCGCGATCCGTCCCCGACCTGGCCTACTCGCTCCTCTCCCCTCCCGGCCCGTTCCTAACCCTCCCTTTCCCCTACTCTATCCCCCCACCGCTACTTTATATTCCTTTCTTTCTTTCATATTTTAGTAATTGGTCTAATAATAGGCGATTTCTTCCCCCTGTGATATCAGGTAGAGAAGAAAACATAGGCTCTATCAGAATAGTTGTGGATGTTTCCACAAAGCACATAGCATGACATAGGCCTACCCCACAGATATGTACAAATAGAAAGAGTAGGCTACTATACTACAATATTAAAAATGAATGGTAAGACAAAATTACAGCTGCACTTATCACACACCAGTATTATTTAATTGTCCGTGCTGTACTTCCTATCAATCGAATTAAGAAATATCACGTTTGAATTACGGGAAGCGTTGGAACAACCAGCCACCAGCTCTTACTTTGAATTATATCGAAAGTATCTGATATCGTTTTCGAGCGCAGTGTATCGACTAAAATCGATGTGTGATTCAATATAATTCAATTTCTTCGTATAATATTGTTCGAAACCGATTGTATTCCTTTCTAAGCACTGCAATATGTATTTACTATTGATATATATTCAAATATTAATTAAATATACAACATTAACAAGAATACTCACCAATTTCCTGATTTTGCTGCCATCTATAGAAGTACAACTCAACTACATCGTCTTACGCGATGACTGCTAGCGTTTTTAACGTTGTCAGCAGGTACTACTACAAGGCAAGCTAGCGTTGGTACCAAAACACCCTATAAAGTTTCACCCAGGCGGGCCTAGCCGTGTTGAAACACCGGATCCCATGAGAACTCCGAAGTTAAGCAACATTGGACGCAGTCAGAACTTGGATGGTATGCCGGTTCTAGGTACTGCGCGCTGTTGGCCAACATAAGGAGGAGCGGAAAGGCCCTGGCCACCCTACCGCACGTAAACTCCGGCTGGGGGAAGCCTCTTCGGAGGCTCGGACCTGCCTTCGGGCAGAATACCGATTACATTACTTGCAAAAAGCGGTGTAGGTTGAAAATACAAAATGCAATTGAAATTCAAAATACTCACAAAATGACCCCCCCTCGATATTGAAAGACTTACTAAAAAGCAATTTATATTGTCAATCCTTACAAAAGGCAATCGAGGTTGAAAAACATTCACAAAATGCAACGTAGATCGAAAAGACTTACAAAATGCAACGGAGATTGAAAACACCCACAAAATGGAGTGGAGATGCAAAAATAACAGTGCGGGAATCTTAAAGGGAAGAGGAAATATAATGAAAAGAAAAACAACAGGAAAGTGAAAGAGGAGAGGGCCCGTCCCACAGGTAAAGAACAAAAGGGGGAAACCGGACCCAGCTCAGGAATCCCTCGGGGTCGCCAACTCCCGAACTCACCAGCCGTGAGCTCCTGAGGGTGTAGCACTTTCTAGGGTGCACCAGAAGTTGTGGGGCTACATACACCCGACCTCCTTGAGGGCCTTCAGCAGAAGGCAGGAGATAACAGGAAAAGAAAAAGAAGGCTGACCCCTCCCAGAAGGAAGGGATCAGGAAAGATGAGACAAGGGCCAATTAAGGCAGGAAAGGAAGAGACTCCCTAGGCCTCGGATACCCTAATACCGTCGGGGTCGGAAAAGAACAAGAGTTGACCAAGGCAGGTCGACAGGAAAGACGACAGAGAGGAGCCCGGCACAAGTAAGTGGAAGCAATGCTGGACTCATCTGGGGTCCCGTGGTCGCCAACCCACGTCCCACTAGATGTGAGCCCCTGGAGGACTTCTTGGAATCAGCTCTTCTAAACCTGCTATCTGACTGTTCCGGGAAAAGGAAGAAAATATATCTACCACACTATTAGGAAATCATGTGTCAAACTCGACGCAGATAACACGTACCTTGTTAACGACGCCTCAATTTAAAAAAAAGGCTGAAATTATAACCAAATACGACCAAATCAATAAAAATGGCCAAAATATGCATTTAAAGGAAACAAATTGCTTTAAACGTGGTCAGGGACCCGTCATTCAAACTTATTTCTCCGATTTCGGGTAAAATGAGCTCAGGAAAAAATATGACTTATCCTTAACATCCGAACCATACTCATCATCTTGCAAAGTTTCCAGCCAATGGCCGGGTCTGTTTGCAACAAAAGCCTCTCCAACGTCTTCTGTCTTCCCACCATCTCTCAGCCTCCACCCTTGTCCAGTCTTCTCCTCTCTTTCTTCTACCCCCTTCAGCCACCTGTCTCTCGGTCTCTTTCCTTCCCACTTCGTCTCGTGTATCCTGGGTATCCTCTTCTCCTCCATTCGTTTTATATGTCCATACCATCTAAGTCTAGATTTCTCTATACCATCCTGTAATGGTTCCTCCTTCATTTATTCTCTGGTCCTCTCATTTCTCATTCTGTCCATCTTTGTAGCTCCAATACTGCTGCTCAAGAACATCTCACTGGCCTGTACTTTGCTCTTCTCCCTTCCTTTCATAACCCAGGTCTCCGAGGCATACGTCAGGATAGGGACATAGTACGTCCGAATGTGAAGACAATCATTGTCTTTTTTGATATTAGTCGCAAAGGGAACTGGACGATATCAAAGTTGAAGAGTTCCAGAGGTGCTTCAAACAGTGGGAAAAAAGACTGTGCATCGCATCTAATGAGAGTACCTTGAAGGTGACTGATGAAATTTTGTAAAAAGGTAAGAAATACATTTTTTTTTTCTAATGAAAATCCCAATTTGTTTGGGTCCACCCTCGTATAACCAACACAAAAAACGTACTTTGATTGAACAATCTAGCCTCAAATATACTGCATCTGTTTTCTGTTAGCTGCCACTGCACATTGTGTCTCACTCCAGAGCACTACTAAGGGTATTAGTGTATACTCATACCAATTTCAAAGATAATATCTGGGTTATTTCAACAATTATGTAAGTTTATATAATCCAGTGTACTCGAATATTATCAGCAGAAAAATGTCCTGTCCATAGGGGATGCGACATGTCCACCAATGTGTTATCATTAGGGACCGGACATTAATGCACTAAAAATGTAGAAAATATGCATGCAATTAAGCACTAAAAATGTAGAAAATATGCATTAAAAATTGAAAAATATGTACTTATCTTATTCACCCTTCTTTCCCTCCTTTGCCGTAATATATACAGTCGTCTTTGCAAGTTGTTCAAGTTTAATTTCTTTTCACATTTCACTTCCTTCAACCATACTTGACAATTATAGATGACAACGCCATCAGTTGAATAATCACTATTATCTGACACCCACTGTTTTAATAAATACTTTCTGCTGCTCTTCTCTTCAGGCATTATGAGTTAAGGATATGCAGACCAAATGAAGAAAATCCTCACAGGAATTGACCATTGTTGTTTTAAGGGGCCTAACATCTATGTTATCGGCCAGATGACAGGAATGTCCCACTCCATTCCCTTCTTCAAATAGCCAAGCAGCATTGCTTAAAGTACGAGAACGTCATCTGACTCTTCTCGCTATCTGTTTCTCAGAAAGTTGCTTACAAGGGATGTCCAACACGCAGGCGAAACCTATTTTGTTCAAGATGTTTTAAATTATACTTAATTTCAGCTGTATATGCTAAAATATGCTGTTCAGTTCAGAATATGCAAAAAATCCAATAAACTCTCAAAATATGCATTTTCGAAAAATCCGTTCCCTAGTTATCAGAGAGAATGGAGCGTTGATATAACTGACCACTATAAAGTGTGTTCGTAAATACAATATTTAAAAACAATCCAGCGATGTGATAGAAGAAGTATTATGACAGTAATAAGTTCAAAAATCACGATTTTAATGGAAAAATAAGAAGATTTACATATCTCTCTCTCTCTAGTTATCAGCCATGTGGCTGGTTGGTGGTAGCTCTTGTTGCTTCTCTGCTTGTAAATAAACTAAAACAGTTGCCACAACTATCACAAATTAAATGAAAAAGGAAAGGGAATCGATTGATAATAGTAAAAATGGTTTTGTTGTGGTTGTTCATTCTGGATGATATAAATAGCTACGGTACTGAGAAAAAGCTAAATGAATGGTATTGTCGTAGCGATGGTTGCTTTAGGGGATTCGAGATCACATGCCCTAAATATACCAACTGATATAATGAACAAGAGTACGACGACTTTCCCTCTTCTGTAGAGCAAAGAGTGAACATCCTCTTCACAGCATGACAAACAATTTTAAGGGAACCGGGTAGTGTAGATTAGCCAGCCAACTATGCAACTGTTTAATAAAAGCTTTGTTATTAGATAACCATGGCAACTAGAAACTTGAAATTTTTACAAGTTATCAACAACATCGGTTGGTTGGTTCCTCAGTTTAGGGGCTGCGACAACGCGGTCATGTAGCCCCGTGTACTGTGGATGTGTGTAGAATCTGTCTGATAACCGGTGTTTATTGTGATGTCTTTATTAGTGTGTGTTATCTGTTTTCAATTCAAGTGAGGACTGCAGACATTTAATTTCAAGTAGTTCCTACTTTTGCCGCCAAACGCCACCATCAACGACTACTAGGACTAATTTAGAACTTGGCTACTAGACGCCACCGCAGTCGGCTCATGGCAACGAACGTAGCAACCTAAGAGCGTTGTTTACAGTCTTAACCTATACAATTTAGTTTCACACAGGTGTAATTAGTGGAAAGTTCTTTAACATGCCATAAATCTATGACATGGGACCGCCGGCTTTACTTCCCCTACGAAGGAAGGCATACTGAGGGATTTTTAACGCTCTTAAAAAATCCGGCGGCTTCGGCCAGGTTTGAACCCGCTATCTTGGGCATAGAAGCTCAGCATGCTACCACCTACGTCACCGAAGCTGCCATCAACAACTCTATGGCAGTGTTTTCTTAGTGAATTATAGAAATTGAAAACATATTTGAAAAATAATTAACATTTGAAAATTCTGAAAATTTTAGAAGAGTACATGTATTTTGGTACCGTTTTCTCTGGTGTTAAAATAGAAAATTTGGTGAAACCTATAATTCTTAATCTAATGTTATTGATACAGCATGTGAAGCAAAGTTATTGTTGTTAGGCATTTGGTTTCGATATTAAGAATTTCTGATTTCGTCAATATCGTTTAGCTTCCAATTGAGTTCTATTTTAATTTTCAATTTTTTTATCTTTTGTTCGATTACTTCCATTTTGCTTTGCAGCTTTTCGTTTGCAAGCATCTATAACTTCAGAAAATCTTAACTTGATCAGGCATGTGGTTCCTGAGAAAAAGGTACCAAAATACAAGTACTCTGCTAAACTATTCAGAATTTTCAAATGTTCATTATTTTTCAAATATGTTTTCAATTTCTATAATTCACTATCAAAACAACCCGACCGAAGCCTTCGTTTTTTTTATGAGCGTTAAAAATCCCTCAGTATGCCTTCCTTCGGAGGGGAAGTAAAGCCGGCGGTCCCATGTCAGATTTATGGCATGTTAAAGAACCTTCCACTAATTGCACCTGTGTGAAGCTAAATTGGATAGGTTAAGAATGTAAACAACGCTCTTAGGCTTCTAAGTTCGTTGCCAAGAGCCGACTGCGGTGGCGTCGGGTAGCTAAGTTCTGAACTTGGCCTAGTAGTCGTCGACGGTGGCGCTTGGCGGCAAAAGTAGGAACTATTTGAAAAATTCTAAGTTGCAGTACTTAAATTAAAAAACAGATGACACACACTAATACAGTCATCACAATTAACACCGGTTATCAGACAGATTCTACACACACCCAAAGTACACGGGGCTACATGACCGCTTTGTCGCAGCCCCTAAACTTAGGAACCAACCAACCACTATCAAAACACTTCCATGGATGTTGTTGATAACTTGTAAAAATCTCAAGTTTCTAGTTGTCATGGTTATCTAATAACGAAGCTTTTATTAAACAGTCGCATTCTTGGCTAATCTACACTACCCTGGTCCCTTAAGGAAACAAATTCCAATCTCCTGAGTAATTAATTTATTTCAAAGCAAATGCACAATTATGTTACGGAAAAAAATAATCAGTCATTCCATCGTGTTAATTCAAAGTGTTTATTTATCGGATATTTTTATTTTCGTTGTGATTCAGTCTTGATTAAATGTAATGAAATTCTTTGTTACTGTATTCAGTTTGGAAGCTCATAGTTGCACTCATGTCACAAAAAACACTATCAAATCACTACCAATCAGCTATCTTAACACTTATTTTGGTGAAATTAGGACTTCGGAATTAACATAATTACATTAAAAATACCGACTTCCTTTCTGATAAGTACAAAAAGCTGTTGGAAGAACGGAGTTTCTCACAGTTTCAGTAACAGGATGGCGAAACCTTTTCTCTTTTCCCCGTACAGAGTTTCACAACATTGCACAACTACAGTTTTCAGTTTTTAGCATCCCGTCCTGCATATTCATGTTATGTACCCTACTACTAGATTTTAAATAAGGAACAAAATCGAAATTGTTCACTTTTTTTGCTAAATACAATGTACTCCTGATAATTCACTTTGAGGTTAATTCGCGGTCTCCGAGAGTATTTTTTACAATAGTAATTATTACAGCAACTAATTATCCCGCCAAATAAAATCTTTCCGTCGTTTAAAATAATTTTAACGCAATACGATGCAAAGAGACAAAATCCTTGAGATTTGAAGAGACTGAACTGCAATTTTCAGCGATGTAAAATTAGGCCCACTAGCGCACTGCTACCAGAATGTTGCAGTCTTGAAAACATACGAGCATGTCGACGAAGGGGATATCTTTTATCTTCAATGCTAAGACAATGCAAAATGGAATGCACTTTCACTCAGAACCTACCCTCCCAATCCCAACAGCCACACCCCCAGGTCAGCTTATGAGTTGTAAGGACAGCGTATTGTAAATCGTGATTATTGCCCGTTAGCGCAAACTTACCTACGCAACGCCGAGTGCGTGTTTGTTACTCGATTATCATGCAGTTAACCCGCTATTGCACTCGCACAAAAGCAAACGTTTGCCGGCTTCTGTGATGACAATATTTCGAACGGGCAAGGTGGTCTCACTACGATGACATTAAGGGAAACCTGGATGAATGTTAAGATGCAAAAGAAAGTGACATGCTGTAATTGAGTAATTAGACATCGATCAAGACAATTATGGTTTCAGACATGAAAGCGAGAAGAATATTGTTTGGAATTAGACTGTCGGTGAGGAAAACGGGGATTGAGTGCGGGAGTGAATCAACCGAAATCCCGCAAGTTTCCCCACAGTCAACTTATTGTGTCTACACACTTATCTCTTATATAGAAAATCCAGATGAATATTTTGTTCTCATATATTATTTTCTTCAGAAATATACAATCTAAAATTAGAACGATATAACAAAAGGTGATGACAGTCTTTCTTTCTTAGATATTAATGTTGGCATAACACACACCCCTCTAGTCTAGTGTCTCTTACAATGCAATGTAGCAAAGTGTTATAATTATTCTTTTGCGTGTTGATAAAATACATTTCAATATTTTAATGAATAGTTTTTGTTTTCATTAGGCTTAAAAAACACAACTGCAGATAATTCGCGGAAGTTCGTGCATTAATTACCGCAAATTATCGGGAGTGCACCGTAAATGCAATACTTTTGATTAGTGCAAAATAAGTTAGTGCCTTTGTAAAACAATAAATAATTATGAAAAAATAAAACAAAATTGCTGTCTTACGGTTGGAATGAGTTTCGATTCTTTCACCGTGAGCGATCAAACTATAGTGAAGTGCAGTACGTTGCGTATCTTAGGGGATTAGATTATACAGTGAGGGCCCTCCCAATAGAATGGAGCTTTCCATAGGTCGCAATGACTCGCTGTCACATTTATAGCCTTTTTTTTTTTTTTTTTTTAACAAGATAAATTACGTAAATGTAACTTTTGACTTATTTCCATTTTGTTACAACAAGAAACAGTGAAAATATTTTCAGTGGAAAACATTTTTCAATTGGAATTGGCAACGGGGAAAACGTCAAATGTCTAACAATAGACCTTGTTGTTTGAAAATAAGCTTCAGTAACAATAGTCACTCCCCAGTGATGAGGAAAGCATGGACATGGAAATAAGATAAATAATTTTATATATTCTCTGTGAGCTGCCAGAATAGGATTGACAGTTCTCGCCTCGCCATGTGGTCAGGGAACAAGGTTGCCAAAGAGTTGGAATAACAAGCGATCACACTGTACAAGCTAGAGATACAGCTGACCAGGCACTGACGCACGTGGGTTGGAGTATTGCAACTATGCGAACATGGACTGGTCAAGATGCAGAGGGGTGATGACTGACGTGGAACTTCCAGCCAAATGTCAATCCTATTCAGGCAGCTCACAGAGTATAGTGTTTTAGATGTATTTTAATATGTTCTTATGCATGATATGAGTGAGTGCAGCAATTGTGTATTTTACGCCTAAAGTGAATTTCAATGTTATTGATATGATGTCATCCATTTGTGTAAACATTGTGGCTGATGAAGGATTGTAACATAATCCGAAACATGTACCACTAACAAGTGTTAAGCAACGTACCATAAAGTATCGATTTGGCGGAAAAGTTTTTGTATTCATATTACAGACTATAATTAATAACATGTGCCGAATAGAACAGCGGGCCGTGAAGCCCTGGATGCTGTCATAGCATTTATTACAAATAGTTAGTTATTGTTGTTTTAAGGGGCGGAACTACGAGGTCATCTGCCCCTTTATTACAAATGCAGCTGGCATGATACCTTAATTGTGATAATAAAGACCTGCTCAAGGAGTAGTGGTAAATGGATCTATCATTAATAACATCCGATATGCTGATGACACTGTCATCCTTGCATCAAGTATGGATGATCTACAAACACTACTGGATTCTATTTCTGAAGAGAGTAATGTCATGGGATTACATTTAAATGTAAAAAAAAATAAAAAATAAAATGGATGGTTGTTAGTAGATCAAAGATGTAATTCAGGGCATTCTTACACTTGGTAATGAAAGAATTGGAAGGGTTTTATCATATAAATATTTAGGATGTCAAATCAATGATAACTGGGGCTTAAGTCAAGAAATTCGCTGTAGAATTGAGCAGGCCATAAGTTCTTTCATGAAAATGATAAAAGTTTTGACCAGCCGTGATTTAAGTCTGTCATTACGCACCCGACTGCTTCGATGCTAAGTTTATAGTGTCCTGCTTTATGGAGTTGAATCATGGACACCTACCGAGGTTTTAAGTAAGAAACTGATAGTATTTGAAATGTGGACGTATCGTAGGATTTTAAGGATATCATTGACAGCTAAAGTCACAAATGTGGAAGTACTGCGGCGTATCAACAAAGACTCAGAAATTCTCATTATCATCAAAAGGAGAAAACTAGAATACTTTGGTCATTTCATGCACAACAACAAATACCACCTCTTGCAATTAATTATCCAAGGGAAGATGGATGGCATTAGGGGTCCAGGACGCAAACGAATAGCCTGGCTAAAGAACTTAAGCCAGTGGTTTGGACTTAATCCAGTGTCACTGTTTAGAACAGCTATGGACAAACAGCAGATCATGCTACTGATCGCCAATGTTCTTGGAGGACAAGGCACTAGAAGAAGCAGAAGAAGACGACTTGCTGTGAAGTACTGTAGCCTACCTCGTATCCCGTGAACATGGTTAGGTATGGAACAAAACCATTAATTTTCCTAATGGAAACTTATCTTCTCGGGAAGAAGTTTGTAGTAAATTTGTTTGTAAGTTTGAGCACCGTGCGATTTTTACTTGTGGGGGAGCCTCAAACAAAAGGTATACAGAAACAATCCGTGTACTCTGGAGGCTCGAGAGAACGAAATAACTGCACTGATACAAGATATCAATGAGGATGAATTACAGCAAGTGTACCAAAACTTCCTACGTTGCAATGGTGTTTAGAAATTGAAGGACAGCAACTACTCTGAAATTAATGTAAGTAAATATGTTTAGTAAATGTGTTAAAAGTGTAAATGTGTTAAACTAGTTGGGCGCTACGCTGCTGCTAATGTCAGTGTCCCAGCCACCACACAGCCACTGCGAGTCTCCATTCTATAGGGAGGGTCCTCATTGTACTTGCAGGTTACATTATCAGTCTTCTTTTTCTGTAACATTCAGTTAACAGAATACTGACTAATATCCTAAACTTTAAGTACACAAATATTTGACATAATCCATACTCTTTTACCAATTTTCTACAAAATGCTTAAAGTTAAAAATCTAAAAGCAACGAAGTCTCTACAGAACATTGCATATGATCCTTCAACTCCATTCTATAACCAAATATGCTGTTAGCGTTGAGGTGAGGCAAGGATTAGGACAACGGGAAAGGGCATTAAATACAAATTATTTCACACATCACCAGATGTTGTAATGCTGCAAGAAACTCGTGTAGTATTGACTAGCGGAAAATTGTACAACTGGTTTCCTTTCTTTCCTTGATTCCCCTCATGGAATGATGTTCAGATAGAGAAGTAACAAAGATGATACAAGATTTCATATTTCAAGAAAAGCACAAGGAAACAGAGAAAGTAACTTAAAAAGGGAAGCATTATTTATTATTATTATTATTATTAAGTTATTATCACAGGGAATATTAAATGATAATGTTAAGAGCATGAGGGGGAGGGGGGCTGTCAGTCTCAGGGTAGACAAAATAAAATAAAATAAACACAACAGTGTCTAGTAAAAGTTGCCTTACAAATCCAGGGCATCTCCAAACACAAATCAATTCTCTTTTAACAAATTAAGATAATGATTACTTTTTTTTTTTTTGGTACCTTGAAATTTACTCTTTGCATAAAACCAACAACTGTTCATTATTACTCTTCATATCGTTTCTTTAAAAAGTGTTCTTCGTTAGTTCTGATGCACACTAAACACTGAAGTCACATCTCCATCCTGCGTCCACCCTCGAGAAACATAAAGCCACCTTAAAAACCTTAACAGTGAATTAATAAGTTAAGATCTTGCCAACACGCACACGGGGGAAAAAAGAAACGAAATACACAACAAACGACGGACGAACAGGAAGGTTTCGGCATTCAGAGAGGACTCCCTTCCTCCACCCCCTCACAAGCAAAAACATTCACTGCTTTGGATACGCAGTTCATAATACGAGAGAAAATTCCAGTTAACTGTCCATTCTTTTTAACATCTTCTGTGAAGGCAAAAAATAAATAAAAATAAAACACGAAAGAAAAAGAATTGGAAATCATCGACGTCACTTCCCAATTTCCAGTTAGGATATATTGCATATTGAGGAAATGAAAAAAATTAAAGAGCACCAACAATTGTATTATCGTGTGTAAGTGCTAGCGTCGCCTACCAACAATAGCTCGATTCTGCTTCTACTAACCTGACCACGGTTTCCTTCTGCCCTATTAGCTATTGCTTAGCCTCCGTCCCCTTTAAACTTAAGAGTCTCAATATATATCTCTCTATATACCGTATTATTTCTTTTGTTTTGAGACTGAATCAAGGCCGAGAATTCTATTTATTCGGACCACATAATTACGCTTGTGGTATTGATGACAAATGACAGGAATAGAATAGTGTGTGAACCTAATTTTAAAGGGGACCTTCTCTTCGACTACAGCTTTAGAGGGAACCCGCTTATTATTATGTTTAGTCAGTCAAACTGGATCGTGAGGACAGTAATAAATGGCAAAATACGCGCAATTTTCAGTAAACACGAAGATTGCTTTCTCCTCTGAAATCAATTGTTCCTTTTCAATTAATAATGAACGAGTCTCAATAATAATGATAAAACAATATTATTTAAATACGTCACTGCCCTGCTCTGGAAAATTCAATAATTCGTGACAATTATTTATTTTCCTGTTTTATTTGTTTAAAGACTTGAGAGGAATTGCGCGTTTTGTATTTCATATAACACGGGGACTAATTCATTAACGTCGCGTGTAACTACCCCGGTTCATGCCGCCGCCCCGCCCGTCACCACGAGAGAAACCTCCCCGACCACCGCCGCGATGGTGGCCCATCGGACCGCCACGCATCATCCCGCCGGGACCACCACCGCGCGGACCGCTCGTGGGGCGACCTCCGCCCAGCATGGAGTCGCCCCCGGAACCCATGCGGCCACCATCCATTGGGCGAGGTTTTGTCTTCTTTTCTTCTACATTGAGTTTCTGGCCATTTTCCTTGGGGAAGAAGATGGGCTAAAAAAAGAGAAAGACAAATATTACAACAAGCCTACGAGGTTACATAACCACAGAGTGCACATTTGAAACGTCCCAAGAAAATACCTTTGTAAGAAGATTTATCCTAATACAGGTTCTCACCCTCGGTTTTTGCCATTTTCAAGCACTTAATTATCTATTCATAATTTATCATATTAGGGTAAAATCTGTGTGGAGTGATTGAAATGAAAATCCACAGCCTGCTTCCAGTCTCCGACCGGGTCAGGAATGGAATGAATGAAGCCCCCATCTAGCGGTGAGGATATGGACTGTGCTGGCTGCCGAAGCCTGTCGCACTCCTCTGGGGCAATGATTAAATGAATGACAGATGAAATGAAATGATAGTGGAGAGTGTTGCTGGAATGAAATTTCTGACAGGGAAAACCAGAGTACCCGGAGAAAAACCTGTCTGCCTCCGTTTTGTCCAGCACAGATCTCACATGGAGTGACCGGGATTTGAACCACGGATCCAGTGGTTAGAGGCCGGCGTGCTGCCGCCTAAGCCACGGAGGCTCTTGTGGAGTGATTAATTAATATAAATAGTGGCGCGATCACATTTTCCGATGATTTGCGCCAGTAGATGCGATGGCATTATTAATTACTGGTTTTGGAAGTGGGATATATCAAGTTAGTATGTGGGTATCAACTTTATTTGTTAAGTAGTTCCAAAGGCAGTGTTAGCGTCGTGGTGGTGTAAATGTGGAGACAGGATGTTATAAAATGGCCACCTTTTTTGCCAGGGTAAAACATCTCATCTAGTGGCAGAGTTTACTAATTTCCATGAGATCAAGCAACATTATAGATGAGAAGAAGAACAAGATGAGAGCTGCTAAACATTAATTCTGCAAGAATTGTTTGCAAATTACAAAACTGTGTCTGAGGAAACTTTGGGGCTCAAGAAAGAAGTCAACACTAAATCCTCCTAGGGGGAATGGCTAAATGTTAACCCTCTTAGTGCCTGGCGAAAAGGTAAAGGTGAAGTCTAAAAGTGCCAGGCTGTTTTAATGGAAAATGTAGGCTTTCAGAAAAAAATACGTTCATCCCGTTTTGAAAGATACGAAAGCGAAATTTAGTCAGGGAGTGTAAAACATAGCTATCTAAATTCAGAGAAATTTTCAGATCATTATGAAACTTATTTCTTTCTTTATTAATTAATTAATTAAAATACTTTCTTCTGTAATATAAAAATTAGAAAGTTTGATTATTCCTACTACCACACGCTTATAAATGGAGTAAAAATGAACACTGAAGAGCACACATACATAACAAATGAACCAGGAAATGCAGTTTTTTAGTTTAAAAAATATCAGCAGGGGTGTCAAAAATCCGAAATTCTAAAATCTAGCATATTCATAAAATACCGTACACCAACAATGGCATTGTTGATATAAATAAAATAAAAATAATTACAGTGAAAATAAATAAACAGAAGGGCACCCTGTAGTTTTATCTTTCACATTTGTGGTTGTGTAGCCTGTGGACGATTGTCCTGGTCAACATTCCTTTCTTCCCAGTCACTATTACTATCAACATCATTACCATCACTATCATTTGTTTGGTTATGTATGATCGCATTCAGCGCAGGTAATTCATTGTCCGAAGCGGAATCGGCACATGATTCGTCACACACAAGATCGCAATCACTGTCCACGAAGTCCAAGAGTTCACCACTTGACTCATCAATCATTAATTCTTCAATTTCTTCGTCTCTCAAACAATGCTTCCTTCCCTTGAACGCCATGCTTTTACGAGTCACGCGTAAACAAGTCATCATCATCATCATCTTGAGCAGTTTCCAACCGCTGGTCGGGTCTGCTTGGAACATAAGCCTCTCCATCGTTTCCTGTCCATCCACCATCTCTCGTCATTTACTGTGTCCCAGCACACTCCTCTTTCCTCCACACTCTTCTTAACTCCTTTTGTCCATCTGTCCCTTGGTCTTCCCCTTGGCCTCCTTCCCGTCATTTCCATTCCAAACATCTTCTTCGGTATCCTCTCCTCTTGCATCCTCCTCACATGTCCATACCATTGTAGCCTAGATCGCTCTATTCTATTTTGCAATGGTTCCTCTCTTACCATCTCCCTGACTCTCTCATTCCTTACTCTGTCCATTCTTGTCACTCCTACCCTACTCCTCTGGAACTTCATCTCCACTGCTCGTATTTTATTCTTGTCCCTTTCCTTCATCACCCATGTTTCTGAACCATATGTCAAAATTGGCACAAAGTAGGTCTTGTAGATGATTCCTTTACATTTTTGTGGTACCTCTTTATTCCATATCATCCCCCTAACACTCTTGAAAAATCCATCTGCGCACCTTCCCCTCTCATTTATTTCCATCCTATTGCCTCCCTTTTCTTCAATTATGCTTCCCAAGTACTTGAAGCATTCTACTTTCTGCAACTGCTGTCCTCCAAGTGTTATGCCCATATCCAGTCTGTTCTTCTTCCTCGTGATGACCACTTCACTCTTTTGTGCTGAGAACTTCATCCCATATGATAACACTACCTTCTCCCACTCATCTAATTGCTCTTGTACTTCTTGCTCATCCTCTCCCCATACCAGAAGGTCATCAGCAAACAACATTGCCTTCATTTTCCTTTCCCCAATGCTATTTACCACTTTTCGTATGATTTCATCCATCACCACTATAAATAACAGGGGTGAGAGGGCACTTCCCTGTTTCAGACCACTCTCCAGTTGAAACCATTCCGTTCTCTCTCTTCCCACCTTTACACAGCTTTTGCTTCCCTCGTACATTGCTTTCACTCTTGCCACTGTCTCCTTGTTCACTGCTTTTGCTCTCATTGCTTCCCATACCTTGTTTCTATTAATACTATCATATGCTTTCTCAATATCCAAGAAGGTCATCACCAGATCTTTCCCATATTCATAATTGTGTTCTTGTAGCTGTCTTACTGCAAAGATGAGGTCAACTGTTGATCTTCCTGGCCTGAATCCATACTGTTCTTCCCTCAGCCCATCTTCAACTTCTGTCCGAATTCTTCTCTCCAGTACCTTCTCAAATATTTTGGCGCAGTGGCACACGAGTGTAATTCCCCTGTAGTTCTTGCATTCCTTCCCACTTCCCTTTTTAAATATGGGTATTATTATCCCTCTTTTCCAGTCCTCTGGTATTTTCTTCTCCCTCCATATCACTTTCATTACTCGAAAGAGCCACTGGGTTCCTATCACCCCTGCTGCTCTCACCATCTCCACACTCACTTCGTCTATTCCCGGTGCCTTTCCCCCTTTCATCTTCCTTAATGCTTCCTCCACTTCTTTCCATGTCAATTCCTTCTCTGAAATGTCTTGGTCACTGTCTGTTTCTTCCTCCACAATGTCCACTACGCTGGTTTTAGTTGGATTTAGGAGTTCCTTGAAGTATTCTCTCCAGATAACCTTTACTTCTTCCATATTTTCGACCTCCTTTCCATTCCTGTCCACCATTCTGACATTTTCCCCTGTATCTCTTCTCTTTGCCTTTATCATTCCATACAACACTTTCTTACTGCCATCACAGTCCTCCTCCATCATTTCTGTCCATTTCTCCAGCCATTTCTTTTTCTCTTCCTTCACTACTTCTCCTGCTTCTTTCTTCCGCTCTTGGTATTCTTCTCTTGTTCTGTCTGTCCTCTGTTGGAACCATTTCCTGAATGCTTCATTTTTCTTTTTCACTGCTTCCTTAGTTCTGGGGTTCCACCATGGTGTTTCCTTCCACCTTTTCTTTCCACTAGTTCTGCCACACACGACTTCCGCTGCTTCTACCAACACGTCCTTGAACCTATTCCATTCTTCTTCACCTGTTTTCGGATCATCCTTCGGTAATTTGTTCCTCACTAATATCTGGAACTTCTCCTTATTTCCATCCTCCTTCAGCTTCCATGTCCTTATTCTTCTTTCTTGGTTCTCAGTTCTCCTCTTTTCCTTCAGTCCTCTCACCTTGGCGACCAGCAGACGGTGGTCACTGTCCAGGGCTTCTGAAGGTATTACCCTTATATCCGTGATACTCTTCTTTGTCTCCTTCCCGCATAGAATATAGTCCACCACTGATTTCCTAGTCAAATCCCTGCTGTACCAAGTAATTTTATGGCTCTCTCTCTTCTTGTACCATGTGTTTCCAACCATTAGCCCATTTATCTTGCACAGTTCCAACAATCTCTCTCCTTCCTTATTCCTGTTTCCCCATCCTTCACCACCAATCACTTCCTCAAAACCTCTTCTATCAGTTCCGACATGGGCATTTAGGTCTCCCATGACTATCAGGTCTCTCCCCGCTAACTGCTTCTGCAACTCCTCTTCAAACTCGTCCTTCTCGCCTTCTGTGCATCCCGCCTGTGGTGCATAGACTTGCAGAATGTCCAGGTTTCTACCTTTCACTGTGATTCTGGCTCTAATTATTCTATCACTTACCCTCTTTACTTCCTCCCTCAGCCCTTCTCTCACCACCATTCCCACTCCATTTCTCTTCCCCTCCTCATTTCCTATCCAGTATAGCTGCAAGCCATTTCTCAGTTCTTTTCTTCCTTCCCCTCTCCATCTAGTCTCTGCCAGTCCGAGTACATCCAGTTTTCTCCTCTCCATCATATCCACAATCTCCTCCACTCTTCCCGTCAATGTTGTTATATTCAAAGTTCCGATTCGTAGTCCATTTCCATAGCCAGGTCTGCTTCCTTTAGATCTGTCCTTTCCGAGGCCCGTTCCCGTTTTAAAAGCAGTTTCATATCCACTACTGGCTTGCTAGGCCTAACGTAGCTTCACCATAACCCTGGCAAGGGGCCTGTTTTTGGTCCGCGAGAGGTATTTTATTTCCCTCAAACCCTCCGGACAAGTCCGGCGAGCCCCCCTATCCGCCACCTGGGACGCGCCCGATAGAGGAACAGGCAAACCCCCACGGGGTAAACAAGTCAAGGAACTTCAAATATCGCTCGAGTATATCAATAGACAGAAAACAAAAGATGTTTGCCAGAAAATGGTAGCTAGAACTCTCTTTAATGGTCACGTCAAGTTTAGGCGCGATTTTAGGTCTATAAGCCCCTCTAAGAACACAAAAACGAAGCGTCTCTCAGAGCGACGCTGGCAAGTTTCGTTCATTTTATGAGGATCGCTCACAGCGACTCTGGCACTAAGAGGGTTAATGAATGCAAGATGTTCTTGAGGACCTAATAAAGAAGGGATAAAGGAGAGGTTGAAAAGGGTGAGACTATACTACATGGCAACCAGAGGCGTGTGCAATAAAAGAAATATATCTACGGAAGCAAAAATCCGACACTAGAAAACAACTGTAAGGAATGCTGTCTTTTACGCCGCAGAGACTATGCCAAAAGGCAGGTATGGAGCCGAACAACTGGAGAAGGAAGAGAGAAGCAAAAAAAAGAAAGTACAGAGGAAAATACTGGGACCGCCGAAAAGGGGAGGTGAAAGATGGGTACGAAGATCAAAAAAATGAACTATACAAAAATATGTGGACTACCTCAGAAGAAATAAGACTGAAAAGAGCACGATTTGCTGGACGTGTGATTAAGATGGATATGGCGAGATTGACTAGAAGGGTATGGGAGACAAACTGGGAGGACAAGAGGAAAAACAGGGACCAAATGGGTGGTTGAACTTCGGAAGGACTGGACTGAGATGGGGATCAGAGAACTGCAGAAATAAATATGCACTAACCGATATACCGGAACTGACCGACAGAGAAGGATACCATAAAAGGATTGAGAATCATCAATGACAAGAAAAAAGGGACACTAAGGAATTCTGAGAAAGAACGGGAGAGAAGAAGACAGTGGACAAAGAGGTTCTGGGAGGAGAAAACGAAGCAGACCCAAACCCTGACAAAGCTGCCCGTGGTCCCAAAGAGGCCATAACAAAAAATAAGTGACAGTCAGTCTGAAAGACTAGACTCTGTATCATTTTAAAATACTACAAATGCTGAAAAATGCTAGAAAGGCTGGAGGCTCATGTTAGAAAATTATCTGCATAATACTTATCTTGCTTATGTTTCAAATTACTCGCGAACGGCAAGTGCAAACCAAGGACAAGCGCGCGGGGACGTGCCCCTTCCATCCAGTCTAAAAACACTTACCGTATTTGCTCGCGTATATCTCGCACTCTTTTGACCTAAAATGTGTGTGAAAATTTTCGGTGCGAGATATACGCGGGGAATGACCATATTTCCGAAAAAAACACAAAATTCGCGATGTAACAGTAGGCCTACTTGCGCAACTGATGAGGCACGCTAATCGCTAATTCGAACGTGTCTCAAGGCAATGAATTTAGCCAACCACGCCCGAAGACACGGCGAACGATGTACAGCGTGCTAACACTCACACTGCGCTGTATGCTTGCACGCGGCCGAGCTCTGATGTGGCGCAATGCATAAAGACGAAATCATTGAGATTCGAGTAGACTGAACTGCGTTTCTCTGCGATGTAACAGTAGGCCTACTTCCGCAACTGACGTGGCGCGCTAATCGCTAATTCGAGCGTGTCTCAAGGCGGTGAATTTAACCAACTGCGGCCGAAAACGCAGCCGAATGATGTACAGCATGCTAACACACACGCTGCGCCGTATGCTTGCACGCGGCCGAGCTCTGATGCGACGCAATGCGTAAAGACTAAATCATTGAGATTCGAGAAGACTAAACTGCGTTTCTCTGCGATGTAACAGTAGGCCTACTTGCGCAACTTATGTGGCGCGCTAATCGCTAATTCGAACGTGTCT
Source organism: Meconema thalassinum (assembly GCA_946902985.2). Lineage (NCBI taxonomy): Eukaryota > Metazoa > Arthropoda > Insecta > Orthoptera > Tettigoniidae > Meconema > Meconema thalassinum. Next base: position 111,471,601 of record OX336395.1, on the reverse strand, counting down.
CAAGGCGGCGAATTTAACCAACCGCTGCCGAAGACTAACGATGTACAGCGTGCTAACACTCACGCTGCGCTGTATGCTTGCACGCGGCCGAGCTCTGATGCGGCGCAATGCATAAAGACGAAATCTTTGAGATACGAGGAGACTGAAATGCGTTTCTCTGGGATGTAACAGTAGGCCTACTTCCGCAACTGACGTGGCGTGCTAATCGCTAATTCGAACGTGTCTCAAGGCGGTGAATTTAACCAACTGAGGCCGAAGACGCGGCCGAATGATGTACAGCGAGCTAACACACACGCTGCGCCGTATGCTTGCACGCGGCCGAGCTCTGATGCGACGCAATGCGTAAAGACTAAATCATTGAGATTCGAGGAGACTGAACTGCGTTTCTCTGCGATGTAACAGTAGGCCTACTTGCGCAACTGATGAGGCACGCTAATCGCTAATTCGAACGTGTCTCAAGGCGGTGAATTTAGCCAGCCGCGGCCGAAGACGTGGCGAACGATGTACAGCGTGTTAACATTCACGCTGCGCCGTATGCTTGCACGCGGCCGAGCTCTGATGCGACGCAATGCGTAAAGACTAAATCATTGAGATTCGAGAAGACTGAACTGCGTTTCTCTGCGATGTAACAGTAGGCCTACTTGCGCAACTTATGTGGCACGCTAATCGCTAATTCGAACGTGTCTCAAGGCGGCGAATTTAGCCAACCGTGGCCGAAGACTAACGATGTACAGCGTGCTAACACTCACGCTGCGCCGTATGCTTGCACGCGGCGCCTCGATCCCTAATCGGCTCGTATCAAAGTTCGGATCAACTCGTTGCTCGCTCTTCCTGTTAGTAACGCTTCGGGTAAGTTCCTGGACAATGATCACTGTTGTGGCGCGCTAAATCGAACGTGTTTCTACCTCAAGGTTATTACGGTCATTTATATGATGGTGTCAGTAATGAATGTGAGATATATGCGAGTACTTTTTTCCCCCTGAAATTTCAAATAAAAAATGGGGTGCGAGATATGCGCGGGGGCAAGATATACGCGAGTTACATTATTTTCATTAGATAAGAATCGGGAATTGAAAATTACGACGCGATATGCGATAAAACGTACTAATGAGGAACGTGTTAACGAGGTTCTACTATATTATAATTGTGAAAGTTTGTGAGTGTGTGTGTGTGTTTATTACCTCTTCACACTAAAAACGTTATTTAATAATTTCTTCTAAATACATATATTAAATACAATAGGTGATAAACAACATCCTTGTCTCACTCCTCTCCCCAGTCCTATTTCTTCTCCAATTTTAACTCTTTGTTTAAGTAAAGATCGTTAATAAGGGTTCTTTCATTCCAATTCACTCCAAGTTTGAGTATTTTCATACATTTTTCCCATCTCACGCGATCGAAAGCTTTTTCTAAATCTATGAATATTGCATATACTTTTCCGTTTCTCTGCATACATCTTTCACCGATTATTTTCAACTAACCAATAGCATTAACACATGGAAGATGGGCCCCGAGAATTCTCGTAGTACGCTCGCCAGCGATAGATGACTGGCCCCGAGAAATCTCGTTTTATACATGTCATTGTTTTCGGTCTTCCTGCGACATCTCTTGACCATGTATTGAACTATTTCGGTCTAGCACATTGAGAAGGATATTTGTAGATGTATATGTGCCATCTTCCGTCTATTCATGGCCTTCTTTTATTCTTTGATTTTGTTTCGAAACAACGAACTTCCTTCTGTTGGTTCAATCAATGACAAGATGGAGGACTTGTATAATCAGATGATAAGATTTATCGTTTATATTATCGTTCAAATGGCACAAGTTATAGTGAATTAGTGGCAACTGAATGAGAGAGTGATATTCAGGTCTCTAGGCGACGTAATAACAACCAAAGTACATACCGTACCATACCGTTGACCAATCTAACCTCAAATATACTCCATCTGCTCTTTCTGTAAGCCGCCACTGCACATTGTATCATGTTTCCAAATACATCACACTCTTGAGCACTACTAGGGGTATGTGTATACTCATATCAACTAGAAAGATAATATCTAGGTTATTTCCACAATTATGTACTTTTTTTTATAATCTAGTACACTGGAATATTCTCAGTAACAAAATGTCTGGTCCACAGGGGATGTTACATGTCCAGGCATCCGGTCAGCAATGTGTTAACTAACCAATAGCATTATTGTTCCTACTCCTTTTCGAAATAAAGCAAATAAAATAATTAAAAGTCAAAATTCCAGTCACATAATCTGCATTGCCCTTCAATCATATTTCAAATTTTAACAAATTTATTAACTTTAATTTGGGCACTTTAAGAGTTTCAAAGAGCTCGAAGGGGATATTGTCGACTTACCCGATTGTTGAGCACCATCTGTACAGTCGACGAGTTTTCAAAAATGATGAAACCATAATTGGGAACCCTATTTCCAGAAACACCTTTAACATTCTGCTTACTGTGGATACGCAGGTCGATGATGTTTCCAAACTGACTGAAAAGTTCCTGAAAACAGACAAAACCACATGTTATGCACAACATACACATGAATGACCGACAAAATCAGGTAACATTTGCGATAGCTGCACGAATGCGATGGCATAGCTCTGGTGTTGGGTCACTTGATTCTTGACAAAGCCCCAGGGCTTCCATCCACTCACTCGTCCAAAAATAGTGAAATAGTGAGTGTTTTTTCTTCAAAAAAAGTGGGAAAAAGGGTGAGTTTTTGTATGAAAAAGTGAGTAAATAGTGAGTAAATTCATAGCATTATTCGCATTTATGGCCGTATAGCTGGTTCATAATTTTAACTTTTGTTGATATCTGTAGGCGCAATTAGGCGGGGGGGGGGGGGGGGTCTTGGGTGGCTAAGCTCCCCAAAACAAACCATAGCCCCTCAAAAATGTGACAGAACTGTATTGAAATAGACAAAATTTTTAAGAATGCGTATCTGAAAGAAAAATTAGCCCCCCAAAAGTGTCAACTAAATTGCGCCTATGTTAATATCTCCGAGTACTGTTTGTGATTTTATCGTCGATCGCTGCACGGCACCGGTAGTGGTATTGCACCATGGATGCTTTTCATGCTTTCTGGCCGCCTGGCTCGCTGGCCGGCAGTGGTGGCAGAAAAACGAACTACCCAGTCGTGGGTATATTTTGGGTCATTTCTAACAATCTGATTGTGCACGAGACCGTTTTTAATGGAGAATGTGACCCGTTTTGAAAAAATAGAGAATAGTGAGTAATTTCATCAAATAGTGAGAAAAAGTGAGGCTGCTTTGCAAATAGTGAATAATAGTGAGAAAAGTGAGTCACTGGAAGCCCTGCAAAGCCCTACAGGCAGAATCAAGGTCTGAGCTTCTAGGGGCGCTACTATATCAGATGACTAACTCTACCAATCCCGCACCCTGGAGAGGTACAGTTCAAGAAATTTCTCACAATATCCGCACAACGACATCTTGTTGGTAGATCAGAGCGCCCTGTCCCTCTAACAATGCACACTTTCATGCTCTACCACGGCGTGAGGACTTTCCATCGTGTCTGTTGACCTTCCTGGAAATGTCGACTGTAGCAGAGCATATGGAGGAATACCTCATTTTCACCCATTTTCGTCAGAACTGCATCTGCAAATGCCCTCCTTCGCGGCTTGTCGTCTAGTTTCATTCAAACATAGCTGTTAGGTATGTAATCGAATATTTTGAGTTTCTCTACCAGTAGAATCGAACCGCCAATAATTATCTCAATTAGTTTCCAAGATATTAATTTTTGTTTTATTATACATCCAAGCCGGACATTCTAAAAGCATAATATTGCAAAAATTCCCAGGGTTCTTTTTCCAATTTGCAAAAATAATGCTAAATCTGGGGGGGGGTACAAACTGCCAACTATCAACAAAAACCCCAAGCGACAGAATATGTGGGTAACCGAATCCAAGTAAAACACGATAAAATGTTACACCACACAACCTCAGCTTTGCAACATGTAGCCCCATGTACTAGGGTGGAATTGTAACCGAGACTAGGACTGGGGAGGAGGTGGCTGTGACCATCCCACCATTCACCTGGCATAGAAGTGGGGAAACCAGCTTTGCCTCACAAGACTGAGTGCCCTCAGACCAGGAGACTGGAATCAAACCCGGATCCCGCGAGTGACAGCCACAAGGTGGACGATGACAAATCAACAAAAATGGCTATATAACTAATCTCTCTTCCGTCCACAAAAGTATATTTGCTTCCCTATTCACCTCCCGTTAGCCCTGTTAAGATGGGCCCAGCACAGGACTAAGGTACTCGCTTGCATTGCGGTGAGGAATATTGTTCACTATAATATACCTTCAACTGCTCATGTTCAAGGAATAATTTTTGATCAACGACAGGCGATCTATTGACAGTCCATCCCACAACCATTAATCTCGTGGAACAACTTCCTTATAAAAGAAAGTGGTTGCATTCTACACTTCTACATCAATATACTACAGACTCCCCAAGGTCTCTTGCTATGACTTTTCTGGGGACAAACTCTGTTTCCAGTAAACTGTTCTCACAAGATTATTGGCTTTCAGGATGGAGCACAGTTGTGTGTCGGTGTGCCAAAGAAATGCTGCAAAGAACGAGGTGTGACAGGCGTGACAGAATCACCAGGTTGCTAAGAAAACACAACAGCTATGCAACCAATAGACAAGCTGCCGCAAGTGGTACGTAAATCAGCCGAGATAAAGCAGCCAAACCAGGAAACAGAGTTTACTAAGTGCCTTGTTCCTGTGGACGGGTATACATAGGGCCATTAAAAAGATACAGGATATCAGAGAACATTCAAGACACAAAAGAAATAAGCTACAGATCTACAATAGCTGAACATTTTGACATTACACGACATGCCATAGAATTCAATAATGCCGAAGCTGTTGCTAAAAACAGGATAATTAGAGAGGCAATAGGTGCATCCCAATAATTTCAACCATGAAATCGGATTCAGGCTTAGCAACACGTGGAAAGTTCTCCTAGCGTGTGACTGGAGCTCGGACTAATCAGGGAGCAGCGTGAAGACAATGCAGATCAAGCAGGCACAGTTTGAGTACAGACACAAACTCGTACCCATGATTAAGGCTGCTGCAATGACAGGCAAAACGTCAGGAAAGAGTCACCGACACACAAAGTGGCTCCATTCTGTAAGCCTGAATAATAAACTAGACACCGGCTGCAGAAGCTTATGATCTAAAAATGTTACCACAAGCATTATTGTAGCCTTTGTTTACTATTCCTACTTCTAGCTGCATTGCAACCTCATCAGAGGAATGAACGGGAAAAAGTAAGGAGTGGAAAGGCCTAAGAATCTAAGATCAGGTACAAACCCACTCATTTTCTAAATCTGGAGACAGCATTAGAACAATTCAAAGGGCGGACAATAATCAGAACAAATTCGCATGGTTCAATTTCATGAACGCGAATTACATACAAAATCAACAATTTTTTCAAGAAACAAGATACCGTAATATCCTTCACAACAAACAACACAACCGGCAAGTATCTGCTCAAATGAAAATAACAACCCCCAGCACTACAGCCCATGAAGGGCCTAGGCCTACCAAGAGACCGCTTTCCAGCCATTTGTCCTGCAGATATTGGGGTGACGCATGGTCAGCTCATCAGGTCCCCTCGGCCGTTAATCTTGGTTTTCGTGATCGGGGCGCTGCCTCACTGTCAGAAAGCTACTGAATTGACCTCACGAGGCTCTGTGCACCCCATTCCAGCCCTCACGTCAGTTTCTAAAATCCCTGAAAGAGCCAAGAATCGAACCCGGGGCCTCGAGGTGAGAGGCAGGCGCGCTACCCCAACACCAAGGGGCCGGCATCTGCACAACAGTAATTTTAACTAGCAAAACCCGTACTCAAAATCGGGGCTATATTCCATAACATGCCAATAGTATTCGTACAATCATTCATGTCTACCTGAAGAATTTGGACTTTCTAATTGCAAGATGCTCAACTTTCGTTTCGGTTCAATTTCAAGAGGCCTTCAAGCTTGACCGATTTGACTTTCGTCATGGAGATGTATTGTTCTTTTCATCAACGATCCTTCATATGAAGTCTACAAAGTCATTTCATGACCATCAGTTTTTACATATTTTTAACTTTTTTCATGGATCGAATTCCCTAGATTTTCGGGCACGGAATTCTGCTATTTTACTTTATCAAAACTTGAAGATTTTACAAGAGTCAAACTACATTTTAAGTTCACATTTTAACATATACTATTTTTTTAAGTGTTTTTTCGATTTGTTTGTGACATTCGCAAGTCTTTCTTAGGTTAAGTTTTACTTCAAGTCATTTGTTCCACACTGTCCTTATGGTTTTTTATGTTTTATTTCATCATGTGATCTCATGTTAGTTTTAACCTTTCAATTGTATTCTGATAATTGTATTGACAATATGTTTGTATGTATGGCTGATGAAGGGGCCAAGAGGAGCCTCGAAACATGTACCATCCAAATGGGGTTAATATAGCCCCTTAATTGAAAATGTTGTATTGATCAGGCGGAATTCTGTTCCCTTTATATATAACATGCCAAGTCACAGAAGAATGGATACACAATACAAGGAACACAGAAATACAGGAAACATTCATGAACATCCGCACGAAGCGGGACACAAATTCACTAACAAACTTAAAAATCATCACTTACAGAAAGGGAGAACCCTCGACATAAAGGAAGCAATATTAATTACACAGGCCTCCAAAAACCAAACTCAATTCTGTGGTAAAAAACAAAAATAGGTGTGTTTGATCAACTTCACCGAGCTGAGTTCGAAAATGCATTTTGTTTTTCCCCATCACATCTGGTGAACTGTCAATAGAGAAAAATTTTATTTCGATTAAAACTATACAAAGGGAATTTAGCCATTGAAACAAGATGTGATATTACAAAACACACCATTTTCAGATTCAGAAGATTATTCTCCATCAAAATTGCCCATTTTCTAATTTACAGCAAAATCATGCAGGCCTGTGTTAGTTAGTTATTGGAGTTTTAAGGGGAGGAACAGCTAAGTCATCTGCCCCTGCAGGCCTGTGTAATTAATGGTTTTATGTCCATTTTAATAATAATGTTATTGGTTTTACGTCCCTTTTAACTACACTGGCTTTTAGCGACGCCGGGGTGCCGGAATTTTGCCCCGAAGGGGATCTTTAACGTGCCAGTAAATCTACTGACACGGCTCCCTCGCATTTGCGCACCCTCAAATGCCAGTTGACTGCGCCAGGTTTCGAACCTGCAACCTTGGGCTCAGCAAGCGAGAACGTTACCCCTGAGCCACGCAGCCAGACAATATGTCCATTTTAACAACTGTGGCATTTCAAGACGCCAAAATTTTGCACGAAGGGGATCTTTAACGTGTCTATTAATCTACCGACATCCTCAAATGCCAACTGATTATGCCAGGATTCGATGCTACAACTTGGGCCACAGCAGGCCAAGAGCGTCAATTGAAATAGCTAAAACAAATAACCCCAAGAACCTAAAGGAACACACATTCAATCGCCTCTCTACCATAAATGCTAAAAGTTTTTGTTAAAACTTACTAAGAATTAAACTGACTTGTTATTTTTATTGGTTACTAAGAATTAAACTGACTTATTATTTTTATTGGTTAACAAAATTCTGTTCCATAAAGTTTCTCGTGAAAAGTGCTGGAATTGTTTGGATCCTTCTCAATGACACAAAAATACATGCTTGGACGGAACATAGTAACTTGGGTGTGTGATAACCAGGGCTCGGATTCTTAGGTGCTAAAAATCGGGAAAATATTTATTTTTTATGTATTAAAAATACCTGAAATGTGTGACAAAAAAGTAAAAATATTTAATTATCATTTAGTCTTTTAATGTCAATATAAACAATATGCAGTACTCACTAATGCAATTTATGCTATGCCTCACTGACTGCTGAAGCATTACAATACACAACGAGACACATCTTCAGGTTGTCCATCACAAATGACCGACGATTATCGCAAAACATTTATCCAGAAGCCCTGAAACTGCGGCAGTATGTTTCTTGCCCTTAAGGTATTGTGTAACTTGAGATCGCTGTTCAGCCTTGATTGCTTTCATACATGGTTGGCAGAACAGAACGCCCCCGTCAGAAGTAAAATTATCATTAAATTCTGCAACAGACGATAACTTGTAGTTGTTTTTACTTTACTTCACAGTGCCAGAAATGAACTGCATGTGTGCCACTGGTTCCAGGTAGCTGGGGGAGGGGAGGTCTAGCATGTAGTGCAATATGGCTATGGACAAGGAAATCCCCGGCTTCTACAATGAGTGGCACGGGGGGACAAGTTAAGAATAACACAGTTGCAAGCTGACATACGCTCTGCACGAAGATTAGATAGCGCACAGGTTCTTCCTCGTTGAAGTAACGCACAATAAAAATGCAATAAACTGAAAGATCTATCATACTGATTTAAAAAATGTAAATATTATGTATTTTATGTGCTAATAAGTGAAAAGCAGGAATTTATGTATTTATAGAAAAAATGCTCAAAATATGTATTTACATAAAAAAAAATATTTATTTACCTAACAATCCGAGCTCTAGTGATAACCTAGGTCATTGTGATAGACCGTGACAACATTATCGGGACTAGTGACGGTAATCAAGGCAGACATACGTACCCTAAGGTCCTCCTCCGTTGCCGAATGAGGCAGGTTACCCATGAACAGCTGCTGAGAGTCGGAAAACTGCTGCATCATGTTAGGCCCAGAACGTCTTCGATCTCCATCCCCATTAGCTGGACAGACAAAGTTACAAACATCTAGATCATCATTGTATATTATACCGTATACATATATCACCCAGTAAAAATCAATAATTCTGAGTGATTGGGATGAAGAATAAGTATATCAAATTAACCAACAACTACACCCCACAAACAGTTTCCACCTTACTTAAATCACTGAAACGTAATTTATTTATTCTTTGAAGAAAATGTCTAATCCGAGACAAAGCTGCCAACAATATTCACTTTCAAAACCGTCGTAAGATCACACTGCAATAACATAACAGTAAATCATGTGCCAATCAAACGTGTATCCAGCCTGCATGAAGTGAAACTGTTATCACGAATGGGCAGAACTTTAGTTAGTGGTCTCTGCCCTGACAAATTATTATCCATTTGGTGCTGCCATCTGCTGGTTGCGCGAGAGAGAAACGTGGAATTTTGTTATTGCTAAGCAGGCAACCGCTAAACTATTATTTGGAAGACCGTGCAGCCTATCAACTGTTCCTCAGCAACCTCCAGAATGTTAGTATAACGGAACAAGTTAGATCTGAACCTTCCGATGCGCATGTGCGTCCAGGTGCATTACGTGCAATGGATTCTTTGTCAACCAGTGAGCACATACTTCATCACGCGCTGGTTAGATGTTGCCAAGTTGTCATTATTCCCAGGGTACAGATGCTGTCAAGGCATGCGAAGCAAGACCGAGCGGCTCTGTTCTTTGACAAGCACGGCAACAAGAAGTGTGTGAAGTGGGCACGTCTCAGTTCATTACCACCAATATGTTCCTATTCGATACTTTATGCTTGCATAATATAACCACGACGAGCAGCAAGCAGCTCCAAACAGCTGTTGCACCAAAGAGGGGAAATCGCATTTGCGCCTAGTGATCCCACCACTTCCCCTCCTAGACGAGACTCCGCCATGACAAGCCAGGTCTAACTTGCCACGCTATGAACAAACATGGAGGATCGGACTTTGGCACAGGATGAAATACGTCAAGTTTTTTAAGATAGTGATATATCTGTATCAGAATTTAGTTGATGCAAGTATAGAAACGAATCGCCGGCCCCATGTCTTAAGAAGAAAATATCTGTGGAAGGAATTTTGTATTCATTCATGGTGTCCACAGAATTTTCAATGTAAATTTTCCTGACTTTTCCTGACCATTTTTCAAAGAAATTCCTGACTCGTGAAGTCATCCTAATATCAGAAAAAAGGTTTATTGAGCAAACAAATATTATTATTATTTATTTACAGCCTCCACCATCCCCATAGCTGCCCCAACGCTCGCCTCTTTATTCATTTAAAATACAAAATAAAGTAAATTATAATGCAATAATACATACATCAAAGTACTCTGCTGGGCGTGCAGGACAGTCATTCAATACATAACACATGTCACTCAAAAATAGAATGCATTCCTGTTGGTAGGGCTCCATTGACAACATGAAGGCCGCAAACACCAAGGTTAACGAGTTGTTTGCCATCTGCATTATCTTCTATTATTTGGCCACTGAACTTTTTTATGAAACTCAAATTTACATTCGGTCCATCCCTAGACATACGGTACTCTTTCTAGCAAGAGGAGAGATTCCCTGGTTGAAAGCCTCTAAAATGTATTGAGCTGTTGCATGTCCCATAAAGATGCTATTGAAATATCTGGTGTTAACTTCATTGCAGTTGATGTCAAGTTAACGCACAAATAGGTCCATCTGACCTCGCTGAACAACTTTGTTCAATGCCATATCAAAACAGATAACATTATCACATGAAAGAATTTCATCTTGCAGTAAATTATGAAAGTATGGAGCTAATCCATAATTGATGACAAATGAACATTTCATGTTCCCCAATTGAAATGTTGTTGCAATTGCACTATCAGGAAACATTTCCCTGAAGGTTTCTGAAATATTTAAACAAGAATTAAGAGAATTTATTTTGGACGACATTAAGGGCCCAATTTATTTCGGCACTTGTGACATCATCTTTATTAACAGAAAGATTCTACAGATGTCACAGTTCCTGAAGTAGAACTCGAAGGAGTTAATATTTAATATAAAATTCCTGACTTTCTAATACTTTTCGCCATTTTTTCCTGACTCACGCTATATTTTCACACTTTTTCCTGACTTTTCCTGACCAAAAACAAAATTCCTGACTTTTCCTGCCTGTGGACACCATGTCATTTCTCAAATTAGATAGGCTACTTATCATGTAAGCATATTGGTTCTGTCAAATCAGTATCAAAAGGTTAATTACCGTATATACTCGAATGTAATGCACACGTTATTCGGGCAAATTATACCTTGATAACAGGATGCGCATTAGAAGCGATGACGTACTTGATTTGAGCACAAACTTGGAAGAATCCCTGATCACAGTCCAGTGCCTCCTCTCTTCTAGAGTAACCTTTTCTTTCATTCAGGTTATAAATGTTGCTTTACTGAGCCGACGTGCTTTCGCGAAGAAGTGCGACCGAAACCTGGTTATTTCATTCAAACTTGGTAAATCATTACGAACGGGCAGAACTTTAGTTAGTTATTGTTGTCTTAAGGGGCAGAACCACGAGGTCATCTGCCCCTGGCAGAACTTTAGATCAAGCCTATATAACGAATATGAAATTCACGACTTACCATAAAAAATCATATATTGTAAACAAGTCATGGCAAGAATGAAACCAACAAGATGAACCGTAGGCAAATTTAACAATGAATGTCAGTGAACATCAAAGTCATGGCCGGAGCTCGATTCCAATTCGATACATACAGTACACTCTCGGTAATTCGCGGTAATTAATGCACGAAATTCCGCGAATTATCCGCAGTTATTTTTGTTAAGCCTAGTAATAACAAAACTATTGATTAAAATATTGAAATAGGCTTGAACACGCAAAATAATAATTATAACACTTGATTGTAGTGTCATATAAGACATGCTAGGCTAGAGGAAGGCCTATGTGGATTATGCCTACAATAATATTTAAAAAAAAGTCATTCCATTTGGTTTCTTAGATCGTTTATTCTAATTTTCGAGTGCACATTTCCGAAGAAAACATTATAAGAAAACAAAAATTCATTTCGTTTTTCTATATAAGAGATAAGTGCCACTAGAGACTGTGGGAAACTTTCGGGATTTCCGTTGCATTACTCCCGCACTCGATATCAACTGGATCTCAGGTTTCCTCACCAACAGTCAAATTCCGCGCTATTTCATCTTTGCCTTCATGTCTTAAATCATAATCGTCTTTATCGGCGTCTAACTTGCCCGTTCGAAATATCGTCGTTACAGATGTCGGCAAGAGCTTGCTTTTGTAGCGGTATTTTTCTCTTATGACTGGTTCAATGCATGAAGAGCATCCAACAAACACGCTCTATGTCTCGCGAAAGTTTACGTCATTACGCAATAATCCCTGTTTACAATACGCTGTCCGCGTATCCACCCTTCACAACTCACAGGTCAGCGACCTTGGAGAGTGGCTGTTGGGAAAGGGAGGGTAGGTTCCCAGTGAAAGCGCATTCCTCTTGTCTTGTTTGGGCTTCGAAGATAAAGGAAATCTATGCTATACCACTCGCGGCAACCTACTCGTATGTTTCGAACTTGCGCAAGTAGGACTACTGTTCCATCACAGAGAAACGCAGTTCAGTCTTCTCGAATGTCAATGATTTCGTCTTTACGCATTGCGTCCCACGAAAATTATTTTAAATGACGGGGAGGTTGCTTAGCATGATAATTAGTTGCCGTGAGAATTTCTATTTAAAAATATATTTGGAGACCCGCGAATTAACCGCAAAGCGAATTATCCGCACGCGAATTATCGGGAGTGCACTGTATATTTTAAATGGAAGTATATATCGAGTACAGGAGCCTCCGTGGCTTAGGCGGCAGCACGCCGACCTCTCACCGCTGGGTCCATGGTTCAAATCCCGGTCACTCCATGCGAAATTTGTGCTGAACAAAGCGGAGACAGACAGGTTTTTCTCCGGGCACTCCGGTTTTCCCTGTAACAAATTTCATTCCAACAACACTCTCCACAGTCATCTGTCATTCATTTAATCATTGCCCCAAGGGAGTGAAACAGGCTTCGGCAGCCGGCACAATTCATATCCTCGCCGCTAAAGGGGGGGCTTGATTCATTCCATTCCATTCCCTTCCCGGTCGGTCGACTGGAAGCAGGCTGTGGATTTTCATTTTCATTTCATCATCATCATCATCATCTTGTACAGTTTCCAGCCCCAGGCTGGGTCTGTTTGGAACATAAGCCTCGCCACTTAGTCCTTTCTTCCCACCACCTCTCCGCTGTCACTCTGGTCCAGTCCTCGCCTCTCTTCTTGACACATTCCTCCACTCCTTTCAGCCATCTATCTCTTGGTCTTCCCCTTGGTCGTTTCTTCTGCATCTGCATCTCATGTATCCTCTTCTCATCCATTCTCTTCAAGTGTCCATAAAACCTCAGTCTTGACGTCTCAATCCTACCTTGCAAGGGCTCCCCTTTCACCATTTCCCTGACCTTTTCATTCCTCAACCTGTCTCTTCTTGTTACTCCGATCCTACTTCGCAGGAACTTCATTTCACCTGCCTGTATTCTGTTTATGTCTCTTTTCTTCATTGTCCACGTTTCTGAAGCATAGGCCAGTATCGGGATATAGTAGCTTCTGTATAACACTTCCTTGTTTTTTTGTGGGACATCTTTATTCCACACTAAGCTCCTAATGCTTCTCAGAAATGCTTCTGCCTGTCTGCCACGTTCCGTAATCTCTTTGTCATTTCTCCCATTTTCCTCCACTAGACTTCCCAAGTACTTGAGACTTTCCACCTTCTTCAGCTGTCCACCTCCAAGTGTTATCCCGCTCATTGGTCTGTCCTTTTTCCTGATCGTTAACAGGATCTCACATTTACTGATGTTGAACTTCCATCCGTACTCTCCCACTGTTTCTTCCCAAGCCTTCAGTTGCTTCTGAATTTCCTCCTCCTTGTTTCCCCAGACCATGAGATCATCTGCAAACACCATTGCTTTCATCTTATCTTCTCCTATCTTTCCTGCAATCCGTGTCATTACCTCGTCCATAACCACAATAAAGAGAAGGGGTGACAGCGCACTACCCTGTTTCAGGCCACTCATTTGTTTGAACCAGTCTGTTCTTTCCCCTCCAACTTTCACACAACTCACACTTCCACAATACATCTCCTTCACTCTGCCTACAGTCCCTTTTTCCACTCCCATGTTTTCCATTGCTTCCCAAACCTTCTCCCTACACACACTATCATAGGCCTTTTCGATGTCCAGGAAGGCCATCAACAGATCCTCTCCAAATTCATAGTGGTGTTCCTGGAGCTGTCTCACTGAAAATATGAGATCCACTGTTGATCTCCCAGGTCTGAATCCATACTGCTCGTCTCTCAATTTTCTCTCCACTTTGGCTCGTATTCTACTTTCTAATATCTTTTCATATATCTTGGCACAGTGAGATATGAGTGTGACTCCCCTGTAATTTCTGCACTCCTTTCTGCTTCCTTTCTTAAATATTGGGACAATTAATCCTTTCTTCCAATCTTCTGGGGTCTTTTTCTCCTTCCATATCACCCTCATCACACGGTACAGCCACTGTTTCCCAACCTCCCCTGCTGCCTTCACCATTTCAACACTCACTTCATCCACACCCGGTGCCCTTCCTCCTTTCATCTTGTCTATAGCCATCTCCAGTTCTCTCCAAGTCAGGTCCTTTTCCATTCCTGTGTTGTCTTCTCCATCTTCCAATGCTTTGTCTTCCTCCCTATGACCATTTGGATTCAGCAAATCCTCAAAGTACTCTTTCTACACTGTCTTGAGTGTCTCTTTGTTGTGTACCTCATTTCCGTTTTTGTCCATCATTACCACATCCTCTCGCAGACCTCTTCTCTTACTTTTGACCATCCCATAAAGTACTTTCTTATTTCCTCTACTGTCTTCCTCATCATCTCTGTCCACTTTACCATCCACTTCTTCCTCTCCTCTGCGACAATCTTGTTTGCTTCTTTCTTCTTTATCTTATAATCTTCCCTTGCCAGATCAGTTCTTTCCTGGAACCACACTCTGAAAGCCTTGTTCTTCCTTCCCACAGCTTCTTTTACTCTCTCATTCCACCATGGTGTCTCTTTACACCGCTTTCTGTTGCTTGTTCTTCCACACACTGCCACTGCAGCTTCCACCATTGTGTTTTTGAATTGCTTCCATTCCTCTTCCCCTGTTTTAGGATTGTCTGTTGGCATCCTTTCCCTTATTATCTTCTGGAATTCTTCCTTGACTTCCTTTTCCTTGAGTTTCCATACTTTGATTCTCCTTTCCTGGTACTCTGTCCTCTTGCTATCCTTAACAACTCCCAGGTTCATTACAAGTATTCTGTGGTCGCTATCTAAGGCCTCTGATGGTATTACCTTTATATCTCTGACACTTCTCTTCATTTCCCAGTCGTACAGCATGTAATCTACCAAAGATTTCTTTGTTAAATCACTGCTGTACCACGTTACCTTGTGGCTTTCTTTCTTCCGGAACCAGGAGTTGCCTACCACTAAACCGTTTCTCTTGCAAAAATCCAGCAACTTTCTCCCTTCTTCATTCCTGCTACCCCATCCTTCTGCTCCCAATACATTTTCATATCCTTGCCTTTCACTTCCTACATGTGCATTCAAATCTCCCATGACAATGATGCTCTGACCATTCAACTGCTGTTGTAGCTCCTCCTCAAAGTCTTCCTTCTCTTGAGCTGTACATCCAACTTGAGGGGCATATACCTGGGCTATCTCCAGGCTTCTTCCCTTTACAGTTACTCTGATCTTCATGATCCTGTCACTTATTCCCTTTACCTCTTCCTTCATTCCATCTCTCACAACTACTCCTACTCCGCTGCTCCTTCCTTCACTGTTCCCACTCCAGTACAACCGGTACCCTTTCCTCAGTTCTCTGCGACCTTCTCCTTTCCATCTTGTTTCTGCCAAGCCCAGTACATCCAGTTTTCTTCTCTCCATCACATCTACAATCTCCTCCACCTTTCCTGTCAGTGTCTGTATGTTTAATGTCCCAACTCTTAGTCCATTAGCATATCCAGGTCGTCGTCGTCGTCTGCATCCGTCCTTTCCGAGGCCTGTTCCTGTTTTGAAAGCAAATATGAAATCCACTACTGGCTTGCTAGGCCTATCGTAGCTTCACCAGAGCCCCGTCAGCCGTCACTTTTCAGGGTTCCCATAGAGCCTTCACAGCTACCGCAGCGGTCCCGGGGCACACGAAGTCCCCACTGTACTTCACCCCTACAGGCAATCCCCTACTTCATGCCGTTGCCCGTCTCCCACCACGTGGAGGAGGGGTTGGACTTGTGGGAGACATTTTCATTTCATATTAAGTACAAATAAGTAGCCTACTCTTAAAACCAGGATATTAAACACAGTATTTATCCATTTTTGGTTGTGTTATCGGCGATCTTTGAACACCGATTTCGTAAAAGGCACATAGACTTACATTGAATTTGCCTTTGTTGCAAATAACACAAAATAGTTGTTGGTCATAAAATATCACAATATTCCTGACTGAGAAATACATAGGAATTAGCATTGTGGAAAGACACCACAAGATCCATGGTTACAAGTTGCAACGATACAGCCAAGACCAACTACAATCCTAGAGGATTATTTTCAATATAAGTTTTTTTATCAAATTTAGATCCCTATAAATATTTACTTCATAAATAAAACGTTACCTCATAAAATCTTACGCTGCGAACTGGTGATTTTGGGAGAAGTTAGGCGATTCTGAAAGTGAAACAATTCGAAAAACTTAGTGGGTATTTGGAGAAGATGCTATAGGGGTTAACACAAATTAAAGAGTGGTTCAACCGATTCAAAAATGGCCGCACATCTGTGGAGAGTGATCAGCGTCCTGGGAAGCCACAAACCGCTCGAAATGCAACTGTTGTTGAGAGAGTGAGAAATCTGATAACAGAAGATCTACGTTTGACCCTACGAGAGATTGCTGAAAAAGTTGGGATCAGTAAGAATTCCGCACATGCAATTTTGCGTGATTTGAACATGCGCAGAGTGGCTGCAAAATTTGTGCCCAAGCTTCTGTCGGCGGAACAGAAAGAACACTGTGTTGCAGTTGCACAGGACCCACTGGACGTTTGCAACACTAAACCTGAGTTTTTGAACTCCGTGATAACTGGAAATGAGATTTGGGTCTACGGGTACGACCCGGAAACGAAGCACAGTCGTCGCAATGGCAGCATCCTGAGTCTCCATGGCCGAAAAAAGCATGACAGGTGCAAGAAACTTAGATCCGATTAACACTTGTAACAGTACCTCACTTGGCAGCCATTAGCCAGCGACCGAGATACACGAACACGGTGCATGTGCAGTAAGGTTTCTCCTTCCACTGTTATGAGTGGCACCTCCTTCGCATCACTACGTTGCGTGGGAAAATTCTAGGTCGGATATTAGACAGGCCTCGTATGTGTTTGACCTTACTTCGAGCGCGGAACGTCCGTTCTATGCACCTACTGCCGAGCAACTGGCTGGCATGTCAGCCTGCTTGCCGCTGAAGACAAATGTTAGAAAGCAGCATAGAACATTTTAATCTTTCATATTTTGGCTGGGGCCTAAAACCTTTTCATCAAAAAGCGAAAATTCATTAGGCAAAGGGTTTTTAATACTTCTTTTATCTTTTTCCGAGTCATCGGTTTGGTTTGTTTTTCTGCATTATATTTTAATAGCAGCCAATGGCCATAGCAGGGTATTTTAATTGAATGCCAGTAGGCTCCCAGCAAGTTCAATTTCAAGTAGTTCCAACTTTGGCTACCAGATCATTATGATAATTCTTGTTTTAAGGGGCCTAACATCTAGGGTATCGGCCCCTATTGGCTACCAGAGATGGAACCGCCACTGACACCTGGCGGCGAACATTGGAACTTGATCGGGCGTTTCTAACCAAATAACCTACAAATTAAGCTGCAGTAGTTAGTAGTTAAAGGTTCTTTTACATATCATGAATCCATAACATGAGCCCAGCGGCTTTACTTCCCCTCCGGAGGAAGGCATACTGAAGGACTTGAACGGTCTTAAAAATCTGATGACTTGGGCCAATTTTGAACCCATGATCTTGGGCATAGCAGATCAGCATGTTACCGACTACACCACCAGAGCCGTTTTTCTGTATTGACAATGCTTACCACTCTCTTCCGTGAAGCTGCCCCTCGCTGGCCCTCCCCGATCTGGCCTGGTGCCTCCCATCCCCCGGATGCTCCCTCCACCCCGGCGAGCCCCCCGCTGCCCTTGGCCCATGCCTCCAGGTGTTCCGCTGGGCACATTCGACAACTGCATCGAGTCCCGGGGCTCCATAGGTCGCTGATTCGTGGGAGGCTGCAAGAAAAAGAAACAGTTATATTTATGTTCATAACGATTTATTACACAGAGAGTAACGGAATGAATTAGCCTAACTAAAAGATACCAGATAATGATGTGAGGTGAACATTTTAAAATTAACACTTTGCAGCAAGCTAATTATTACGATTCAGTCTTGTTTTCCGAACACTTTTCAACCCACATTCTTATTTTGGGTGTTTTCTGCACAGGGAACACAATACAACACATTGCTGCACCTTTCAACACTCATTGACACACTCAGAAATAAGAAAAAGCCGAAGATCGTGCTTTACTTTATTTCGAGGATAGTTTTATGGTTAATTCTTTTTCATTTTTATTTTTCATGCATAATCTAAACACTTCTCTAATTTATAATTTCATTTTTCTTGTTTGTCCAGATCTAAACACGCAATGTTTGTACATCTTATATCACTGGATTCTTCCCAATTTCACTTGGTTTCAAGGATATCATTTGGTTCCTTTTGCCGGGTCCAATGGATACTAAGGATCAGTATTTGTAAATATTTCTTTTTAAGATTAATTTTAGGCTTTTTTTTAATCTTTTTTCATCAACTTTAAATTTTTTCTCTTGGATAGATACGTCTCACATTCAGACATTCTACGATATTGTTCGAATCCTCTGTTTTTTGGATTCTCAACTAAGGAATAAAGACTGCACTATATCTCAAGATAACTTACTTACCTAATTCCTGCCGCTCCTTCCGGAGCATAGGGCCTTGGCGAAATTTCTCCACGCAGTACGGTTCCTGGCTATTCTCTTCACTTGACTCCAGTTCTTGTCCTCCTCTGCAATTTCATTTTCGATCGTCCTCTTCCAGGTCTTCTTAGGTCGACCTCGCTTCCTGGCACCTTGAGGATTCCAGTCTAGCGCCGCCCTCTCAACAGCTCCACCCGGCTTCCTCAGTGTGTGACCGATCCAGCGCCATTTCCTCTCCTTGATCTGGATGCTAATCGGTTGTTGATTGGTGATGGTCCAAAGATCTTCGTTTGAGATTATGTCCGGCCACCTCACATTCATGATGCGACGCAGACATCTGTTAATGAACACCTGTAGCTGGTTGTTGATCGGTTTTGTGACTTTCCATGTTTCACAGCCATAGAGAAGAATCGACTTTACGTTGCTATTGAAAAGGCGGAGCTTGGTCTTCCTGGAAATGTTTCTATTTCTCCAGATGGGGTAGAGCTGGACAAAGGCACCATTTGCCTTCCTGATACGGCTTCGAACATCTTCCTCTGCTCCCCATCATTTGTGACTATACTCCCAAGGTAGAGGAAGGACTCAACTCGCTCAATTTCCTTTCCGTTGACTGTCAAGCTAGTCGTGACGTCAGAATTTATCCTCATCTCTTTGGTCTTGTTGGTGTTAATCATCAGTCCTGCACGTTCTGCTTCTCTCTGCAACCTCCCCAGCTTATCTTCTATGTCTCGGTACCGTTGTGCCATAAGACAAATGTCGTCCGCGAAATCCAGATCTTCAAGCCTGTCATTTATACCCCATTGAATACCCCTCTTCCGTCCTCCCATTACCTTCTTCATCACACTATCCAGGACCAACAGGAACAAAGTGGGGGAAAGGACACACCCCTGTCTCACTCCGGAACTGACCTTGATCATTTCTGTTAATTTGCCTTCGTGTAGAACCTGGCACTCATACCCTTCGTACATCTCTTCCATGATTCTGATGATCTTTGTTGGAATTTTATATTCCTCGAGGGTCTTCCACATGATTCTTTGATTTACGGAGTCGAAAGCTTTCTCGAAGTCAACAAATGTGAGGTAAAGGGTATTCCGCCACTCCACACTCTGCTCCAGGATGATTCGGAGGGTATTGATGAGATCCACACAGCTGCGATGTTGTCGAAATCCAGCCTGTTCCTTCTGAAGCCTTTTTTCTACGCAGTCTTTTATACGATTCAGGATGACTCTCGCCAGTACTTTGCTTGGAATGGACAGCAAGGTGATTCCCCTCCAGTTATTACAGTTTGTGGTGTCCCCTTTCTTCGGTAACTTGACGATCAACCCCTTCTTCCAGTCGGTTGGTATTTTCTCCTCCTTCCAGATCTTCTCCAACAGCGGGTGTAGCAGATTGATCGTCATATCCAGGTCTGATTTCAATACTTCCGCTGGGATATTATCCAGACCTGGTGCCTTCCCACACTTTATCTGCTTCAACGCTGTCCGTATTTCGCCCCGAGTTGGGGAGTCGAGGCTGATGTCCGGGTCACTTTCTGCTTCCTCTTCATCTCCTCCTAGCTGCTTACTTTCTGGTCCTCTATCTCTATTAAGAACCTCCGCAAAGTGTTCTCTCCATCTAGTCTTGCTCTTCACAGGCCTAGTTTTATTAAAACCTTTCTTCGAAAGCATCTTTGTGATGCCATAGAGCTCCTTAACGTCCCCCCTTCTTGCCGCTTCTTCTGCTTTCACCGCGTGTTCATCAATCCACCTCCTATGATCCTTCCGCACACTCCTCTTTACCTCCCTGTTTGCTGTTGAATACTCTGCTTGTGTGAGCGCCTTCTGCTGCCTAGTCTTGCAGGTGTTGAGCTTAGCCTTAATCTCCTTTCTATAATTTATCTTGTCCCAGGTCTGATCGGATATCCATTCTTTCCGCAGGTAGTTCTTGTAACCGAGCTGCATCTCACTGGTCTCCACAAAGATATTCTTTACCTCGCTCCACACAGTCTCTACATCCTTCTCTGTCTCGGAGTCCAACACCTGGAATTTATTTCTGAGCTCCAGTTTAAATTGGTCCAATCTCTGCTGGTTCTTAAGCTTGCCCACATCAAACTTGTTGTGCCGAGTGATAAACTTTCGGCGGACTGCCACGATCTTCATGCGGAAGTTGGCAACCATAAGATGATGGTCACTACCGACATCCGCTCCTCTCTTGTTCCTAACATCTTCCAAGCTTCTTCTGAACCTCCTGCTCACCGCGATGTGATCAATTTGATTTTCTGTGACTTGATCAGGAGACACCCAGGTGACCTTGTGGCCCCGCCTATGAGGAAACACCGTGCCACCCATCACCAAATCCTGACTGGCGCAATATTCCGTAAATTTCTCCCCATTGTTATTCAGCTCACCAAGGCCATGTTTACCCATGATCTGCTCCAACCCCTCATTGTTTGATCCCACCTTCGCGTTGAAGTCTCCCATAACAATGAGAATGTCCTTCTTACTTGTTTGTCTTGTGGCATCTCGCAGCATTTGGTAGAATTCTTCCTTCTTCTCTGGCTCCGATTGTTCTGTAGGCGCATAGCATTGGATGATGATCACATTCCTGATCTTTGTCTTGAACCTAGCAAACATGAGCCTACTAGAAATTGGCTTCCACTCCATAAGGCTTCTCTTTGCATTTCTGTTGAGCAGCAACCCCACTCCATTCCTGTGTTCTTCATCATCGCCCCCAGAATAGAGAAATGTAATTCCATCTGTTGTCTGTATTTCACCAAATCCTGGCCACCTCACCTCACTCAATCCTAGGATATCCAGCCCATAGTTCTTCATCTCCCGTGTCACTTGTTTCAGTCTGGTTTTCTCCATCAAGGTCCCCACATTCCAGAAACAGATTTTCGTAATCCTTTTCATGCCAAAAGTCGTCATCAGGTTATCCGTCCGGTTTTGTAATTTCGCTTAAGTTTCAGTAATCAGTTTATTTAAGAGGAGCGAGTGATTAACCCACTGCCTCCGAGTGCCTTGGAGGGACTGCCACCTTAGGCCTGAGGCACCAGGCTGATTTTCTGTCAGGGTTTCTTCCCTTAGCCTTTGAAGAACCAACTCCAAACTACAAGGCAGCAGTTGTTTCACCAGAGCCCCGTTAGCCGTAATTTCTTCAGGGTTCCTGTAGGGCCTTCACAGCTACCATAGCGGTCTTGAGGCACACAAAGTCCCCACTGTACTTCACCCCTACAGGCAATCCCCTACTTCATTACGTTGCCCATCTCCCACGACGAGGACGAGGGGTTGGATTTGTGGGAGACATCTCAAGATAAGGATGTCATAATTTCCGTCCTGGCAATGAAGTCTTATGTCCTATAAGTACCTGGTTGGTTCCTCAGTTTAGGGGCTGCGACAACGCAGTCATGTAGCCCCGTGTCCTTTTGGTGTGTGTCTGATAACCGGTGTTAATTGTGATGACTGTATTACTGTGTGTTATCTGCAATTCAGGTAAGGACTGCAGACGATCAATTTCAAGTAGTTCCTACTTTTGCTACCAATTGCTACCATCAACGACAACTTGGCCACTAGATGCCACTGCAACCGGCACCTAGCAACGAACGTTTGAACGAATAGAGCATTAATCAAATCTAACCTACAAATTTAGATTCGCACAATTGTAGTTAGTGGAAGGTTCTTTTACATGCCATACATCTATGACATGGGGCCTACCGACTTTATTTGCCCTCCGAAGGAAGGGATACTAAGGAATTTTTAACGCTCTTAAAAAATCCGACGACTTCATCCGGGTTTGAACCCGCCATCTTGGGCATAGAAGCTCAGCATGCCACCAACTACGCCATCAAAGCCGCTTCTATAAGGACCTGATACTAGAGAGAAAAAAATTGGCCCTTTCAACTCCACAATTCAACAAATAATAAAATTTTCTTTGTTTTCAGCACCACATAAAATAGAACAATGAAATGGTACAATTAGTGTATTTTTGAAGTCCTCATTATCTTCATTTCCCCTTTTCCAGTTAACACTGGGTGGGGGCAAATATGGTTCCTCTCCACTTTGCTCTGTCGTTCCACCATTCCTCCTCCGACACAGTGTTCCAATCCAGGTTCCGTTTTCAAATACTATTCTCCACCGAGTCCATCCAACGCATTCGTGGTCTTCCTCGTCCTCTCTTCCCAGTCATCCGTCGTTCCAGTGCTCGTCTTGGTAGCCTTACTTCATTCATCTGTTTGACATGTCCAAACCATCTCAATCTGCTTTGCTCCAGTTTGTAATTTAGTTTCATTACTCCCAGTTCTTTCCGTATATCTTCATTTTTCACTCTGTCCCGCCTCGTTTTCTGGACCATACTTCTCATCTCAGCTGCTTGTACTCTGCTTTCATCCCTCTTAGTCATTGTCCTGCTGCATATGTCATTATAGGAACATAATATGCTTTGTACATAACTTCTTTAGCCTCAATTGGTATATCCTTGTTCCATACTAGTCCCCGTACCTGTTGGTAGAAAGCACTCCCGAGTTGTATTCTTCTGCTGATTTCCAAATCTAGTCTTCCATCTTCAGTCAGTTCATCAGTGTTTCACTACTTCCAATTCCTTATCTCCTACTTTGATTACTCCTTTTCCTTCTTTCTTATCTCTACTCATCACCACTGTTTTACTCTTCTCCACATTTATCTTCAATCCCCATTGCTCAATCTTTTCATTTATTACGTCTAACTGATCTTGTGCCTCCATCTCATCCTCGCCCCAGATCACAACGTCGTCTGCAAACGACATTACCTTCATCTTTGCCCTAATATATTCTTTCATTGCTGCCTTCATGATGGTCATCCATCACCATTACGAACAATAAAGGTGGCAACACACTTGAGAATATTGGTACTGTACTGCATCCTACAAATTATCATTCAAAGTTTAAGATCTTGGTTTTTCGATTGTCATGTATTATGGATTTGCTTATCTTTTATCTACACAACAGTCTCCTAAAGGCATAATAAGAGCAAGCCTCTACAAATATTTTAATGTTCTTTTGATTTTAACTTGTTTAAGAGTGTTTATAATTTTAATGTTTATTTGTATGCCTGGATGTATTTGATGGACTGGTGTTTGCTTTATGATAAATAAGGCTGAGGAAGGATCAATGAATGGCCCAAAACATGTACCTATCTAGGACTATGTAAACTAAGTCCATGGATATAAATGTATTGATATGACGGATCTTTTCGGCATTTTTGTCATTTTGTCAACATGCTTGGTCTTTGCGGACAATCTTACAGATGAACGAACGGAAATTCATCAGATCGAGATCTTAAAGGAATGTGCCGAAAACATCGGACTGCAAATATCCTTCACAAAGACCAAATTTGTGTCCACAAAACTCATTCCAAAACAGAATATAATCATGAAATATGGCACACTCTTTCTAATACTTTTCGCCATTTTTTTTTCCGACTCAGGCAATTTTTTCACGCTTTTTCCTGACCGAAAACAAAATTCCTTACTTTTCCTGACTATTCCTGCCTGTGGACACCTTGAACCTATTCTGAGTCTGTTGTCGACCTCTTCATTACACATCTCCTTGCGCCACTGCCGAATGACTTTCTGATAAGCAGTTTAAAAGTAGAGGCGATAATGCATCTCCTTGTCCAACACCTGTCTTGATTTCAAAGGCGTTTGAAATCTCTCCCCTGAATTTCACTCAGGAGGTCATATTTGTTATCGTCTGTTGGATAATTGTTCTTGTTTTGTGTCTAGGCCCATTTCCTTTAGAATTTGAAGGAGTGTACGCCGATCAATAGAATCGTAGGCCTTCTTGAAGTCTATGAAGGTCACCACAAACTTCCTGTTCCTGAGAGTCAGATATGTAAGAACAAATTTAAGGGTCATGATCTGGTCAACACATGAGCACCCTTTTCTAAACCCTCCTTGATACTCTCCCAATTGCGAATCAAGTTGTTTCTCTGCTCGGGTCTGAAGGGCTTTCGAGAGAATTTTATATGTTATCGAGAGGAGTGAGATGCCTTGGTAGTTGCTTACATCTGCTTCGTCAACTTTCTTGTGATGGAGATAAATCAGGGCTGATGTCCAGTCACTGGAGAGTTTCTCAGTTTTTCCAGATCTCATGGATAATCTCTGTTAGTTTGTCTATCACTTTGTCACCTGTAGACTTCCAGAGTTCGGCTATTATTGTATCTTCACCAGGAGCTTTGTTGTTCTTCAGTGACTGGATGATCTGTCCGATTTCCTCTTTCGTGGGTGGAGAGGAGTCTGGGTTGGAGTGTGTAGGTTCTTAAAACGTGAATTGTGATTGTGGTTCTTCACAATTAAGAAGAGATTTAAAGTATTTGGCTAAGATCTGGCAGTTGTCCTTGTCGTTGTATGCAAACTTACCTTGGTCATCTCTGAAGTGCAGGGGCGTGGTGGTGCAGCGGTCAAGCTCTTGGCCTCTCACCAAGGCAGACCGGGTTCGATTCCCGGTCAATGCATGCGAGATTTTCAAAGTGAAATGCCATGTCCTGTGGTTCGGATTCCACGTAAAAAGGAGGTCCCGTGGCTTATGATCTCGAGAGAAACGGACACGTTAAACTACAATCTTCCTTTCCTTCTCTGAAGTGTAGACTTGGGAGGGCGAGGGGGTGTATGAGGTTGCGTCTGAAGGTTTTGTAAAAATCTCGGGTTTTGTTCTTGTTGAAATCCTGTTCTATCTGTATCAATTGGCTTTCGTCAAACGCACGCTTTACTCCACGTATGACTTTTGCCGCACGTTTTCTGACAGTCACAAAGTCCTCGTACCTATCTTGATTTTTCTTTGAATTCCATCTTTTCCAGGCAAGTTGTCTTTGAGCTACTACAGCATCACATTCAGTAGTCCACCACGGGTGTTTCCTAACTTTTGTTAATGAGACTGTCTCCTCAGCCGTTTTGACGATGGAGTTTTTTAGTTGATCCTAATTC